>OY992769.1:35553146-36770646 GCA_963921325.1 Logfia minima
AATGTTTGGCTTTTGCCATCACATGTCTGTCACAATCAGCTCGTATTACTATTTCAGCTGAGTCGGGTCAAATATTTTAATTAATTTTGGATATAATTCGTTTTTCTCTTATATCTTAATGATTTATAAAATTTTTGAATATACCATTGTGACGTGCTTATTTTTATCTACGTTTCAATATAAATTTTATTCAAAACTGAGTCGGGTAAAAAATAATGCATTTTTTAATATATTTAATGACTGTTCGCATGAGACTTTTCGCATTAGTTAAAGAATGCGAAAGGACTTTTCACGAGACTTTTCGCAAAATAGTTCGCAAGACAAAATATTTTAAAAGTTATAAGATAAAAATATAAATACTAATTTTTTAAAAAAAATACATTATTTTTGACTCGACTCAGTTTTGAATAAAATTTACATCAAAATGTAAATAAAAATAAGCACGTCACAACAGCATATTTGAAATTTTTTAAAACATTATATTTTTAAAGATATTAAAGAAAAATCAAATATGTTCAAAATTAATCCTAATAATAAAAATGGATAATGTTGATGTGATAAGGATGTCATACCTTAGATTGAGATTCATACACCCCATTAATGGGGTGTATGAATATTGCTCCATTTTAGTCAAAGGAAAAAGGAGTTAGTGTGTATCGTTAATTGTAATAAAATATTCTAAATATAATATTAGTTAACTAAAAAATTAAGTATCTTTATCTATGTAAATATTAATTGAAAAATAATATTAAACTATTAGATTCAAATTTACTAGAATTTTTTTTTTTTTTTAAATAACAAAACTCTATTAGAATCTATAAATATAAATATAAGTTTGAAAACACTAATAATACATAAAAGATATATAATTTTCGTGTATCGAGTTTGTAACTAATATCTATGTAACACACCAAGGGTGATACTGCAAAAAACACAAGGCAACAAAGGGGCTTGAATAAATTTAATGCTACGGGTTGGATAATAACTACGATTTTCTATGAATATGTTATTCTTTGTGGATAATAATTACGATTTTCTATGAATATTTTATTCTTTGTGTGTATGTGTTTAGATACACATTAAGTGATTGTTTTCTCGTTGTGTTTTTATATGTTTTTCTTTTCGGGATTTGGATACAAAATATGTGATTGAACGAATAAGTATAAGTACAATATATACAATAATCAATGGGTCCATCTAAATATACACCTCATTTTCACTATTTGAACACTAATAATGATGTAATCATTAAAATATTTTGACTAATCATTTTCACTATATAAGCCCATATTAATTAGCAATCATTAGTGTATTTGACTTAATCCTTAAAGTTGTCTTAATAATTACACTAATCATTAAATAATGATCACTTTATATTTTTTTATTTTGTATTTCTTTATGTTTTCATCGTTTTTAACGTTCTTTTTTTGTTTTTCTTCGTTTTTTACATTTTTCTTCGTCTTTTATATGTTTTCTTCGTCTTTTTACGTTTTTTTGCGTTTTCTTTGGTTTTCTTCGTTTTTTTTCGTTTTTTTTCGTTTTTTACGTTTTACTTCGTTTTTTTTACGTTTTTCATCTTTTTCTTTGTTTTTTACATTTTTATTCGTTTTCTTCATTTTTTACGTTTTTTCTTCGTTTTGCTTTGTTTTTTACGTCTTTTTTTCGTTTTGCTTTGTTTTTTTTACTTTTATCTTTGTTTTCTTCGTTTTTTTCATTTTTTCATTTTATTGGTTTTTTTGGTTTCTCTTGGTTTTTTTTTGTTTTTCTTCAAAAAAATTTACGTTTTTCTTTATTTTTTTACGTTTATCTTTGTTTTTTTTTCGTTTTTTACGTCCTCATTTGTTTTCTTCATTTTTTTTTACGTTTTTTCGGTTTTTTTCGTTTCTCTTCGTTTTTTTACGTTTTGTTTCGTTTTATTACGTTTTTTTTTCTTTTCTTTACGTTTTTTTTTTCATTTTTGTTTACGTTTGTAATATACTTTATATACGTATCCAATTTAACTACGATGCATTGTAAAAGTTTATGCATTATATTATATAAACATGATGCACTCAGACTTATATGATAATGATGCACCATATCTTATAAATATGATGCACTGAATTTTTAAAACTTACAGAACCATGATGCACCATATCTTATAAATATGATGCACTGAATTTATATGATTACACGTAAAAAAGGTAATAAAAACTTAAAAATCAAACAAAAACAAAAAAGGAAGAAAACTTAAAAACGAAAAAGACATAAAAAAACCCTTAAAAACGAAGAAAAAATATAAAAAAAACTTTAAAAAACATGAAAAATTAAGAACGACATAAAAAAATGAAGAAATACGGAAAAAACATAAATTAACAAAAAATAACGTAAAAAAAACTAAGAAAAACGTAAAAAGCAAATAAAAACGTAAAACAAAATGAAGAAAAACTTAAAAAACGAAAAAAACGGAAAAACGGAAAAAATGTAAAAAAAAAACGAAGAAAAGCATAAAAAAACGAAGAAAAAGGTAAAAAACAAAGAAAAATGTAAAAAACGAAGAAAAACATTAAAAATGAAGAAAAACGTAAAAAAATGAATAAAAACGTATAAAACGAAGAAAAGCGTAGTAAACGAAAATTCATTTATGTGACGCTAGATGAAAATTCCCCAATCCCACCAAATCACCCAGAATGGAGGAGATACAAAACTGAGGCCGCATCCGCATTGGAAAGTATATATTTAAGCCGATAACGCATGTATACTGAAATTAATCAGAATGAAAGACAAATGTAATCAAGACTCTTTATTTTATAAAGTTAGTACAATTGTTACATGTTTCTATTTTTTAAATGGGTGATTTATTTTCTCGTTAATTATTTGTATTCCGATAACACACCGACAAAAATATATAATTTTAATAGTGAAATAATTAGGTACTAATAATTATTAAGGTGAAATTATGAAAAGACAAAATACAAAATACAAAATAAAATAAAAAAAGATAAAGTGATTATTATTTAATGATTAGTGTTGTAATTATTAAGACACTTTTAAAGATTAAGTCAAAAGACACTAATGATTGCTAATTAATATAAGTTTGACTAGTGTTCATTTAGTATATTTAGTGTTCATTTAGTAGCACCCTAATCAATACACCTAATGAGTTCAATCAATCATATGTAGTACCTTTTATGGCGCAGCTAGGTTTGAGGTACTAATTTGTATGACCTTTTTTTTTAGTATTTTCAAAAAAGTTATGATAAAATATATATATTTAAAGGTGAGGGTTCAAATAAAAAATATGAATATCATGAGAATGTAAGAATAATTTTAAAATCACTTTTCAAATATTCAAAACACATCTTTTTTAAAAACTTTTTTAATAACTATTATTAATATAACTTTTGCAAGCTACGATAAAACTTTTAATAAAAAATATTAACTTTTTTTTGAATTTTTTTACAGTCGTTACTGTTGTGATCATTCAAGATAATCACAAAATATAACTTGATAATCACATGTGATTATTTTCTAATATAATGTGATTATTATGTGTTTGAGATAATCACAAAATAGGGTTTTGATAACCATATATTTTTCATGTGATTATCTAGTTATAAAATGTGATTGTTATGAATAAAAAAATTAATAAAAAATAATTATAAAAAGAAAAAAACGTCAAAAATTTTTTATTTTAAAAATATCTTCTAAAAGTTATTTGAATAAGGAGGTACGAAGAAAATTTTATTAGATAACGTGTTTTAAATATTTAAAAATAAAGTTGAAGTCATTTCTTACATTCCTACGATATTTAACGATATTTAGATTTCTCATTTGAACCTCGATCTATATTCAAATAACTTATAATAATTTAAGATTTAATTATTAGTGAATCCTTTATATCACCATATGCCATACAAATAGGTTGGATCTTTTTCATAGCTTGGAAATATAACAACATAGAAATTCGTTCAAAAAAATATATAACATAAGACTAATATGAAAATTAGAAAGACCTATGTAGTAAATCAATCAAAAATATAGATACAAATATTATGTCCAACTTCAGTTTTAAACATGAACTCGATGTATCTCTTGCGGTTGCTTCAATTCTGTCTACCTATACGGTATACATTGATTTGTCTTTGACGGGTTTTGTTTTATATAGCAAAATCGGTTTGATGATTGCATTATATTAGCTGATGAAAATCTCGATTAGTGCTACTCGTCAAATAAATGAGTTTTCTTTTATTGAATTTATTGATTGATTGATTGATCGATTTAAGTATATAGACTAAATGCATTGACTGCAAATGTCAAGGTCAAACCCAAAGTTGTAATATTTTTTTATTTAAAACTATGGTTAAAATATGTAAACATGAACGATGCATATCATCTTGAGAAAAGTGAGGAAGATGCCTAATTCTTTTACTAATCTCTATAAATTTTTGTCTCCCGAAACAAACCACATGCCCTTCCATCCCCACGAATAAAATAAGAAAATGGTCTCAAATAATATGCATTGTTAGTTTATCAATTAAATACGTCTTTTGAGTTTTGAGTCATGTTAAAGTAAAACTTGAAGATCTTTCATTTACTTGAGAGTTTATGTAAAATCTATAATAATAACTTATATTTATAAAAGAAAAAACATTTATACACTCAATTTTATATTTCAATTAATTTAATGTGCAAAATATATACTCGAACATAATGTGAATACGAATTCCAAAATTGCATGCTACGAAAGTTACACTACATACAGTCGTAACAATGCGTCATGGGACGACTTAAAAACAATATTACAACATACTTGATTCGTTCAATAAGGTACAATGCATGATATAAAGTTTAATGGAATATTCAATAGTTTTGTATTATTAAAAGTTGACAAAACAAATAAAATCCACAAAAATAAGCCCCATCTAAAAATTAGGTTATCGCGTCTTCATCCTCTTTCCAACTTTCTGCTTTCATTTTTCTTTCATTTTTGTTTATCTCAAAATCAGAAAATCAAAAAACGAAAAACAAGAGATAAATCACAAAGGGAGAAGGAAAAATAAAAAAAGTGAACTTCGAATTTTTATCGTTCTGAACCTTCCCCATCACGACGACAATCGAGAACAGTACGCATAATGTTCATCGTGTTGTCTTGGTACCACCACATGGCTGGGCACGACAGCGTACCAAGTGGTCTTACAATCTCATCAAGAAATGAAAATGGGTCTCATGCTCTTCTCCACTACAACAATCGCAATCAAATCCTTTTTATAACTACAATAATTAATTGATAATGTATTGATTTAATTGAAGAAAGTTCAAATGAAAATGAAAAATCTTGTAAAAATAATTAAATTAATTTTAATTATTTATTTTTATCAAGATAATAGAACTCTTAAATTTTTAAAAATTGAATATCTCAAAAACGGCTAGTCAAAAAATTATAAATATTGTACCAGAAAAATCAATATTTTTTCTCTGTAATTAAACATCTCACATAGTATACTTTCGACGAACTTCTTTTTTCTATTTTTTGATAGATTTTGCAAACGACCATCACATGTGATAATCGCTAGTATCACATGTGATAGTCTTTACAAAAATCCACAAAAAAATATTCGTCGAAAGTATATCATGTGAGATGTCTAATAAAAAAAAAAATTGTTGTTATAGTGTAGTTTTTATAATTTTTTTACTAACACGTACAAGTAAAAGTAAAATTTTACTTAATAAAACTCTTTCATTAACTTTTTTATTTTTTAAAAAGAGTTAGTACTCAATTAACCTCCCCTCTAGTCTAATCTAATATTTTAAAAGTGATTGTGCTCTCAAGTTTGAAGATTAAGGAATACAGAAAAGCTAAAGAGCTGTTTTAATAATAGAACAAAGTGTGTACTTTGACAAAGAAAGAATCAATAAAGAAATGCTATTTTAAACATGCATACAAACACGCATTCTATATATTAATAATAATAGTAGGTAATCTTTTATATTTTTTAGATTTATTTCCGCTCATGATTCTACTATGTGTACTAATCAACTTTTTAACTATAAATTTAAACATACGATTTAGATACAGCAAGTATTTTACATAATAATATCGTCAGCATACAATCAAAATTGGTTCAAGTTGAGTGTTGCATCATTAGTATACTTATTTATTTATTTATTTATTTTCATAAAACATCAACTTTATTAACAACAAAAATACAGGACAAAACCAATGGACCTCAAATGCATAAAGAAAAGAAGTTGTAAAAAGAAAATTTATTTACTTCGCACTCAATGTAGAAAAGAAAATTCCATATTAATGCCCTCTATATAAAAAACAAGAGAATGCAAAAAAGGTACGATAATTTTATATGTTCATATACATATTTGTATGATAAATAGTACCTAATTATACAAAAGCTATTAGATAAGGGTTAAGAATGATAGTTGATCTCAATAATTATTTATAGATTAAATATTTTAAAGTTAGAATGTATGATTGTAATTGTAGAAGGATGAATGCAATTACTTATTTTAATTTTGATTATTAAAAATTTTAAATAATTGTTTAACAGTTTTAAATCATTAGAAAATTAAAACAAAATATAAATAATAAGTACGTAAAAAATAATAGAGAATACAATAGCAATAGCTTCCAATGGGAATTTTTTAATCACGAATTAAACCAAGTATTGATTGTGGAATGATCTAGGCAAAACTTAGACCAAATCGAAAACTATTACACTCGTTGAAGTAGTAGAGTAGCTGACAAACAAGCTACACTATTACTCGCTAATACAAATTTTTAATTAGACAAACTTAACCACTGCCACACAAGTGATTAATACAAAAATGGAAACTTTGACGTTGAAGTAGTAAAGCAGCTGACAAATAAACTACTATAGTACTCGATGAACATGAATTTGTATTTAGACAAACTTAATCACTGAACACACAAGTGATTAATACATAAGGGATACTTTTTAAGTGCAATATATCACTTTATTTATAGCCAAGATATTCCCGTAAATATCTCCTGAAACCTTGGACAATAGAATGACACTTATCGTTGTGTGAATGGTTTCGCTTTAATAGAAAATGGTTAGAGGAATATTATGTGGTCCCCCATTTTTGATCATGCTATTTGCGTGTGTTGGTTTTCCTCTAATCACAATCAAACTTGATGTCTCACGTTCCATCACTTGAATTTATCCTTGGATGTTGTTGATACATTTTGATCAGGGACCTCATACCAACTTGTATAATACTTAGCGAGTCTTGAAACTTGTTTTTTATTGTTGAAGTCGTTGGAGGAATAATAATCTTCTTCACTCACTACGAGCTAACATGCTCTTGTAGAGTGATTCTTGATGTTATCTTCCAGTTACTTCCTTTCATTTGATAACAATGACGTATGTGTTTATTGAAAGAGTAAGTGACTGAATCTTTCGATGCATCACTGAGATTTATAATCTCCTAAACACTTAAACAATCATAAGTAATAACATTGATCTTGTTCTTATATAATAGGAGTTTGACCTCAATATTTTCAGTTATAACATCACTAATAATTTGATTTGTAATCAGTGGCCCAATAGATTACCACTCAGACACTCACATGATTGATTTTGTTAAAATAATCATAAACATCAATATCTAGATTCATTATTATAAGTTGTGCTCATAAGTGAGGAAGAAAAATGAAAACTAAGGAAGTGTTTGTTTGAGTAACTTTAAGAATGAGTTTAAAATTTAGTAATGATAAACATTTTTTGGTTTCAAGAAATAAGTCTAAAAATTAGGGATGATAGTAAAATAAAAAAGAAGAAAAAATTTGAAAACCTGCCAACATGATGGTGTTAGAAGTTGGCTTACCGACATGATGTTACTATCATCTTCTATCTCTCTTTCACTTTCTAACTTTTTCATCTATTTCTTTTCTTTTACTATTTTTTTTTCTTCTAAATAACAATTAGATATTAATTTTGACTTCAAAAATGATCAATTTTTATAAATAATAATATAGCATCTCTATCTTTCATTTCTTTCAAACTTAATTAATATCTTTTAACCGCCTTTCCATTATCAATCCTAAATGAAAAACAAACACCTCCTAATGTTCCTACTACATGCACACCCCTAACCCCATTAACTTTAAATCTCATTCCTATGACGTTACTATAAAGTCTTGAAGAATCTCTAATTTACATAAAGCATTATAATTTTCGATTGACAACTTAACAACATAAGCATTTTATTTTCAGAACTTTGCTTCTCATTCGCGAGTCAGAGTCTGTAACTTTTTTTCGTTTAGTTTGTTTTTCTAATATTTTATATTTAAACTTTTGTATGTAGCTGAATGAGATACCATGTATAAGACTCATTTATATATGTACACTTAACAAAACTCCAGAGAGAATTTCAATAAAGAAGATTTTATACATGTTTAGAAAATAAAAATTCATGTTTATGTATTTTTATTTCATCGATTCGTACCTAATGTAAATAATTTTTAAGATTAATAAAAATGTAATAACATTGTGATAACACTTTACAATATTAATAAACAAAAAAAAGAATAAATAAACAAAAATAAAGAGACAAAATGACAAAAAAAAAAAAAAACAGACAACAAACATTAAAAAGATTAATCAGGATTGATTTGACGAGAGATGTGCACTCAAAAAATTTAGATTGTGCAAATAAAATCTCCCATAAACAAACAAGATTTAATGTGTACCATATAATGATCTAAATAGAAATATTTTGATGACAGAACTCAATGTTATGGATATAATTATGGTTTTTTTATATTAACTAAATACAATAAGTTTCTTGACAAGTTTTTTTGAGTAATCACATTGTTGTCAAACACTTAGATGACAAACACTTTAAGTTAATACAATTTTGAAATGTAACTTTTGAAAAATAAAACTCAAAGTAACTTATTAAATAAAAATTACTCTTTTTGCTTTAGGTTTTTTCTTCACTGTATATGCAATTCTTTCAAAGGTAACTACTACTTGAGATGTTTATCAAAGGTTTACCTTTGTTTGACAACACCATATTCGCTATCCCTTAAAATATGCATAACCTTAAAGTATGTATGATATTAATGTGTACCAACATATGCTACTTGATTTATTAATACTTTAGTTTATGTTTTTTATAAAGGATAGATGTTAAAAAGATTTATGTCAACTTTAGTTATCCACGGAGAGTTTCACTAGACATCATTATTAAATTCATTAACTTACAAAAACTCAAATAACATTATATTAACTTATTACTCCGTATTTGTTATAAAAAAGTCTTTTATATATATATATATATATATATATATATATAATAACCAAGTTCCTAATTAAACTAATAAAGAATCAACATTATGTGGACAACGATCGCACAATTTTTGGTCTTATCCGAATAACTTTTGACATTGTTTTTGACGATCACTTGAGTATCCTTCAAGGATGTCGCTCATCCTGCTAATACTTTCGTTCGAGTCTTACTTAATTACAGAGTTTCTATCAGATATGATGTATTTGCGAGTTTCAACTGTTGAGTTCGTCGATATTCGATGTGTTGAGTTCGTCGATATTCGATGTGTTCGTGGCCACAAAAAAATGTTATATCTAGTGAAATTCAAACTTTTGAATTTAATATCTCTATTATCCATCATCAACGTGTGATCCGTCTACAAATACATTACACTTCAGAGTTCATACATAATCCAACTCTAATAATTCCATATCTTTGCGTTAAAACCATGATCAAAACTAAGGGTACCTCATAACTTAAGTTTACAACGTGTTCAAACTTCTTACTAATTAATAATAATGTGGGACGAGTTGTTATACATTTAGACAACTCTCTAAAGGAGTTTTAATGTCGTTCTTATATGGTCAACATGAAGGAACGATGTTGACAGTAACCTAACGTCCTTCGTTCTTTTGATACCTGTGTCTTACGAGAGGCGGAAATGAACGAAATAAATAGTGGCCAAGTCTATTTATATTTTTTCTTTTGAATATAAATATATTATTAGTAAATGTGAAGTATATAAATATTCAGTTATTCGATTCTCATAGCTAGTGTTTGGTTCTTTTAAGGGTTATGATGGCGTAAAATAGAATTTTTTAATCTTTCGAGTTATGACAACGAATAGTCTTAATATGTCTGTTTTCGGCAAGATTGACAAAAAGAACGTTCATTATATATTATTAAGTACATCGTAAATATACTGTATAAAAGTAGTTTTTTAAACTATATACGCATCATAACAAAAGTTAAAAAATATTATAATAGTGATGATCACAATATACTTATCATATCTTAATCTTAATGTTTGTATGAAAATTAAAACAGAATCTAAAGTACATGAGTCCTCATCTAACTCTGATTGTCTGAACCGCCTCTGTATTTCTATTTTTATTTTTATCAAATCAATCAAAGAATCCTGATTTCTATCTCCTTTACCCGCACGCCACCCACCACCCAAAAACTCACTCTCTAAATTAAAACATCTTTCAATCTCCCCAAAAACCTTCTACAAATTCACTAATTTATTAATTAACTTCAATAAAGAAATCATGTCTTCTCCAAGCAAACGTAGGGAAATGGATTTGATGAAGCTGTAATAATTCTTATAATACTTCAAATTTTAATTTTCATGTTTTTGTGGGTTTTAATTGTCCTTTTCGTGGGTTTTAAAGATTTGTTCAAGATTTCAAGAATACTAACTTTTTTTGTGTGTGATTAATTTTGTGAATTAGGATGATGGGTGATTATAAAGTGGAGATGATCAATGATGGTATGCAAGAGTTTTATGTCCAGTTTCATGGACCTAAAGACAGTACGTTTCAATGTTTCATTTCCTTTATAATTTGTATCTTTTTAGATATACATGAATGTGAATTTCTTTAATTTTCTGTTAATTTGATGATAAAATTTGTGGGTATTTGTCTGAACATAAAGTAGATTGTAAAAATGTAATCTTTTTGTGTAATCATGTTGCATTTGATTTCTTTTTACGTTTTGTTGACGTATAGTCATATAGCCTAAAACCAACAAATTTGTGTTCTTGGTGTGGGTTAAGTTGAAATTAAATTTAGGAAATTATGGTTTTTCTGTTCTTTGTTTAGGGGTTTATATTGTGTCACATTTGTTCCACATTTTGAGTTCACTAATTGAAATTTCCAATGATTTGGGATTGTAAATTGTGGTCCTTTGAGTCATTTTACACTTCAAATTTCTGTTGTTTGGTACAATATTTTTGTTTATGCCAAATGGACTTTAATTGTTGGATAGAGAGTTTGATTTAGACAATTGGAGAAGTATTTCTGTGAACAGAAAAAGGTTATGTTTCGATTGGATGGTTAAGATGACATTTTTTCCCTTCTAGTAGCAACGAAGGTGAATGTATGCAAATTGGTGAACCATGTAGATCTTGTGTGTCTTTGTTAAGTCATGTGAGAATTATGTGTGGTTATTAATTCTATTTCGTGAATTGTTTTCAGTTGGCATAGTATGGTTTTTCTTGTGTGCCTTCGTTACTTGACTAGTCAACTTACCGAGTTCATGATTAAGGGGTGGTTGACAACTTGACCTTGCGTTTTGTATGATTTCGGTTTATTGCATTTTGAAGTCATAGATCTTCAATTTCTAGTATCTGGGTATAGTGGAACTCGTTCTCATTATCTCATTATTTAGGTCAAATAATGTTCATTCTGATTATCTAGATTATTTAACGGTCATTGTACATGTAAACTATCAAATAAGAATTTGCTAAACAATCAGACGACTAACTATGTGACTGTCACAACTAAACACCAACTCCTGCAGCCCATTTTGTTACAGCTAAATTTTTTATACTAAAAATTATGTATCATACAATCACTTGCAAAATGCCATACTAAACACTCTCATAAGAACTGCGTTATTGTGGTTTATATAAATGAGTACATTTTGTGTTGACAGTGGGAATTGTTATCATCACTATATGTCTCTAAAAGTTGGTGTTGCAGGCCCGTATCACGGAGGTGTTTGGAGAATAAGGGTGGAGCTGCCCGATGCTTATCCATATAAATCTCCTTCAATTGGATTTATCAACAAAATTTACCATCCAAATGTTGATGAAATGTAAGCTTTAACTTTACATACAATAGATCAATCTCTTCTTTATTTAACATTCATTCTCATCACACACAAATTCGAGTTCTTTGCAGGTCAGGATCAGTTTGTTTAGATGTTATCAATCAGACATGGAGTCCAATGTTCGGTAGGTCATCTTATTACCATTGTCATATTTATCATTTTATGTAGTATAGTGTAATGTTTTTACACGATCTTGCCTTCTTGGTGACTAATGAAGTATATGTCTGATTTGCAGATCTGGTGAATGTGTTTGAAGTTTTTCTTCCGCAGCTTCTTTTGTATCCAAACCCATCTGATCCCTTGAATGGAGATGCTGCAGCACTGATGATGCGAGACCGAACTGCATATGAACAAAAAGTTAAAGGTACATTTGAAATTGATATCTATTTGAGAGGTATTTTAGAAATAATTTTGAATAAGCTATATAGGTGTTGTTTTAGGGGTAATTTACAGTCCTATGTGTAAGAGAAGTCAACAATCCACTGGCTATTATGTAGTATACTATACCTAATTCTCCTATTTGACTTTTTATACCTAAGAATGATCAGTCTATGTAATTACTGTAGTTTTAAAATTAATATGGAAAATGTGATCATCTTATTGGGAGAAGACTCCTATAGATTGTACATATAACACTTGTAGCGTTATTTATAAGTACCAATGAGTTCTGCAGACGTGGTGATCAAACAAATCTATGCAGATGATCCATGATTAGAAGCATTCTCATAAGATCTCATTATGTAAGAAAATGCATTCCTTTAACTTGATAAAACATTTCAGAATATAATTATAAATATGTTCTGTAAAGCCACATCAGCATGTGCATAAAAACGATTCCACTTTTGTCTCTCTTTTTACTAACATGGTATTTTTTATTCTGTCTTAGAGTATTGTGAGAGATATGCAAAGCCAGAGGATGCTGGGGCCGTGCCTGAAGAAAAATCCAGTGATGAGGAACTGAGTGAAGCCGAATACGCTTCTAGTGATGAAGAAGTGGCTGGAAAAGCTGACCCTTGAGTGCAGTCTTATCAATGTCCGTATGTACATCATAACTAGTCTTTTAATTTAAAATATTTAGCCCATTTCAAAGGGACATTTGTTCCAATAATTCTTGTAAAGACTTGTTTCTTCTGTAACTTTTGTTGTTTATATCTGATTTATCTAAAAGTTTCGTGTAAAATTTTATGGTGTGTTTCTGGGAAATGATTTGGCATGAAAAATTGGATTTGTCGGCATAGCCTAAATCTGTAGCCCAGTGACTTTAGATCTCAACTTAGAAGCATAGCGGAAATTATTAGTAGCTTAAAACTAAAACTTTATTAATAGGTTTATTAAGGTCTCACTTCTCGTTCTGACACATTGTAGGACGGTTTTGTTCCAAAATTCCTAACGTCCTCGTTAGGTTTACACACCTGTAATGAATACCCTAGTAGATGAATGAGTCAAACTGTCTACACATTTACTACTCTCCAAGGGGCAACTTATATGATACCACTTGTCACACACTAGATCCAAAGTCGTCAGTTATAGTCTGGTCGAATAACGTCATATCTCAACCTAAAACCACAGTAGAGCTTATTTTTAAGCTTACAACTTTAGATTTATAACGGGGTCACATGCACTTCTTATTCTCTACCAATATTAGACGGTTTGTTGCATTTATCTTAATAAATATAGAAAGATAGGGATTTAGTGCAAAAGAAGTGAACAGTTTTGAATGAGCATAATTTTGTGGATACGTTGTTATGGAAGTAGAGTATGGGTGACTTCAACTGTAAGGGGGCACAATAGTTGACGGGGTGGATTGGATTGGATTGGTTTTGTTGGTTAACGAGTATAGATGGGTTGACCTGTCAATATATTTTTGCCGGTTTTTTATTATTATAAACTATTTATGTTTTAAATATGGCTAGAAAAGATTGGTAGGTCTTGCAACTAACTTTGTTTGGATAAGTTTATAAGTATATCTTGGAGTTACAAGACACAATGCATTTCACAAGCATAAGATATTCCAAGATGGATGACCTTCTGGCAGTCACTCAGAACAAAGCCTTAAGCTAGTGAGGCAAACTGGACAATATTGTTGTCATGGTAGACGGTAAGTTACACGCATTACAGCCAATGACACTGCCACAATTTCCTCACATATAATTTTGTAACTGCCTTTGCTCTGGAGTGAAGTGCCTTGAGCTCTAAACAGTTTCGGAGCAGAGTGTGGCTTCTGAGCATTTCAACTAGTTTGGAGATGTAAGTCTGCTTCGTATCGGGTTATATGTCTGATTTGGATCCCCGTAGAACGCCATGAAAGATTGATTAATCACATAATCACCAGTTGTATAAATTTCAGCTCTCGATTACGGAGCTCCTATGAAACCAACTTTCGCTTTGGTTCTCTGTTTTATTTTGTTCGAAGATGGTTCCAAAAACTGGTTACCGTTTAGGTTAGGTCTAGTTTGTGATGAGACCAGATGGTGCCGAAACCAGCCTGATTATTTTTATTCTTTGAACTTGAAAGTATATCTTTTTTGAACGGCAAACTTATGTTATGTTGAATTGATTTATACATTACTGTTAAAACTTCAAAATTATTTAGATTGGCATTCAAACATACAAACTACAGTATTTGTTTTTGAAACCGGTTCGATTAGCATATTCTGTTTTTGGGGCTCCAACTTGAATAAGTACAGCAGTGAAGCCAACCCGGACAGCAGTACCTAACCGTTAATATGTTCTGTTTCACAGCTGAAGTTATTCCACATCTCCTGATTCCTCTTGCGTTGAAACAAAATCAGTTAAACTTTCATAATCCAATCCAGCTTGGCGTCCTTCAAAACCCTAGATAAAAAACAACCAACTACCCACCATAGTTGACCCGCCATTAAACTTCCTTTCAAAACCATCATACTATTCAAAAAGCTTCAATCTTTCTCAAAAATTCCTTACAGTTCTTGATAAAGATGCCACCTTTTGGGTTCCCCAAGAATCAAGATTTCAACAAACTAAACATAGTCACCATTGATGTGGGTGGTCAACTGTTTCAAACCACTATACAGACCCTAACCCTAGCTTGCTCAAATACCCTTTTCTCAAATCTTTTCAATTCTTCTTTTGAACAAAACAATATCCCTTTTATTGACAGAGACCCTGAATTGTTTTCAATTCTTTTATCTCTTTTAAGAACTGGGAATCTGCCATCAAAAGCAAAAACCTTTGAAATTCAAGATATTGTTTTTGAAGCAAAATTTTATGGAGTTGAAAGTCTTCTTGTTCAATCTCAATCAAACCCGTCTCAATTTGAACCTTTTGACCTTGAAAAGTCAATGATTTTGCCTCTAAGTGGTAGAGACTCACCTTCTGCGATTGCTACAACACCGAATGGGTCAGTTCATGTTTCTCATGGAAGCAAAATTACATCTTTTGATTGGTCTTTACAAAGAAAGTCAACTACTTTGACCCAATTTACAGCTATTGATTCTTTATTAGCTTTATCACCTAATGTTGTTGCAGCTGGTGCCACTGATTTCTGTGGGTTGCAAATTATTGATCTTGATTTGGGTTCTGTTAGACAGACTTTAAATTGGGAGAATGTGACCAAATCTGGTTCAACTGTCCAAGCAATTGGAATATCCCCTGAGCTATTATTCACTAGTTTTGAATCAAGTCGTAGGAATTCGAACTCCATATTGGTATATGATCTCAATGATAGCTTTAAAGTTGTAAGCGAAATCGGGCATAATGAAATCTTTGGAGCTGATCTTGATTCTGCAATTCCATCGACAAAAATGAATTGGATTCCAAGCCTTAATCTTTTAATGGCTTCTGGGTCTCATAGTGGACCATCTGGGATTTCTGGAAACATCAAGTTTTGGGATATAAGGTCCGGGAATCTTGTTTCGGAAATCAAAGAAAATGCCGATTGCTTTTCGGATATTACAGTTTCAGATACCCTTTCAGCTGTTTTCAAGATTGGTATAAACTCAGGGGAGGTTTCTTACATTGATTTTAGGAACATTTCGTCTTACGTATCTTGGAATTGTCTTGGTGATCCTAGAAAATTGACAAATGTGAAGAGAGAAGGGTTTGGTTGCAAGATTGAAAATCATGGGAATCAAGTGTTTAGTAGTAAAGAAGGTGAATTGGAGCTGTGGTCTGAGGTTTTGATGGGTTCATCGACAATGGGTAAGAATGTTAAAGAAGATAGAGTTTTTAAAAAGAACATTTTGGGTAGGTCGAAGGACATTGGAGGAAATAGGATCACGAATTTAGGGTTTGGCGGAAACAAGATGTTTGTTACAAGGAAAGATCAGCAATGTGTCGAGGTTTGGCAAAGCTCTGTAAGAAGATTTTGATCAGTTTGATTTTAATGATGCTAAGCTATTGATTGTTGTTTGTGTACATTATCCACTTCTTCAAATACTTAATTAATTTGTTCTTAATATCAATGTTTTAGCGCACAACATATCTTGACACTGTTAGGAATGAAAAATATAAATACACTGTTATAGTTGTTTGAAACAGAAGTTTGTACACAATATCTACAGATCATTAATTTGCATATGTTTACGGTCATTGTTGGAATTCTTATTATGTGTTTGATGAATTCAGTTATACACTCTTGGTAGCATGATAGTCCCAATTAACAGAATCATAAATCATTCTACAGTTAACCGCATAGAAATATAGCATTCTTCAGTCAATGCAAGTCTTATTTGTAGATATTTTTCCTCTAGAAAGCGTTCAATGGTCGTTGAACCTTGTGGATACATTTGAGGTGCTAACTGCTAAGTTAGTTGTCCATACTATATTGCCTCTGGGTCAAGCTTGTGTAGTTGTGCTCGTGGGAGCTTTGTTCAAGTTGTCAAACTCTGCGTTGCTTGTGGAGAACAGGGTTGTATAGTACTCCAAGATCTGTCTAATAACATATACATTGTTGTTTGTTGATATTTTGTATATGCAGTTCACGTCTACTGATTTGGTTCAGTTATCTAATTGCCTTACAGGTTCGGAATAATGTTTCTTTTTGAAGCTTTCTGTAATTCACATTCCTGAATCTTGTTTACCGATTATAAACATTGTTGGAGTATGTTATAGCCAACACCATCAACCCCATTTTTCACCTTGAATGGGTCAAAATCAACCCCATTTTTCACCTTGAATGGGTCAAAGCCAAAAATATGATTAATAGAAGGAAAGGAGATAAGAACATATGTGAAACAGAATTACAGTTGCAAATACATAAAGTACTATAATGGAGATAAAACAGAAATAGGCAAGATGAAGCAGAAATTAGAACGAGGGACTGGAGCTTGTGTTGAACACAACTCCTTATAAACATATCTTGAGTCGGTTTCACAAGGTACGGCAGCTGGAGCAGCATAATGCCGGAGTCGATGATCACTTGCCTAAAATTGTAGTGTACCTTTCATGTGTATGACTGCAGCATTGGTGTTTTTTTCTAACTTGTGGAGGTGGTGGTGTCTATATACGGCAAAGACAAAACTGAACCATTAAATTCAATGATTAATTATGTTTGATAATCATTAAGCTCCATCAGCTACGAAATCTTAAAATTCAAATCTTAACTGAAATGGATCACTGTCTCGGATCAAATGGATCAGAAAATCGTCACCCGAACCGACTGCTGTCAAATGAGTCAAAATTGCTACCTGACCCGTCTGCTAGTTGAGTCATTGGGTGTCGCATGCAGACTGGAGTGTAGCCCTTTGTCTGTTGAACCGGTCTTGTCTGTGGTATGGACCTTGTCTACGTTATGGCATTGTCTGCAGTATGGCCTTGTGTGTAGTATGGGTCAACACCCTTTGATCCATGCACCTCTTTTAGGATTCGATATCTCATTCGCCTCATCAAAAATTTGAACATATAATATATCAAAGTGAAGTGCTTGTCAAGGTCTACGCAACTATTTAATTATTACTCGTGAAAATTATACATACTATAAATATATGGGTTCAAACTCACATTTAACCCAATTTTTCCAACAAAGCATCATATAGAGAATGTTGACTTATTTGGTAATTAATGGGTCGATTTGTATTATATATTCTGTGAATTTAATTGTTAAAATCAACCTTTTCGACTGTAATACAAATGGCCCATAAGTTACCATATGAAACCATTTTAATGGGCCAAATGGCCATGTAATATTTTAGATGAGGGTTTGTTTTTGACACAACCAAAATCTTAAATTGAAAAAGGATTTCATATAACACAAAAGAGGCTGAACGTCAAATACTAAAGTGAGGGATCAATTTTTGTCAACATTATAATTTAAGAATTATATACATTAAAATGTAGTATAAACTATATGTTTGAGTGGTGTAATGAAATAATACGACTTCTATATTATGTAATAATGTTTATAAATTAACCGTTTAAATACAAAAGGTGACCTACGACTAGTAACATGTCTAGCTATAATTGGTTAACGTTTTAACATTTATTTTAAGTTCAAATTTTAAAAAAAAATTCTTTTAAATTTTACACTAATTTCCTCCGCCTAAGACCACCTGCAACGGGGTATCTTTTATGCCCAAGACACTACCACAGATGGTGTGTCAATCGTCAAGGTGGCCCATTATCACCTTCAACACGGCTCACAACGGTATAAATGTGAGGCTCGCTCTGATTTTTTTTTCTATTTTCTTTCGTGATTTTGACCATTAAAACAATTAAACAAGAAAATGTGTCCGTTTTGCAAAAAATTATGAACATTAGACAATGGTTGAAAATAAAAAATAAAAAACTTTTTATTTTTATTTTTTAATCCCTAAAATCTATCTATAAATACCACCATTATACTACCTTTAAAAATCACAACAATCTATGCAATTCACCTATATACATAAACACACAATCACAAATACTCTTATAAAATGCAATCCTTGAGTTATATTCTTGAATCTTCTTCGGAAGACGAAGAACTTTTTTGAAATTTTGCAACAATATGTCACCGAAGAAAAAGAATGTGAAGGCGCTGAAAGTTCATGCTCGCAAGAAAGACGAACCCGAAATTACATTCGAAGAATCGTGAAGGTCTCGGACAACGTTTGGTGGATGACTACTTTTCCGACGACCCGAAGTACCCCCCAAACGTGTTTAAAAGACGTTTCCGTATGCGTCATTAGTTGTTTCTCCGAATAATACAAGGTATTTCTAACTACTCTATTGAACATATTCTTGAGCACTTTATGTTTTTTATTCAATGTCCAGATGCACTTGGTCCGCTTGGTTTTACTCTGCTACCAAAGTGCACATCCGCCATACGATAGTTGGCGTACAGGATGTCGGCGGATATGTTCGATGAATATTTACAAATGGGTAAAAGGATGTCCTCCAATTGTCTTAACCACTTTTATAAGTCTGTATTTGATTTATATTCATCGGGGTATTTGAGAAAGCCGACGGCTAGTGATATTGCTCGGCTATACATAGCACATAAAGAGAACATGGTTTTATTGAAATGATCGGGAACATTGACTGTCTCCTATGTGTGAAATCTAAGGGACTTGTTCCTCTGGAGATTCCCCCTCGTCTAATTCCACGCCTTATGACGAAAGGGGAGTCGGGCGTGGCGTAAAGTGAAGACTGGGGGGAGTAGAGAAAAATTCCCTCATGGGGTATGTATTGGCAATGGAAGAACTGCCTGAATGGATGGAAAAGGCAGTACACAATGGTTGATCACGACCACTCGAGGATCATGCTTGAAACAATGGCTTCATAAGATATGTGGATATGTCATGCATTTTTTGGTATGGCGGGTTCGAACAACGACATTAATGTTTTAACTAACCCCCTTTGTTCGATTCCATCGAAAAGGATACAGGTCCTCCCGCACCGTTTGATGTGAATAATAATCATTACACACCTCGCCAACGGTATTTATCCAGATTGAGTCACTCTCTTGAAGGCATATTCGTGTCCTACTGACGAGAGACGAATGGAGTTCAAAGAATTTCAAGAAGTTGCACGAAAGGATGTCGAGCGAACATTCGGTGTGCTTCAAGGTAGGTTCGAAATTTTAAAGACTTCGAAAAGATCTAAACAAGATGAGAAGACAGTTGTACACTTGTGTGATATTGGACAACATGATGCAAGAGGATAACGGGTTTGCAATAAGTCCTCAAGACGAGGAGATGATCGCCAATCCATCAAACCGAGTTCGTCGAGATTCTTGGGGAATGAGTCGTGGCATGTGAAGCAAGAATAAAAGAAATACGCGATAACGTGGTGCATGACCGACTTCGAGATGATCTCACCAAGCACATTTGGACGCTCCGAGGAACTTTCGCAACTAGTTTATTTTTAAGTTGTTACATTTTATGTTATTTAATTATTCATGTAACTCTTTTTAGAATTGTAATGTTTTATTTGATGTATTAAATGTTATTTTTTAATTATTGTGTTTAATAAATTAAATGTATTTATTTTTTAAAAATTTAAAAAATAAATAAATTAGTTCTAGTTGGATATGGTGAGATGCCGTGCTAATTTACATTGTAGAGTGTCATGAGACGACATTGTATTGTGGCTGACATATTACATTTTCATCCCACGTTATTGTATCACAATTACAAATGATCTAAAAAACTTTGAACCTGATACACGTGACTCTTTCTCCCAACTTTTGGCAACCATCTTCTCCACTTAATCTTCACCTCCATTGGTAAGACTGCCAGGTGAGACTGACATTGGTCAAACCCTCTTCCTAACCGACAATTATACATAGAAGAAAATAAATAAAATAAAAAGCATAAAACTTCCGCATCAACAAATATACTCGAAAATTGATGAAAGAAAGTTATCAAATGCCTGTATTAACAATAATTGAAAGATTATTAAGTATTACACATTATGTAAGTCTATTAGAGTGTCAAATACATAGAAATCGATGCAGTATATTTTAGTGCACTTCTTAACCCTTACAAATATTGTGGTTATGTGTACGTTATGTTATTTTCAAGGGATCTACACATTGTAAACTATCTTCAAGTCATTGATTCAAAGACAAAGTAAGTCTACAAATATTATATAAACTATTGTTCCCGAATTTAGTATCACTGCAATGAGTGAAGTACCATATGTTGTATCATAGCGTTCTCATGATATGGACAAACACCTTATAACATCATGAAAACTATGGATTGACTGCTATCATACATTAATGATCTTACTTGAGTAGTTTTGTTTTCATCTAAAATCGTAAAATGATAACAAGATGACAAATACGTACTTTCTTTTGGTTATTCTCTATCGAAATGATATTAACTTTGTACATTAATGTCCTTAATTAAGTTCAAACAGAGTATAATAACAATTATCATATATATATATATATATATAGATCACTCTATAGATAGAAATAGTAGATTGAATAGAAATAGAATAGAATAGATAGAAATAGAATAGAATAGAAATATATAATATAAAAAGCGGACGATAACATCATCAAATATTCAATTGGTCAATAGAATTGTTTAATTTTGTTAAATTGAGTAAAATTATAGATTTGATGATGTCATTATTTAATTAAAATTTTGTGTCAATAAAGTCCTTTAATTTCGCTCAATTCAAAATTAGAGTCCCAAACTTTTTAAATATATAACTCTTAACGGAAGATCATATCGTTATCAAAATTTATAAAATCTATTCATATATTTGTATACGTTCACAAACATAAAGGAGTACTTATATCAATAAACGTTACATTAAATTTTATGTGCGTAAAGAAATTATATACGAATTACGTTTATGACATTATGTATATTCAATTTAAAAATGAAATTTCAATAAAAAGAGTAGTAGGTTTTATTAATGTTACCTATTTGTTCCACTACTATCACAATATTACATATTACATAAAAGTATTATTAGAGAAACTATATACGCTTTATATAATACCTACAGAATAAGGGAAAATATATTTCCATTCATTCAATTCAGTTAAATAATATAATATACTTTTATTATACTAAATTATTATTTTAAATACATTTAGATAAATAAAATTACTTCAAAGACTTCCACGTACATCTCGAATCCCACGGGTAAGTTTATTCAACCTTTTCAATTTACAAGTTATAAGTTTAGGATAAGATTTGAGGTGTCAAAAAATCTCCGACGTTTCAAAGAGCATACAATCTTAAATATTTAATTAGTAATAAGGATAAATATAAGTTATTACTCTATCATCTAAAAGGAGAATTCTTAATTAAAACTGTCAATTTCAATGTGATTACATTTACCATCTTAAATTCTTAATTAATCGATGTCCTAAGATGATTACCAAAATCCATACTCAATAAATGTTGATTTGAGAATTGAGACAATTGCATGGACAAAATAATCTAACTGTGTCATTTATAATTTTTTTAATTTAATGTTTATTTTAGTAGCTTAAGCGATCCGTGTGTATACACAGGTTTAAATACTAGTATATATATATATATATATATGGGAAGGATCCATAGGGAAGCTTCAAAATTTGGGGAAGGAGGGAAACAAATCTTAGCCTTTGATTTTTTTATTAAAAACCGTTTTTAACATTCATTGGTGATGAATGTTAAATTTTGAATTTTTTTTGTAATTTTTAAAATTTATTTATGATGAAATCAATGGTTGAGATTTGCTTCCCTCCTTCCCTAATTTTTTTTTCTTCCCTCTTGATCCCCACCCTATATATATATATATCACTCTATAGAAATATATTAAATTCAATATTATATATAGATAAGTATCGAGTAATTCGTGGTTTAACTTCAACGTTATAAAAACTTCTGCGTAAGTTGTAGATCGTTTTGCATGAATTTGTAAACAATTAATATGCTGTAAAATTAGTTTGAATGAATTTTAGATTTGTGAAAACTGGTTAAAGAAATCGACGTGATTCGTACACTAACAATTTATTTCTATCCGTACACTACTATTTGCATTTTATAATGTAGTACAATACAATATCATGAACTATGTCATAAAACACGATTATTGGTGTACCAATAATCATCCTTAAAACGATATCTGTAAAATTGGTCAAGGAGATCTTGAGTTCATTATTATGAGAAAAACAATTTTCAGAAGAATACACCTATTTTATTTATCATCAAAGTTGAATCATACAAGTTTTAAGAAGAATACACCTATATTTTACTTATCATCAAAGTTGAAGCATACAAGAAATTAACTTAGTCTCGTGGTGTGCATGTTTTATATGTAGTTGCTTGCAAGAAAGGTGATAATCGATAGATTGACATAAAAGATCGGAGAAAAAGAGGTCTCCACTATTTATCCCGTATCAAATACGGTGTAAATAAATTAAACAGTTTTGTATTTGTGTTTTTTTATTTTTTATGTAAAAAAAAGAAGAACAATATAAAGAGCGACTTACTTTATATTTTATAACATAACGTAATTAATAAGTTAGAAGATATTTTATTGGGGCGAATTTACGTTGTAGCTAACAGTAACACAAGTTACTAGTCAATTAAGTTTACTTAGTGTAATATTGTTGAAAACATATTGGTTGTTTAAGAGTGTTTATCACTCATATTTAAATGGTGTACCTCACTATATAAAAAAAACCTAATAAGCTACGACGTGGAGCGAGTTTCAAAAATTTTGTATCACTACTAACTAAATTTTTTGAATCTGTCACTGCATATTCATCGATTTAATATGTACCCATATTGGTCATCTGATTTTCATTTATATTTATTTATCGTTAGTTTCTTCTTGTTGAAATTTTTGTTAACAAAATCACTATATCTATCTTTTGGGTGATACTAAAATGAATGCAATTTTTATAAAGAAGAAGAGGAGCAGAGAAATCATACAGTGTAACTTATTTGTTTATTTATTTAAAAGAAAAAAAATCAAGAAATAATATTTGTAGTATTTTAACCAAGAAAATCATTTTTGTTCAAAAATGTTATCTTTTAATATCCAAAAAAGTAGGCAAGCACATGAACAATTTATTATAGGGAGCATTTATCTTACACAATAAATGGCCTCTATGGTAGGTACTAACTATTAACATACCTAAAACTCACCTACATATTTCTATTTTAATTATATTATTTATTTGATATTTTACTTTTATTTTGTATATTCCGCAATGTATTTACTCAATCACAATAATTTTTAACCTTTTTTTCTTTTTCTGAATTATAGGAATTTTTAAGTCCACATGTCATAATCTTCATTATTAATGGTCCCAAGTTAACTAACTTTTTTATAACCAAAGTTGTAATCAATAATTTAATAATTAAAATTAATACATAGTATCTAATCTATATGGTCATATAGATGATTTCTGTTCACGACTTAATGTATAGGGTCACTTTCGTTTCATCATATAAAGTTTTTCATTTCATAAAATTTAATATCTTATTTACTAGCTAAAGATATATCTTTGATAAAGTTACACATAAGCAACATTATATCATTTACCATATGAAAACTTTGACTCATTAAATCACAAACATAAATACACCACCTTATTTATGGCAAAATTACAAATAAAATAAAAAACTTTAAGAAAAAGGAAGAACCAAATATGTAGATATCAATCACCCTTCATTAAAATAGAAAAATATATATATATATATATAATATTCATTACATGTGTGGATTATTTATTCCCAAAAGAAAAGTAAATAAAAGGTAATAACTTGTGAAACACTTGGTATAGTCACAATCTAAATTGCCATTTTCCTTACTGGCATTCAGGTAACAGTCACAGTCCACCTAGTGAAAACCTCTTCACTTACGTCCTTTTGATCGTGTGGCTATAAACCGTCTGTGATATGCCCATTAAACATAACAATAGTGAACTTCAATTCATATATATCAACTATACACAATTAAGTAATTAATGTACTCCCCCGTCACGTGCCGTCCCCGTGCCACCAATATTTGCCACTATGGGTGCCAAGTCCCTTGGATGGAGGTCCACCTTAAGACCATACTTCATAAACAATGTTAATGACATTTTTTGTTCAACACGGTGGCCGGCCACCACTGAAAGGCGGTGTCGTAGCAAAACTGCCGCCACGATCGACTTCATTTGCAAATACGCCAAATCTTTCCCTAAACAAATTCTTGGACCAGCATTGAACGATACGAAACGAAACTGATCCTTGACCTCAAACTTTTTTCCGTCGTCAGATAACCATCTCTCAGGACGAAATTCTAGGACATCGTCGCCCCAGATAAATTTCATCCGACCAGTGGAGTAAATTGAATAAGTTATAGAGGAACCGGCTGGAACCATTGTGCCGTCCGGTAGGACGTCATCGGCGATGACGTGTTTGGAGTCCTCTGGGACCGAAGGGTATAACCGAAGTGTTTCTGATAATGCTGCTTTAAGATACGTGAGTTTGTCAACCTCTTCGAAGACTAGAGGGTCTTCGAACCATTTGCATGTGTCAATGCCACGTGACTCCGATAGAACTGTGCAAAGTTCTGTAAGAATTTTTAATTCTACCCTAGGGTTTTTAATTACCAAATAAAAAAACCAGCTAAGCGCGACTGATGACGTGTCGCGTCCAGCTAGGATAAAATTGAGTGCAACGTGTTGTAAGAACGTATCTGAATAAGACTCTTTTTTCTTCATGAACCGAGATAACAAGTCATCATGTGGGGTCCCACCTTCTACCTTATTAAGCAATTCTAGCTTACGTGTATTGATGACAGCTGTCAAATACTTGTCCACATGGTTCAAGCTCTGGCTCAGCTCAACTTCCATCCCAAGCCCAAGCCATTTCTTTAGCTTCCATATACTCTCAGGCAAAATAAAGCGTTGTAACGTGGCTTCAGTGGCTCGGTCAAAAGCTGACGCGAAGCTATTTTCGGGCAAACCTGGGGACAAAGTTTGTGGATCTTTTCCGAAAGCCAACCCACAAATGTTGTCAAATGTAAGCCGAAGCAAGAGATCTTGTAGATCAACTGGCTTACCCTCAAGTTGAGCCGTTTTCAAAATCGGGACAAACCTAAGCTTAATAGCTCGGCTCACCCACCGAGCCATGGCTTGTCGAAGTGTTCGGGTAGTAAATTCCAACGCAGCCGTCTTACGCTGGAACAGCCACGTGTCACCATCAGAGTTAAAAATCCCTTCTCCAAGTAAATCATGAAATACAGCTTGCCAAGTGGGACCCTTCGGGTAATTGTCAAATTTAACTTTGAGAATATGTTCAAGGTTTTTGGGATCGCACGTGACAGTCACAAGACCCTGTTTTCGTGCTAAAAATGGGATAGGTGAGATACAAGTTTGGTACGTGCCACCACACGTGCGAAGATTGTCTGCGATCCAATCATGCATGCGATTAGCGTTTTGTATTAAACCCGGTAAACTACCCAATACCGGCCATAAACGTGGACCCGTTAATGACCGTGTGATTGATTTGAACCACATCACGTACGTTAAAATTAGTGACAAAATCAACCACCAAGTAGATGATTCCATTTGATCCGTCGTCCAATTAGGCAACACAACACTCCAATAGTCCTTCTCACACCTTATCAAAACACCACCTGAAAAATCATGCAACTTCACAACCTTCACATATACCAAAGGTCACTAAATTACTTAACTTGCTTGTAAGAGTAACAAAATAAACGTTCATTTAAAACGTTTTTTTGTTAAAAACATTATTGAACTGTCACGGACAACTCAATAACACTCGAACAGTCACGATAAGTTCAATAATACGTTAACAATGTTGTTACGTACTTATTATCATCATTATTATTTATCAGATAAAAAATGAGAGATTGAATTTGTATGCTTACCGACGATGACGATCGAGTGGTAGTGTTGGATGGTTGAAGGAGGAGGGCAGTTTAGAAAAATATTGGTATGAATATAGAGAGAGATGAAGAAGAAGAGTGATTTATATAAGGAACTAGGGAACAAGATATGATATCAAAAAGGAAGGAGGCTATTAATGAGGTAGCCAAAACTTCCTTCCTTCAAACTAATATTATATCATCATGTCTATGTATATAGCATAAACCATATAACATATATACATTACTTAAATATTTGTAGTTACAAAATAATATTAATAAATAGTTGTATTTATAGGATATTACATGATAATATCAATCCCATACTATTTGACTTAATTGCTACCGATTTTAAATATAAGTTAGCATTGAGATCATATTTACATTAGGTTATGGTTTTGAATATGAAAGATAATGTGTCAGAAATGATAGTTTTATCGGTCATATCACATATGCAATGCTATCAAAGTACATTTGGTGAAAAGAATCACGTGGTAATAAACTTATAATAATGATATTTGTGATTAATATTGTATGCTTAAAGGTGTGTACAGTAATAAAATTATTAGATATCACATGTACATGACCCTTAGGATTAACAAAATTAAAAGGGTCATAAAATGTGTCAATAATTGATTGGAAACATGTATAACATTTATTTATACACACAAACTAAATATCATTTTTTTTGCATAAATTTAAAGTGGAAATATTGTGTAGGTCCAGTCTAATTAAACAGTACTATTACGTATTGCTTGAAGAGATTATAACCTCTAAGACCATGTTACAATTAAATACCGTCATTATAATATGTGATATATGTTGATACATGTTATATGTTGTTTTGTGTGTATAGATATATATAAATAAATAAATATATATCTATTAAAAGACTTTATGGACTAAAAATCTGTAAATCAATTGGCAATAAATGCCACCAGATGTTGTTGGAAGCATATTAATTTGAATTGAATTGAATTGCAACAAGAACAACAACAAATCACAAATCTATATTATTGATTCAATAATAATAAAAAATATTATTTTATTTTCGTGTATAACTTTGTTTATATCTTTAGATGCAGATGCGTAATAAGAATATTTTTATCAGCGTTTATAGATAAACTTCGTTTTATGTGTTTGGTTTTAAAATGTGACTTCTTCAAGATATCAATAATAATAGCAATAGAACAGAATAAATAAATAAATAATAGATAAATTTTAAAATAATGTATATTTTCTTTCCAACCCTACCTCCCAGCCCCAAACCCACTCACCCACGATATGTATTTTCACTAATTCAACTACTTTGTTTTTTTCATAATGACTTCAAATATATTTGACATATATTATGTTTTGTTAGTGTTACACAAGTTTTCCATAAGAAATTAACACTTAAATAATCCATATTTATTAGTACTAAACGTTCGTGTTCTATGTTGTACATCATCATGAGTAACTATATATAATGCTATATACATCTTTAAAAACAGTGTTGTGCATAGTTATTTCATTGCAAATTTACCCTCTAGAGTTCTTTATTATTAAATTGTAAAAATTAAAATTCATTAAACTTGTGTAAAAACAAATGCTTCTTAATTATGAAATGAAAACCATCATATTTGGTTCTATTATAAAGAGTAGTTGATTTAGTTTTTTTTTCAAATTATGACATATGCACTTCATTTACAAAATAATACTTCAATATATGCTCGAAGAGTTACACTTTATAGTGAACGATCGTCCAAATAATGTCTTAAATGTCGGATATTCATCCGCATACTTTAAATGGTTACACACATATATATAGTTGTTTATGTTTATATGTTTGCCTTAGCTTAAGCATTACTAATGCAGTGGGGAGCCATCTTAATAAGACTAGCCTTGTATCCGTATAAAGCAGTGACATTAAATGATTTGGTTCCGTATTATATTTATTAGTGTTTGATGTGTGTTTTTTCTATAGTGTTCATTAGATGTTTTTATGTTCAGATGATAGGTGTGTGAGGGAAACAAATAAAGTTATTGTGTGAAATTTTTGGTCAAAAGTATTTGTCTATTTGTTAGGTGTGTTATCATATAAGTAGGTTAAGTGAAATGAAGACATGAGATTAAAAGTGATGTAGATTTAATGTGAAATTAACTTTACTTAGTTTTAAAAAGTGAAGGAGTGAAATGGAGATCAATTCCATATTCTGTCCGGTATGCAGTATAACTATGGAAACTGATGAGCATTTGTTCTTCTCATGCAAAGTGGCGGAGGCAGTTTGGTCAAAAGTTCGCGTTTTGTGTAATGGAATAGTCCCGTATGTAAGTTCAAGTGAGGAGTGACGTCATTGGTTTGATAATTGGAATGTGCCCAAGACTCGAAAGGACCGTCTTCATAACATCATGTCAACATCATTTTGGATGATTTGGAAATATCGTAATTGCGTGTCGTTTTGTTCTTAGGATCTCAAACTGGGAGATATTTTTGATAGTATTCGTTTGTATTTTTTTTTATTTTTTTTTTTGTTTAAGCATAGATGTAGAAATCATATTAGTTGGAATGACTGGCTTATTTTTTCTTCGTAAATATTTCTAGCTTCTTGCTAGTAATTTATTATAATCTCCATTGTTAAAAAAAAATAAGGAGTCAAAAGGAGTTAAATATTTTATATATTATTATAGATAAATCATAATTTTCTATTAATTTAAATAACTTTGGTAAAAGAACCTTCCCTATTTTGACAAAAATATCTAAATATACGTAATTGTAAAATATATATTTAATTAATGCCCTAGAGGGGAAGAGAAATATATTCCAAAAAGGAGAAATAGCTCTTGGTTTTTGAAAAATTAATTTATCAATGTCCAAACTCAAAATTTTAGCTTCAATATAAAAATTTCTTCACAAAATCTACTTCATTAAATTATAGACGTTATTAAATATAAATGATCCGAAATATTCTTTATTTCTAAATAAATGTTATATATCTTCAATTTAGTGCTAAGAAGTAAAATCTAATATGTATAGTATTCAAAAGTTACAAAAATAAGAACATATTCCATATGAAGCTAAAAAAAGTCTATATCCGTATATACAATACCGGTAATAATATTCAATAAAAACGATACATATATTTCATATAGCTCTATATAATTTTTATAATATAATAAATTTTAATATAAAAGGATACATATTTTATAGCTAGCACTATATGCTATTTTACTTCAACATGAAACTTCTTTTTTTTTTATATTAGTTTCAAGTATTAAAGAGTAATTAGCTGCTTAACACATACACACACACAAACATGTAAAAAAAACAGCAACAAACATATACTTCTTAACGACAACATTGTTAATTTATTTATATGTTATTTAATATATAATATATATATATGTGTATATGTATACATATGTATATGTATATATAGGTATGTATTTATACTGTGAGTTTAATTGCAAATTGTTGAAGTTTAACAGATATGTTTAACACATCTTAATTACTTGCAAAAGTGTGCACCTCTTCTCTAATTCGGGTTTGGTGACCCAACCACTTTACCCTTAAATGCAACTATAACATGTTCTATTTTGTGTTTTACCATTTTTATATTTCGAAAATAAAAAAAAGAAAAATACCCATCGATTTTAGGAAGAACAAAATAGATCTAGAAGATGATATTTATTTATTAGGAAATGATAACAAAAGCCTTGCAACTTTTATTAAACTTGCATCTCAAGTTATGTATTAAGACTATAACGAATGATTAAATCTTTATAAAACATTTAGCTATAAGGTTTAATGTTTAAATCGAAATTTAAATTTATATCCCTTTCAATAATATATAAATATAGAAATTAAAAATCAAATCAATCTATACTTAATTGCTTCTTTAGTTTATATACCTCATAATTATTTTTATTTGAAATATATAATAATTAGTAATTAAAATACAATTATTGTAAATACATAAGGTATAAATGGAATTGAAATAAAAATTAACAATCATTATCATTAAAATGATTATTACTATCGATCATTGTCATATTTTTTCACTTATAACCGCTGCATTACACAAAATGTCGACCGGTAACAAATGATGTGTCTTCCCCTTAATTGATGGTGACCTCTTAGATTTTGATTAAGAGTACAATAGTTTATACATGTACAGTTTATTAATAAAAGTATTAATTGATGCTGATCTCTTAAATTAAGAGTACCATAGTTTATACATGTACGGTTTATTTAATAAAAGTATTAAAGGTTTTCGTTATTAAAATCGCATCCTTATTTATTTTTCATTTATTTGTATGTGTATGTTTGAAGCGCAAAATTTGTGTCAATTTAAGTTCTAAGTTTTCCAAAAATCAGGTTTTCATGTTTGTTGTTTGACTAATACGAACAATTTTCGAAACTCATTGGAAAAATAAGTTTTACAAATGAAATCACTTAGTTTGCTTGTGAAAAAACCTAGAACTAATAAAAAATGAAATTAGTTTATCAAATATTTTTAATTTAGTAATGATCGCATTTTAAGTTTTGTGTCTGCCAGGGTCATATACTTAGCCATATGTTTAGCTAAGTGCTTAAATAAGAAAAACAAACTTTTAACAATAATAATAACACAGATGACTTATTAGTATTCTTTAAAAGTAACAAATTGTTAAAAAAAATCGAAACATCCAATGAATAGTATAGAGTAAAGACGGAGTCAGCTTCAAGGAAGAGACCAATAACGAAAAACATCCCTAAACAATTTATCAAGAAAAATATATAAGTATGTCTATTTCATAAGCTTAAAATTAAGTCTAAAGAAATTATTAGTAAGTTATAAAAGAATGATTAGTGAATATGAAGAAAAATAAAATAAATCAAGACCATGTGGTTGCAACATGAGAGTTACTGCAATGCTTAGTGGTCATTGACTAAGGCTGAAGGCTGACTTTCAGTTATTATTGGATGAAGGGTGACATTCAGCTGTCACTGGACGAATGTTTAGAATGAAGGGTCATCATGATGAAGGGATCATTTTCGAATCATACACTACGAGAGGTCCTGAACTTAAGAGCTAAATAGCTCTTCGACTGGCGATTCTCAACTGGTAACCCACACCACATTCAAATAGGTGCAGGTTATACGCGACGAAATCGAGAACCTCCTTGAGTATGGGAGTGGAAGTGTGTGTGCATGTTGTACTGTAGTAGATGTGCATTGATTGAATCGAATCCTCTTGTGTTATAGTTGTTGAGTTATATTTATAGTGGTTATAATTTGGGCTATTATGGTTTTCTCTTTCGACTTTAATCCTTTGGATTTAAGTGATGTACCAAGTTTGCGTCCTTTCTCTTTACCTCTTTTGCTGATCATGTGTGACGTTAGTCATTTTAGTGAGATGTCATTATCTCTTGTCATCAGGTACCCTTATGTCGTGCTGATCCCTTATCATACTTTTGTCAGATGATGTTGACTAGTCACTTAGTATCGTTTGTTGGCCTTCCACTGCTGGCATCAACTGTCATTCATTTCCTTGAGCCATACATCACGGGCTTAAGTTTGGGCATGAATTGAGCTTGCACGTTTGAGCTTGTACCTAGTGTGGTACCTCATCACCATATGTTCTGATTATGTAGATTATTCCCTTTTTTAGATTTACATTTTTAAATACATACAATAACACTCTCAAATTTTGAGTTTTTGTAATTTTTATTGGGTGGTAATTAACATTATAACTAGTACCCCGTAATATAAAGTTATTATATACACTAAAATGAATTGACTGGAGTTGATGATTTTTCGAATATTACTGCTAACGAGTGTATTATACATGTATCAATTTTATTACAAGAAATACCATGATCTCATTGTTACCTATTCTAGCAAAATCGCCCATCAAAGCCATCGTAAGCCATTGGTCAATTAAGGCGTATCTCAAAATACCTACATCTACTGCTGTGCCAACAGGGTGATGTGATGCAATGAAAAGAAAAAAGATGGTATTAAAAATATTTGGGCTGAACTCCCGGTCTCCCCCTATTGCTTGTTCTATTCGTTAATAGGCTTTTCCACGTAGTGGGCTTATACATTCCTGTATACATCAGCCCACTTTGGATGAAATTCATCATATAGTTTTTCTGAGGTGCGTTCTCCAGTTTTAACTTCAGACATATATGAAGTAACTTGTAAAGAAGTAGAAATAATAAAGAATAGTTAGCTCTCAAAAAACAAAAAACTTATGTGAAATTATTTAATATGATATTCATGTTACTAATAGTCTAATACCATTGTCAACCTGTTTCAAAAAACTATATATATATATATATATTATTGTTAATAGAAAACATTTTTTCAGTGTCAGCTTAGCGTCACCTTTTTAATACTTTTTCGTATTAATTGAAGAAAAACTTAATACTGCCAACAGATGAAATTTCTTCAGAAAAATTGAACTCCACATTTATCGATAAAATTTTTAATATACACATAAAACAAATAAAAAGGAAGTTGGGCTCACAGTTGGACCGTCTTCCACCTTCTTAGCCAAGAAGGAAACGGAGGACGGATGGCGAAAGACGTCTAAAAATGGCCTGATACCAATCGAAGACGCAAAGAAAGCAGGGAAGATGGCCAAAGATGCCCACAGTTGGCACTGCTCTAATTAATTCTTGTACCTTCTTCACCTATAAATATAAATCATATTGTAACACATTGTTTTTACTCCAATAAGATTTCTCTACTTCTACCTCTTTTACTTATTCTTCATTACGATTCTATACTACGTTATCAGTATGAATCGTTTTAAGAAAAAAGAAAAAATTTATTTATCCCTTTTGTTATTGGTTTTGTCTTTCTTTGTTTTATTATTTTGTATTTATAAGAGCCTAAAGTTATTCAATGATTCTCCTATGTGAATCATATAATCAATAATCAAATAATCATTAAAATATAATTAGAAAAAACCCAAAGTTCTTATATCCATAAAAAGAATTAAAACAGAAACAAATCAAAGTTATTATGATTCTTCGAAGAGAATCAAAACGACATAATTAAATGTAATTATCCTAAGAAGCTTCTCTATTATTCCTTGAATATAGTATAAGCAAAATAAGTCAAAGTTATTGTTTTTATAAAAAAAGAATTAGAACTAGATAACTTGAAATTATTGATTAGCGATAATATTTGATATAACCGGAAGTTTTATATCACATCTTGTTAACTAATCGACATTGATTGTTCTGTAAGTGTAGGTGGTTTATCAATGTTAATTAATATGTATCGTGATAAATGTTAAACGGATAACTCAGATTTGTTTTCCCGTTCTTTTAAAATTACTATTTTTTATGAATCATCCTTTGTATTATTATTATTTTTAATTTATAATATTTGTTTAATGAGGAAAAGACTGACATCATTAATTAATTATTAATTAATTAATAGTATATATTATATTAGAATATATGTATTTTTAATTTTAAATAAAAGAGTTCCTTACTTCTTTTGCAACAAAGTTGTTTGTGACGGGATTAAATGTGATGGATTTTTGGTAAAATATTTTTTTCACTATGGTACGTGATCATTCAAATTTTGATTATATTCTAAATTTTAATTTATTTATCCGAATACAATTTATAATTTCTCAAAATTAAATTTATCTCGTTAACTATTTACGATAGTATCATACCAAATTAAATTGAATGAATCTCATATTTTAAAAGTACTATAATCATACTTTATTTAATTTTAATTTATATGTATAACTAGGTTATAAACCCACGATAACGCGAGTCGAATTTAATTTTTATTTGGTCAATTTTTTTATATCGTATATAGACCCGCGATAAGGCGCGACGAATTTAACTTTTATAAATTAATAAAATATTTAGTCGATTTTTTTAATTTAAACAAATACATCAGATATTTAAGATGTGAAAGTGTAATTATACGAAAAAAAAATTGTTAATCATTGCTAATTTATAGACCCGTGATAAAGCTGGACAAATTTAATTCTTATAAATGAACAAAATATTTGGTCGATTTTTTTATACAGTCTATAGACCTGCGATAATGCGGGACGGAGTTAATATTTATAAATGAATAAAATATTGTGACCGATTTTTTTATATAGTTTATAGATCTGCAATGATGGGATCGAATTTAATTTTTATTTGGTCGATTTCTTTATTTATATGTATAATTAAAATATTTCTTTGTAACTATTAGAATCAAGAATAAAATTAAGTTTTGTGTAAGTTGGCGCAATCGAGTTACGATCATGATCCAGGTAAAACTTTAAACTTTCACTTAACTATTTATGTATTTATTTATTTATTATTATTATTATTATTATTATTATTATTTTTAAGAGAAGTTAATTATTTGTTTGATCAGTATATTAGGACTGGCCTATTAAATATTATTTAGTACATTGTCTGGGCTAAAGAAATTACAAGTACGGATTGATTATCATCGTATTACAACTCATTATATTATTATTATTATTATTATTATTATTATTATTATTATTATTATATTATTAGTTGATTAAAACTCAATATCATGTGCTAGATTAAAACTCTGGTATCTGTCTTAATTTAGATCCTAAAATAATTTTACCATTCTTTCTTATTAAATATGGATGAGACTTTATGACTACTATCCATTATGATCTTTTTCTTTTGTGTCACATGATTTCATCGTTAGTAAGAACCCAAGTTCTGAATGTTATGGTTCTCTTAATAGAATCACAAGCTATTGATTAAAAGAACTAGAAGTTCTGCTATTATTCCGTACGCATCGGAACAATATAATTACAAGTGAATCTTTCAAGAATCAAAATCAATCGATACAAAAATAACTTGAAGTTATTGTTAAAGATTCTATTAATTGAGAATTTGAAATCCTTATATGAAAAATTATATCTTATTTGAAAGTTATTATAATTTATAAATAGTTCGATGCTTAAAGATCAATAATCATAATCTGAAACTATAAATTGTTATGATAGAGTTGATATTTTCTAAAATAATCAAAATTTATGATCGATGCTTCTATATCTTTTATTCATACATATGTACTTGTCAAAAGGACTCTAGAAGAGCTCGTATAAATCGTTAAAAGGATATCATTTTAAATTGATAGTTCATTTTTTTCTTAGTAAGGTTTTTAATTAGGGTATTCTAGATCTTGAAGAACCGTTTTGATAGCGTACAACAAACAGCGAAATTATCTAATATGGATATTCAGTTTTCTAATTAATTTTTGTACCTCTTCACTTATAAATATAAGTCATATTATTACATATAATTTGTTAACCGATCAATAAGAATTGTCTATTTCTACCCTTTTACTGATTCTTCATTATTATTTTATAATGTTATTGTTTTTTTATTATTAAAGAAAAAGGAAGAGAAAAAAATAATAATTAGAAATATCTCCTACTTTTCTTTTTACCAAATGTGAGATTATTTGAATTGAACATAATTAAAACATTTTTAAATTTTTACAGAATAAAAGATTTATTTTAACTAAATATATCACCCACACGTTTTAAATGAAATGTACTATTAATTAGATTTTTGCTTTATAATTTTTATGTGTGATTACACACTATAAATTTAGTAGTGTATATCACAAAAATTAGTTATGTATTATATTTTTCAAAAAGTATTTTTTTTCTCATATTAAAGTGCATATGATTTTAATAATTTTGATATCATTTTTTTTATAAAAAAATTAGTTAATCATAAATTTAAAAATAAAATATTTATTTCTATCATTACTAACGTAACAAATTTTACTATTTAAACTTTCTTTTATATTTTTGCCCCTTAATATTTTTTTCTTTACAACTTTATCCCTCTTGTTTTTAACTTTCCCGTTAAAACTCGTGTATAACGCCTAATATCAGTTCACTAAACGTCGAGACTAAGTTAAAATTATACAAAGCTCGACAAAGGTAATTTAAGCACCCATATTTATCAATTATATAACAAGTGATAATGACACCAAAATTTTAAGTTTGTATTTTGTACTTAAACATTATAATACTTTATTCTAAAGGCATCGATTTCTTTTTTCTTTGTTGACAGTAAGACAGTTCCCAACGCGGGGAGTCGGTTTGGAACTGACACGCGTCAGCCGATCGACGGCATTGGCACCATCGGGTCGGTGGTTTCTCGCCAGTTTGGAGACGTGGAGGGAGGGGTTCATCGGTGAGGGAGGTAGGGCCACAACCATTTATAATTGTTTCTCTGTTTCTTTTTCTTGATGTTTGGACAGGAGATTGCTTTTTCTTCATTTTTAATTGCTTTTACAAAAACGTATTAATGTTTCTCATATTTGATGAAGAAAACTGCTACTGTTGATATTTGTTGTTGTCAAAAAGAAGAAGAAGATGCAAAGATGAGAACACCCCCTAAATCAATGGACTACAATAAATGGATTAAATGTGAAAAATTGAGTTTCTTTTTGGACCAAATCCAAACAATAAATAATATGTAATATTTTATAAAATTTGTTTTTTATATACTTTATTAAATTTAATTTTATAAATTTAATATAATGTTTTATTTTAATTAATTATGTAAAGTTTTTAATTTTAATGAAATTGTTTTATTTAAATACGTCTGTGGTTTAGAAATCAAAGTGATATCCCCTGAGTTGACAGGAGTATGACAGTTATGTGTTAATTTTATGTCAATTTAAAAGATGCTGATATAGCACTGACGTATTTTAACTGATACGCTATTTATACGCTCAAAGTTACGAGTCATTTAAAGTATCAAATAAGTATCAATTTGAGTAGGCCAAATGAGTTAAGTAGTATATCATAAATTGTTCAGGCTATAAAGTATGAGGAGTGACCAGTACACTATAAACTTTTAATCATTTATTATTAAATGTGATGTAATGTATTGTAGAATATAATATCTTAAAGTATATTTAATAATATATAATTAATAATTTGATAACGTACATATCATCATCCATAAAGTATAGATGTTATTTACTTTAGATAGTCAGATAGTTTATAAACTACACACGCCTCTTTATTGCTCAAATGATATGAATATTTATAAATTCAGTTACATGTTAAACCATTTTGTCCTTAGAGTACTTTATAACCTTTCACTCTTCAAGTCAAACGTAGGAATAAGTGAAAGGTTGCTAAATGGTAATTTAGTGCCAAAAAGATAAAATTACTACCACGTTATACCTAGAATATAATAATTATTTCAATGTCAATTTATATTATAGGTGATATTATATTTGTTGAATGATATGTCATTATTAAATAGTATTTCGTAATATTTTTTTCTAATTTTATGAACAATATTTTAATATGTCAAATTAATAACTCATTTTCTGATTTTCTATGTGTGACAATAACTTTAAATAATTAGTGCTCAATTAAATTTTAGAAGAAATAAGAAATATAACGTAGATTAAACTCACAATCATAAATCTCATTATGCCAATATCAAATATATAAAGAAGTAATTTTGAAATAATAACTTTCATAATTCAAGTAAATTTCATATATAATATAATAGGGGTAAATAAATAATTTTACTTCCGTTTTGAGAGTTTAAGATTCAACATGCAAGATACATTATTAATAGTATTAGATTAGATTTAATGATATTTTCCTTTGTAAGTTAGTGAGAACGGGTAAATCACTAATCTATAGTTAATTATTGATTTTATAAATTTTAAAATCTTTTGCTTAAAAGTTGGATGATTATTTAACTAACATTATAATTAAAGTAAATACGCAAGTAAGTAAAGAGTTTAAGGGTTGGAAGAGTATCACTGAGCAACGCCACGATTTATAGTGGTTGGGGTGACTATTAACTAGTCCACCTTAATTCATTCTCCGATAACACGATATCGGAATTTATGATTTAATCCTTTTCACCGGTAAAAATGAAAACTGTTCAAAGTGGTGTTTCTTTTTTTATAAGAACACAACACTAATATTCTTTAACTAAAAGAAGATTACTTAAACAAACTTTTTAACTTCTACAATAAGAAGCCTATATAGCAATTGCAAATTCCTCCTCTTTCAATAAGGAAGCCACCAATACCAACAATGTCTTTTCCTAACAAGTATAACACAACTAATCTCCAATTAATCTTCTAACACAATTTGAGAAGATCACCACACCAAACTCTTCTTCTTCTTCTTCTTCTAATACTCTAAAAGACAACACCACTTCTTATTCTTCATCACACTCTTGAAAGAACACAACAAACAATAACTCAAAAAATGAGTTTTTCCTTAACAAATAGAAGACTTTAAACACAAGCTTTCTTCCACAATCAATTGGAAGAGAAATAATATGAGATCCTCCTCAAAGACACTCTTGAGGATCTCTTATAATAAATTACAACACCAATGTAATGACACAAATTAGTATAACTCAATAACCTAGTTTACGTAAATCAACTTTTTGCTTAAAAATTTAATCTCTCAACCACTCTTACTGATAAACAATACAATCAGTGATTACTTTTTGAGATAAATATGTCTTAAACAAGCTAAATATGATAACCTTTAGTTAAAAATGAGCTAAATATTTATATTTAAACTTTTCAAAGTTCAAGAAAAAATCAATTACTACAATGGTCCAACTTTGGTCGTGCCGTGGTTTTGCTATCCAAAAGCGTTTGAAAATTTATCTGTATTAAATCATTTAAAAACATATTTTTCCAAAGTTAAACTCTATTAATCAGTTTTCAAGATCCTACAAAAACCTTAAACATGATTTACTTAATGGTTTAAAAGGTTAAACACATTGGGTTTACACAAAAGTACATATACATCGGATAAAGTACACTTACATATATCTAATGGTTTTTGTGTTTTTTTGGCTTGACTTTGTACAAAAGTTGAAAGATTCCTTCCAACCTTTTGCTTTCATAAATATCCTTTTATACTTCTTAAAGTTTTATAATTATTTGACAAACTTTATAAAATAACTTTAGTTTAATAAAGTATTAATTATTTATAAAAATAGTAATCAAACTCATATTATTTAAGCAACTAAGAGTTGTCTAATATTGACTTAAAGATGATTTGAAGACATGAGTGTTCGATTGGTTATCCCTTTAATCCGACAAAATGAAAATAGTCCGGCATAACTACGATCGAACCACGGTCCGACCGTGGACCTACTGTCCATATTCTCACTCTTTCTCTTGTCGGTCTAACGCATATCTTATACGCGATGTTAAGCCAAGTATATAATTTTTAATAATTAACATAATTAATATGTTAATCACCTTTAAAATTATCAAATCAAAATACATTTCCACAAAATAATTTATATTTAAATCATCCCGACATTCACTAACATCCTTGGTGCTATTTAAATTCATAGAGAAATGCAATACATGTTTTGAAGTATTGTTTATACAAAAATTATTTAATTCAAATGGCATATATAGTAATTTATCATGCTTATACTCTCATAATTAAATAAATCAAATTATTATATTAAAACTAAGTTAAGTAATGAAACCTTTTTTTCAATTTCGATAATGCCTAGGTGCTATTTGAGTTTGTAGATCAAAAGTAATTAAAACTTTAGTACAAACTTTCAACCTAAATATAATATTAAATCAGAAACAAAAAGTACAAGAATATAATAATGATTAGGGATGGCAGAATTGTAAAATAGTACATTGATTTAGTCCGGTTAATGAAAAATGACATCACAAAATATCATAGGTACAGATTTAGTCGCAGGTTTATCATGCATCATCTGTCTCCTTATTTTTACCTTAATTTATATGTTTAGAAAATTGCGTTTTTTTCTTCATCTTTCTATTTCTATTTAATCTATTTTTCCTTGATAACTACTGGTATATTTTAAAACATGGAATGATCGGTGGAACATGCTTTACAACACTCAAACGACTGTCAGGTTGAGGCCAAGGGCGGAACTACGTTGTATTAGGGTTAGTTCATACTATCAGTAAATTAAGTCGATGTAGTATAAAGTTTTCAAAACATAGCGATTATATGAGTCTGACCGCTGTCTTTTTTAAGTGATACAACTCACTATTTTAAAAACTTACCAAAGATCAATCATTCGGAGCACATACATTGAAATTGAAGGTCGGAGCACTAAAGTTTTAGTTTGTTTGAAGTAAAAAATTTTCAATGTCAAATGTTGTTAACATGCTAACTTTGTCTTAACAAACTGTGAAGTATAATCGTGCTACAGACGTTCCGTGCTACAGGGGACCAAGACTTTGATCTGCCACTGGTTGAGACGTATAAACATAACATTGTACCTTTATTTTACAATGTCAAATTATGAAGTATACTTGGAAATTCTTGTAGCATCATTTTGGTTTACTTTTTTATTTTCTTGTCTAACAGGTTGGGGGTTTAAAACTTCATTTATATATCAAATTAAAGACAATGCGTTATATGTGTCACTATACTATGTGAAATATGTTGTAACTTTATCGTTTCAAATAAAAGATGCAAGAATGTATCAGGCTGTCCTAGACAGTGTGCAAGTGGTACATGCAATTGTGTAGGACCTTTTGGAGCCTCAAAATTTGTATTTGTTACTAGTATATCCTGTTAGCAAACAGAAAACAAGTTCTAGATAACTAAAGTTATTTCAACAACATTAAAACTCATGGCCAACAGATTGTGATGATGGAGCTCTAATGTAAGCTAAATGTTACCCAATACCTGTTACACTAAACCGGCCTGATAGTAGTTTTATGTTATCTTACTCTTCTATATTTTGTGTATATTTGCGGGTCCTTATAAATTTAAAAACTCATCTTTAAACCTAAGATAATTTGGCGCTCATGATCAAGCAGAAAAGATACGCTTGAATGCGGATAGTTTGGATCGATTCGTTACTCTCCGTTTTACATGGCTAACCCTCAAGCTCGTATTGAACGAAGCTACGAGTGGTAAGAATCGATATGTAGATATATGAATATCTTGGGATTTAGGTTTTGGGGTGTTTTTCTTGTAGATTGCTTGAGGGGTGAATAAAGGAATCACCTGTTCTATTTATGGTGTGGCAATCCTTCTATAAAGTTCTAGAAGGTGATGGTGATCACCCCAAGGTAGGTAAGATCTTGACACGTGGACCAATAAGAATTGAGGATCAACAAATGTAATTTTAGAAGAGGGATTTATACAATAGTTTTTCAAATTTAAAGTTTTTTTTTGAATTAATCAAAGAATAACTTTACAATTGTTCACTGAGAAATTAAGATAAGTAAACTAGTCTAGGTAAACAATAGTTGATGACATATTTAACTTCGATAAACCAATCAACTTAGGGAAACTAATGGCTATAACTGATTCAACACTTACTAAAAATGTTGGCACGAACCTCACTGACAAACAGGAGTGACTGCACAAATCAAAGATCGAAGTTAATGCAAATGTTGGACATTCAATATGGTTATTGAGGTGAGTATTTATAGTGCCATAAATATTTGCTAGATGTTTCAAACTCTAACACGTGTCTCAACTGTATTGGACCCACGAAGTGGGGTGGAACAAGGGCTGGTTTTCCGTCGGGAACGACGTCACGTCACTCTGGAACAACGTTTTGAACGACGTTCCGGCTACGGAGTCCCACCAGGGATGCTGCTCAATCCCTTTTGTTTTTTATTTGATTCTAACGACTATTTTAACAATTTTTTAAAAATAAAATAAAATAAAAATAAAAAAACCCCAACGGCTAATATGACAGTTTTTTTTAAAAAAAAACTAAACCTTATTTTATATAATTCACTAATCTCATCTACAAACACACTTCAAAAACTCAAAAGCTCTATAATTCTATATAATTCACAATGTCAAACAACCCAAACAACCTGTACAACCTACACTCCAAATGGAACCCGTTTCAACAACATTCATCAGCTTCAAACTTGCAACTCGACACACCCGGTTTTCGTACTCCATACCAAGTTCCACAAACGCCATCTTATCAAACATCCTACTTCTCACATGATCAATATAACGTTTTCCTAATGTGGCAAACATCACAAAACACATAACATCTGTCACCCAACAACCTCCCATCCAACCCGACATACAATCAGTCAAAGACGAGGTACCAACACCAACCTCTCGTAGAAATTTGTCAAAAAAGAAAGGCAAACAACCCGCGGTTGGAACATCACAAGCTAAACCAAAAGATGTTTATAACAATGTAAGCGTTTGGGAACCGCAAGACGAATTTCGACTGGCCGAAAGTTGAATTGTCGTTTTTGGAAATTCCAACGAGGAAATGCGCAAAACAACGACATTTTTGGCATCTTATAATGAAAGAGTACCATGCCTGCAACCCTCCATTTATTCAGTCCCAAAGATGTAGTTGACCTCAAAATGGAAGAAACTCAACGCCATTTGCAAAAAGTAAGGAGGCATTTGGAAGCGGCTTGAAGGACAAAAAATAAGAGGGAAAATGCTAATGGCTTTCGAATTTAGGTAAAAGCTCAATATAAGGTTGAAATGCTAAAAATTTAAAAAAGTTTTCAAGCATGGAACTTTTTGAAGGACCGCCAAAAGTGGTTAACTTTCGATCCCATTGTCGTGAGATGGCGGAACGTTCCAAAACGCCACGGGACGGTGGACTTGGACGACTTGGATTTGGACGAGGAACCGGAGGCTAACGAAGAGAACCTGAATGCGACGCTATTCGGTGATGATCATTTCCAACGTCAACGAGGAAAAGTAAGGAAAGCACAAACCCAAAAGACAACCCTTGGTTCCGCCGCTTCGTGTCGCGCTTCGTTTGACGGCTCGATCGCTAATACTTTTCAAGGCATCCTTCCCGACAAGCAAAGCTACAACCGGAATAAGGATCTCGAAACACAGCTTCAGATTTTTTCTATGCCAACAGACCACTTGACGGGACGGGACAAAATGATAATAGAAATGCAAAAAGAGAAGATTCGCAAGAATATGGGATTTGGATCAGATTCGGGTTCGGGAGATGCTTGATTGTATTTTTTTATTTTTATGAATTTATATTTTTAGGACTTGTAATATTTAGTTTTATTTTTAATGAATTTATTTTGTTATTTATTTTTATTTATTAAATTATTTGAATTTTGTAACAAAGAAAAAAATTAAAAATTAAAATCTTGAGCACTATTTTCACTCTTTACCTTTTTAACAAAAGTATTTTCGCTTAACACTATAATATCTGAGTCACCATTCATCATATTCTTAAGTGTGTTAAGTCAATGGCAAAGTAAATCAAAATTTACCTTCTAATGCAAAATTCTTATATATTTTTTAGTTGTAAAAATTAAATTAAAGTAATCATACGAGTTTAATAAATACGCTTAAAAATATAACCTCTTGATATTTGACATATGTTATATAAATTTTCTCTTAACATATTTTTAGACTTGAATTTTAAACATATTAATCATTTTTCCAGAATATACTACAACGTTATAATATAACTTGTTTATTAATATTTGTAAAGTCACTTATACATAAAAACACAAAAAAGATCATGTAACAGAATGTCTTGGATCTACCCAATCCAATCGAACGTTGTATGGATTAATACGCAAAAAAATACACATAATTTTTTAACCTATTATTTCATCTACCAACTTACCCATTTGACACCTCTAATCTAATCTAAATCTAAATCTAAATCTAAATCCATATTAAAATGTAACAATTTTTATAAACGAAAGCGTGGAGTATAATGTAATTACAAAAATGTCTGATGGAGTTGACTGTAGTTGACAAAAGGAAATATAATAAACCCGTAGACAATCCCCTTTCACACTGTGTATACTCTCAAATAAAAATAAAAATAAATAATAAATAATAAATAAATAAATAATAAACTACAAAATCACTTTCTTTCTCTCTCTAAACCCTCCCTTACTTTCTCTCTCAATCTTTGTTTCTTTCTTCTGCTTCTTTTCTTCAGCGTCTCTTCGGTAACTGACACTTCTCTGTAAAAAAGCTGTAAAATTTCCCGCCGGTGTTGTGCACTTTCTGCTCCGGTAAGTCTTTCTTTTCTTTTATACTGCTGTAACCGTTAGTTTATAAAGAAACTTGATTTTGGGCTTCTTTGTGTATGTTTAATGAATTTTAGATACATGGGTTAGATAGGAGGGCAAAACCCCCACCATTTTCTTGTTTAATGAATTGCTTATGTAGGGTTATTCTCCGTTCTAGGTTTGTCTTGTAAGTTTACCGGGTTGGATAAAGTTTATCCTTTTTCAGGTGAATTTGAACTAAAGTTTGTATTTTTCAGACACCCTTTTGGGTGTTTGGTTGTGGGTATGTGTTGAATTTTGCTAATCTTGATTCTTGATGGTGGAAGATGTTAAAAGTTTTGTAGCAGGTGGTATTCATAAGGTGGGTATTTACAAGAATTAATGGTTTTGATGATGGTATTGTTTTTATTGTTTAGTATGCCCTGAATGCGTGTTTGTTTTAGATGATAAATGTTTAAGAATCAGATCTATCTGAATGTTGAGTTGGGTTAATGTTTGCTGTAGAGGATATATGATAGATGAATGTAAAAGGAACTTAAGTGTGATTATTGAGCCCCTTTTTGGTCATTAATAATTATGGTAGCAAATGTGTTAGATAGGGAATCTTGTTAAATTTAGCTGAGATAGTGTTAATCATTGTTGCCTGATTTTATGATCAAGTGTTAATCTTATTTGAACCAATCGTTGATCATAAAAACATCGATTTGTGAAATTAGGGTTAGCAATCAATTGGAATTCAAGGAAGTTAGACATGGGTCAAAACAGGCTTATATATGTTCTATAAGTTACAGTATGTAGAAAGATTTGAAGCCGCTGCCACATGTGGGAGTTTATTCTTCGCAAGTCAACTGATTTCTTTTTGAAAAAGAAGATTTCAGTAATTGACCCTGTGCACGAGCAGGCGTTCTTTCTCCACAAGTCAACTGTTCCACAAGTCAACTGTTTTCATTTTAATTAAGATTAAAGTGAAACAGTATCATTTTTTATTATCAGAAATCAAATGTTCGAGACTAATTGACCATTTGAAATTTTGGTAACAACACTAGGCATACACGATTTTCTACATTTAACCAAATATTTAGGTATGCAATCCCTTTTGATGATAGTGTTGGTATCAAAGGAGGGCGACATAATGGGGCTAACTTGAAACACAACCCCTTATGTAATAGTTATGGTACTATGGTGTATGAATGAGGATAGAGCATAGAAATTCAATCAATAAACGAGAAGATAATGAGTTTTCCCTTAAAACCACAGTTCTCCGTCATATACCCTAAGTCACTCAAGCACATTGAATGTTATGGCATTTTTTTATTTTATTTCATATATTTATTTTTCCTTTTGGTGAATTTTAGGCTAAAAGGTAAAGTAGGAGTTGTTTATGTAGTAGGATGAAGCTGTAAATTTATGTCTTTCACCCATTTAGGGGTTTGGCAAGTTTAGGTATCATGTTACAACGATAAAAAAGTTTGTCTTTTGTATGCCATGTACATTGCGTTGTTTCCATCCTATTCCCAGTTGCCTTGTTACCATCCCTAATGCACTTTATAAAAGGTAGCTTGATTAGATACACTGAACAAGGATATTAAAATGTATAGAAGTTATAGTACATATAGAGTTATAACCTTATTTAAGTTCTATAGAGATTTGGGTTTTGTGAGTTAATTGGAAGGATAAGATTTTCATCAAATCATAATTAAAGGATCTAAGGTAAAGGGTAAAGTGATTATTTACGGATCGTCTAAAGGAAATCCCATTCCACGCTTTGCTAAAAAGAATGGAAGATTTATTTATTTATTAATTCTTATATCTTTGTACTTAAATATCAAGTCATTAAAGAAACCATTATAAAATGATTATTGTCTTGAAAGGTTTCATTTTGTCAATTTTAGTTTTAAATTTAGTGACATGGATGAAACACTGTTTGATATATATTTGTTTTCTCAAATCCTGTTTTCTATCTAAATGATCCATGAACGTTTTGGGCCTTATCTATATATGAATAACGTTTATATTTTTTGGTAACAATGGGGAGGATTTGTTAATTGGAAAAGCGAAAAAAAATCATATATGTGTGAAGACGTGGCACGTTTAGGTACCTTCACACTTGTAGTCCTGATAATTCACTGTTGTAGGAATGAGCTTATTTTATTCGGAAAAGGAAAATGAGGATCAAAATTGGGAGTTATGGGCTTGGCTTCTGTCTCGGAAAGGCTAGGCATGAGCCTTGAATCGGCTTGTATAGGCTCTGTTTTCTCTGAGTTTGTATAAAGTTTCAACCTTAGCTCGACTTCTAAGGATAAGTTTCTATTTCTGCAATCTCTTATAGGATTGTGTGAATTTGATCCATAGTTCGTATGAACTTGTAGATATTTATAAGTTATTCCTGAACATAGTTATGAATAAATCATACCATTTTTTTTACATGTTTCTAAGATGTTAAAGCTAGTTGACTAAGTTGTTGAGCTCGAGCCATCTACGCTTCGACTCACATAAAACATTAATGATTCTCCTTTCCATTTTTCATTTGTTTTATTTCAAAGAAAATGACTTTCATGTGAGGGTTTTTGTCAGTTTCTACTATATGTGGAAGGATGGTGTTAATGTAAGAGAATCACTACTATTAACAACAAGCCTTTTATCACAAACTAGTAAGAGAAGAATTGCAAAAAATTAATAAAAATTGAAACCACACACATTTCTAGCTTGACTTTTAAGCATTAGATGCTTTGTTTGTTGAGACGATGAAGCAAATTGAATTATGAATTGGAGCTCTATGTGTAGTTGATAGTCATCTTCTCGAATATAATATATGATTCTTAAATGCAGTTATCGGTGCACCGGTCATTCAAGTAATTGTTATTTATTTCATGATTACGGAAGCAGAGCCAGAAATAGTCCTATTTAGGCATGTCGATGTTGGGCAAAATTTTCAAAGACAAATTGTTACCGATATACTCAACTCACTTTTAACCTAGAAATTGCAGAACGGATCATGCTTTCAATTGAAATGTGATCTGCAAATCACCAATTTATACAGTCCAGGAGGCGATTTCTAGTCTCTAATAGTCAATTTGGTCAATTATGTCCCCGTGGTGGAGTAAATCATCATCAAAAGAAGCAAAAAAGAAAGCAAATGGGGGCGGTGGTATTTTTGGTACTATTCAAAGAAAGCTCAAGAGTCCATCTGAATCGAAACAAAACTCGTCTAGAAGACATAGTGAAATCGCTTCTGAAATGGGATCTCATTCTCGTGTTGGTTCTCGATCATGTTCTCCATCGACACATGTGACCCGATCCATAAGTTTTGCAGAAAGACCTCATGGCCATCCACTTCCACTTCCTGGAAACTTATCCGAAACGGGTAGGGCTGATTCTGGAAAAAAGGCATCAAGAAAGGTAGGAACTGCTAAAGGCTCGTCACCGTTGTTGCTTTTTCCACTTCCGAAACCTAATCATGTCCAAAATGCACATGGTCACGCTGATGTGGAAGGTGATGTGGCGACGGATTCTGTTTTTACTGATAGTGAAACCGATAGTGAAGATCCATCCGATTCCCGACTTATAAGCCCCCAAGCATCCGATTTTGAAACTGGGAATAAAACTTCTACAAACAGTCCTTCTAGGTGAGTTTTCATATAAATATATATATATATATATATATATAGGTGGAGTTTCAAATGAGAACCAAATAAAAGTTTAGAACTTGTGAGAACCACTAGATTACGTGTTTGTTCACGTGTGATTAGCTTAATTCATATGTAAACATTGATGTATGTTAGATTTAGAAAGAAAAAGAGGCTAAAAACCCTAAAAATTACGTCCTAAAACACATTATAGCCTATTGGTTCACATGACCGTTCACATGTGAACATATGTATATACATATTTCAAATCCTTTCGAGTAAATTTTTTATTAGTTTTTATATTATTGTTTTCTTTGTTTCTGGAGTTAATTATTGTTATTATTATTTAACCTGAAAATAAAGATGAATATATTTGCCATTTGGCTAAAGTTTCAAATGCTTTTTTTTGTAGCTAACCAAATTTTTTTTTTATCCTTAGCCGTGTTACATTTATAATACAAAAGAAAAGAGAGAAGTTGAAGCCAGTGAAAGCATGTGTGAACAACCAAACGGTGCCAACGTCACCAAAAAGACGACCAAATCGTCACATGGCAAAATTACAAATACCACAATCCGGTGCTTTCTACAGTGCACCTGATAGTTCCATGTCCAGTCCCTCTAGAAGCCCAATGAGGGTGTATGGGCCTGAACCGACCCTGACATCTGGTTTCTGGGCCGGAAGGCCCTACGCTGATGCGGGTTTTCTTGGGTCGGGTCAGTGCTCTAGTCCAGGGTCGGGTCACAACTCGAGTCATAATTCAGTTGGTGGAGACATGGGTGCTCAATTATTTTGGCAGCACAGTAGATGTAGCCCCGAGTGTTCACCCATACCTAGTCCTAGGATGACTAGCCCCGGTCCTAGCTCGAGAATACAAAGTGGGTCCGTCACCCCGTTGCATCCACGAGCTGGCGGGTCGAACCATGACGGACTTGCACACCGATTACCCCTTCCTCCGTTAACTATTTCAAATGTTGGTCCTTATTCACCCTCGTATTCAACTGGAACTACACCAAGTGTTCCAAGAAGCCCCGGTAGAGCTGATCTTTTGGCTAGCCATGGTTCACGTTGGAAGAAAGGACGGTTGCTTGGTAGAGGCACATTTGGACACGTTTATCTCGGTTTCAACAGGTTTGTGATCAAATATTGTGTTATTCATTCACTGTTTGACTTTTTTGTTTCCTGAGTTTTTGACTTGAACTGTAGCGAGAGTGGAGAAATGTGTGCGATGAAGGAAGTGACTTTGTTCGCAGATGATGCAAAGTCGAAAGAAAGTGCTCAACAGTTGGGGCAAGTAAGTCTTCATGGAAAAAATCATTTTGACTCTTTTATTTTTTATAAAGTAGAAACTTAACAAGTGTTCTCAATATATTTGGCAGGAAATTGCACTTTTAAGCCGCTTGAGACATCCAAACATTGTGCAATACTACGGATCCGAAACAGTAAGAATATCATGCAACCCTGTTCCTTGTTTAGTTATGTTTTTAAATGGTTTATGAATATATTTAAAGATGTGGTATAAACGTACTAGGTGGATGACAAACTTTATATCTATTTGGAGTATGTTTCGGGCGGCTCTATTCATAAACTTCTCCAAGAGTACGGACAGTTGGGTGAAATTGCAATACGAAGTTACACTCATCAAATATTATCAGGACTTGCGTATTTGCATGCGAAAAATACAGTCCATAGGTGAGTTAAGCATGGTTAAATCTTGTTCATCTGTAACTCAGTGCTCACAGTATGAAATAATTTGTATTGTTTTTTCTTAGGGACATTAAAGGAGCAAACATACTTGTTGACCCTAATGGACGTGTAAAATTAGCCGATTTTGGAATGGCAAAACATGTAAGACAAATTTAATGTGTTTAATAGCATCTTTGTGTGTAAACATTTTTTTTTTCTTCACATTAACATGATTGGATTTTGCAGATTTCAGGCCCGTCGTGTCCATTATCGTTCAAGGGAAGTCCTTACTGGATGGCACCTGAGGTTTTCATACCTGCCAAACTTATCTCTTTTTTATTTTTTCTTTCAAAGTATACTATGATTAGCAATTTTGGATTAATGTTTTCAGGTTATTAATAATAATTCAAATGGTTGCAATCTTGCGGTGGATATATGGAGCCTTGGGTGCACAGTGCTAGAAATGGCTACCACTAAACCTCCTTGGAGTCAGTATGAAGGGGTTAGTAGATAATAATATATATGTACAAGACATTATCAAATTGAAAAATACATTCTTGGTTCACCTATGAGCTTATCAATTATTTTCTTGTCTATTGTGTGTATCAAAGGTCGCTGCTTTGTTTAAGGTCGGAAACAGCAAAGAACTTCCGGTACTTCCCGATCATCTTTCTGAAGACGGGAAAGACTTTATCTTGCAATGCTTGCAAAGGGAACCTTGTCGCCGCCCTAGTGCCGCCCTACTTCTTGACCACCCTTTTGTTAGAAATATTGCGTCATCCGATAGATTAATACCTAATCCTGGCCTGATCACGAACTCGATGAGATCTTTGGTATGTTTCTTTTTTTAACGGAAGTCTTTGATTTGATGTTGAGTTTCTAGTGATTGCTTATTTTTGATGATTTCAGGGCATTGGACATGGTTCTGAAGGATTTTCGGATTTTCAGTCCAGAAGTCATATGCCTCATAATATATCCTGCCCGGTTTCTCATTTGGGCAGCCCACTTTTGCATCCAAGATCTGGTCAAAATATGACTGGAAGACTGTCCCCTTCTGCGATATCGAGCCCTCGAACAATCTCGGGTTCATCCACACCTTTAACCGGAGTCGGTGGGGGTGGGGCCATACCATTCTATCAGCAGGTCCCGAAGACATACCCTCATGAGTATACGGGTTTGAATTTGACCTCAAGGTCTCCCACCAGATCCTTCGGCCCGCCTAGTAGTGGACCCCACTTTCAAGACCCCAGGCCTGATATGTTTCGAGCAATGCCTCAAGGGTCTCCTTTCTTTCAGGAGATAGTTCCCTCGGACAATGACTTTTTAGGGAACCAAAAGGAAAAGTGTGGTGGGCAGTCGGTGTTAGCTGACCGTGTTTCTCAGAGGTTTTTGGGAGACCAAGTCAAACAATATCCGACCATTGACCTCAAGCCCACATCGCCAGTGGTTAGTCGAAGAGGAAGGAGTTGACTTGGTTGACCATCATTTTAGTCCGACTAGAAGATCATAGTATCTATATCTATATATATTAAATATATTTATTTATATTTTGCTTTATGCTCATAATCCCTTTTGGAAGATGAAATCGAAGGAGGGATGCTATTTTAACTTATAGGTACAGTTAATTTTCGTGTTCAAAGTTGAAGAAGAAGGTGATGAAGATTTAGAATCTGATTAGGCGTTTTGCGGTTATGCAGATGGATATGTAAAGAAGTGTACGTACACCTCATACTTGTAATGCAGCAGGCAGGGACTCGTGGGCTAGTTTTTCATTATGGTTCAAGCACCGTACAGGAAGGTTAGATGTTAGAATCCAGATTTTGGTGAAAAGGTTAGATTGTTGTGTAAGATGTAGCACATGGTTTAGTATACATTCCTGGTTAAACTAGAGTAGGGAATGAAAACTAGTTGGTTTAACCATGTTTTGTGCACAACAATTACTTTATGAATGAGGAACCTTTATTTGTCATATGAGCCGAATCATTTTTTTGGGTGTCTGTATTTCTTTATACAGCAATTGAATGACTGGGCTCAACTGCGCCTGACTGGTTTTTTGAAGTCGCACTCAGTAATTCAGTATGTTAGCATCTCAACTGTGGATCTCTAAAGCCCAGGCCCAACCCAAAAGGTCCAAATTATGATTATCGGTCCCGACCTGTCCAGGACCGATTCCAGGGGGGGCTTATTTTTTCTCTGTTTCAGAGATGGCATAGTACAGTTTTGTTTAATAAAAACTTCAAAAGCTTGATTAAAACAAATGATTGGCAGGCTTGATTGTTGGGTATAAAAGTCAACCCAAAGATAAACTTGGGTCACATGACAAACAAGGAGGAAATAAAAATGGATGAACTTGTAGCAGGAGACTTTTCTCTCAAAAGTTGACTCTCTTTCACTCTATTAAGTAGTCACTTACTATCACAACTCAAATATTTAATCTGGATACGAAAGAGGTTCCCGACATTAATTGACAAAGTTCAAGTCTTCCTCAGATATGACATTACAAATATCCATGAATAAATTATACATGTTCCCACATTATTCAGTCTGGTTATGGGGTCATCTTAAGGCTAAAATCCCACAGATTCTTGGCCAATTCCGAATCTTTAGCAAAAGAACTTGTCTTCCCTTTGTTACCATCTGCAAAATACTCGCCACTAATCCCTTTCACTCAGCATGTAGTTGCTGCCCCCTGAAAATCAAAAACCCAAAAGGGGTAGAATGTGACTCATTTTCTTGAGAACTTATCAGGTTTAGAATTACAAAAACAAATGGTCTAATGCTAACCTGTGGGATGTTTTTCATCAAGTATCTACCGACTCAATTCTGCAAACCTGCTTCAAGAACACAAGATCAATTGGATACTATGTAATATACACGTTATATGAAGATTCACTATTTACCCTCAAAGAAGCCACGATGACGTAAGAGATTGGTTGCAATGGCACCAGGATGCAATGAGTTTGCAGTTATATCTACCTTTTCTTCCTGGTTTTCAACAATTATGTAAATATCACAATATTGAGCAAAGAGAGCTAAATATCAATATATTTGATAAATATTACATAATTAGATAAGATTACCTTAAATTGCCTTGTTAGCTCGTTGGCATATAGTATGTTGGCCAGCTTTGACACTCCATATGCCTTCAAGGGGCCGTAACTGAATCATAGAATGAAATGGATTATTTCACACGTGTATATACTGAACAATGTATACACTTATTTGCAATAAACCTCGGTTGTGTACCTTTATTGATCACTTAATTTGTCAAAGTCAATTCATTTGTCTGCAAATTGATGACCGACAGATGACGCATTAACTATTCTTCCTTCTTTTTCCTGTTCGCATGAGGTTTTCTTTATGGTCTCAACTAGAAGATTCGTCAAAAGAAAATGACCTGAAAAAAGACGACATGTTTAGTTGCTCCTACTGTATGAATAGGTAAATTAAAAAAATTAAAATGATTTTGGGTTAACCTGACCCAAACTCATGTCAACTCATATAATAAGTTACATGTTTTTACCTGAATCCGTTACCTAACCCATATGACCCGTTCTTTTGCCACGTGAACCATTTATAAAGTTCAAAATATTGGAGAAGAAATGTTTTGGGTCAACCCGACTCAAACCAATTTCAACCCACACCTGAAATTACCAGTTTGACCCGCATCCGTTACCCAACCCATAAGACTTAATTATGACCCGCTCTTTTTGCCACCCCTAACTCTGATTTTACATACCTAAATGGTTTCTGGCAAACTGTAGTTCAATCATATCTTTTGAAAGTGTGAAGGGTGGAGCCATGACGGCATGACCCCTGCATTGTTACTTTTGACAGTACAAACAAATAATATCATTCCCATTTGTCAACATCGATATATAAAAATTGATAAGTGTAAGAAAACATACAAAAATAGAAAGATAAATGTAACTCAAATGAGAATATTCAGAGGAAGACCCAATGAACAATACTCGGCTGCAAAACTGCAAAAGTCCTCATGGATGCTAGAGAGCTGAGATCTAACTCCATTACATCAAGTTTAGCATTAGGTGTTTCACCAAGTATAGTTTCTGTAGCTTTTTTACTGGTTTATGTATTTCTTACTGCCATAACCACATGTACTGTTAGGAATTTTAGACCCAACAACACAAACAATTGAACACAATTGCACCCACAAATCAACAAACGAATAAAAGTAATGCGAGAATGTATATCGACAGGAGGAAGTTACGTGGTTATATCCAATCGGGCTGATTGGTTTAGTCCAAGGTCTACTAGAGAGTCTTTAATATTATTTTCGTAACTTAGGGTTTACAAGAATGAGGATTACAATATATAGTATAAACAAATAAAATGAAACAAGTCAACAAGCAGCTTCTGGCGGACATACTACTACCCGCCGGGTAGCATAGGATCCCCCTGGGTACTATTCAGATCTCTGATCAAGAACCACGAATTATACCCACCGGGTACTAAGAGATCCAGCCGGGCACTACCTCCAAAAACCAATTTTTTGATTCCTTTGTACATTCTTCACACCTCAACATGTACACCGTGCAAATCAAGGATTCCTGCTGTATCTAAGCCAATACCACTTGAAGCTCCTAAATGCAGACACAAATATCACATTACCACAGTTATACTTTTGTATTTTAGGTCAAACGCCAACTCATTGACTTCCAAATCAATAAAGATTTTAACACTTAACAAAAACGTAAGTGATGCCCATTTCAAAGCTTTAAAAATGAGTTATGCAGTTAGGATGTCTTGCGTAAGTCTCTTTAAAAAAGATAACATATGTACAATTTGACTTTTGATCAAATTTTGATAGTAAAACCTTCAAATTGACACAGATCATGCATCATGCATTCATGTCAGTAGTTTCCCAATAAGAAACTCATAAGTTATAATCATACCAAACAAAAAACAAGTAGCTAACAAAGAAATCATTATTCTGGTGTTCTGCTCAAAGTCTACCTGGATTATCCATAGTCTCTAAGTTCTTAGACCTTAAAAATCAATAGTACAAGTCAAATACCACAAAAGTTGATGTGCAATAGATTGATCAACTGGCAAAAGCATTTACAGAACATTGTATCAGCATGCGATAAACAAGTTCTTGAACAATTGTTTTCTTATTCAGTTCTATGCAATGAATCAAAACACTTAATCATAAGCCCAAAACACATATCAAAGGTCAAATCATATAACAAAAAAGTCAAAAGAATTAAGAGTACTAATTAGAAACAAATTTTGAAGATTAACATTTTTATAGCAGTAACCATGGCGGTGAGACCGGCTCCATCGAATTTCTTTAGGAACATCTTCAGCTGTTGAACAAGCTCCAAATCCGGACTCCCCTTAACCCCTTTCCTCCCAAAAATCCACATTTTTTGTTGTTGTAAAGTTCTGCTCCAAAAACAATCGGTTAAGAAATTAATGTGAAGTCTTTTTTGCTACAAAAGCAATGGGTTAAGAAATCAATGGATTACATGTGTCTCCTACAATTTCGAAAAAATCTTTCTAAACTTTATAGAATGTTACAACCGAAATATCTACGTACAAACTCTAGTTGATTGGTCGAATATCTCGTACTTCAATCCTTTAACCTTTTGCAAATCATTACTTTAATACTCTAAACATTACACTTAAACCCTATATAATCTTCAAGATCATAACGTCTTGCAAAATTATTAAAACTTCTATAACTTCCTCAACCATTACAAACCATCATTTATAAATATAATATGTTAACTCATGGAAATAATATTAGACCATGCTTCTTGACCGATTACAATCGATAACCAAACTTAGATTATTTCCTCAAACTGACACATCATAACTAACTCAAAACTAACATCTATTTCAGATAGTAATTCATGGTTGGTTGTTTTAAAACTCAAGACTTCATCTTCTTCGTATAACTCTCAGTCACCATATTTAGACATTGTAAACTTTGATTTTCTTCTACTAAAATATTTGTATCAATTTCTAACACACATGTACACAACGGCGGAACTAGAATGAAATTATAGGTCATGTAAATGCTCATATGGATTGCCACATCCACATAATATATAACCTACTCACTCAAAAAAAATATCATCAGGTCAATATACTCCTAAATGTAAGTTTTTAAATTAATGACTCATTTAAAAAAATAAATTATTTGATACCCAAATACAACCACGAACATTATCAGTTATTTTTGGAAAAAAAAAACTCAAAATAAAATAAAAATATGAATCTATATTTCAATACATTTGCATATCAAGTATGTCTCAGTCATTTTTATTTGAGTTTTGACATATTTTTCCACTAAGCCGGCTTTGATAATTTACCCCATCATCAATGATTCGCCAATCATTATCACTAAATAAATAATATAGTAATATATAATACTAAATAATATAATATAATATAGTAATATATAATACTAATTGAACAATGAAGAGCTAGGATAACGAGTAAAATTATTTGTTTCGTCTAGTAATTAGGATTAAATCAACCGATCATCTCAATCCACATATTTCATATTAAACCTGATCATATATTTCTTCCATATCTTAAAATTATTGTCTAGTGAAATTATAAAGACGGAATGAATAAAAATAAAATAGTATATGTTTTTAAAGGAAATATTATTACATTAAGCACCAAAAAGGCAAAAGCCCATTCTACAAGTTCACATATTTTGACTCCCATTTGATGGTTTGACGATAAAATTTCTCCCAACGGTCACGTTTTGTCGCTATCTTGGTCTAACTGCACCCTTTTTGTCCTTGCACAATTATTCATCTATCTCCATTTATAATCTCTTATTCTTTCTTATTAGTTTATCTACCCATCATCATATTATATAATATTTTGTTCATGAGAGTTTTAAAAAAGTGACAGTGATATAATTTTCATGGACTTTTCATTACATAATAGTGTTTTACTTAAGTTTTTAATACTTTGCAGTACAAGGGTGATAATATAAATTAGATCATGCAAAAATACATTTTACTAAGACAAAATATCAAATAATTGGTTTATTTTGTATTTAATTTTGAGGTATCATTCTTTATTTCATATCAACCAATTATATCATGTTGATGACAAATACTAAATAAAAGGTGCGCAATAGTTGACCAAAAATCAGCCTACCAGCTTCTTCTACCGTTCAACTCCACTATATATCTCCAACTTCATCACACTTTTGCATTACACCATTGATCATCACTCTCAACAAATATTTTCGTGTTACTCCCTTCCAGTTACATAAAGATACACAAAAACCCCTAACAATGTGGATATTTTCATGGAAAGGACCAACTGGTTTTTCAGCTTCATCTACGGCTGAAGAAGTTACTCGAGGAATCGAAGCTTATGGCCTTACCGCGATTATTACAGGTCCAACAAGTGGTATTGGCCTTGAAACTGCGCGGATTCTAGCGTTGCGTGGTGTTCATGTTGTTATGGCAGTCAGAAACACCACTGCGGGTCACAAGATCAAGCAACAAATAATCGATGAAGTCCCAAAAGCCAAAATTGACATTATGGAACTTGATGTCGCCTCACTGAAATCCGTTAGTAAATTTGTGACTGAATTTAAAGCGTCGGGTTTTCCCCTGAATATCCTCATGTAAGTAAACCAACATCTTTCTAATAACAGGAAAATTATCCGTGCAATTAACTATCAAAAGTTAAAGGGTTGAAAATGTAAGACCTCTTACAAAAATTATGCTTGATGCACATTAAATTAGGTGCCGTCAATTGCACATATTACATCCCTATGTGACAATTTATAAGTTATAAATAGTTAATATATTTATGCGACTATGTAACGATATGGTGCTTCTAGTGCGAATGCAGGCATGATGGCACCACCGTTCTCCCTTTCAGAAGACAACATAGAGCTACAATTGGCGACGAATCACATTGGTCACTTTCATTTAACGAATGGTTTGTTGGAAACCATGAAGAACACTGCAAATAAATCCGGAATCCAGGGTAGGATCGTCATTTTATCATCGGAGCTCCATAAAATGGGATATAAAGAGGGAGTTAAGTTCGATAAAATAAACGACGAAAAGAGGTTTGTTCAAGTTACGATAGTCTTTCGTTACAAAAGGTTACCGCATTTTGTTTCATTGCTAAAGGTTCAAATATTATAAATATGACAGTTACAATGCTTTACTTGCGTACGGACAATCTAAACTTGCTAACGCATTGCACGCAAAGGAGCTGGCAAGGCAACTCAAGGTGGTTTCTTAGCTTAAAAAATTTAATATAAAAAATTCATATGGATCAGAACTTCACTTTATTTACAATTGTTTTTTGGGTTTACAGGAAGAGGGTGTGAATATAACTGTGAATTCACTTCATCCGGGAGTTATAGCAACTAATCTTGCACGTCACACTGCTTGGATGCGAGGTAGGGGTGTCACGACTAAACGAACTCAAATAACTAATCTGAACCGAATAACTCGAATTTGAAGCTTACTCGGCCACCCAAACCCGAATTCGAATAACCCGAGTCCTATTTGAATCGGGTTACGGATAAATATTTTAGAATTTGAGCAACCCGAATAACCACAAAAGCTATTTAATCTACAAATATAACTATATATGTAAGTTATTTATAAATTTATATAAATACATCTATATATAATTACATATAAATTACTTATAACAATTTATATAAACTATTAATGTCATTTTGTAAAATTTAAGTTTTGTTCAAGATGCGAAAATTTAAGATATCATCTTATTCGGGTTAAAATATATTACCCAAACACGACCTGAACTCAAATAACCAAAACCTGAATAAGCCGACCTTATTTGAGTCGGGTTATGGGTTAAATAATAAACTCGAAAACCCGAATAACCTTACCCGAATAACACGAAACCCGAATGAATTATCCCATTAACAGCACTAGCAACGTACTAATTTTATACTTGGTAGCTTTTTAAGTGAATTTCGTACCCCATTTCTTTTGTTCTGACCAAATTTATTTCTTGATTTTAACAGTGGTATTTGGGTACGTTGTTCGACTTTTCCTCAAGAATGTGGAACAGGTTTGTTCCGTTACTCATCGTTTTCTAATTTTTTTTTGACAGAGTAAATCGTGTCACTAAAGCTTGTTTTCTCATGTGTTTAGGGAGCATCGACGACATGCTATCTGGCATTGCATCCAGGCGCAAAGGGGATTACTGGTGAGTATTGGGCTGATAACAACATATCAAGTCCAAGCGGGTTTGTTAATGATCCTGAATTCTGCAAGAAATTTTGGGATTTTAGTGTTGAGTTGGTTGATCGGGCGCTAACCATATCGTCACTATAAGGGTTCTTTTGTTGCGAGTATGTAGCAACGAGAGACTGTAAACTGTCATTACTATGTGAAGTATGTTAAAAGACTTAAAAGTTATATTAGTTCAATTTACGCTATGGATTGTAATTTGTCATAATAAAGACAGCAATTTTTTTCCCCCTCTTTCACTTGTATTATAGGACCAGCTCAAATTTGCACGCAAGATTGTTAAAATCCACCTTATATTTCTCGTATACAATGGTTTAAAAGTACTTATGGAACGAAAGAAAGAAAAAAACCAGTGCCTTTCATATAGGTCGAGACTTGTAGCTTGATTCTTTACTCATTTCATACCGAGAATAATTGCAGGCGATTGAGAAACACTGCAGTTAAAAGTTCGAGCAAATCAAACAAAGGTGAAACTGATCTTCAAGAAAATAGAAGTGTTGTCACACATAAGATTAGTTTAATTTGTATCTAAAATGATATGAAATATTATTTGATCGAAAAATGGATTATAGGATTATCTTTTTATAAAACAATCTAGAGTGCGAAATTTTACCATTTATCTCAATCAGTAGAAGCGTCTACTTTCTACCCCTTTTCAATATCATTGTGTTATCCTATTATATATTTTAATCCTTCATTCTTGAGTTGCAATAATTTTAAAAACGTTTGGGTCAGCTACAAAGTCTTGTGAGAATCACGATTGTCACATAAAACATTTATAAAGGTTTTCAATACATTTAAGCAACAATTTTCAGTACCATTTTGTCATATAAGCAATTAAATATTCAATTAAACAATCTCTTTTCCAATTTTAGTTTCCACCTTTTTCTTTTTTCACAATTTATGGAAAATCGTAGTTTTACACATCTCACAATTTTCCTCTTTTTAGCCGCTTTCCTTTTATGCAATTCCATTATTATCGAGTCGATAAGCTTATAATAATATTTTCATATCACGTATTCACAATATCAAAATATCTATAACCAATAAACAATTTTATAAACATATCATAACATAAATAATTTTAGATAAGCAATTTATAAATTAATTGTAATCCAGTTTAAAAGTCACGGGAAACTGATCTTGCTATTCACTTCTTGCTCACAAAAGTATACTACAATTTATATAAAAACACGCTAAACTTTTATATAAAGTTACTATTAAACTCTGCTATACACGCTAAACTTTTATATAAAGTTACTATTAAACTCTGCTATACGTAGGGTCCTTATAGTTGAGTGTCTCCCAACGACATATGAAGACTGCTAACTTGATTACTCTGTCTCTACAATTAGGACGTCCACATTTAAAAGTTATAGCGGTGTGAAGTTTTCTAATTATTTTCAATAGTACAGCTTCTTCTAGAAACATTTATATATAATATAGTTGCATGATAGTTTTACCAGAACACATGACATACAGTCTTATTACTTTATATTTTAAGCTCAACGTATGATCTTCAAAAATAAGGGTGTCAACTATCAGTTTTAAACATCTCAATATTATGTTGTTTCTTTCTTATTACCAATCGGCCACAAGTAAATATCCAAATTCAATCACCTTTATTCACAATTTAAAACATTACTTTAATTGTAATCAGAAATTAGAATAGCAGCCCATGTTAGTTGTTAAAAGTGAATCCCGTGACAAAATAAATAGTACTAATTAATATCATGTTCTTCGTATAACCAGTAAGCGTGCATGTTACATGATCATGCACTATTTGTTTTGATTTTTCTTTCTAAAACTTTAATTTTCAACCCTAATGAATTCATGTATACGTCACAATACAACAACCTGTTTATCTAAATTTCTATGACTCAAGAACAGGTTACTAACTTACCGAAAACCCCGATACCTTTAACGATGGCCAACTACGCTATCAAAAACACGTTTACGCCACTCGAACTCAACCAATCAATCTCTATTCTCTTATTGATACGTAAAAGATAATTAATCTAAACCAAGGAATGAATTTTACCTTCTTACGATACCAAAATCTAATCGAAATTCACAACCTAATGTCACCGAATCTTGAGCATCTCTAACTTCGCTTATGCTCATGCGTTCTCTTGCTCTCAACTCAATCTAGGGTTTGGTGTCTTTTGTTATATGATATTCTCAAATAATAAGATTGATATTTAATCTAAACTAAAACCGTGATTTATGAATGGATATGGGATGACCGAGTCAAATTAACCGTATCTCAACTCACGTTCTAACTTGATCCTCACCGGCATTTACAATTTAAACCCCCATACTTTCTTGTCTTGACACATACATCCCCTCTATTTATTTATTTATTAACTCTAGTGTTAGATGATATTAATAATGTAAAAAATAATGTCGGGTGTCACGGTTCTGGACTTCTGGTGTCTTTTGGGATAATGACATAAGCTTGACAGTTTTTTGACTTAACTTTTCGTGGAAAGGTTGAGATTTTCGTAGATTTTTATTTCATTTTTGACTAGAGTTAATAGATAGATATTTGACTTTATCTTATAAAATTTTTAAATAAACAACTAGACTATTAATTGATTCGATTGAATTATTCAACATACTAAATTATGATATGCAGATTAATTAATTAAATATTATACACGTAGATCAATTTACTTAACTTATTTATTTAATTAAGTTACTTAACGTATAAATATTATAACATAGACTTCAATTCAGTTCAATAATTTGATTAAATAAATAAATTGTTCACATTTTTATAAAATAGAGTTGTCTGTCTATTAAACCTTTTTCACTGGCCAGTATATATATTTAATGGAAATACATACATGACTTTTCTCCAAGTTTTATAACACTACCTTTCCGTTAGTCCATTAAAATTGACAGAAATGTGTGACTTTTTCGGTTATGACCTTGAAATCTTTAAAGTTTCTCATATAACTATATCATCGTGAACAGCATAAAGAGTAGTAAAAACCGTTCCATTCTAAGACCGGTTGAAAGTAAAAGGAGTTGTACATCAAATTTCGTTTTGAGATTTATCAGTTTTTATACGGGACGTGAGTTTGCACCTAAAAAGGTTATAATAACTCACTCAATTTAGTTTTCTTAATGTATTTTTGAGAAAAGCGAGGAAAATTATTTTTCTATTTTCCATGTCGCTTAAACTTTCTACGACCATGAACACAAAATTCTTGCAATCCAAGATCCTTGATATGATCATCAGAAACCAAACTATGGTTAAAAACATCTATGAGGGCCTGTTTATACATATAGCATTCTTTAAAGGATAATGCTTCCTGAAAGATGAAGTTCAAAAGTACCATAGCGCTCAAAGTATGATTTAACCGCATAATAAAAGTATAAGCAAAGTAACAAGACGTGAACAAAAACAAGTTCATTCTACATAAAAGGTGTCAAACGATTACATTAAAACTTTTGTTACAACATATATTATCGTACTACAGGAACAAACATTATTATTCTGTATCATAAAAATTACAAAGAAAACCGTTTTCCATGAAGTTCACCGCCAGATTACTTCGATTGGGTCAACTTCACACTGAAATCCCAAAGCTTCTTGGCCAATTCTGGGTCTCTAGCATAGCCGCTCGCTTTTGATAAGTTGCTGTCAGCAAAATACTGGCCACTAACGCCCTTAAGTTGTGGGTTCAACGCTACATAACATGTAGTTGCAGCTCCCTGAATTCCCAAAAACCGTGATTTTATATTAGTCGTTACTCATCTTCAATCAAATAATAAAAAGTTAAAAGAGTCGAAGCAATAAAGAGTTATACAAACCTGTGGGACATTCTTCAAGAAACTCTGGACCGTATTTACAAATACAGCTGTGTCAACATAAGTTCAAGATCATTAGCATCGTAAACAATAAGAAATTTCGTGTAAAAATACAAATCTTAAAATATGAAAATGGAAGCTAAAGAGTTGAGACTTACAGAAAAAACCACCATGACGTGCTAGGTTCGTTTTAATGACTCCAGGGTGAAGCGAATTGGCAGTTATATTTACTCCCTCTGCCTGCAAATAGCCAAAAAAATAAAAGTTAATTACTAATCATTGAGCTCTAGGAATGTTCAAAGAGTCAAAATCTTTTTCATGAACCGATTAGAAGATTGATTAAGGTTACCTGTAATCGCCTTGTGAGCTCACTAGCGTGCAATGCATTAGCAAGTTTTGATTGTCCATAAGCATACAACGCGTTATAGCTGAAAACCATATCAAAAATCATGATTAGATGGATCCTAGTACCGTTGTATAATGGAACGTTTTGTTGCAGAAATTCAAAGTTTACCTCTTTTCGTCATTGATTTTATCGAACATAATTCCTCCTTTGTATGTCACTCTGTGAACTTCAGAAGAAAGAATCACAATCCTTCCTTCTTTACCACTTTCTCTCGCGGTTTTCTTCATGGTATCCAACAACAAGTTTGTCAAAAGAAAGTTACCTTCAAAAAAGAAGACAGTCTTATCAGTTTTCAATAATATGTCCATTTAAAGTAAACAAAACACCAAAACACATAAACTTCATTACATACCAACATGGTTGGTTGCAAATTGCAACTCGATGCCGTCTTTGCTAAGACCGAAAGGAGGAGTCATTATCCCTGCATTGAGACTTTTGACACAAGTCGATTAAATTAGTCCATTTGCAATAAACGAGTCATTTAACTTAATGCATATATACATGATCAAATGAATGTCTTACATCAAGATGTTCAAAGGAAGTCCCTTTGAACAATATTGCGATGCAAATTTTCGTACAGAGTCCAGTGAGCTGACATCTAACTCCATGACTTCAATTTTCGCATTGGGGATTTTCTCGGCAATACTTTCTTTCACCTTTTTACCAGATTCGAGATTTCTGACTGGCATAACGACACTTACCCCACGTAAGGCAAGCACACGTGCAGTTTCTAGTCCGATACCACTTGTAGCTCCTGAATGTCACATAACATCTTTTAAGCATGTAGCATGGGTAACTACTACAAATATGTTTCATATACTTCATTTATATATAGCAAATACATATGCATATCAGAATTAGTTAGTTCTATATAAGTAACCGATGAAAGCATCGATGGATATGAATCATGTTAAAAGTCGAAACTATATTTAGCTATTATAAAATAAAAATAAAACCCTATAAGCATCAAGATCACTTTTCTTTTGAAAAGTAGTTGGTAAAAATTAGAAGATGAACAATCATTTACAAGGCTTAGAATTCCTATAAGATACCAACTATTCAATCGAACTAATTCATTAATTTTGTGACCTTAATTCACAGTTTTACATATTCAGGCAAAAATTATGAATCAAAGTTAACAAAAAGAATTCTTCAGTTATTAATTCATAGTAGAAAAAAAATCCATAAATAGTTGACTTTTTCATCATATGATTGATTAAGGTCTGTTACTAATATGAATCAATATCATGAAGCAGAAACAGAACATTGGAACACAAGCATATGCTAATACAAGTAATTAAGATTAATATATAATTAATTACACTAATAATTACCAGTAACAATAGCAGTGAGCCCAGTTCCATCAACTCCTTTAGTAACATCTTCAGCTGTTGATGAAGCAGCAAAACCAGATTTCCCAGTAAATATTGAAATCCAAGTCATTTTTCCAACTTTTAATTTTCTTTTAGATTCAAGTAAACACTTAGAAGAATATGATGCTTAGTAGTATTGGAGAAATAATAGTTAATTAATGTAAGTTGTGATGAAATTGTATGAATCAATAACAACTATAGCACCTATATATATATATATATATATGAAGTGTGGTTGAATATAATAAAGTAAGCGAGTGAACGAATACGTGATCTTTACTATATATTAAAAAGGAAAATTCATAGGAAAATGTGACAGGAATCTTTCTTAATTTCATTCTTTAAACTGTTTGAATTCTAGATGAATGAATTTTATTATTTATGTCCCTCAACTTTTAGTTGTTAACATTTTGGTCCCCTACACTTTGTAACTTCAACACATGGCATATCGGTTGAAACATGTACATAAACGATAAACTTCATGCTAGGTAAATAATTTATTATAACATTTTTACGAGGGTCCGATAATAACCTAGATAACTATAAGAACGGTAAGAACTAATATTTTGGACAAATCATTTTAGAAAATCAGTGAAATTTGTATACTTATACATTACGTATAGTTGTTATAAGTGGAACTGAAAATTATGATTTAAAATAATTTTTATGGTTCATATTTATATCCGAGTTCGTATTTCACCATTCTTTTATGAACATATACATATTTTATTCATCATGTAACAATATACGTGGCGTATTAGTTGTTGACTACCGTATGTGTTTTATCCGATTGAGCTTTCATATTTCTTGTCATTCATAGTTAAAAATAAGTCAAAATCTTTAGTAACACACATCATCATTCTAAAGAAAATATAAAATTTATGTATAATTTACAATTAAATAAGTTGGTGAGTCACAAGAGTGTGTTATGTGACGAATAATACATGTTATATAGAGTATTTTGTTTGTCAAATTTGACTTTGTGAGATTATATTTTAAAGTAATGATATGTAGATTCACTTATGTAAATTTAAAACTAAGATTAGTTTTCTCATTGGTTGAAAAGTTTTCATCTTCTTATCTTATATACTATATTTGACACGTGTAATCATTCTGTAGTTAGGTCTACTTTGAACCTATGTAAGCAGGTCCATGTAGTGTTTTTGTGTTTTTATAATAGAGAAGTGGTAATAGGAAATAAATCATTTTAGGTTTTCTAACTTAGCATATAGAAATGCAAGTATTCTTTAGAACCGAGTGAGAACATAGTGATTATTAAGGGGCTAAAAGTGTAAATTAGCCCAAAAAGTACACGTCATTGATGATTCAGCGTACATTTGAATAGGAGAAACCGATGATCAGAAAAGTAGAAAACTCAACTATACTTGAGCACAAATGCACAAATCTGGTCAAACTATTTTTGTAGAATTAATTGCGGTCCTTTTCCTATTGACCATACTAGACGTGAATTAAGGGGACTTCAGTAGTTAGAATGGTTTAGTAATGGTTATCAATAATGGTTTAGTTTAAAAAATTTTAATGTTTTAGTTATTTAATTTTTTTTCTAATGATTTAATTCTTTTAATATATTGATTTATCGGTTTAATCATTCAAAAGCTCAAACCATCAAACTTTTAAAAATTAAATAATTAAATTAATTTAAAAAGGTAAAATCATTATAAAAGATAAATTTAATAGACTGGATCATTAAAATTTTGAAATATAATACGAAAATATTTCTATTAGAGGTTAAACTATCAAAATTTTAAAATTTATAGAATTAAATATTCCTATTAATCATTATTGACTTTAGAATTAATGTTTGTAAAATGTTGATTAATTCTGAAAAAATAAAAGGAAGTCAACCAACCCGGTTAGTTCATAGTCTTACTTGACGTCTTGACCACTCTTGGGTTTATACTTGCAAAAAAATTACATTTGTAAGAAAACGATTTCATATATATCTTAATGCATTATTATTATTGAGTAAATTATATTATGTTTTTGGATTATTCATTAACGTTTAGTTTTGTAGAAAATTGTTTAATATTTTCTGTCTTTGTCTAATAGTGTTAATGATTTTCCCTATATTAATCACATGACCTTGTTTAACATTAAATAATATATTAACTAAAAAATACTCCGTAGTCAATAAAAATTAAAAAAATTAAATTATATAATCATGCCCTTGCAAATCTTTATAAAACTAAGACTTAAAGACGACACGCTAAGACTTCAAGTTTATTTTCACTTCTACTTGTCGAAGAAACAGAGGTCCATGATGAGAAACGAGACCATTTTTTTCTATAAATTATATTTTTAGGAGAGTAATTCGTATCTCACTAATTTATAAATATATATATTAAACGTGTTTTATAATATTACACATTTACGTTTTAAAGCATTTTTAGTGATGTATATCTAAAATAAAAAGTGTACAAATTATCACCCTCTTATAAATTTAAAACTCAAATAATAAAATGAACTCATTTTGTATATGTCCATATTTTGATATTTTGGCACCCTTTTTAGAAAAGTATTATACTCTGGCTTACTTGTATATTGTAAAAATATGAGAAAGTATTAATTTTCGGTTAAATTACTTTGAACTTTTTTTATAAGAAAATATTTAAAAATGTGATCAATAATATTTTTACAAAATCCTACATTGAAAAAAGAAAAAAAGACACGATTTATTAAAGTATTATATGTAATGTAATATGGGCAGATGTAGGCTGGTCATATTCTGATTATTCCAACCGAAATTATAAACTAATTAAGTAGCCAATCTTGACCACAATAGACAAATGCAATAATATGGATGGATAAATATTCTTTTTGTTTGTTGAATCTACTAAATTTTTGGAATTTTTTTATGTATATTTAATATTTAAAATGTTTTTTTTTTTAAGGTGGAAAATGCATTTGTAATTGGGACATTCGATTTTAGTGTATACAATGATTACTTTATTCGCCAAAGATTTAGAACAATTATTGTATTTCCTTAAACAATGAATATATTACATCCATTATTATTCACAAGGCCTTTTCCAACAAACACAATACAAAACAGGTTGATCGCAATGGTCTATCAGGTGTTTGTTAGGATGTGAACACTGAACCTTAACAAAGAAAACAACTTAGTGTTCGGATCCCAGTGAGATGGACATGATTGTAGTGACAGAAGCTTAAATCCCGATGGTATCTATGGAGATCGCTAGATCAGCTAGAAAAATGTCGCTCTATATTTTCTTGTTCTGCAAGTTGTTTCTCACTTTTCCCTATACCTTTTTTTGAAGAATCGAAATTTCAATCAAATAACACTCACCATCAAGGAGGAGAGAAAATTACGTATGACATATGCAAAATAGAAATAAACACCAAAAAATGATGTGAAAATCAAGTACCAAACGTCCCCTCGGGGTTGCTAATCCAACTATCCCACCTACAACCCTAGTTCTTAAACCTGTTAGAAATTCAAAATAACGTCTGTCTTTACACGAACGGGAATAAATCCTCCAAACGAAGACGGTCTTGATCTACCAAAGAGGCTATGGTTCCATATCGCCCATAAAAGAATATAACAGGTACCATGAAAGATCTTAGTTACTACATTGTTGCTTGAAGGACCAAAACTGCTCAAAATAACATCAACTAGAATGCATTCACCGACGGCAATCTTCACCAGCTTCAAAATTTCAACTATAAAGGTTTTACCTATGTACAATCAATAAGAATGTGTTGAATCATCTCAAAATTCGACCCACAAAATGGAAAAATATTAGCAGTTATCTCCACGCCGCGATGAATGAGATTAAAAAATGTCAGAATGCGATCTAGAAAAGTTCTCCGACTGCCAATATCACTTTTTTGATATCCAATTATTCCATTTAAAATGATTAACCGCCGAGCTTAAACATAAAAGTTGAGCATCAATAATAGATGATAATTTCTTGATTGTCGAGGACCAACTCTATTCATCATGTTTATCCTGCACAATGACAAATCCATTTAGCATCTCAGTCAGTTTTTTAAAATCATTTTCCGATCTTCTCTCGGCTAATTATAGTTTAGTATACTTGAAAATGTTAAAAACTCAAAGGTGTGAAATTAGAGTGGCATCTTCATTTGAGCATTTGAGAGGAAGAAGGGATATACAATCTCAACCGTTGATTTATGTGATCAACGGCTTAGATTTGCAACACTATATTTCACGTGTAAACTGCATTTTACGTAAAATGCAGTGCTTCATTTTACAAAAACAAATATCTTCTTTCTTCTTTTATATCACAATTTTTAATTTACAATTACATAAATTTAAATTATAGTCTATACATGACAAACAAGACTTTTATTTTAATAGGAGCTTGCTGTTCAAAAACTAAAAGCTAAAGTTACATGCTAAACAGACCCTAAATAACTAGTCACATACTTGATCGGATTATAGTATTTAATAAAAAAAACTCATTAAACTAAGTTGTCAAATTCATGACTAAAGCTATATCCATTTGCTTGGATCATTGTAAATGTATGATAAATTTTTCTTCATTTAGAAAATAATTATTTAATATTAACTACAGAATTTACTCACGCATTGTGGCGGAATCATTAATCGTTAGTTGAAATATATATAATACATTTATCAATTTTCGGAAATTTTTTATTATTCAAGTTAGGTATTTTTTTATAAAGTAAGTCTTTAAGCAAAAAAAGATATATTCTCTCAAATGGAAACAAAAAAAAAAAAAAAAACATTTCAAAAGCTTTTCTGCTAGACACAATATAATCACAAACTCATAAAAAAATATCGATAATAATTCAAGTTTTACAAACGTAATTAAAAAAAATAAACTACTCATTGGAGATGCTCTCGTTATAATTGATATGTTTGATTTGCTTTTTTTGTCTATTTAATGGGTTTTTTTTCAAATCTTATTAACTTTATATAAATTTTGAGTTAACTCGTATTTAAATATTATTACATCAAATTTTACACAAAATAAGATGATAAATAATGTTACATTAAATATTTACATAATTGCAATGACAAATAGTTGAAAAGATAAATATCTTCTATCATTACCCCTCATTTCCATTGCCACTCCTGCATATCAAAACATTCAAGCCAAACACACTGTAAATGATAAGAATAAGCAAACTATAATGATAGCAATATTAGGACATATAAATAAACACCAATCGTTAATTTTCTACATATCATTTATCAAATTTGGATTGTATATATATGTGATATAAGTTGTAGAATCACCTAAAAGAAAAAAGAAATCAAGAAATATAATTACTTATTATCTATATATCATTTATCAACTTTGGATTGTACATATACGTGGTATAGTTTGTAGGATTGTCTAAAAGAAAAATAAAATCAAAAAGTATAAATAAAACTAATCCTTTATAATCAATATGTCATTTATCTACTTATATGTGAGATAAGTTGTAGAACTGTGTAAATTGGAAAACAATCAAAAAATATAAATAAAATTTTATGTTATAAAAGAGTTGGAACAATATTATTTTTTTTATGTTGTTAAAGAGTTGAAAAATGAAAATAGATGGCAAGTACCCGATCGAATTGATCGGGTCATGTAGTAACAAGGTTCAAGTCTATTGTCAGGATGCCCCAGTTGATTACTTCAGTACACTTTCACTTGACACCTATAATCTATATATCATTTATTATTTTGGATTGTACTCTTTGCCACCTTCCTTAACAAGCCCTTGAGCCTCCTTTGTGCCCCCTTCCTAATATAACATATATATGAGTTAGGATATGCGATCAAAAGAAAATCTAGAAGACAAAAATATTACTGTTTACCAAATTCGTAAATGTATATATATATATATATATGTATAATATAATATAATATCTACTACAATTATGAAAAAAGGACTAATTTACAAATATACATATCAATATATCATATTATCATACTAGGTTTTAAATCCGTATATACACTGCCATTGATTGTTTATTTAATTTTTGTAATTATGTAAATAACGTATATATTGAAAATGTATTGTTAACATAGGTCAAAACACATAATTGTATATATTGTTTTGAGTGGTTGTAAATATATATAATTTGAGGTAGATATAATTTTCTCTTCTAATTTAAAAAGATATATTTTACTTAAACTTTTGTTTTATAATAACAATGTAACCACTTAAAAGGAAGAAAAATGCCATAAGCATTAAAATTGTATTCAAACGACCTTCATAATATATGAACATGTTTGCTTATACGCTCGGTAAGATTACCAAGCACCACATGCAATAGATATGCTAGTAATTGCTTAACATGGTATTGAAAATCTTTTAGGGTACGGGTGAATATTTCATTTACTCCACTAAATACCACTTCCAAATTTGTGTGCAACATCACAATGTTGTTATGTTAATCTTTATTCATTCACCTTGATCTCTGCCTATGAAGTACCATGGAGATTATGCATACAAGACTTGACAAAAAAACTACCAACCCATATGACAATACATGTAAATCATTAGAGTAGTAAGATATTAAATAAACTACAATTGTATATGGTGAGTGATTCATCAATAAGTACATCTAAAACTTTGATCAACCTTGCAGTAGTATAAGGACATATAACTATTGACAAATTCTGAAAAATAATATAACATGTAAATTTGAATAGGTGAAACCATAAAAGAAGCAATAGATCACGAGGTTACAACCATTTACAAAAGCCACCAACGAACTACAAACTGAAAAACCAACTAATACCTATCACATGGTTTTAACTCTTAATTACAAAGGGGTTTCAATTAAGTATGTCGAACATGAAGTTTTGTGGATAAAGTTTTTTAAATGGTATTTATAAATGAGATTAACACAATGTTTTAAAAATCAGTTTTTGAACCGTCAGACGGATTGTTGAATTATGTTGACTTTTCGACACTTTTTGACCTTTTTTTTACTTTTGCAAAATTGATTAAGAGTTAATGTTTAGTTACACTCCATATTGACTGTAAATTTTACAAATTTAAAATTCAAATTTTCTTTAGCAAGTTATGAGTGGTCAAAATGAGTTTAAAAGTAAAAATAAGTTTTAAATGTCAAAATTGAAGGTCAAGAATGCCGAATTTTTTTTAAAAAAAGAGACAAACTGCATTTGGCGTTTGCCAACGAATAGATCTTGAAAAAAAAAACACAAATTAAAAAAAGCAGTGACTCAATCCAAGTTACGAGTAAAAAGATATGACATTTCAAAGTTTAAAAAAAAAATTTAACGGTCAAAACCGATTCGACATGGCAAAAAAAATCGGTCAGCTAGTTCTCGATCGGACCGCTGATCACTAACCTGATCAACATCTCTTGAAAACCAGTTAAATTTGAATGGAAATCCTCTTAAAATCCGGTCGAATCAATTTTAAAATCATTGGATTAACCGATGAAAATTGTGAGGGAAGGAGGTTCTAGGATGTTCACTAAAATATCTATTCTTGATTATTAAAAGATAAGATTGAACCAAACATTAGATTGTGATTTTATTTAATTAATTGAACAAAATACACCCACCTGGTTCATTAATTGGAATATTTTTTTGAAATGTGACATCAGCAACTTGATTCGTTAATTATATTTTCATTCATTCATTGGAAATCTTCTAAATGACATGATAACATAAAGAGACTGATTTGGGAATAAACTAATTTCAATGAGGTGTTTTCCACAAGGCAGGTGATATACAACAAACTTTTTGATGCATATATCAATTTTTATGCATTATAACGTGTACTATACAATATTGCAATGCATATATTTGATACAAATATTTTAAAATCTATTTTATTTATCATTGCCCTTTCCACGAACACTCGTGTTGACCATGACCATTGACCAGAAGCCATAATGGACAGTTTCCGTAAATATGCTGACATATAAAGTCGTCGGTCAATAAAATACGAAAAGCTTTCATGCAATTTAAACCAAAAAATCTCAAACTTAACGCGATCAGTTGATTATTTCGATCGAGTGATGAATGATTCAAGCTCTTTTTCTTCTAGTTTTTAAGGTGAGTTCTATAAACAGCCTTTCTATCATTAAAATCCTTTAAATTATTATTCTTGTCTATTGTAATCTTATCGAACATCACATGAGAATATAAGATGGCTCCTCTAGAAGTCGATTCATACTATCTTTTTAGATTTATTATTTTTATTACTTATTTAGGAGAAATCTTATGTGCAACAAAAACACCTAAAATTATGTGTTGTTAGAATATTTTAAGAGATTAAACATATATATTTCATATAGTTAAATGACTGAAAGTATATGATGTAAATTGTTCTTGCCTTTGCTAGAGCATATTTGTCATCTAATTTGTTATATCCGGAAATGATTTCTATCTTGTAATGTCTTTTTTAAACGATAGTAGTTGATCTGTAAGACAATATAATTTTGTATGATTGGACTAAAATCAATTAAAAGAACACGCAACAAAGTTGCATAACCGAATGAATGATTAATACAAAAAATAAAACGCTATAATGTAATGATCTACATTATTAACATAGGATGTGTAAATGTAACCTTATTTCGTGATGTAATTGGATCAACCTTTTAGCCCACTATCTAGTTTAGCTCATGAAAAACATCAGTCCATCAAGCTCATATTCGGTGTACAATATTAACATGTAATATATACATGCACAAAATTAACTGACAGAGGTCTATATAGCTTTAAATGTTAATGACATTAACGGCAAGAAAAACACGATAAGTTATGAAAGATAAGTCATGAAAATAAATACAAATAAAGAGTATTTATGTAATTCTAGACTTCTAGTTTTGCAAAAGCTCAAATTTCTCCAAAACTACTTCAACCATTTTAACTTTTTATAAGTTTATTTTTTTTAGTAAGTTCAAAAAGTTACTTAACATAAGCTTTTAAAGTTGTAACATATATCATGAAAGGTCATATCATCACCAACAAATATAGCCAGAAAAACAAAATGTTATTATTTTATGAAAGTGTTTTGTCTTGGATTACAGGGAATTTATGCTTTTTCCCTCTTTTTCTTTGTGTATTTTAATCACTTTCTTAACTTTTATTTATCTTCTTGAAATATGGGGAAACTTTGAAACGCAACGGCTAAAATGATTCTCTTCTTTTTTCACCTTTTTACGATTGTTTACTAGTTTAACTTTCATCGGAAATTTGGAATGTTGCACTTTCATTAGCATCGTAAACGACAAATAGCGCCATTAAACCCACAAAAGGTGCGGATTTGAAGTATAGCAAAAGCCCAAGTGACAGTTGAAGCCCAATGAGCTTGAGTGTCTTTCTTAGAGATTGATTTACACCAAATTAAGTATTTTATATTCTTAGTGCTAGCCTAATTAATAGGTGAATTTGCAAGTAGTTTTTGGTTGCCCTCAACCCATGGTTTCAACTCAACTTATTTGGGTCAGTCAAGGCCCGACTAGACCCCATCAAAAGCCCATTATTCCTTAGAGGAGAAACAACATTTATGAACCAGAAAGTTTGAACAAGAAAAACACATGATAGAGGAGAAACCTTTTTTCAGCTCAAACATGCTAATTCTAAGAAGAAAAGGTGAACCACAAGAGTTAACTTAAAATTCAATACATAACCGACTCATGGGTAGATAAGTAATTTACACACATCCATCAACTAATAAAGAAACAACTAAAATCCACATTTGGGTAGAGAACAACAACAATCCATAATAGACGACAACAAATCAAAGAAACATAAGTTTTTAAGATCTGCTCTTGAAAGGAATAGCCCTGATGACAATCACGTGGTACAAAGCGGCAAGTGCAGCTCCAATAAACGGACCGACCCAGAAAATCCACTGCAGAAAGATCGTAAAACAAAATATACCCGTTTAGCACTTAAGTTCTTTAAATATACCAAGCTAATCGAAATTTAATCTTGATTAGTATATGAAAGATAAATTTTGTTAAAATGAAGGGACTTACGTGGTCATCCCATGCGTGGTCCTTGTTGTAAATAATAGCAGCCCCGAGACTTCTTGCAGGGTTAATACCAGTTCCGGTGATGGGAATGGTGGCCAAATGAACCAAGAACACGGCGAAACCGATTGGGAGAGGAGCCAAAATCTGCATAAATTATTCAAAAGTAAAGTCAACTAAAGATGGTCAAACACAAGGTGAAGTCATTTATATATTTTACTTTTGCCGCATGAGATGCCATTTACTAGTTCCAAAAGCTCTAATTGTGGCCCATTAGAAAAGGGTAGTTTACTTTATCAAAGGAAAGTATAACTTTCAAATTTCAATGCATATAGTACAAGGTTTTAAAAGGCTATGGATTTGGAAACTGCAATCTTGGCTCTGGTAAAAGAATAGTATTTTACCATTCTTTTTATGAAATTACTAACATGCCCCAATCATAAGTTGACAAACCATGGTCACAAAAAGTACCAGCAAACATTAGGAAATACATTGCACATGGAAATAAATCATCTTCACATGCATATGCACAGACAGAAAAAGAGATAGAGACATATAACCTACGCTACCTACTCTTCCATCATTCCCAACATTCAATTGTTAAATGATAATAATTCCTAGTTGTCTCCTTTTGTGTTTTATAGTTTATTAAGTTTTGGCACTGTTTGAATTAGCTTATTTCCTTTGTTTATCAGCTTGTAAAAGTTATAAAAAGCCAATGAGTCCATAATATACACTGTTAAAAATGAGCTTTTAACCTTTTCAAAAGCCAAATTAGTGGAAGTAAAACACCCCCTTACTAGCATTTGGTGCAAACGCTAGCAATGGAATGTTTGACTTTGCTGTAGTGAAACTATGCCGGATAATAAGTATTAATGCAGTGCTTGCAGTCTTTGGTAGGGATGAATGGAAAGCAAAGAAACATAATGATTCCCTATGAGGCAACTAGACATAAGTTGATTCTACGGAGGAATACTGTGAGAATAAACTGAGTATAAATATGAAAAGCATGTGCGGCGCACATGCTATCACAAATAGAATAACTTCTCAAACCCTAGCCCTAATTTTCTCTCTGAGCGATTGACAAACCCTAGCCCCAATTAAACATCTTCTTCGTTGTTTTTGCATTCCCTGGTTGTGCTCGTATTCACATCATCGCATTATTGCTCTCCAATGGTGTTGTTGTTCTCCTATGTTGCAGAAAAGCATCTTCTGCTGCTCTTCCTCACTATTTTTATTCAAGTAAACACACCTCTTTTGATTTTCAATTTCTTCTTCGATACCGTGACTTCATTTCAACAACCGTGTCTTTGTTTTTATACCATGACTTCGTTTCGACTAGTTTTAGATCTACGGTGAATGCAAAACACTACATTGTAGGTTTAATCATGTTTTACGTTTTAGGTTCAATTGATAATTAGATTGTATTGAAAAAGTATACATAAGTTATGCTCATTTTCATTACACTCGACACAACCAAACATGAGAATCATTCCTTGACCTATTTCTCATGTTGATTCTCAGTTGGCACCAAACAAGAGAATAGTTTTCATTATTTAATGTCTATTCTCATTCTCTACTCCCATTCCATTCTCTGCGAATCACTCATTATGATTATTTGATTAGTTTATTTATTATTTTTATTTTCTGTATCAACCATACAAGTGTACCCAAGGGTATTTTAGACATTTTACTAGTTAACAAGAGGTATAACAATAGAATGTACTAAAAATTTGCATAATTAGTAAATAGACAAGAGATAGGGTACACATACAGGGACATGCGAGTCTCTGGCACTTCTTTTGGCATCAGTAGCAGAGAAAACAGTGTAGACAAGCACAAAGGTCCCTACAATCTCAGCACCAAGACCTGATCCTTTAGTGTAACCATGGGCTACAACATTGGCACCACCACCCAAAGTGGTGAATTGGTGCTTGCCCTGGAACCCCTTGACCACACCTGCACCACAGATGGCTCCAAGACACTGCATCACCATGTAGAACACTGCCCTTGTTAAAGACAGTTTTCTAGCTAGTAATAAACCAAAAGTCACAGCTGGGTTGATGTGTCCTCCTGTTTAAAACCATAACAATAATTAATATATATTCAACAAAAAAAAAAAAAAAATCTTGAAAAACTCATTTCATTCACAGTAAGAAAATAAATAAATAAAGTGGACTAAAATTTGAAAAACCCATGTCATTTTAGGTAAGCATTTGCTGTTCATCGGTAAAAATTTAGCCCAAAATGGAAACATTTAAAAGTAAAAAAAAAAAAAAAAAAACAGAGTTATTTTCTACCTCATAACTGATACCTCGGGAGTATGATTTATACTCAATTAGAGCTTGCTAAATAAAAAACTTGCTGAGTTTCACATGGATCTAGAGGAACTAAACCTTTAAAAAGGGGTAAAGTAGGTAAAATTTCAAGAAACCTACAAACAACTAGGAAAAACTACTAAAACACACTTGTAAGAGTAATTTTGTGAACTCAGTAGTATTTCCTACTAAAATTTGAAACTTTAGCTCAAGATATGAACATGGTATGCAACTAATTTGTCAAAAATCCACAACATCAAGAGAATCTAAACCCTGAAGGGTGTTACACAACATATATACATACACACATGTATTAGATCTAAAGTAACTAAACCTTAAAAGTTGTAAACTAAGTAAATCTACTACAGTTTTAACATAAACTGAAAACTAAGCAGAAAGTTATCCAAAAAAAAAAAGAAATTTTGAGAAAAGAAGTGCATACCTGAGATACCAGCAGTGCAGTAAACAAGGGCAAAGATCATACCACCAAAAGCCCAAGCAATACCTTGAATACCAACAGTACCACACTTTGTGGGTGATTTGACCACACCCATAACAGTCAACACAGAGATATACAAGAACAAGAAAGTTGCTATGAACTCAGCAATACCAGCTCTGTAAAAAGACCATGATGATAACTCACCAGGCTCAAACAAAGGTGCTGGTGGTGGTTCTTTGTAATCTTTACTTTCTGTTTGAGCTGATGTACCAATTGGTTGTCTTTCTGAAAACTTGTTTGCTCCTAACTTAACATCTTCTTCCTTACCCTCCATTTTTTGTTAACTACTTTTGTTTTGTTTTTTGGGTAGTGAGGTTGTGAGTTTGTGAGGTGAGTGGATGGGGTTTTATAATGGGTAAGTCTTCATTTATCTACTAAAGTTTAATGTGATTTATTACTTTTTTTTAAGTTTATTCTTTTCTTAATTTTTAGTCTAATGATTGGGGTTTGAGTATCATTTGGGAATATTACACTCTTCCCCTGTCTCTAAAGTCTATTTTTATTGTGGATAATATGCAAATATTATACTTTCTTTATGTAACTTTTAAGTTGTATAGATTACAAAATGTATAGAACACTGTTTTTTAGGTCGTCAATATATGTAAATAAAAACTAGTCATATGCTAGGAAGCTAAAACGACGCTAAATGATAATTCCCACGAAATCAACATGACTCTAAAAGCTAAATTCCAATCCAATCGAATAACATTTATTTTGAGACAACACAAATTTAAAACTTATTTTTATTTAATACGACTTTAAAACAACGACCCCAACTAAAAACCTACAACCAAATGATGATAAAATTTGTTATTCACCTGCTCATCTAATATATTTTTGATTAATTATTATCATTTCAAGTATATCATAAAAAGAATGAATGGATCATGCAATGCTAAAAGCGAACCTATAAGTTATTTGTTTTTATCTTTGTGAGAAGAAAAGCTTTCGAGTTTTCGTGTTGAATTCAATGCGAAAGTACCTCAATATTTTCTTAAAATGTTAGCTTCTTATATAAAAGATTCACTTTTCAGGAACATTTAAGATATATAACATGAGTTTTATTAAACAAGAGACTTGTAAGCAATGTAAACTTTCGAACTAAAGAAATTAAATGTTGTATTTTCAAGCAACCTAGTGAAAATTGTTTGTATTATATACGAGTATTTAAAATGAAATAATAGACGCCGAGTGATTATTTAGGTGAACTAGAATTCTTTAGAAGAAAATTAGCTATGAATAAGGTTAAGAGTTTAAGCCGCTAAAAAGTAAAAAGTGTGTGGTCTGGAAAGATGTTGACAGATTTCTGTACGTTTTTGTTTGTTTATATGTTGTGTTCTTATCTACTACAGAGTGTCACAATTATAAATTATTATATTAAATTATATACTAATATATTAATATAGCTTTTCAATTGTTAATGTTATCTTTACTACTTGATGAGGTGTTTAATTAACCTAATGTGATGGCAACTGATTATGCATCCGAACTAATAATTTTTTCGATTAGTTATACACGTTTTAGTAACTGTCAATGATAGATTCATTAGTGTTTTTAATAAATTCATCAAAAATATGTATTATTTATATGTACAATAATATTTGATAATGCACAGTTATAATGAATTTATCAAAATTAATGGTGAAAATATCAATGCCCTTTTGTAATAAAATTACTTACATTATTTTGTATGATTTTAGTTTAGTTGACGTAAATGATTTTGTATTGGAACGGACTGATACATTAACGGTGTATCAAATTTTGCGTAAATAGTCACTTACATGAATCATTTTTTTTTATTATGATTGCTTGAATGTACTTGTGAAACCTGTTGAAATTTGAAGCCTTGCCGGTTCTACCGGTAAATCGTATATGTGATATTTATTTCTGACGTGACTTTTATTTATTTTTAATTGTGATCCGTTTAAGAAAATAACTAGTAGATAGATATGTAACCAAACTTTGCGAAAATGTTCATTTTGGGTAACTATCTTTTTTTATTGACACTTAGATAACTAATATTGTATACATACGGGTACATTTACAAAACCCATATGTTCTATATCTTTACCCTCTCTTTAACATTAACAACAATTATGAATTGAATCATCCTTATGCTCAAATTAAAACATCAAAAATTAAAAATTATAGCAGGATGTAAAGAACCCTCACCATTACTTCAAAATGACATGTTTATAGTTCATATCATTTATTGTAAACGAAGTAAAGAACGATAATTTCATCTAAAAAAAAATCTCCAACCACAAATACAAAAAACGTTTGTCAGATCTTCACCTTTAAGGTTGGGATTGTTTCAATAAGGATTGAACCAACCCTCTATCTCTCTATCAAGTTTAGGGTTTGTTGATTTAAACTTTGGGGTTTGTTTGTCAAAAGAAAACGACGACGATGATATTGATTTACTATTAGATTTTGTGGTTGTTGTGATGATTTTGTTGATGATGTTATTCTTGTTAGTTGTTGAAAAGGGTATTCATTTGTTGTTGATCTTTTAAATTTATTATTTGTTCAAAATACTAAATACTAAATTATTTAAGTGAAAATAAAAAAAAATTTAATTACTTAAATTGAACATTTTCGCAAAATTTAATACCCCTTAGGCCCTAATAAACCTTAAAATTAAATGAAAAGTAACCGCTAAGTTGGAGCATACGTGGTGCCTATGTGGACAAATAGCCGATTATCTATCCTGTCATCAGTCACCGAGTTTTGTAAATGAATCAATTTTATTAGATTGGTTATCTTAATGAACAACTCTTATACTACGTTCATGCAAGCATAACGAAAAAAAATATGTAAGTGAACGTTTGTACAAAGTTTGATACAATATCAATGTATTAACCCTTTTTGATATTTACCCTTTTTGAACAAAAGGGTAAATATCTACTTATCTCAACTATTATTGTTAACAATTTTAACAGAATATTGTGTTTGACTAATTTTTTTCTAAAAGGGCAATATCAATATTCCCTTAACACGATTATATATACATTATTTAAGAATATATATATATATATATCATAATCTCACAATTTGAACTAATAATCTCATAATTAGTGTGACATCTCAATACGCTAGACTAATAATATTTTGATACTACATTTGATCAATATTTAGTTCATAATTATTATTTTTTTTTCAGAAATATATAATTATGTAGCAACTAGAAAAAAAATAATTTTATACGTACAAAGAGAGCACTTCTTAAATCAATTCATATTCTAATAATGAAACATGCAATTACTAACATTAAGCAATGTTACTCTTTTCATCTATGTTAAATGACATTTCTTGACCTACCTTATAAAATAATCACAAGATTATAGTTAACTAACATATACTCCTTCCATCTCAAAATATAATAACATCAATACTAGAAATAATAACCCTTTACAATAATAGTAATAATTTTAAATGGAGCAATAACAATACAAACAATATATATAATTATAATGTAAGACGTAGAAATTTAAGGATATAAATAATAATAACTATTTTTAATTTTTCCGTTATTAATTTACAGTTTGAATTTGAAGTTAATAGGTATTATTCTTTTTCCTAACAATAGCAATTAAATTATAAATTATCAAAGTAGGATGAGGATGAGAAAATTTACTAAATGAATACAGTATATTTATATATGTATAATTATAATATAGAGTTGAACATGTAAATACTATGTAATCTAATTCAATTAATAATTAAAAATCGTTTCTTAATTATTTTTTTTCATTTTATTTTGTTTTAATTTTTTTTTTTTATAATTTAAACAATAAAATAGTAGTTGTAAAATAACTAAAAATAAAAGCCGAATACCAATAAAAGAAAACGATTTTAAAACAAAATATTGACCTTGATGAACTTATTGAATATATTTACCAAAAAAGATATGTTAGCATATCTTCATAATAATTAAGCAAATGTGCTATGTTTTTTGCTAGTTGATGAACTTTACTTCAACGATGGAGTAGTTGAATTAGTTGACAACTGAATTGAAATATAAGATCTGAATCTATAATTCGGAACTTATTGAATCAACTCGAGTAAAAATAAAATTTTACTATAAAGTGCATGTTCTAACCTGAATTTCTGAATCCGCCATTGCTATTATTCAATGTAACGATATACTTTTTGTTAACTTTATGATTTTTGATATCGAACATTTATTACGGAACGAAAAAATATTAAGTAAAACTAAAACCATATCGTAATAAAATCCTATCTTTTTGTATTCTTTTAACTCGGATAAATGATCTATTTCAATTACCTGAATGCCTGAATTCAATTAAAGAGATTTAATCAACATTGATATATTATTAACGAATTTAGTACGAATTCACTCTAGATTCTTACATGGTGTTGATGTAATGTAATGGGTCCGACCGTTTTGAAAAGCGACCGCCATCAGTTTAACACTCTGGTGTATTGAGTTGTGAATTCTTTTTTCAAATTTTTATATTTCAAATTTTTTTTAAAATAGAAAATATTTTGTAATTTAATTGATTTTGAGAGAAGATAAAGTTAGTAGTTTTAGAATTTTTAAGAAAAAACGAAGAAAAACTTATAAAGAAAAAAAGTAAAAAAGTAATATTCCTTATTTTCTAATATTTAGTTGTAACTTGAAAAACTGAGTTTTTTATTTTTTTTTTGAAATTATTTTTTAAAAATAACTATTTTAAATATATTTTTTAATATTTTTACAAAAAATTTTAAAACAATTAACTCACTTTTCTACGACTAAACACACCCTTAATTTTTACAGTCGGTAATAACAACTAGAACTTTACATTATTCTATTAAAATGTTAAATAGCAAATAAACTTCACAACATATTGTATACAATGTTACCATAATTATAACAACCTTCAAACGATAAAAAATGATGTTAGGTCCTTTCAACTTATTTCTCAACATGATTGTCATGTTAAGTGATTTGCGTGAGAGAAGTACATTGGACTAATTGGAAATTTATTATTGTATTTATTATTAACGGTAGTCACAAAATTATATAACATGATTCAATTGCAAAAGAAATTTTAGTTCCTATAAAATTCTATTCAAATTAAAACCTACTTCAATATAATATATTTTATTCTAAGTGATCAAAATACTTATCAAAGTGCTCATTATGGAGCTTGTGATGGGTAAATCCAGCCACTTACCACGAGGTCCACCATAAACAGTTAAACACACAGTGACGCTTTTCACTTTCTCTTTTCCCTTTTTCCTTTTCTTTTAAACTAAAACAATGTCGATAAATAGAAATTGTGGATATGTAGTAGTAAGTTATGCAAGTGAGCGTTTTTGTGTGTCTTAATTGTATATATATGGTAGTAATGTGTCGTTGAGGTATGTAAATGCCCTTAAATAATATTTTCTTTAACCTTACGATAAAACGAATAATAATATCAAATGACAAAATAAAATCTATACAAATGGTAAACGGATAATAGGAATGTTTATATCGATGTCATAATTGAGAGGAGTAGTCGAGTAACATTTATAATATCCTTTCAAATAGGTGATAGTTTCTTTTTCCACATTTATTATTATCGATCGAACTGGTCGTTTGAAGAGGGTTTTAATATATAGAGACTTGGGAGTATCTTTGATATTTTATTTCAAACTTAACGAGTTAACTCATCCGAGGACGTTTGAAGGTTGGATTTGGAAGAACTATTTGTAACCATTTATTAGGGATTGTTTCTTAAAATTAGTATATATTTCCACTAACATGGCACTATGATGTCTTTGGGACTTAATCCTTCTATGTTTGGTGTAGAGGGCCCAACATTTACTCAATCATAATGCATCATCATTACAAATAAATAGGAAAGCAATAAGAAGCATGATGTCGATGTAAATAGGCAAAGAAAAACGTATCAAGAGTATTCATCATATTAAGAAAATAATGATTGTTATAAATTAGCTTTTTGATATATATTTTGAAATTTGAACATCCCTTAAAGTATTCGATTTTAAAAGTATAACTTATACTTTGATCTTCTAATGGTCTTCAATCGGAGATTTCATAATCAATATGAAAAAGGTAAATCGTGTAAATCGTATAAATCGTAGTTAAAGAGATACTACGATGATTGAACTCACAAAGTATTTGAGTTAACCGTTAAACTAAGTTTGAGAGTTGCTAATCACTTTAGAAAAATGACAACTCACTCTAGAATTTCACCAAAAACATATTAAGTATGAAGAACACTCGAAATAGATTGTTACAGTATACATTAATCATTTTTTTTTTATAGACCTTATAATGGTAGACAACTAATATTCAAGGGATGCCCATCTGGTATTGGCCTACCTCACCACCTGCACCTTTGTGCCCCACACCTATATAGTCATTCTTATTATCTTGGTTAGTTTATATAAAAGAATAAATTAATACTTACATTTTATAACACAAAATATTTGTACTAGAACAAAAGCGTCAAGTGTAACCGCGAGCATAACATTGTCAATCGAGTGAGTGTTTGCTATATACATTTAAAAATGTGACCTAAAAACATGCATAATGTATATAATCTGTGATGTACGAACTTTATTTATTCTTTTTCTTATATTTATCAATTATCTTTTTAGGTATATCTTTAAACGTATAAATTAAACTTATTTAACATTTTTCTTATTTACTTTTTTGTTAACGATATTGCTTCATATGTGAGGAAGGCAAAAAAGAATCCGATAAACAACGTACAACCGAACTATGAAAATTTTGAACTGTTATTGAACAGTTGATAACACTACTTTCATTGGCATGGTAAAAACTAGGGATTTAAAGAGAAATCATTGACAAGGAGTATAAGGGTTTAATAAATTTGTTGAAACGTTGAATGTAAATACAAGGAATTTTGTATTGTTCTCTTAGTTCAGAGGTCAAAAAATGAAACATTGTTTCAATATTGAAATCAAGATTCTACGACCAAACTCCAAACACATCGTTCAACCGTCCATGCCACAAACATGCATCCACGTGGCATTTATCCGACGTCAAGTTTTTTAGAGTCCTATTATTTTAAACACTTCTAATTAAATGGTTTAATCAAGTTTAGTTTAACTTTCAAAATGATTATCACTCTACTTAAAATTTAAAATAAAAAGTTCTCTACAACGTTATTGTTACGACTAAATTATAGAGATTTTGTTGAAGAATAATCGTTGTTAATTTGATACTATAAAATGATTGTATTTTTTCGTAGATAATAATATTTAATTTTTATCATTTAGGTACAAATATTGATTGATGCATGTTTTAAAGTTTTATTTATGACCGTTAAAAGTATTATTATTAATTTTTTTCAAATGATAAGAATAATTAGCTTTGTTTATGAATAAATGTACATTATTTTACCGAAGATATAAGTTTGACAACTTAAACCTATTTTAATGCCGATGGTCGGTTTACATATATGAATATCATAATCAAGCATAACAAACATGCGCTCAATTTACAGGTTATATTCATTTTGGATATATAGATATAATTTCGTATCCAGAAACATCATAAATAGGATAGGATGTGACCTATAACATGTGGAATAAATATATGCAGACAAACAAAAGAACCATCACTTTTTCTTTTCTTTTTTGCCTCTGCGTTTAATTTGTTAAAGTTTCGTGTTTGAAATAAAACTGTCAAAAACAAGTAAGCACGATAGCAGAGAAAAATCATGTAACAATAATTGAATTTTATATTGACGCATGTCATGATACATCAAATTTTAACATTTAATACACAAAAACAATTAGCTCGTGAAGTTGTTAAGATCGAGATTTTACTTTATATCATTTTTAATTTTTGTAAATCAATATCGAAATCAAAAGATTATATTAAAATGCTCTAGCCTATTTATAACCGTTATAATGGTAAATACTAAATGTTTGACAATTCATGAAATAACCATACTTTAAACGTGAATGCAAGAGTAAATACAACTTCTAGGAATTTGGATTACTAAATTGTTGTAGAGGATTAAATTTAAAGCCGCTTAGCAAATAGACTTATTTTTAGACAAACTCAACGTGCCTGTTTTTTTTCCGGTTATCAACTCTGATCGCACTAAGATCAAATCATATCAAGATACTACCATCCTATCATCAGGCTGGGGATCCTATACAAGACCACGTGATTCCCAAGATCTTATGCTTGTATCAACTCATTTTTATTTTGAAGTATCGTAATATCGTAAGATTTTAATATTAAAATTAAAAGTTACACGATTTTATATCGATATTTTTAAAGAAATGATATAATGTTTTTCTAAGTCGTTTAGCTAAAAGGTCTTTTTCTTTTTCTTCTTAATTCAAGTTGCATGATAACATTCTAAAGCTAGAATTTTTCGTAAATTGTAGTATCTAGCAATTTTATATCGATACCTTTTTTTAATGAAAAGCGTGACACATAGGCTATAACTCGTAAACTGTTGACCTAAACATTATTAAATTAATAATTGTAAGGACATAATGGAATGGAGTGGATATTATTACATTATCAACACAAATAATATATGGAATTCAAAGCTAATGACAGAAGCTTAGGAGAATAAATAATAACTTTAAATGATTACGATGTTGATTTTATCATTATAAAAAATTCATGAATTGCTTGTCAGATTCTGTATTGATAATTTTATTTATACTCCTTAGTCTATTTTAATGTAATCCTTATCATCTTAAATACCGTTAAAAATCTAATCTAAAACATCAAAAAATGTTATTTTAAGATAATACGGAGAATGTTAACTATAGCTTTTAGGGCTATGGTTAAGTTTATCTAAATTAACATCAAAAACTTAGTTCACAATAATTAAAAGTGATTATATTCTATATTTATACTCACATTCCATATATACATGTGTAAATATTTAATATTCATGGAAATAATGAGTTATAGTTTTAGAAGGTTTATAAATATGGTAAACTTAATCATAGCCCTAATTAATGAGGTAAAACTTAAAAGTTAGTAGTGTGAAATTAATTTCAAAATATCTTTATATATATATATATATAATGTAGTACAAAATTAAAATTTATAAAAAAAATTAGAAAAAATAAAATTCGGAAAAAACTTGCCAAATGAAATACCTTTTTGCTAGTTGAGCGATGAGTTGTAATGTTTGTTTAGTGATGCGAAATTATTATCAAAACGTATCTAAACACACATATCTAGGAAAATAATATAAAATTTTGGAATAAAAACAAAGAAATAGTAGAAACTTAGGAGGATATAAAAATACTCGCAAAAAATTTAAATATTTTTACAAGATAATATCAATGAGGTAAGAACTAGAGTTTAGTGGTGTGAAATTAGTATCAAAATGTCTTGATATATATACGTAATATAGTACAAAAATTAAAATTTATAGAAAAAACAAGAAAATAGAAAATTCAGAAAATTTTTGCCAAACGCGAGACTTTTTTTACTATCAAAACGTATCTATACACACAAATCTTGGCAACAAATATAAAATTTTGGAATAAAAGCAAATAAATATTAGAAAATTAGGAGGAAATAAGAAAACTCGCCAAAAAATTAAACTTTTTTGCTAAATTAAAATGATTTAGGTAAGAACTAGAGTTTAGTGGTGTGAAATTAGTATCAAAATTTGTTTATATATACATATTATAGTACAAAATTTAAAATTTATAGAAAAAACAAGAAAATAAAAATTTAAGAAAAAACTCTCCAAATGCAAGACCTTTATGCGAGCTGATCAATGAGTTGAAATATTAGTTTAGTGGTGCGAATTTACATTCAAAACGTATCTATACACACATATATTGGCAGCAAATATAAAATTTTGGTATAAAAACAAAACAATAGTAGAAAATTAGGAGGAAATTAAAATTAGTGCTGGTATCAAATGTGATAGTCGCTGATGTCACATTTGATAGTCGTAGGTATCATATATGATAGTCGTAGGTATCATATATGATAGTTGCAGGTATCATATATGATAGCCCCTGGTATCACATGTGATTAAAAAGTTTTTCGAACATATATCATGTAAGATGTCTAATCGAAGAGAAAAAAACGTTGATTTTTATAGTGTACTTTTTCATAATTTTTTGACCAGCCATTTTTGGGTTTTGCCAAATGAAGCTCTCTCATTGGTTCTGAAAAAGTTGTACTCATTTGAACTCTCTTCTTAAAATGTAACGTTTCGAGTATTAAAGTAGAGGAGAGTTTCAATAAGAATTTTTTTTTTTTTTTTGTGAGAACAAAAGAACTAATAAGAGAGTTTCATTTGAAAAAACCCTATTTTCATCTCACGTTCTTTAAAATTAAATATCTCTAAAACGGTTAGTCAAAAAATTATAAAAATTACACTGATAGTCGTTTTCAAAACCCATCAAAAAATGAAAAAAAAAAAGAAAAAAAAAAGTTCGTCGAAAGTATAACATGTGAGATGTCTAATCGAAGAGGAAAAAACCATGATTTTTGTGGTGCAATTTTTATAAATTTTTGATCAATTATTTTTAAATATTTAATTTTTGAAAATGTGAAAGTTTTATTATCTTAATTGAAATAAATGATTGACATTGATTTTTTCATTCTCACAAGATTTTTTATTCTCATTAATTTTCTCTATTAAAGTAATGTTTTGCAAGAGGTTAAAATTGAAGGACCATATATTCGACCAATTAACTAGAGTTTATCTGTAGACATTTCGATAGTAACTTCATATAAAGTTTAGAAAGATTTTATTGAATTTGTAGGAGACATAGCAAGAGTTGAAGAGTTGGTCAAAAATTGTAAGGTGAGGTTTTACGAGTTTTTCCCTTACTGTGGTACATATTAGTAGAAAGATTTTGTCGTTTTGCATGTTAAATTTGTTATTATGCTTTTGTTTTAAAATAAATTGTTTGTTATTTGTACATGGTAGAGTTTAAAGAGTAGTATTTGTTTATAAGATGAACTATAAAAGCTTATCTTGTACTGTAATAAAAGAGAAGAGGATGTTACCGTACGACAATAGGTAGAGTTTATATAGAGTTATTTTGCATGCTATTTATAGTTTTATTTGATATTGTTAGAATATTTTTAAAACTGCATGATATTACATATGTTTAAAAAAAGTATTTTGAGAAGAGTATTTTTGCAGAGTAAACAATGAAATTATCATCGTTAACTGAACTAGTATCTTTATCAAATCATTGTGATAGGTTAGTAGAACTAAACTAGAGCGAACTAAACTAGAGCGATCTAAACTAGAGCGATGTTGAATTGAAAAAAGAAGAGAAGATTTAGAAAGTTTCGAAGATCTTGTAATTGAAATAACATGTTCAAATTTTAAACTGTGACGTTATAGATAGCGCATCACTGCTGATTTACTTATTTAAAAAATGGTGAAAGTGTGAGACCATTTATTGTCCTAACAGTATATGTTTATTTTCAGACAATTTCAGTTTCTTAACGTAGCTTACTTTTAAAAGAAATAAAGAAGGTAAGATAATGCATTTTAGAAGCTAAAGTTTCTAAGAATTCATACATCCTTTTTAGTATTTGTAACTTCTACTTAAGAGAATGAAGGAAGAAATTGTTGTAATCACATGTGTATACATAGATCTTTCTAATACTTATAAACGACCTTATATTTTAGAAAAGACAAATATTTTCCCCCTTACCATTCTATTCTAATAATCCTACTAGCATCCTATGTTATAACATGTGGCATCTACTGATTCTCTCTTATAACTATAATTTTTAATTTTATATGTGCTAACATGTTATTGAGTAGGATGATTGGTAGGGAAAAAAATAGTATAATTATATTATAATATACTATTATTCAAAAATACAAAATAAATGTTACATGCAACTAATTGTACATGCTAGTGAGTTAAAAGAAAGGACTAATTGTCAAAATCAAAATATTAGAGGATTAAAAGTATAAATACTTTTTTCTAAAACGGGAAAAGTGTAACTTAGCTGATACCAACTTGAACTTGTATAAGAGTATTAAATAAGTACATGACTATAGTAAAAGGCAATTGTGCACTATTGCTACGCATCTGAAAAATTATGATAAAAACAGAAGTGCTACAATTTGCAAAAGAACAAGACATTGCCTCCTTTGATACTTCTTTTGAAGGTAACAAAATCTCAAATTGACATCTACACAAGCTAATCTGGACTTTTTGTCATCTACAATTGAACCTAACTCGCGATATCAATTTAACCCCCACGGGCAAAACCCCATACTACTATTCAAGCTAACCACTTAAAAGCTTGTACATTGATCTCTAACCGAACCAAAGCTTCAAACTTTCTCTATTTCATTCCTACAAAACTGTACCTTCAACAGCTCACACAACATAACACAAATGGCATCTTGTTATAACAACGAAAACCAAGTTTTTCATTCTGCATATGCAAAGACCCGAGTAAACGGCATATAAGTCTTTTTTCACAACAGTGAACCCTTGAACTCGTTTTCCCAACAAGATTTGATATACTTGGTTTTTAAATTATGCTCAGTAACTTTCGGGCAACCTGCAGTAACATGGAGAACAAACAGGGATTGAGAAGGGTAAAGTTGACATTTCACAATGAGCTCAAAGAACAGAAGTTTTTTAGCATAAAATCAGATTACCGCCATGGAAATTCACTAGTGTCGATTCCCGATTGATGAAGTTCATCGACGTACTGCAACGCTTCTCTACATTCTTCTCGATCATCAAAAAACTCAGTTGTCTCCCCTACTGTATCGTATGTCTCATGGCCTTTCCCAGTAACCACCTACACCAAAATTAAAACCAAAAAACGTTTATGAACAAGCCACGTCTCAACAAGCCACAAGCTGAGCCCGAGCCTGAGCCTGACCCCAACTTAGAGATAGAAATAATAATAAAAATAAATAAAAAAGAAAAACTTACAACAATGTCACCCTCCTCGCCCATGGCGACAGCAGAACGAACGGCTACCCTTCTAATATCGTGAAGGAAGACTCTATGACCATTTGGAAGTGGTGGGTGGTAATCATCTGCTTGATGCTTCAAGTAATCCTGCATAGTCCATCCTATGCCCGCTAACATGTCGTCCAATATGTCAACTGGTAGATACATTACCAGTAAGCATTTTTTCTTTTTTTGTCCAAAAATACCGATTCTATGACTAACTATGGTTCAAAGATACTTACGTGGATCCTCATTTCTTGGATTTTCAGATGTCAACATAGTAATGTCACTTTTGTCTGTTGCAATCTTTGTCATCACCGGCCGTTTCCCTCTATCCGTCTCACCCGGACAACCAATAACTAAAAGCCATGAAAACGGTAGTTTAGGTCTTTCATAATTAGTCGAACATTTTATTACGCAATGTACGCTTCAATGTTTCATACCTGTGATGATTCTTTTTGGATTGAGTTCTCTAACATTATCAAGAAGTCGTGATAAACCATCAGGGGTATTTGCATAATCAACGACCACTCCGTACGTTTGTTCCTCATCGATCAACTCACATCTACCAGGTACGACATCAACCTCTTCGATTCCCCTAACGATATCTTCCAATGGTGCCCCTACCGCAATCCCAACCGCCACAGCTGCTAGAATATTATAGATATTTTGCCTTCCGAGTAATCCAGATGAAATCTCGAGAATACCCTGAGGCGTATCCACCAAAACTTGCGTCTCGAAGAGAGAAAGATCAAACTGTAATGGGTGTACATCGGCCTTCTTATTCTCCATTGCAAATGTTACAACGGGTACATCTTGATTTCCTTGTGCGATAAAAACAGGGGCATTTTTGTCATCAATGTTCACAACTTTACGATGTCGTGTGGGGTCAACCATTCTAGAAAATAACTTAAGTTTAGCATTTCGATACTCTTCCTCGGACCCGTGGACATCTAAATGGTCTCTACTTAAGTTTGTGAAAACTGCAATATCAAAATCAACCTCGTCACATTTTCCCGAAGCAAGCTCGTGGGATGAAGCTTCCATCACGAGAGCTTCCGTCCCGTTATGAACCATTTTTGCCATCAATTTTTGGCGGGAAACGGCATCCGGGATCGTATTTTTTGTCTCCAATTGGTTTTCTCCATGAACGTAATGAGCGACGTTAGTTATCATCCCGGTTCTTAATCCCATAACCTCATACATGCCTTTTATTAAGTACCCTGTGCTCGTTTTTCCAGTCGTTCCTGTAATCCCGATCACCGCTACATCTTTTGACGGGTGCCTATAAAATGATGCTGCCAAAGTGGCTAAAACTGCACTCGTGTCTTCAACTAAAACCAATGCTTTACACCCTAACGTTTCTTCAATGTCTATTTCTTTACTAGCTACAACTGCAACTGCCCCTCGTTTATCAGCCTCAGTTAAAAACAAATGTCCATCAGTTTTCTTCCCGACACAACATACAAACAAGTCACCAGACTCAACTAATCTAGAATCATGTTGAATTCCCGTAATCTCGATCTCTAAATTACCTAAAACCGAAACGGGTACGACTTTACTCTCATCTAAAAGCTCAGCTAATGTCATTTTACATTTGGGTTCTACAATTCGAACTTCTCCTTTACGGAAAGCATCAAATTCAGCTTCAAATGGAGATTTATATGATGAGTCACTAGTTGCTAGATCATCATCTATTTCGATATCTGAACTTTCCACCTCTGAATCCTCACCACTTACTTTCAGTTCTTCGAGTTCCTCAATTTCCTCTAAATCATCTTCTTCTTGCGACTGCAATTCATCTACAACTTCATCTTTTTCCTCCTCCTTTGACTGCATCCAAAATTGTTAATTTTTCATGCTAAATGGCATAGTAAAAAATTTGGCATAGATTTATGTCTTTGCAATCAATAAACTCTAAGGAAGTCATAATCCTAAATCAAAGTGAGTTTTAGACATAATAATCAAACCTTTTATACTGATAGCAAAATGGGTTTCTCAATTGGATTGTTTCATCCGAATATTTCTTATCATTTATTGAGACAACTACCTTCTATTTTTCTCAAACAGATTTAAGACTTCCAAATAACGTTATTAAGAAGTTTGTGTTTAGAGTATAGCAATCGACTTTCATGGTTTTTCCTCATATTGCATGCAACAACAAGATTTCTTAGATGGATGTTTACACTCTCAAACTCATATCTAGTACCCTCTAACATATAATCAAATTGCACCTCGTAGATTATCAATAACATTGAGATGACAAACAACCCTTTTCTTGCCCCAAATTGGCCATTTAGTTAAATTGGTTAATACTGTAACTCATATGATTGAGAGATTATACATATGAGGTTGATAAAGCTTACGTGGATATATGCAACTAAAAAGCTATATATGTACAAGTATCTAAGAATGTTGAGGAATGCACCTCAGTGGGTGTAAAGCGACCTAACGGGCTAAAGGCCCCTAATTGGCCTAAGATGGACCAAAAGAGACCACAATTAGTTATCAGATGTAAATGGATCTAATATTCATAATGAACCTAAACAAGAAATATTCTTAGCATAGAAATACACACACATACATATACATATATATAACTCACCACCTGCCACTCATGTATTACAAAGAATTACAACCAACAGCAGAGTTTCTTCTTTCAAAAATGACAATTATGATCACAAAACTTAATGTAGCTTGCTTCACTTAGACACACAATAAAAACTAATTTTTAAACATAATTGACAGAAATCATACAAAATTCAAACTCATGTTAAACTACATTATAAAAGGTCCTCCTATCCAACAAAATGATTCAATCCTTTTGATATCTAAACAAATTCACATCACTTAAAACTGAAAATTTCAAGTGGATCAGCTAAAGAATCAATCTTTATAACCTTTAAACAAGTTCCAATCACTTATAACCACAAAACTTCAAGTGGATTCAACTAAATATTCAATGTTAATAACATTTAAACCGATTCCAATCACTTATAACCACAATTTTCAAGTGTGTTCAACTAAAGACTCAATCTTTATAATATTTAAGCAAGTTCCAATAACTTGATACCGCAAATTTCAAGAGGGTTCAACTAAGAAACCAATCTTTTCAAAATTTAAGCAGCTTCCAATCACTTATAACCACGAATTTGAAGTTAGTTCAAGTAAATAATCAATCTTTTTTACCTCAATTTTCTTCGGATTAGGTTTCAACAACCCTTTTTTAACAAACTCTTTTCTTTTCAAAGCAATTGAATCATCAATTTCAGAATACAAATCCCCTTCTGAGTCACCATTAGTCCGAGCTTTATCATCATCATCATCAGGTGCATCTTGAACATTTTCAATTGCTTTCAAGAAAATTGATTGATCTTTTTCATACTGAGCTTCTTGAGCTTTACGTGCACGTGCAATTCTTAAGTCAAGTTGTTTGAATTTCGATACACCGTGCATTGTGTCTTCTGGTGCTTCTGGTGGGTCAATTTCACCTGGGTTTGGATAGTATTTGCTCCCATCACGTTTAATGGCAAAAAGGGTCAGATTGCTACGGTGGTGGGTGATGATGGGTGGCAGGTGGGGGCGGACCGGTGGCTGGTGGTGGTGGGGTTTAGAGATAGAAAGAGAGAAAGGTGAGGAGAGAGAGAGGAACATGACATCAATGGAGGTAGAGTGGACTGTGGAGGGTTTAGTGAATTTTGAAGAAGACGAGAGGGATAAGGATATGACTTATGAGAGGGGTTTTGTTACAAATCATGCTACGTCATTTTGTGGTGACATTAGTCAAAAACGGTAGCAATTTTTTACACGACCCGGAACTTAACTCGAAATCGGTTCAAAAATAAAAAGATTTGGGTTGAAGTTTTGACATGTGAGCCCGTTAACCCCCTAACCTGCCGAACTGTTATTTTTTCCGTAGGGTTTAAGTTAATAAGTTTTTGGATTGATCTGATTCCTCAATAAATTTTAAAAAATTATTGAAAATTTTTATGTTTTATTTTGATTTAATAACCAAACTATTTAAGGAGATTTTAATATTAAATTTGAATAAACGTACTCGATAATTTGATCTTTTCAAGATTTTATAAATATTTTTATGCTTATTAATGATGAAGTATAGATTCAGAGATTGATTCATATAACCCATTTTACCTGAAATTGACTTGTTAACTGAAATTGACCTGAAAATCTAATTAGATCAACGGGTTACGTGGGTGGGTCTGGATTAACAAGCTTTGAGTTGGGTTGAAATACTCAACCCGATTAAAATTTTGATTGGGTTTGGGTCGACTAGTTCTAACCCACCAACTCGATAACCTGAGTTAGTCAACTTGACCCAACCCGAATTGCAATCCGTAGTCTAAACTAGCAGATACTCGCGTAAAGCAATAGTATATTAATTCCAATTAGTTTCGTTATATAATTAGAAATAAAGTTAATCTCATCAATATGTTGTTATACTCCCTCTATTCCAAGAAAATTATCTTCCAATATTTTTTATTTGATTTAAGATACGTTGGTTAGATATCAATTTTGCCCTTATATTCATGGAAATCTGAATTTATTTAAGAAATAAATGATTAACAATAATAAATTGGGGTAAAATAGGGGGTTTAATGGTTTTTAATATTATATTTTTCTAAGTAGATAATTATTTTGAAACGTATATAAATAGTATGTGGACAATTTTTTAGGACGGGGGGAGTAATTTTTTAGACTTTTAAATTCAATGCATATATATATTTTCAAATGTACACTTGTTTGTTTATATACTAAATTGCATTTTACATATTATTTTAAAATGCATACTTGTTTATTTATAAATTATATTGTATTTCATATTAATAAATGTATATATATATATATATTTATCTTAAGTATTGTAGGCCGTTCCTAGAGTTAGTTAAAATTAATTTGGTTAATTTTGTTAAAGATATAAGTATATATATGTCATTTCCGTTCTTCAAACGTCTAAGCCATTAAAGAAATTGGTTAAATCTTCTATAAAAATGCAAGATTTTTTTTCAAGATAAATAAGTACTCTTAACTAACATTTAAGTAATTAACATCACTCATGCGTCTAAATAAAATTTTGTTAAACAAAATATGTCGATAATTAAGTATTTAGATACTCATATGGCGTATGTATTGCCCCATTCTAAATGAATATATCAAAGTGCAAAAGATTTTTTAAGCAATTCATCGATAACTGGGTCCAGTAAAAGATATAAATCATCAAGTGTTAAAAATCTTAATTTTTTCATATTTATCACACATAAAATCACTCAAATTGGTGTTCAGAGTCATGGGTACCATTTGCAGGCACATTTAACGCTATGCGTGCATCCTCTACTCACAACTTAAATTTATAAAAAACTTATAATTATAACTTGTGAACGAACGGGGTTTAAGAGAGCGGTCATTTTTTAAAAAGAAGATGGGCAATTTTTGACCTAATAAAAAAGTGACACATGTCACAAACAATTTTCATTTTTATCCTTTTTATTTTATTTCCTTACATTTCTTGTTTATTCACACCCTCATCTCCACCACTACCAACCACTAACTGCCACCTGCTACCACCACTTACTGCTCGCCGCCACCAACTGTCACAGCCATCAACTGTCGCCGGTCATCGGATTCCTAAAATTCACCCTTTAATTAATTAGATTATAATAGGAAAAATAAAAAAGGAGAAAGAATAATTGATTTCGTGTGCTATGCTCGTCAAGAGACACACCACCATTCAACATATATAGTGGGGACGCTTGTGGTGAGTCCCACAAGGGGGACACCACACCTTGCATTGTGATTCATGTGACGTCTATAGTATCTTTGTTGAGTTTAGTATTGGTTTGCTACACGTTTCGAGCTATTATTTTTATATTTGAGATTGAAATAGTAAAATTCAAGTAAAAACTTGATAAAAGGTTGAAAATATAAATGGGGCAAGGTATTGAATATGACGCATATGTTCATTTATAAGTATGTTGTCGTTGGTTCGAGTAACAAAATATCAAAAGACAATGTTTCAATAAAGATAGACACAATTGACAACTGATACACACTTTTGAGATAGCCATTTAAGAATCAAGTTTTGCAATAGCATAAAACGTCTCACAACAAGACTTCAATGAGCAAGCAAAATGCATTGCATTTATCCCGACTTTGAGGGAAAATATAAGTAAACAAGAACTAGCGAATACATAAAAGAAAAACCAAGTGGAATTTCGAATTATAATAGCTTAGCTACTTACATACATGATTATATGTAACATAAATTGAGAAGTTGTATAATCATTTGATCGAAAAAACAAAAACAGTATATAATCTATATTTCTGGTTTTGAATGTTTTGCAAGATATCAATCGTTTATTTATAATATATGTAAAGTCAGTTGGAAAATAAAATGAGGATAAATTGTGCTGTAAGTAGACAAACTCCCGGGACAAATAGAAATAGTGGTTCTAACAGTAAAAATGAGAGGTAGGAGCATTTAATTAGCAGAAAATATAATTGTGTATTTATCAAGAAACCATTTAGGGCATACTGCTTCCCGCCAACCTCCAAAAACCCTAGCAACTACTCCTGTCTTAAACCCTAGAAAACAACTCAATTTCACCATCTCCAATATGGAACCCCAAACCGTGAAATCAAACATAGTTTTGATTCTTGATTACGGTTCTCAATACACCCATTTAATCACTCGTCGAATACGCAGCCTATCAATTTTTTCACTCAGCATTTCTGGCACGTCATCCCTCAAATCAATCACCGAATTAAACCCATCTGTTATCATCCTTTCCGGTGGCCCCAACTCCGTCCACGCGCCAAACGCGCCGTCATTCCCAGATGGGTTTATTGATTATGTTGATAAAAATGGAATCTTTGTGTTGGGAATTTGTTATGGCTTACATTTGATTGTGCAAAAATTAGGTGGGCAAGTTGTTATTGGGGAGAAACAAGAGTATGGTAAAATGGTGATTGAGGTTGTTAAAGATTGTGGTGGGTTGTTTAAGGATAAGGTTGTTGGTGATAAACAGGTTGTTTGGATGAGTCATGGTGATGAGGTGGTGAGGTTGCCGGATGGGTTTGAGGTGGTTGCGAGGAGCGAGCAAGGTGTGGTTGCGGCGGTTGAGAATCGGCAGAGGAGGTTTTATGGACTGCAGTATCATCCTGAGGTAGAGTTTAATTTGGTTTACTGATTTGTATTCATTTTATGTTATTTTAATGGGAATTAGATTTATTGGTTATACGAGTATGGATAGTTCTGGTATTTTGATTTCTGTTACTGGAAAATGAATGACAGTAAAGTTTTTATCTGTTATCTATAGCAAGACTTTTGTTTGTAACCTTTTGAAGGTGGCAGACTCATAAGATTTAATGTTATGTTATGCTATATTGTTACTATTACCTTGCTAATGGGGCTAGATTGATTGGTTAAATTGGTTAAACAAGCATGTATATATTAGAATTCGATTACGGTTAGTGGTAAAATGTCCATATTAGCGTTTTCATATATGTACGTGTTATCATTTGCAAGACTTCTTTGTTGTTGTAATCTTGTGAAGGTGACGCATTTGTAAAAATCTATGTTATTATGTTAATGGGATTAGTTTGATCGGTTGTAGTGTTAGCATTTCAGTTACGGTTAGTGGAGAACTGATCATAATGATGTATATGGCTTGAATTAGCAGTTATTGATCAATTAAGTGTTTTAGAAAATATATTTTGGATTAGTTGACTTCAATTGACTTGTGTTTATCATTATAGTACATGTTAATGCCAGTTATCAAGACACTTTTCTTAATCTTATGAAGGTTACACATTCACCGGAGGGAATGGATACATTGCGACATTTTCTTCTTGATATTTGTGAGGTTGAAGCAGGTTGGAAAATGGAAGATGTAATGGAGGAAGAAATTAAGGTGATTAGAGGTATGGTTGGACCTCAAGATCATGTTATATGTGCGCTATCTGGAGGTGTGGATTCTACCGTTGCAGCCACTCTTGTTCACAAAGCGATTGGAGATAGGCTTCACTGTATTTTCGTTAATAATGGTTTACTAAGGTGAGATTTTGATTTTCTATGATGCTTTCTTTAAAATTCAAACTTTGTGGTGGAAAGATGTGTGGTTTCGGTAACATGTCTTTTTGCTGACAAATTGTTTTTGGATGGTTGACCAAAACCCTTGTCCATTTGTCTTTTTTAGTAAATAAAAAGTGTGTCAAATATGATCAAGTACATCAGGTCATTTCAATGATAATCTGATTATTTGGATAAAAGCATACAAGAGGTTCTGTGCATTAAAGTTACACTTTGACCTGTTCTATTTAAAGCTAGTTTTTATCAAAAAAATTCATTGTTATTTTATTTTATCCACAGATATAACTTAATCTGGTTCAACCCACCTATAAATAAATGGATTGAGATATTCACCACTTTTCAAGATTCATTTTGCCATACACATTATCATATTGTTTTATATATTTGTTGAATATTTTTGTATATAGGTACAAGGAACAAGAGCGAGTGATGGACACTTTTCAAAAAGATCTTCATTTACCTGTTACTTGTGTTGATGCATCAGTGCAGTTTCTTAGTGAGTTGAAAGGGGTTACAGATCCCGAGAAGAAGAGGAAAATCATTGGGAAGGAGTTTATTACAATATTTGACACTTTTGCTCAAGACTTACAGCAAAAGTTGGGGAGGAGGCCTACGTATTTGGTTCAAGGAACTTTGTATCCAGATGTAATTGAATCCTGCCCACCGCCCGGAAGTGGAAAGACCCACTCCCACACGATTAAGAGCCATCACAATGTCGGGGGGCTCCCGAAGGATATGAAATTGAAGCTCATCGAACCACTTAAGCTTCTATTTAAAGATGAGGTTTATTATTATTAACTTTTTTATATATGTAAATTCTGCAATCCAATTCACTTCTTTTCGTTTCATAAGGGGATTCATTAAAGGATGTATCATACCGAAAAGGATTGACCGGCCTTTCAAAAACCATCATAGGTAGCACAATGGGCAGATTCTGTGGATCGAGTAATGTGTCAAAATGGGCAATTCTTGGTACGGGTTGGGTTCTGTTGACCTGAAATGCTTTGTGTTTGAAGCTCTGAATTTTTTAATAAAAATTAGTGTCCGATTGTGCTACACAAGTTATGTTATTTCGAAATTAATCAATTTCCTATAATAGAATGATTTAGGAAGTTTCAAACATAAGAAACTCTTTGGGCAAATTTTGACCTGGTAGAGATAAATCATAATGTATCAGCCCGTTCAGAAGTGAATGGGTCAAAAACTCAAAATTGCCACCTCTATAGTTAGCTATATATATGGAAACAAAGAGTTATTGCTGTAAAATTTTGAAAACTACATAACCCTTTGCAACAAGTTTCAATGTAGACATGGTTCCAAATATGATGTATTTTTTCTTTTGTTTTTAATTTTTTAATACAAATTATCTTGATAAGTATTGTGACGGGCTGCATAATTTATTAGCAAACCGTGTGACATTAGCTTTCCCTTTTTGCTAGCTCAGCCAAACTTTCACCTTTACTCGAAAGATACTAAGAGAATGTTGAAGAGAACACTTAAAGACTTCTAAATGAATTCTCTACTTTGTATTGCTTAGAGAATTTGTTTGCAACTTGATGCCACATATGGCTATGGCATGACCTATTTATAGGGAAGCCATGTATCTTAAAAGTTCCATCCCCATCTATCTTAGTACCTTCTAGATCCTTCTAATCTACCTACTTACATTTTATGTTCCATAACATTCTAGACAATCATCTAAGCTATCTATAGTTTCCAAAAGGTCCTCTAACTTTGTAGAAAATTGTAGAGCGTGCAAGTATATACTATTATGTCTTGACTATCTTCTTATAATCTTATTTATTTGAAGGTTCGCGAACTAGGTAAGATTTTGGATGTTCCTGTGTCGTTTTTGAAACGCCATCCATTTCCTGGGCCAGGCCTTGCCGTACGAATTCCTGGTGATGTCACTCTAGGAAATGCATTGGATATTCTTCGCCAGGTAAGACTCGAAGTCTATAAAAGTATAACATACTTATTAAAATTTGTTCTATTTCATATGAACATTCATCGGCGGTGACTCTTTCTGTATCTAATGAACTTAAAATGCAGGTGGATGAAATCTTTATCCAGGCAATCAAAGATGCTGGCATTTATGATGAAATATGGCAAGCCTTTGCTGTATTTTTACCGATAAAAACAACTGGTGTTCAAGGAGACCAAAGGACTCATTCGAATGCAGTTGCACTTAGAGCGGTTACAAGTCAAGATGGCATGACTGCAGACTGGTGAGCAAGCATACACTTTGCATACAATATATACTTTCTGTCGTATGATAATTGTAACCTTGCAATTCCTGACAAGCTTTTTAGTAAAATTAAAGGTACATCTTTGACATTTTAGGTCAACCAGACTATTTTTTTCAACCCTCACACCTGACATGAATTTCAAGAAAACGGTGGTGGTTAACTAAACATTGATGTCAAGCATCACAGATCAATAAGGGTGGTGCTATGTTGCTCATTTGAATTTATCTTGAAAACCTTAAAAGTCAAATTGGACTCTTTATTTTTATTGTATGTTTCAGTGTTCTTTCATACTTTAATATTTCAGGTACTACTTTGAGCATAAGTTCCTAGATGATGTGTCAAGAAAAATCTGCAACAATGTTCGTGGGGTGAACCGAGTGTGTCTAGACATTACATCCAAACCTCCGTCGACAATTGAATGGGAATGAACAAATGGCGCCACAAAAATGACCAGTAAGGGCTGGCTTTATACAGCTGGAATTAAAGCAAGAATTCCCAGAATTGGTTATGCATTTTTTCGCAGTTTCTAGATTGTTGCTATAGGTAATGAATTATGTCACTTATAAGTTACAACATTACTGTTCCAATAAGATAAAGGGTGTGTTTTGTTAAATGATTTGGCATAGTTAGTTTGAGCAACCAATTTTGAATAAATCAAACTGGGCAATATATTTGGTTTCAAGTGTCTTTACAGAACAATAGTACGGCATGATAAAATTTTCCTGGAAAATGATAGTGACAGTCCGTCTACTTTAAAGATTTCTTTTATGCAAAAGAGCTATTTTATTTTATGGTTAAATGTTTAGATGGGTGATGATTTGGAGGTTAAGATACCACCAAGGATGCATAAAAATTATCGGAAGACAGCCAAAGCATAAAATTTAATTTACGATAAATTAACTATACATAAGGTCTAAAAGTGTGATAAGGAAGATTTGTAACCCAGTTTCAAAAACTTAACCATCACCTATAATTACAAGTACTGATTTTGGTAGAATTGGTATTATGGTATTTCGGTTGTCATTGTCCAGTGTACGTTTGTCGCACCATAAATATAAATGGATAAAATAACATCAAGAGAGAGACTATGATATGTTGTATATGGATGTATACCGGAAAAGAAAAGGCGAAAGGCTATGATATGTTGTATATGGATGTATATCGGAAAAGAAAAAGCAAAAAACTAAATAACTTCATCAATCGTGTACTATCATCGCCTGTCTCATCTTTTTAAGTACAAACGACTCACATGAGTTTGTAAATACTTGATGAAAAGCTCAACCACCGCTAGTAAATCCTGATTCGGTTCAAATTTGCAGTTAAAACTAAACCACTTGTGAACAAAGCTAACACGAAAAGGACATGAAAAGACTGCACACAAGAACACCGAACTTTGTTAATATTCATAATATGTACCGCTAGTAATTGTACTATGCTTAGCTTTATTCAACTTTAAAGTACGCCCAATGTATGCATAAGTCTTTTTCTTATTTGAAAAAATTGTAATGTTATAATACCAAACCTGTAGTTTAAGAGCATAATGGCGTAGTAAATGTTTGCATTATACAAATTATAATACAAAATATCTATAGTTCTACTAGAAACTAAGAATTTGACTCGGTACCTACGAATTACTCTCTGAAGTACCTGCCTTATCATTTTTACTGTTGACGCTGTACAAGTCCTTAACTGCAATGTACAAGTGTACCAGGCATTAAACGATACTCATCATCTGTAAAACGACAAATTCTTGACTGAGTTCACATACCTTAGATTGAATGCTTAATGTAAGAATCCCATCAACAGTAGAAGAATGAACCGAGTGAGATTCCAAGTTAAGGCTGCTCATTGCATCAAACACTTGTACCATCATATTGTCTCGCCATTGACATCTTATCTCAATTGTAACATCCTTTTCTATTGCACTAACTGTAATACAATCTGATGAACATTCTTCTTGTAAATCTTCAAGATCACAAGAAGCTTTTCTTTTGCTGGCGTAGTTATCAGAGGTTCTTTCTCGCACATCATGAGATTTCTTTATTGATTGTAACGCTTCCACCGTTTTCTCTAGAGATTTTAAGTAATTTATAGTGTCGTCGAGTAGAGACACTTTGTCAACCTAGTAAAAAAATAAGACATATCACAAGTCAAAGTCAAAGTCAAAGTCAATGATAGATCGACGCTTAAAAATAAAATAGTTTCATAATAATATTTAACACAATACTTATTGATACCAAATTAAAGAATTTGAGTAAGTTTTGGATGAACAACCTGCGCCCGTTACCCAACTGGCCCAATTTGCCACCTACGCAAAGTGTGACTTACCTTGCCTCTAGAAGGGACCAAGGAGCTTAGAACCGAAAACCTATGGTTGATGTTCTTCACATCATCAGTCTTAAGTTTATGCATCTCATCCGCTCTTCCATTTTCGTCACTTGACTGAATTATCCAAGTCTCGTGCATTTTTGGTACTTCAAAAGGCACACTCTTTAATAAAATTTGTGAAGAACTTGCTTTCCATTCCGTTCCATCATAATTTTTCCAGCTGACGAAAGCAGATTCTTTATAACCACAGTTTCTAAAATGAGGTCCCAAAACTAAACTTTGTGTGTTCTTGAATATCTTTGAAAGAACGCACTGATATCGACTATCGTCATCACTCCAAATGTCACTGGCTAAATTTTGAGATATACAATCACTTGAACCCATCGAATTATTATGGTAGACACTAACTTCTCCTTCTTCTTTATCATCTACATACTGCCAACTTTGTTCTTGAGTTTGGAACCTCCCAAAGCTGTTTTCTGGGGAATTAAGAGTCCTTGTAATTAGGTTTTGATCATATTCAAGAAAATTTTCAAGATTGTTGCCGATATAATCATGATCGAGCATGCCAGAACAACTTTCTAAATGGATATCAGGACTTTTTTGTGGTGGAGAATCAAAGATACAAGCTTTAATCCTTTTTATGATGTTCGGTTCTTCTAAAACCTTAAAAATATTTAGCAGAAGTTTCAGAAATTTAGCAACGCAGAAAAACAAAGAACCAGAAAGAGATTATAAAGAAGCTATGGCTCTACTTTTATACCTGCTCACTTACGCCAAACTCAAGTATACCTTCTAAATATGGAAAGCATGCCACAGTCTACATGTCAAAGATAAAACATATGAATCTTGGATTCTACTAATGAAAATGTTACCTGCTTTATCATCACTTAAAGGAGTGAAGCGAGTAAAGGCGTACCTGAATTGATGCACTCTGAGGTAGAAGGTAGCAATAGAAAAGCAAGAGAGATGATTAGATTGAGATATTTTTGGATTAAATCTGTATGTTAAGTTAACTGATGTCCAAAAAGATTGCTTACTTTTGCAAGAAGAGAGCGACTAAAGACTTCGCTATCTGCAAAGTGAGCATTGCACAACCAGCTAGTTGTATTCTTGGCCAACGTTTTTCCCGGCAATCTAAATCGGATTAAGTTATGATTTTTCAAGTCACGTTGTGTCTTTCTATTGACCATTGAGTGTTTAACAAGTTTTTAAATCTATATTCTATCATGTTCTTGATTTTGACTTTTGAAAGTCAGAAAATATTTTCAACCTTCAAGCTTATAGATGTTAAATCTTCTGGAAAATAGAGATCTTTTTAGTAGGATACCGGAAAAAGACAATACACTTGAACATGGATATGTTATTCTCTTTAAACTATAAACACCACTTAGTTACAAATTTTTGTTCTGCTTATAATAACACTAATATTCTTTAGACTAATCATGCGGCTTCCATGTAGTGCTGATCAGATTATATTCTAATCATATCTCTTGTAAGTTTTCACATGAAAGTAGAGGATGGCATCGAATAATTGATAAGAATATAGATATGCTTACCCTTGACCACTGCCGAATTCAAATGTCATGCAAACCAAGAAATACCACTCGGTGTCTGTAAGATCTTCTGGGGATAATGCAGCTGAGGGCCTTCTTGTTTGTGGTTCATAATGGTGTGTTTCAGCTGCAGCTGAAAGTGATTCATAAAGTTGTCTTAATTGTTCCGTCCTTTGCAATCCCATCTCGTCGTCATCATCGATCATTTCCTCTGCTTGTACCATTTTTCTTGTCTTAATGTCTCCATTGTAGTACCCATCACACCATGTCAATACCCTAATTCAAATTCTATTCACAATTGATTATGCACTCCCTAATCAGAATTCCTGCTTTATGGGTTGTACTTTGTGCCAAAGGATAGTTACTTGGTATGGATAAGATACAACCCATAAAGCAGATTAAGAGAAAGAAGTGTTAAAGAGGGTCAAGAACTCCACTGTATCATCACAAAAGATGCATGTTGACTTTTTAAGGTCAAGATTATTACTATTTAAAGTTCAAATTGGTAACAACATTAAATACATTCAACCAATTGGCAAACACCCTTTTGTATTAGTCTTTTAACACTTAGTATGCTTAACAGTGTCTCAAATATTTAGCATGTTATACTTGGGGTTGGAAATCCATGTTTGACCTCAAAAGTTCAAGTATGATTCCTATCTATGTAAGTTAGAAAGCACATTTTTTCTCAAATATCAAGTCAACAGGAATTATTGGAGTAATCAAAGTGAAGTGGAATAGTTCTTTTTCTTGATTTCTCAAAATTAGCACACTCAAATCATATATGATAACCACATATCAGTCATGAACAATGACACTTCTGCTAATATACATGAATTCATGTATAGTTGTTCACTTAATAACTTAATTAACAGTTGTACTATGAGCTAAAAAGCTTGTATCTTGAATATGTATATGTATTAAAATAAAGAGGTACCCTGGCTCTGTTGAAGATAATGACCAGAAGATAGCATAGCTCCATTGAATGCTTTTGACAGCCTTAGCTAGTTTTTGCCTCAAATTTTCCGTTGCTGCCAAGAACATGAAAACATGAAAGATTGGTGTATACTACATGATAATCAAGATTGCAGACATAAATTAATAATCTTTATTTAGAAGGTTTTGTAGTTGAAGCACAATGTGGGCTTTTTGGGAATCCTCCATTAATGCTGGATTGAAAGAAAAATAAAAAGGATGGAGTATAAAGAATTAAATGCTGAAGTGTGTGCACTTGTTGGGACAGTGAGAGAGAACATGAAAGGAAAAGAATTGAGCAGGTGGCAAAAGAAATTAGCAGCCATCAAGTATATACGTAGTATTACTATTACACAAGCAACTCAAAATTTCGACTTCTAAAATTTAGCATGTTATACTTGGGGTTGGGGATGTACTTTATTTACAATATTTACACTTTTGTATGTATCAAAATAACTTTCTGCTTGAAAAATTACATCTAACTCATTTATTTTCCTATTATAATTATAATAAAATAATTTAATTAATTATCAATATTATAACTGTTCAAAGTTAAATGTACTTTAAACGTTAGCAGTCAAAATAAATCTTATAAGGGGTGTAAACCAATTCAATCGAGCTTGAATTCGGCTTGTTTGAAATTCAAGGAGCTCAAGCTCGAAGTCGGCTTGTTTCGAACTTAATATAAAAAGTTCAAGCTCGTTAGATATTTTACAACTCGAGTTTGAAGCTCGACTTGTTTATTAAGTAATATTCTATATTTTATTATTAATTTATTTACCTATAGTATTTATTTATTTTGTAATCTTTTACTATAAATAATTCTTTTATTGTTATTATTATTATTTTAAGTATTATTAATATATATATATATACACGTATAATAGTTCTTATTATGTAATTATATTATACCATTGTACAAAAGATAAATAATCTGTATATAAATAGAGATTCGTTTAGGTTCACGAACTTGTTCGATTTTAATATAAAAAGCTTAAGCTTGAACTCCAAAATCAAAGTTCGCGCTCATATAAGCTCGGGAACCGAATTCTCAACGAGTTAAACTCGCTCATTTACACCTCTGCATCTATTGAAAATTTCATTAACTACACATTTATATATAATGTTTTTGATTTTTTGACATTAAAGGATGGGGGTACCTACTTTGGAACAGATCTAATGGAAAGTCGTAATAAAATGAAAATGTATTTATTGGAGTATATCTTTTTTGCATGACAAAATGAAAAGTGAGCGTCGCCTCTTCAATATGCTACGATTCATTTCCATTGTATCTTTAAAATTCAAAAGCTATCAATTGTAATCGAAAACAATATGTTAGTGGTATTATATACATTGAAAGTATGATTCAGTTAATACAGAACGTGTAGGGTTATGGTCTAAAATTAGAGTATAAGAACTACAGGTAATTTTTATCATTATATTGTGATAAACTGATAATTAAGGGGTATGAGTTTTGTAGTGATTCTTTATGAAAATTAAGCTTTATCTTATCTTTTATAAATCATCATGTACTGGTCATCGATTGGATCTAAAAAATAACCTATTTGGTGTTGTAATTGTAATTGGATGTTGAATTATATTTTCTTAAATTTTCTTCATATGAAGTTATTTTACTTTTCACATGGAACTAATATTAACTATGGTTCATGGTTTGTCCATTTGTATTCAATTTTCACATGACTATTAGGTGTTTGATGATATGCCTGAGTGGAATCTCTTTATATAGGCTCATATACTGGCTTACTAATGGTCTCTTTTAAGTTATCGATTGTAGTTATTTTCAGATCGTTTTTGGCTTCAATTTTCTTAGTTGGTAATGTTTTTTTTTGTTTTTAGAAAAGTAGACAACTGTAACCAAGTGGTCAAAATTGGGGAACAGTTCGAAGCTTTTCGTTAGTCAATATTGCTGGAAATGATATTGTTTAAGACTTCAGGGTAAAAAAGAAGTTAATGCTGGGTATGTTCTCTATCTTCTGCTTTTCTTATAGCCATTGGTTCTAATACAGGCTTTATGATGGAAATCTCACACTCTGCAATTTGCTGTCGAGATTTTTTTTGGCCTTTTAATCTTATAATTCTTGAATGATTCAAAGTTTTGTGAGTTCTTCCCACCAAGTGTGAGTAAGATGTTTTTAAGCATTATTGTGAAATGTGTTTGTTTTTGTATTGTTAATACAGATTTTCAGATTGTGATTATTATTATCATGGGAACACGTTACAGATATATGATATAAGCATATGCCACATGATATGAGTCAACCTCATGCTGTAGTCTGCAAGTGTCTTGCGTTTATACCCTTTTAGTGGTAAAATACACTAAGATCTTTTTCCCTCATCACTTATCACAAAGTTCAAACCATATTTATTGAGTACTTAGATGTCAACAAGATTTCTACATGCTAATTCTGGTTTGATGCCAACACTTTTAATGTATGACTTAATATAGGTATGTGGGGAACATCCACACCCACCGGTCACAGAACCCCTACCTCAAGAAATTTTCTCAAGCACTGGTGCTCTTGAAGGATGCAAGCTCATTAGAAAGAGAAACTATGATCAGTTTTTCAAATTTCTTTGCAAATTATGCTTCAAATGTCTTCTTTTTAAAATAGATAAATGATAAATGATTGTTGTAAGATTGCTTATCTCTATAAAAGTTATTCTTCATAAACGTGTACGTGTGTGTGTGTGTATATATATATATTTGCATTTGCTTCTCTTTCACTTGTAGTCGTCGTATGTTGGTCGTGGACTATTTTTGATAGGCTATGTGCTCCTCTTGCTATTGCGATTCTTAATGGAAGGTATCTGTAAGTAAAAAGCTCAATGGATGATGTTTTATTCTTCTCTTGTGACCGGTCATTTTGGATTGTTTTTAAAACATATATTTGAAGGTTTTGACAGCCTACCAGAGTTATTTGGGCACATGCCTTAGCCAGATAAAAAGATACATCCTATCTGCTTAAAATATTGTATTTATCTATTACTAATATATAATGCATTTTCATGTTTTTTTAAAGATATAATTAACTAATTTGCCCTTACAACTACTAAGAGATTTTTTAAAAAGTTAATAGAAATGACTAACATATCTCTAATTATTAATTATGAAATTCTCATTAATATAAACATGATTAAACCATAAACTAATTAATATATGACATTTAATTAACATACCCTTAATTATTAATTATTAAATTCTCATTAATACAAATATTATTAAACCATAAACTAATGAATATATTTTTGGTGTTTGAGTCATGGGTTTATATATAGCAAACAATTGGTACCAACGTTACCAATGAGGTTAAGGTATAATTCCTAAAGTATTCATGGAACAGATTTCTTAAATCGACCTAACTCTCATATCAAAATCAAAATTATATAAAAAGAGATATGTTTAATTTATCGTGTGCAGCGCTGATAAACCTAAAGAAAGTGAATTTATATTTTGTAGGAATTAGGCTCGTGTAATGAGACTATTAGAGCGTGTAACCTGTGTTATATTATCGCACGTTTTATGCAACATATTTGTTTATTTATTTTCCCTGTGGCTTGTGTAATCTCAATTTTAAGTCAGCGCGGTCACTTTAGGAAGGATTAAGAGCAGAGGAAATAGCAAGCAATAAACCTGAAGTGCATGTCTTGGTACATTTAACATTTTCTGCTCACGTACTTATTACATTTTTGCAGCAAGAATGCACAGATTGTAGTAAGATATGGTATTATGGTATGCGTCTAGAGACAAAACATATATCAACATTTGCAATCAATGTTTAAAACTTGTTCCGGTCGTGTGTTTAAGAAAAATGATTTACATAAACCAATATATATATGAAAGTAGTGACTGATAGTTTGGTTTGATTAACATATGGATTAGAAAGGGGATACTTTAAGACTTCTTTTCTTGAGCCTTCAACTATAAATTTATAAGTTGCTGAAAATCATTTTTTGGTAAAATATTTACATCTTGTGTTTCAAGTTGATACACAAATTATGTGTTCGACCCTTAAAGAATCGGATGTATAACGTATATATTTTTCTGAAACTTGATACATAATTATTTTTGAGGTTGAATATAATATTAAAATGTAATGTTAAAACATAGATCAATTGCAGAGTATAAAATTAACGACTTAACCTAAATTAAATATCTTAAGGAAATATTTAATAGTACGCGTCAATTACCAAAGTTACACCACTTAGGTAATGGACGATAAAGATATATCCGTTAAACATGATATGATGCAACATATCATGTGAGAGATATGTTATAGGTGTACGTAACATGTGATGAGCGAGAATAATTTTTGCGTATGAAACATGTGATAAAAGATAATTTGTTATGTGCATGTAACATGTGACACATATACGATATTTCATGTATGTAACTTGTGATTAGAGAGTGTATGAATAACATGAGTAAAACATATGAGGATATATAAAGTTGTATTATGGTGTCCCTAAAACATATAATTTATATAACTACACATTAAACAAGATTAAGCTACTCTTTATTTTGCAAGTGCATAAACATCCTTAACATGTCATCTTCCTCAACTAGAAACTCAGTCCCAAAGCCAATTGGAGTTGTTGACAGGACTTCCGGAGAGGGAAGTCAGCGTAAGAATCATTATAAGGCTTTAACCTTTTTTGGAAAAACTTATGAGCTTGTGAGTTTCTTACAACTATCGAGTCTTTGATAATTTTGCTTTATGGCTTAAGGCAATTTTGATTTGTTGTTATTTATATCATTTTAATTGTAACAAATGTAACTCATTTATCTAACGAATATTGTTATTTCTTTCTGGTTCATGCAGGAAGATACTGTACTTATAGGTGACGTATCTAAACCGGTGAAGCCTTATGTGGCTATGATTCGGGTACATTTAATTTGTTTGCATAATTGCTTCCAAAGTGACATTAATTACCTCCAAGCATCATATTGATACATTTATTTCATTTTGTGGACAGGATATTACTGCGATGGAAGATGGGAAATTAATGGTGAGCGTGCAACGGTTTTATCGACCAGAAGATGTAGACAATAAAAACAGAAATGTAGAAATGATTGGTGCAAGAGAACTATACTATAGTTTCCACAAAAATGAAGTTCCAGCTGAATGTATTGTGCATAAGTGTAAAGTACACTTTATTCCTACAGAAAACAATATCCTAAATCGTAGACAACATCCAGGTTTTATAGTTCGAAAGATGTATGATCCCAACTCCAAAAGGCTCTTGAAGCTGAATGACGAGATTTATATACAGTATCTAAAGGATGAAATTGATCAACTAATTGATAAGACAGCGCTCGTTTAGGAATTATTCGTGAGAATTTAGGCAGAAATCACGCAGCAGCAGATGAGGAAATGATAAAAGAATAATCTAATTTTCAGCATGATTTAAATCTGTTAGAATTTAATGTTTTTGGCTATGCTGAATGCCTGAATGTAATATTTTAAATTTATTTTTTCATCATGTAGGACGTGTTTCGTCTACTTTTTACTTTTGGCAGCCTGTTGTAAGACCTCTTTATAAAATATCTTCCAATTTGACTTTTATGTTTGCTAGAACATGTAGTGTGCTACCCACAACCTATTGATTGATGGGTTTGTTGTGCCATAGCTAGGCCCTTTGGCGAACATGTTTGGTCTTTATGTTTTGGTGGTATGCACTATTTAGAATCCATGGATTCACCTATATAAGCCGCTTTCTAATTAGTCCCTTTAGAATTTATATAATAGTATAGTTACAAGGAAAATTAATTTTTCTAGTATGTTATGTCCTTCAAGTAACTACCCGGCCACAAAGCCAATTGGCAATGCTGATAGGAGTTCGGGAGAGGAAGTCAGCGAAATAATCACAACAAGGCGTGTGTGTATCCCTTTTGGAAATACTTATGATCATCTTGCGAGTTTATTACATCTATCGAGTTAAGTTTTTTAATGTTTTGGTTTATGGCTAACAAGGAAATTAATTTCGTTTGTCGTTCTTTAAATAGATATAATTAACAAAGATAGCTGATATAGTTATTTTCCATGGTGCAAGGGATGGAACCTCCAAAAATATCGGTTATATCCACTCTCTTCTGTAAGGATTGGATTTGTATATAACAAGAGCCCAAATTTCACGATGAAGGACTGGTAAAAAAAATCTTGGGAAGACTTCATTAAAGACATGGGGAGTGAATGGGCATTTAGGAAGACAAGTCATTTAGTTCATAATATATCCCATAGCAATTCAAGAAAATTAGCTCAATATTAAATTCAGGCAGGAAAGTCAAGTTTGGTCCACGTCTAGTTCATCAATATCATACAAAGGCATAGGCATAAGTGTTCTTTTGAGAGGAAGGCTCAATTCAACCTTCATGATATGTATGTTTCTCAATTTCAGTAATTGTTGGATTGAAGTTATATAATATTTCAATTTTTGCCACACACACACACACACAAAAAGAAGAGAAAAGCCTAAATTCGAATATCTTGATGCAACTCATGTGCAGTTAAAAACTCATAATCGAATTTTGCTAACAGAAGTTCATAATACTTACCAAGGTTTCATTTTGATTATTGTAACAGAGTCCTACTTTTTGGCCTGGTGATGTAGTTGAGCTTGAAAAGGCTCTACTTAAGTCTTTGGTTCATGTCAGATCAAATGTAACCAGAATCTGAAAAAAAAAATTAGTATCAGTATTTTTTTTCTTTTTCTTTCTCTTTTATTTATTCTTCTTGGTATACTCTTAACGTGTTGCGCACATATTACTCTTAACATATTGAACACATTCTATCTTCAAATTGTGCCCTACTTAATGATAAGTGATTGATAATTTTGGTCCAACTTACTATCGTCCCGCATGAGGTCTAAATGTGCAACGGTAACAATTATCGGTCAAGCATCATCTGATTTCCGTTTATTGTCATTTCCGTATTTGATCATTTATATTTGTGGTCTTTGAGTGCTTTAAAGTTCATCAGTTTCCTGTAGTTAGTAAGTAAACATAATTCATATTCATGTTAAGTTTAACATGCAGTAGGCTTTGAGTGCTAAGATGGAAATCGAACATCTGTTATAGAGGAAAATACCATAGACTTATAGTATCACTAAACAACAATATCTTAATATACATACACAGATTGCTAAGTTTGCTTAATTATAAATGTTTCTCAGGAATATATGATGACTTTACCACAAGTGTGCAATGTAACCATTTTACTTGTATTGTCATTTTAAATATATTATGGGAACCACTAACCTGTAACCGGTAATTAATAAGAGTAAGCACCCATTAAAGATGACGAACTTACGTCTACTAACTTACATTATCTTAGGCTTATGTAAACATTTATATAAAGTCGAAGACAATTCGAACATAGGTACCATGGACGGGCCTAAATAGAATTAATTATATCCGACTTTGAAGCCCTTGACACAACAAATATAACTATAACGATAAAATAATATTAACTAGTCAAGCACTTAATTATTGTATCGTACAACATAAATGCCCCAATAAGCATTATTTTTTCGCCACTTCACATATAAATATCATTATGTAGAAGAGAATTTTGTTAGACCGAAAACACTAATCTTGATCTACCACGGTAAAACTGATATGTCAACAAGGCCATCCCCACGCTTTATAAGAGCTAACTATACCGTAGAACTATCAAAGCTAGCAACTATAACAGAGTTCCATGAAATACAACACTTGTAAACTTATCAACAAGAATAAACCATTAAACCAATTGAAATGCAGTCTAAATACAAGTTTCTTTTGTTTGGGACATTTCATCAAATAGTTTATATGCAGACATGACAATTGCAATATTAATAACAATTAGTAATCACAATAGAAGAGTAAACCTGCAGTTATCCAACCAAACACACAACAATAATTAGTACACAAAAAAATAAAATAAAAACAAAATAAATAAATGAAAAAATCATACCTTCACCCATAAAATCATAGGGTTTTATAAAGAAGAAAAAGGAAATGTTAGAAGATGAAAAAGGTAAGTATAGAGAGATGGTTTGTTTGAAATGGATATGAATATCTTAAGTTATATTTTAACATGACATGTCAAGTTGGGTTTTTTTTTAGAAAACAAATGGACTATTTATCATTTATTTTATTTTAATAATTTATTATTGTCGTTACTTATAAACAAATAACAAGATACATTATGTTATTTGAAAGGATATCAACCGTTTGAAATTCTTATATAAATGTTATTTATATTTTACAAGTGATAACTATCTAAATTACTTTTATAACCATTATACACCAACTATCTAGATGAAGCTCCTCCGCATCTCAAAGCGCGCTGCCCTTCTAGGCGCGCAACACTGGTGATTCAAAAATTCGGTTACTAATCATAGTTCTAAGGACTATGATTATTAAAATTAAAACTTAAATAGAAAAATTAATTAAAGTTTGTGCCTAAGTGTGTAATCTTTTTGTATAAACAGTATACATGCATATTACTTAAAATGTTGTTCTTACTATGTATAAACATCGGGTTGAAAACAGGTCATGCCTATAAAAAGAATCAAAAGGCCTCAAGTAGTCTCATCCATGTACATTTTACGCTTTAATTGGGCTATTACTTAAAAATCCATTAATTGGAATGGAAAAACTAGTCTAATCTAATTAATTAACATATAAAACATGTGATATATAACATGTAATTTATGATGAGATAGAACAAAGACCTTTAAGTATGTGGTGATGATAAAAAGTGTATTTCGTGATTCTAACTTATTGTAAAGTATTATGAGAGTGAATGTGTTACGTATATATAACATGTGATTAAAGATGAAAAGTATCATGAATGGAACATGTAACATTGGGTATGTGTCTGTAAGAGAAGAATATGGAGCGTATTCGTAGAAAAGGCCAAACATATGTACTATTTAGATTTGGATTAGGACATTTACATAATAAAAGCTTGCAGAAAAGAAAAAATATTAAGGATCTTCTAGATATTTTAAATATTAAGGATCTTCTAGATATTTTAAACCAATGTATAATTAATATCATGCTTACCAGTAGGTCGTTTGCGGGCAGCAACACACGATGACCTGTCATAACCGTGTAAGAATAGAGTTGATGAGGGCGTGAGTGAGATGAGTAATAAGAAGGGAAAATAAGACTTGTACGTCTTGCATCTTTTATTTGTTTAGTTAAGAAAAATTATTATTATTATTATTATTATATAAGTTAAATTTCCAAACTTACACCACTTAGGAAATGGAAAGTACACTTTCTATGAAATAAACATGTGATGCCATGAGAGAGAGACATCATATGTATGTAACATGATGAGAGCATATAATCTTATTGTATGAAATATGTGATCAAAGATATATTGACACATCACACATAAAAGATGTTTTATTTATCTAACATGTGACTGGAGAGTGTATAACATGTGACACATAAAAGATATTTCATGCATTTAACATGTGACCAGAGAGTGTATGTAGAGCATAGGCAAAAATATGATAGTACATAAATCCAGTTTATGGTGTTCCTAAAACATAAATTTCGTAACACACTACACATTACAAAACACAAAGTGTTCCCTTTGACTTCATTGTGTTTCAAGATGGTAGGTATTAACAATAGATTAAGGTTTAGTATAGTTGGTCTAAGCCCAATTGTTAGCTTCACTGCTTCAGTTTCTTGATTTATGGTAGTTTTTGCTACTCATTGTCTCAGCACTCACAATGAGGAATCAAAGGCTTCGATCTTCTCAAAAAGGCATTTCCAGATCCACAACTTTACACCTCAAAAAACAAGTTGTGTGAAGAACCACGATAACATTTGAGCCGAGAAAGTCCCTAAAATTTTTCCAGGTAAGTAGATAAACGGGAGCTTCTTTGCTGATCCACGAGGCATATGGAGGCCTCAACCTGTTCTATGTGGCCTTCTGGAAAATAGAACACTCTTTCTACTACACAAGAGAAATACTTCATTATATACGGTTTCAATAAGTGTAGAGCACTTCTGTGTGGGGCTGTTAGTCATTGTCCCTTGTGTAGGAGAACGGGTGTTCTATTTTCCAGAAGGTCACATAGAACAGCTTGAGGGCTCCCGTGGATCATAAGCGAAGAATCTCCCATTTCTCTACTTTACCTGACAAAATTTTATCCAAAGTGGTGAATGTTCTGCTTCAGTTATAATTAAGGATTCCTTTGTTAAATCTAAATTCAAAGATTTTTTGCCGTGATGCTGTCCGACCTACTACCATTCCAAGTGTGAGGGTGTATTAATGTTAATAATACAGTAGTAACCATTCCAAGTGTGAGGGTGTACTAATGTTAATAATACAGTAGTAAATAGAATTGTATGTATTATCCCATTAGTTTAGCCGGCCAGTTGTATTAGTTAAAATAACACGGGAAAGTTTTTATGTAATAACAAGATCTCAAAGATGAGTGCAAATTTACAGTTCAAAACTTATTAAATTTACCTTTATCTTTCCAATTAAATTTCTGCATCACTCATTTATATTGTGTGATCTGTATGATTAAACTAAGTTACCTTTTATTGCCAGTTTCTTATTTGATCATTTCTAATTGTAATCTTTGAGTCATGGGTTTACATATAGTAAACAGTTACTATTAGTTGCTAAAAGTTAAAGTCTACTAGCAAGGTATATTTTTCTCTGATTTACGAAGTTAGGTCTTCAAAATATTGAGTATTGACCGTGTTACCAATGAGGTCAGGGTGTAGTTCCTAAAGTGTTCATGGAACAGATTTCTTAAATCTTCCCCAACTTTCATATCAAAAAAGAAAAGAGATATGTTTATTTTATAGCGAGCAACGCTAAGAAACCTACAAAAAGTGAATCTGTGTTTTGTAGGAATTACTGAATTAGGCTTGTTTAATGAGACTATTAGAGCGTGTGACTCGCATTCTGTTATTGCACGTGTTTGATGCATTTTATTTGTTTATTCTTTTCCCTGTGGCTTGTTATATCTCTAATTTCAAGTCAACGGTCTCTACAGAAAAGATTAGCAGCATAGGACAAAGCAAACAGTGAATGTGTGGGTACATTTATGATTTATGCAAGTGAAAAAGATAAAACCATGGTTGCAGCTAGAAAATACGTACTGCTTGTGACAATATATGGTATGCGCCTAGAGACAAGGCATATATCAACATTCACAATACCGCCACCAAAAAGATCGATTATTCAATCCTATCAACTTATAGATTTTATATATAATTGGATTCGTAGTATTTTGTGATACACCTATAACTAGAAAACCTGTTCCAAATTTGGAACACAAGTGTTTGGATCTATTTTTCTTTTCTTTTTGCTTCCTTCAAAGGCCTGTTCGAGTAATTATATTGAAATTATGTAGGAGTCTAATTTGGACTCCATAAAAGTTTGTTACATCATGTTTCATATGATATGATATTCTACGAATTCTTGCAAACATACCTACATTAAGGTTACAAGATAATTATATGTCATTGCAATTGCAATCAATGTTTAAAACTTGAACCAGTACGTCACCTAGTTAAGTTGGTTAGACCTTCATTTTGTAAGAAAAATAATTTGGATAAACCCATGAATTTAAGTATTGGCTGATAGTTTGGTTGCTTCATATAAGACCTACAAAGGGGGTACTTCAAGGCTTCTCTTCTTTAGCCTTCAAGGCTTCAACCATTAAGTTAAAGTTGCTGAAAATCATTTTTACTGTCTTTTAATTTATCAATAGTTTACCAAATGTTTATAAGCTATTTACATCTGGTGCTCCAAGTTTATACACAACCCATTTTGTGTTCGACTTTGAGGAATCGGATGTATAATGTATATGCTTTTTTCGGAAAACTGATACATAATAATGATTCTTAAGGTTGAAACAAGTATTAAATTTAAATTTTAATCTTAAAACATAGATCACAAAGTAGACATGCAGAGTCTAACATTACAACTTAACTTAACTTATATTTTAAGGAAAAAATTTATTGTATATTGAATATGTGAGACTACATCTTTTGTTTGTTTAATTATGGGAAAAAAAAATATAATAAATATTAGTTAATTTTATTCAAATTTATGCAACCTGGACAATGAAACGGTAAAAAGGTATCCAATAAACATCTAATGCAAATATATCATGCAAGAGATACGTTACATGTGCATATGTATGATATTGGTTATTTTATATACATATATATATTTAGTGATAATATCATTCCTAATTATATATCATCTAAATTAATTTCATTAACTTTCGATACTTATTTTGTTTCAGATTGATTTGGGGTGTTATTGTTAAACAAATGAAAAAAGAAGGTTAAACAGTTAATATTATGGAAGAAAAACAAAAGTTGACCAAAAATGCACATCTTCCTGGTTGGTAGCTTGCTCAACCCGACGGGTACCTATCTTACACAGCTAGAAGCAGTTTTCCAATAAAACATAAGAAAAACCCTAAAACAGTTATGGGCGACTAACGACGACTTTCAGGAGCTTGTTCACCATTTTTCCACCATTGTAACTTAAAGATTGAAGATCATAACATCATCAAACATGCGGATTATCGGTTTGATTTAAACTTTGAACAAAATTATGAATTCTTTCCAATTGCTTGTTTCTTTGATGTTTTTCACCCACATAATGGGCTAGTCTTCTTTGTATTCACTTAGATGATGTGAACCCTAGTATTGGATTGTTAATCATTCGGTTTTAAGTTATTGTTAATTGCTTTGAATTATTCTTGATCAAAGATTCACTGTTATTTAAATTTGATTATCAATTCTTACACATGAGTTTTGGTTTATTATCGACGGTTAATTTGTTATTGATAACTTATGCTAGGTTATTTGGGTTAATCCAATGAGTTAGACAATTAATGGCATATTAGTTGTTGAAATAATTATAATTGTAACTTGATAGTTGTGTGGATATATGAGGAACACCAGTATAACCTAAGTTCTACGACAATAAAACTAGATTGAGTTGTAATTTATAAGTAGTTGGATTGTGAATTAGTTAAGTCGAACAAGGTTAACGATAGTTAATTGGAATTTAATGATCAATAGGCTATATGACTCGATAGAAAATTTAGTGTCATTAGTCATCAACGATAATCATAAACGGATTTTACAAGCAATCCAAGCTAAGGGAACAAGTCTAAGTGAATGCTCTCTTAGTCCGTTTGTTATTTGCATTGGTTAATTGCTATTTGATTACTTGTCTTATTTGCTAAATTACACGCAACACAAGTTGCGTAACACATCACAAAAAAAAGCCTTTCTCTAGATTAATTAGTAGTAGTTAATTTCTTAGATATATTATGTTCCCTAAGGAGATGATAACTCATATTTACCGGTACTATCTACTATACGGTTAGGTCAAGTTGCCTACTTGTGTAATAGAAAATAGTGGTATTTCTTATCTTTTTAAAGTGTGGTTTTTACACATTAGTGTATCTAACATACAATGCAATGAGATGCGGTGAGAGAGAATAATTTTTTGTGTATGATACATGTGATAACAGATAATGTTTTATGTGCATATAACATGCGACACATATACAATATTTCATGTATGTAACTTGTGATAAGATAGTGTATGCATAACATGATTAAAAATTCTTTTTGATTTCATAGTATTTCAAGTTAGTGACAACTCTTTATTTTGCAAGTACATAAACATGCTTAACATGTCATCTTCTTCAAGCAGCCACCGAGTGATGTGTAAAATTGAGTGATGAAATTAAACTAGAAAATACTGCAATTAGACTATTACACAACTAGGAAAATGTATTCTATCGTGTATTTCTATAACTACAGTAATTCCAGGTCGAACCCAAAAAGATCGTGTAATCAAGATATAACACCCCTCAATTTACCTCAGGGTTAAATCTGACATTTGACTCGGAAGCGATGGATAAAGTAATATTACATATTATATTACAAAAAGACCATAAAATTTCGCGAGTTTACAACATTTAACTATTTCCGAAGCAAAACACATATAGTTGTTATATAAAATCCACATACATGTTAATTAACAAAACATCTATAAACATTTATCAGAGTTATGGCACGTGTCAAACATTCCTTCAAAAAGCCCATCTTCCTGCCTAAACCCACAAACTTATACAGAACCTGCAGGAAGAGAAATGGTGGGATTAGCACGAAGCTAAGTGAATGAATGTACAACTAATAATTCAACATAGCATAACAATCTATTTACATTAAGCACGAAAACACATAAACTCAAGAGGATCGGTGGTTACTGAGGAACCCTACAGCTGCGGTGGCCCTCAAATAACGCTTACCACAATCTGTATAGGCCCATACAAGATTTACCGATAACTTGGCACTACAACACAACAACACAGTTTCCAGCGACAACACATGTATCTGGAACCTGTGTTGAACACAGTAGTAACCAAGTCCAATCGCAATTGACCTCTGAATAACACAGATACCCGAAGGCCACATATGCATAATAAGCAGGTATACACAATCATAACTCAGACTAAACAGTCTATCAAGGTTTACGTTACTTGTTGTACTCACACCATTACAACTAACTCAAATTATGAGTTGCAGATCCACTCACCTGACTTGTCTCAGCCCACACTCAGAGATCTTATATTACTGAGTCTTCTGCTGATCTGAGAATACAATAATTTAGAAGTTAGTAACTCTTTCCATGATCGTATAACATATTTCATTACTTAGTATCAAAATGGTAAACAATCACCAAGTTGCAATTATCGGATATAATCGCTCTACAACTATCAATTTATATCAAGTTATAACAATTCGTTTGTTTAATTATTTATTCCATTAACAAATTTCGAAACATTATTATAACCTATTAATCCAAGCGGGTGATCCTTGTAATCTAGAATCTGTTAATAAGAGTCCGATCCGCAGTTAATAAGAATCTGTTAAATTTTGGTCGCTAAGAGTCCGATCCGCAGTTAATAAGAATTTGCAAAAACTCAACTCGCAGGTCACACTCAACTCGCAAGGAAAACTCAACTCGCAGGAACTCAACTCGCAGGTCAATCTCAACTCGCAAGGCAACTCAACTCGCAAGGCAATCTCAACTCGCAAGCCAATCTCAACTCGCAAGCCAATCTCAACTCGCAAGGCCAATCTCAACTCGCAAGGCCAAACTCAACTCGGAGGATGAACTCAACTCGCAGGATGAACTCAGAATTGCGAACTGAACCGTTGTTACCTGAAAAAACGAACCATTTCGACTCACAAACAAAAAATCAGTTTCCTATCATCCTAACCAGCTTTCTAACCTTTCTAATACATCAAATAACATCTTTCAAACTCAATTTCACACTCATTTCAAGGATTAACGAAATTTTCAAGTTTATTACTACAAGTAGCAATTGCTTACAAGGAATATGAACAAGATGAAGATGATGATGATGATGGTAAGTATAACAAGGATTCACAGCAGATAATCACAACTAAATGGATGTTAATTTCTTGATTTTAGAAAGAGAATCTGAAAGGAAAAAATAAGGAAATGAGTTTGTGATAAAGAGAATAAAAGGAAGAGATTAGGTGTTTTATAACACCAACTAACTCAAGTGTTAAAATTTTAATCTCTTAATTGGCTTATTGTCTGGAACCCGAAAATCAATTTGCGAAACAAGTTATTTATTTTACTGACAACTAATTTAATTTAAAACTATTAATAGTTTACCTAACACAATTAACAATTTGACCTTCAACTAATTCTCCTATGTAAATAACATGTTAATATAACATAAAACTTATAATTAAATACAAGGTTATGGAAATTACCAATTTACCCCTAAGTCACAAGAGTGGGTGTTACACAAGAGTTAAGTAAGTGGACGATCAATCTAAAACAAGTAAATAAATGTTGTGATTTGGCAATCGAATTGTTGCTTGCAATTTTAACTGATAAAAAGTAAAAGTAGTAAAAAGACATGCAATTGGACTCTGAAGAAATCGTTTGAGAAGTTGATTATATATTAAAAATGACACTCACTTGGACTGGCTCATTGGAGACTTCGGGTGTTTGTTAGAACCAGTTTATCCCACGTTGTTTCCAAATTGTATTAAGAATAGGATTAGCGTAAACTTTTCCTAAACCTGGTTATTAGAAAGTATCTACACGCTATAGGTTTATAAAGCAAACTAAGCCTTAAGTTCAACTTGTCAATTTATGATTTAACCTTATAAAACTACTACTGTATAATTATTAAACTTAATCAGATTCCTCTAAGTTAAGTTTATTTCAAACACATTCAAGTTTAACTAAAAATCTTATTTCAATCTTGCTCCTGCAATAAGTTGACAATTATTCATAGACAAATAACGATAATGAATCATTCATATGCAGTAGCTCCCGCTATTAAACAGTAGACAATCCACCATCAACACAAATCAATTGATAAAACTCACACACGTATGGTTTTTCAATTAAAGATAAAGTTGAACAACCCGTAAACATCAAAAGATTAAAATCCCTAATCCATAGATCACATCATCCATGCAACTATTACAGTAATTAGCCCATAACTAGGCTAGAAAGCACAAAAGCAATGAAGAAAATTGAGTTAAACATTCTTTCCAAGGAAAAAGATGTAAAACCAGATGATTGAATTGCAATGATGAAAGCTCTTGATTCCGTAATGATTCAAATATTGGAATGATCTTTAAAAGCTGTGAAAAAGCTCCTTAATTTGGGTATAAAGGGGGTATTCATATATGGTAAGTAATTTAGGGTTTTTTTTCAGATTCGCATTGAGTCTCAACTAGATACATTACGTCACAACCTAACACTTATTTTTTCCAATCAGCTACTAACCATGAATTGCGGCGCAACTCCAGCTGTTGCGTTACAACTTGCCTCTTTTCAAATTTTTGCTTTCTTTCTTGACTTGATTCTTCTTCGATCCATTATTTATTATCCTTTTAGTATTTTATCATTAACTTGGCATTTATCTTCACGTAACAACTGATGAACAATTAACAATATACTCCACCAAATAATAATAATAATTTACAATTGCAAAACGTTAGAAGGCTTTCGTATAAACCACATAAATCCTTGTTCCCAAAAAAATACCTACATTCACTCTCCTTTATTTCCTCTTTTGTCTCTCTTTCCAATTTTCAACTAATTCAATTCAGGTACTCTATTTATTTTTCCTTTCTTGTATGTATATATAATCTCGAATATACATACGTACATGCATACTTTGTATATAATACAAAGTAGCACATAAAAGCATCCATACACCTAATTTCTATATTTGTTGTTGACCTGCAATCTTGTAGATTTTTCTATTTTATGTTAATTTGATGAATAGGGTGTTTGGGGTTGTCATAAATATGGAAATTTATATTATGGGATTGGTTCAAATGAGGAAAAGGTTTTAGTAGCTAAAGAAAGAAGAGAAGCCATTAAAAATTGACCAGTGTCCTCATTTATCTTTCTTCCTCATTTCTCCACCCTCCACTTTCGACCTCCCCCATCCACCTTCCTTCTTCCCTCCATCCACCACCATGTCCATGTGGTTGGCAGCCGACCACTCTAGGGCGGACCCACTTGATGAGTACCGGTGGCACATGACAGTGACTTTGATCAAGTAGTGTAATTTTTATAAGGTTTTTTATTAGTGACACCATTGAATTAATTAATTGCCATCAGTGACTTGAGCCGAGTAGTGTAATTTTTGTAGTTATTATATTTATGACACCAGTGATCGAAAATCCTGGGTCCACCACTACACCACTCCCAGCCACCGCCACCATTGTCGAAATCTGACAGCTGAATTCAGGTGACCAGAGCTTTTTCGCCGGATTTTTTTATTTTGTTTTTAACCCTTTTTGTTTTTATCGGTTTTTTCAACTTTTTTTAACATTTCCATTCAACCTTTTCATTACCCCTTAATAACTTGTCTATTTTAAATATATATATATATATATTTATATATATATATTCACGTTGTTATCTTTCAATGCATTTTTTTATGAAAATATATATAGAAATCATTAAAGCAACTCTATTTATCGCGGTGTGTCATATCAAGTTCTAAATATCATTATAATACCTATGTTAGTTTTATATACATGTACCTAATTTTTAACGTTATGATACATGGATTTTTAACACTCTAATGCATTGAAATTTAAATATTATAATGCCTTAAAAAAATTTAATTTTTAAATTATTTAAATTTACAACTTTTATGCATCGTAAAAGTATTACTATGATGCACTGTTATCCATAACTATGATGCACCCAAATTTATACGATAATGATGTTTATCGTATATTTTAAAGTCGGTGCGTCATAGGTGCGTCATAGTTTATAACTATGACGCACCGTTATTTGATTCAATAACGATGTTTTATCGTATATTTTGAAGGTCGATACATTATATTGAAAGACTCAGTGCATCATATTCAGTAAAATTGGTGGATCAAAGGTTTAAAAAAATATAATGTATTGAAAATTTAACATTATAATGCCTTAAAATTTTTAATTTTAAAATTATCAAAATTTAGAACTTCGATGTATCGTAAAAGTATAAATATAATGCACTGTTATTATTCATATGATGCACTCAAATTTATACAATAACGATGTTTATCGTATATTTAATATGCATAGAAAGTTACTTGGATTATCAAAGTTCTTTTGTGGCCTCTGCATTTGCACTTGCCTATATATGCAAATGCAATGTTAATGTTTATGGTAGTAATTTTTAGTAAATTATGATATGGTATGAACTTCAATAGCTTAACATTAGTTAATGCCTTTTTTAACTGAAGTCTGGAATGTTAGCTAGAAGATTCGAAACGGTAGACTTAAAAATAAACAGTACAAGAAGTATGATTTGGTTCACCGATCATATATGCATACCAATCGTCAAGTTATTTATCTAAAAGAGGTTTGAGTTTATCGAATTAACTAAATGGCATATGGGACTATGGGAGTTCACGTAAGTTGGTCATCGGATTCACATGCTACCAATGTGACCACTTCAACTGTATACATATACTGGTGGTGGTCAAACAAATAAGTTAGATAACAAATCAAAATGAGTAATTTTGTAGCGTCTTGTTAGATTGACTAGTAAAACCTCTTTTCTGCAATTTTATTGCCATGATAATCTAGTTTTATTTTTTGAATAAATCGATTTACATAATCTTGTTCACTAGGATGCATTTGAATCTTTTTACCCACACCCATATACACTACAGCTAAATGTTTAAAGATACGAAATACAACTTAAAGCAGCTAGATAACCTATATATCAGTCGACACTGTCATCCAATTTTTGTGTTTGGTTTGTTAATTTACACACATACTCTTTCTACTTAATTCCTAAGTTGCTATATTATGAACTACTTTATTTCGTATACTTGAGTAGCGTTTCCCACTTCATCTTAAAGTTGATAGTTTATTTCGTATGCCCAAGTCATTATGGATTTGCTTCGGTTGAGCAAATGAAGTCTCATGATGACCAAATGATCTTTATATTGTTAAGTTTTTACACTGTCGATACGTTTTGTTCTAACCATCACATAAAGCACTAAACCTATTCATAAAACACATTTATAAATTCAAAACACCTGTTCAGAAATCAACACTAACCAACATCCATATAATATGTTCTATATTTGCAAAAGAACCACAAAAAGGAGATAAAATCCATCAAATAATAGGCAACATAACATGTGACATGGTTTCAAACTGATCTAACTTATGCCTTTCAACCATATTCTGTATATAAGTTATCATTCCTCAATGTCAGCAGCAAGGAAGTCTTCAGATAAGGTCACCTGCAAAACACATCAAAAGTTCCTATTATTTATCAGAATCTGTAGCGTTCAACAAGTTATTCATCTGTTATGTAGCAGGCAAACATTCATTTTTCGTAACCACAAAGTAGTAAAGACGGGGTTTGAATTTCATAAACATATTCCACCCGAATATTGTTTATCTAAGAGCCAAGTGTTAAAATTTCATGTTTCTTGTGTAGTTGAGTGGTTTTTGGATGTGTGTTCCAGAATTGTTTATGCTATTTTAGAAATAGATAACATTGACAATAAAACATGATGCTGCACAGCATTTTTGTTGTTTCAAGTTGTAACCACAATAATCATATAATCAGTTGTTTGAGTTTTAACAGTTACGTTTTATTTAAGAAATTACTGTAGACAATGACCAAAATAGGACCATCTAGTGAGAAAAGGAAACACATATTATGAGATAGGAGTAAAAGTTTCTCAAATTAGGTAATTTCATTCTAACCTTTAAATAATCACTTATCTAGTAGCAGATATGAAACTAATTAAGCAAAAATGATTACTATCCCTTAAATAATTAGACAAGCAGAAGTAGAATTTTTTATCTGAAACTAACTTTCAGATAATTAGTTTCAAAATACAAATCCAGAAACCGCCTTAGGTCTTCACCAATGCCATACAAGCGGTATAAATTAATTTGATAATGATAGTTTCCAGAACATACCTTCTGGCCCAGTTTGAAAGGAGGAAGACCTTTGTAAGGGCATGTGCCGCACCTGAATGCATCACCTAATCCACACTGCATTTCAACAATATAATTTTTAGGCCCGGTCACAGGAGAGCAAACATTAGTCTAGATAATAAATGTTTTTATCGTCAGTTTGTGGCTGTATATCTTTAATTAGGTTGTCTGCAATAGATTACAATTATGACAGCTTTAAATAATTGTTCATGAACGGTACAATACGACTTACACTGCCACAGGCCGACTGAGGGTTTTCCAACTGCTCCATAGTGACTCCCAACTTTTGCACTTTCTCCTCTTCTTCTGCACGTCCACAACTGCAATTTTTGCAGGCTTTCCTCGTGCTTCCAACCTCACAATCACCAACTGCAAAAACTCGTTAGAGTATGCAACCAGAAAAAACAAAACAAAAAAATCCATCTATTTTTACATATAAAGCGTCCAATTTGACAATTTACATCCATATCCTAACCCTAAATTTATGACATTACCAGGTGGGAGCTGAGGTTTCTTCAAGTCCTCTTCAGATAAGAGGCTGTCCTCGTCAATAAGATCCATGTCATCATCAATCTGGACTTTTGGTAAGCTTTTCACCGGTTTTTTAAGGGAAAACGAGGACCCAATCTTCCAAGTAGGTTTCTTAGCCTTAATCTATTAACAGAAAATCAAACCAACTTGAGAATCTTACATTATTATAAAGTCGGCTGAATTTAGCAAGAACTCACAACTCCTTTACAGTTATGGCATACCGGAAAAACAGTAAAACAAGACGAACTTACCCCAAAAGACTGTAGGTCTGCAATTTGAACCACCTGTATATCCGTAAACCCTACAACCAATAGCTTGCGTTCGAGAGAAGATTTTGTCTGCAGAACAGTTACAAGGAATTAGTATATTAATACCCAATTCCATTATGATTGAAATTTAACATATTGAATGTAGTACCGTCTCCTTGGCAATCACAGAAGTTTGATGAATAAAGATCTCTCCACCAGGCTTCAATACTCGCGTGAATTCCTCAAACAACTTATCACCAGGAAAATCTGACGACTTACTGATTGCTATTACAAAATCCATCGACAATGAATCTGCTGGCAAAGAACCTGCCACACATCAATGAATGATATGAGACGATTGTATTAAGTGTTTAAAGTTGATTATGAAATGAACAACAATTATGCACTCATAAAATGGTAGTCGATAGAGATAAAGACGTACTTAGTGATGATGCTTGAGTGATGAACAACGGATTAACATCTTCAACAGCCTGATTTACCAATCTTATCACATTTAGAACTTCATTAAGTGGCACCACTACATTGTCTGTGATTGCCAATGCATTACCTTGCACAACTTCAGTATCCTACAAAATCGACAAGCGGAATCAATAAATAAAGTAATAAATCATTTCATTTCAATTATAAACATTATTATCTGTGTCTATGTTTAGTATCATACTCTTACAATACAAGGTATCTAAACCTAGCAATCCTTGATTTAAATAAAAAAAACCCTAAAACCCTAAATTCCATTATGCATAAACCCATTACGATGTATATATACAATTTTCAGGATTACAAGTGAATAAAGAAACGAAAGCAGTGACATTTATTTAAAATTAAACAAAATAAATCAGGGTTAGAGTGGATGCTCACCATTTAATCAGAAATCAGATAGCTTTTGTTGGAACGATCGATAAGAAAACCAAAAAAAGAAAGCGACGTTAGGGGTTTTGCAAACATACAGATATTAATAACGTGTAAAAGCGAAATGCGATAACATGCATGTACATAATAAAGTTTTACTTTCTATATAAAGTTTACCGCGAATTGGACGGAGACGGAGACGGCGAAGTTAGACGATGGAGACGGCGGAATATGACGGGAAGACGTTTGATAGGGCGAGGTTTTGTAGAGGAGGGGTTAACAGAGAAGGGGAAAAAGAGTCGATGACCAAAATGGTGATGGAAAAAAAATATTTATTAATTTAGTCTCTTTTTAAAAAATATTTATATAAAGTGTTTTTTTTTAATAAAAATATATTTTTATTTTAAATAATTTTTTCAACTAAGATTTTAAGTAAATTGTTTTTAAATTGTAAACTTTAATATTTTTTCTTTAATTGAGGCTTTTTATATAATATTATAAATAAATGTTATTCATATCGTGTAGTTAATAATCAATTTTAAATTTTATCATTTATGATAGATAATATTCGATAATACATTTTATGATTATATAAAAGGTATCGTACTAGGAAGATAAGTATAAAAGAAAGTTAAAAACATCAATTATTTCTTTTTGGAAAGATATAAGTTTTGTAACAATGTTATTATACGTTAATAACATATAAAATTACCAGTTTAGGTTAATTTTGAAGTTAATAGAATTGAATTGATAACTTTTTCGTATGAATTATTTTATTGAAATTATGATTTGTTAGTAAAAATATATAATCAAATATCATTAGAAAGTCTAGAACGAAGAATCAATTGAAAATATATGGTTTGGTTGGGTCTCGATTTGTGTCTTTCAATTGAAATTTTGATTTGTTTCTATGACGATACCTTTTATATAATTACTAGAAGTGTGCCCGCGCATAACTGCGAGAACAGATAGTTAATTTAACATTCACATATTTTATTGTTTATGCTATGTTGTTGAAAGTTTAATTTAAGGATATGTAAAGTTTAAAACTTAAGGGTTGCAATTTATAAATTAGTGGTTCATTTGGAAAGTAATTAATGATTTTTAAGGGTAATTTAGACATTAAGTATTGTTGAGTCTAATTTTAAGAAAATAAATCGAGATGGTTTATATATAGTTATATAGTTAAAATAAAACGTGTTATCAAATGTTATTTATCATGAATGATAAAATTTAAAATTGATTATTAACTACACAATATGAATAACATTTGTTCCTAATATTATATAAAACAATCTCAACTCAATTAAAAAGGAGTTAAAAGTTACAATTTAAAAATAATTTACTTAAAAACACCATTTAAAAGAAAAAAAATATACTTTTGTTAAAAAAAACACTTTATATGTAAATATTATCAAAAAACACCAAATTGGTAAATTTTCCTCCCTACCATTTTGGTCATTAACACAGGGGAAAAACTAATGAAAAAGTAAGAAAGTGTTTTTATTCTCTCTGACGTCACATTTTTGAGTTTTTTTTATCGCAGAGAGAAGAGAAAATTAATAGAAAAATTTAATAAAAAGTTACTATCAAATTTTTTAGTAGGAAGGAAAGGAAAAGAAAGGAAAGAAAATGAATGGGTTTTTAGTTATAATTATTTTCCCTTTAATTTTGAGGTGATTGTGAAGAAAACAATATATCAAACTATTTTCCTTCCGACTCGATAATACATGTGAGTTATTTTATATTACATTCATTTTCTTTTCTTTTCTTTTCCATCATATTCTTTTCCATTTAAAAAAACTCGAAAACACAGTGTAACTTTCTTTGTTTTTTCACCGTCTTCTATTTCTTTTTTCTTTTCTCTCTTAAAAAGGTAACAAATGTTTTCCTTATTTCTTTCACACTCTATACTTATTTATTGAATTTAAAAAAAAAAGATAGGGACAAATTCAAAAATAAAATATTGGTCTTGAATTTTTTAATGGAAGGAAAGGAAAAGAAGATATAATAGGATGGGATGTTTTAATATATTTTTTCTTTCATCATTTCCTTTTATATTTGGGATGAATGAGAAATAATCTTTTTCCTTTTTTTCTTTTCCTTCTATCTTAAGAACACAACTTCACAATTTTCCTTGTTCTCATTTTTTTTTATCTTCTCCATTCTTCATTTCTCTTCTATTCCACTTAATATATCAAACTCGAGAACACAGTGTCACTCTTTTCATTTCTTCATCTCATTCTTTCTATCTTTCTTTTTTTAATCTTTACCGTTCTTTATTTCGTTTTCTTTTTCTTTTTCTCTCTCATTAATAATTTTCATTCTTTTTCTATTAAATTTTATTTTATTTTGATAAAAAAGTTTTAAATAATATAATCCTTTTGAATTTTTTCAAAAACCTTGTGAACACTTTTTAAAAACTTTTAAAATTACAATAATACATTCGTAAAAAAAATCAAACTTTTAAACATCTTTTAAAAGAGATCTTTTTAACCCTGTTATTAAAGAAAATCTTTTGACAGTTTTTTAAAAACCTTTTTTGAGGTAAGTTTAAAATAAATAATTCTATTTGGTTAATTAAACATCGAGAGTTTTATTTTTAAAATTAAATAAAATTAAAGGACTTAATTGATTAATTGAAAACCTATAGTTGATGACATCACAAACATTATTTACATAGTATATTTAAAATGGTAAAAACACTTTTTTTTATAGATAGTTTTTCTCAAATTTTGAACTCCCAACATGACAGTCAAGTGTATATCCTTCCATGTTGAAAATTTAATTTCTAAAGAGGAAGACCAATAGACAATTAGATAGATCCCAATACACATAATATCAATATATTTGTGTGTGTGTTTCATCTTCAAGAGAAAACTCCATTTTCCCACTAGAAAAACCCTATCTTTTGATGGGTGACCTCATACTCAATGATTTCCTAAAATTATTATTTTTGTCTGCGAGTTATTCTCGTCAACCAGAAAGTAATGAGTTAATTCTCACAATCTACACTCAAGTCGAAATATGTTTGATCATTGACAAAAAACACAATAATATATTCATAAAGAAATCAATAAGATCTTTGATGAAACACTTGAGTTGATGAACTTACAAAAAAGCTTCCATTAAATCCTATTAACTAAAACCTTAGATATAGAATGTTGAAATTGAAACATGACTCCTTAAAAACATGGCACTCAAACTTAAGCTTGAAACATATTGATTTATAGAAACCATTAAACTTGAATATGAACTTGAACTTAAGCATAACCATCATGGCTTCTTGAAAACAAGATACTCGATGTGATACACCTCACATAACCTTTCGTTTAACGTATGGTGAGACTTCAACTTGCAACTAATTTTGAGTTTTTGAAACATGATAACAAATAGGTTTTGTATCATTGTCGGTGAATCAGTTGCGGAACCTAATTTAACTCACCATCAACCTATCTTTGTCTTAATTATGCACATCTTGCATGAACTCCTCAAGTTATTGTGAATGGCCGAATTTCTACATACTTCTTGATTGGAATATTTATGAAATCTTTCCAATGTTAAAAGACAATAAACTCCTTGGAAGTTGTATCTTTTAATTTGTTTTGACTATTGTTAGGATAAATTTAGATGAAATGTAATGAATTGATTGAAATTGATATAATAGTGAAATGAATATGGTTAATACTATTTTTCTCATTAAAGCATGCATAATGATTTTGTGACAATTAAGAGTGTTAAAGTGTAAAAGCTAACTTACAAGGCTTAACCTTTATATACTACTTTGAGTAGTTACATGCTTAGTAAATAAGGCATGTTTACAATCTACAAAAATATGTCTTAACAATCTTTCTCTGATTATAAACATTGATCGGTTGGTCTTCAATATTGATATGATATATATATACATATATTTGAAGCTTGAATGCTAAGAATCTTTTGTATGTTGATATTTGTACTTTTGCTGCTGCTCGGAGCTCTTCTTTTGTATCATTCTACCACTTCAGTGGTTTTTAATATTATCAGCCGTTTCCAAAAAAATCTTTTGTATGTTGAATACAACTTTGAAATGTATTTTCCTTTTAATAAACACGACTCGTCTTTATCTTTCTCTTTGATTCTCAAAAGCATTCTAAAGACAAAACTTTTTCTTGATCTTCAATGACAACTTTTAGAATATTTTTCTTTTAAGCTTAAACTTTGAAAGTATCTTTTATGATCTTGATTCTAAAATTATTCCAAAGGGTTTGTTGCTGGAGAATCATTATGAATAATCTGACTTAGATGTTTGAAAGATTATGATTGAACTTTTATAGGTTGATCTTTCTTTGATAACGGTGAATCATATTTTCCCTTGCTCATCCTCAATCGGATATTCATCTTCTAGAACTTTTCCACTCTTTTGATTAAACCATTTCCCTAGTCTTTCTATATGCTCCCCTTCAAGGAAAAACTCTCGTCAAATTTATAGAAACCTAATGTGTAAAGTCATTAATAGTTGTTGAGCATTTGTGGTTAATGACATCTTCATTTGAGCTTTAACTTTCATTAGAAATAAAGAAATTTTATTGAGTTGTATTCTTCATTTTTAGTCTGTAATATTTCACTTTGCTCTTGAAATATTCTAACAACTCCTAAAGCAAAGTGTTTTTCAACATGGAACTCATAAATTTGGCCACATGATGCCTTAAATTTCTTTTTCCATGAAAGAATTTGACTCTTCAATTCTAGTTCTTGTTCTATTTTCTTTTGCAATTTTATTTCCAAATTAATGACCAAATGATTTTCATTTTTAAGTTTATCTTGGAAATTTTGCATTTGAGTTTTCATTAAATGTATTTGATTTTGATACTCACTTATTGAGATAAATTGTACATTAGAGGCTCAAATTGCATCTCGGCATGGCAAGAAACAAGATTATCCTTAGCTGAATACTCATTTGCAGTTTTATATAGCTTGTGTGACTTCATTTTTCTTTGCCATGAGCATATTTTTCTCGTAAGACGCTGAATTTCTACCAACACTTTTGATGTGTTGAATCTAGTTATAAAATTTATACCAAGAAATTCCGCAAATAGACTATCACACAACCGGACAGTGTACCATGTAGAGTAGTAGTATAGCTACAGTAAGTCCGTGTCAAACCAAGAGGACCGTGCAACCAAGAGTGTTTAGCAATTGTAGGTTAATCTAGATAAATAACTAAATGTGGGGGGTTTTGCAACCGAGTTGTTGCAATGCAATTGTCACTAAGTTAAAAGTAAAAGTAAGTTAATAGGCAGTTGGATTCGAAAGAATCAAAGTATTAAAAACGACATTCACTTGGACTAGTTTACTAATGACTTAAGAGGATTTGTTAAAACGTGTTTATCTAATATTGTAATATTGTTTATCAAATTGAAGTAAGAATGGGATTCGCTTTCACTCTTCCGAACCGATTGATTATAAAGGATCTTTCGCTTTAACTTTAAGTTTCTAACCAAACTAAATCTAAATTCAATTCGTTAACTAATGATTTAATCTTGTAAACCTACTTTCGTCAGATTACTTAGATGTCTCCATTAAGTTTAATTCAAATACAATTGAGTTTAATTAACAAGTCCTATTTCAATCTTGCGTTCGCAATCAATGGACAATCATTCATAGACAAATAATTGTAATAAACTAATCAAGATGTAAAAGTGTTCACTATAAACATCCAATAATTTACCAATAGGACAAATTGACCATTAAAACTCAATCACAAATGGTTCTTCGATTAAACATGAATTAAACAATGTGAATATCAAAGAACTAACAACCCTAATTAATGGCTTACATCATCCAAGTGAATATAAAAACAATTAGCCCATAATCAAGCCAACAAGAAGAAAACATACAAACGAAATAGAAATAAACATTGTTTAAGAGAAAGAATGATGAACCCAAATCATGTAATGTTTAATTGTTGTTAGAGTCTTGATTCTTAAATTACAATGGATTTGAAGGGTTGTCAATCATCCCAAAATCACCAAAATCGCCCAAGAACCAGAGAGAAACGGCCACCAAACCCTTATGTCAAAATTACATTTTAATTTGGGTTAAAAGTCTAAAATCCCGCATCTGACAACTATCCAGGAGGGTAAGATAAGTACCCGGCATGTACTATTCATCTCCAAACTTTCTTCGACGATTTACCAGTTTGAAACAACATTACCTGACGGGTACTCATGCTTTCAGCATTGACATCTTCCTGAAAGTTGTAGCCCTCTGAGTTCCAAGAATTTGGGCTTTTGAATTACCTAAATTGGAGTCCGTATGAATAAGTTATAGCCAAAAGCGTGGAACCTCGCCGAATCTACAACGATTCTTTATTCTAGACCTTTTCTTCAATGTTTTCGTCCATTTTTATCTTACACCCGTTCTTAACAATAATAAATACATTCAAATAATATTAAGTACCAAAAGTTCATTAAACTAATGATAAATACGGATAAACGAAAGCTATTGCGAGGGATAAATGTATATAAATTGAGCACTATTAACTTTCTTTTGAATATGTTTTTGTTCGTCGATGATGAAGATAGTTATTTGTAAAACTTCTTTTGTAATCTACGTGTGAGAAAATCTATATGTTTATGTACTTCTCTTACTCTTCATCTCATATTCATGTCATGTCATTCTAAAATTTGCTTGAATGGATCTCTAAGATTTGTGATTTGAAGTTTGAACAAAATTCTTTTGTTCGTATAATTTAAATTTTAAATTCTATCCGTAAAAATTAACAGCCCAAAATTTAATTAAAAAATTCTCTCCTAAAAATAACATTTTCTCAAACCAAAATTATAAACTTTTAAGCTTGAATTCAAAGTTTGGTATAAGAAAAATTTTCCCGTCAAACCAACTACGATTGAATTAGCTGGCCCGGATAAGCTTGAATTAATTTGACCTGATACCCAATGTTTCAATCAGTTCATACATAGATCATTTCAACTAGTTGATACATGGATCACCATTTCAACTAGTTCATATGGAGATCACTTCATCCAGTTCATATAGAGCTCGCTTCAACTAGTTCATATAGAGATCAATTATTAATTTCATATCGAGATCAAATTTAACCGCGAAAAAGCGAACTAAAAATTGATCACAAATGGTTAATTTGGATGAACTTTAACCATGATCTCTTATCAGTTGTGTTAATATCAATTAAATGAAGCTTTATACTAGATCAATTTAAGAAATTAATGTCTAATTGATGAATTGGTTTATCACAGTTTTTAAGAACCGTATGAAAACTCAGTTTCATCAATTTGATCAAATTTTTCGATTTCAATCCATAAAAGTGAAATGACAAAATCGATTGATGATATTGAGATAGTAATTTGTTTTTTTGATTCTTCAATTTTCACAGATTGATGATTTATTCTATGAAATCGATGCTCACAACTCTAAAAATCACTAACAATTCGTGAGCCAATTCATTTGATTTTGTTGCTAATTTCAATGTCTTTTAGGCTTTGATACACTTCAAATCGTCAATCTTTCTAGCTCTGATAACAATTGTTAATTCTAATTCAAGCAATCGATTATGAATGCTTATGAATTTATGAACAAGATTAAAAGCATTTGGTTTCTTTTATGTGTTTTCTATTAAACATAAAATTGATTGATTTTACAATTAAAAGCGTGTAAAACCTAACTTACAAAGGCCTAGCCATTATATACTATCTAAGTAGTCACATGCTTAGTAAATAAGCCATATTACAATCTATAAAATATGTCCTAACAACTATCAATCTACTTATCAATGTATACGAAATGACAAATAAACTAATTGTGATTGTGATATTTTAATAAACTATTATATAATTTAACAGTTGTAAGAAATACTATTAACGTGAATGTTGATATGTTAATTTCGATACAATTAACGTATGATTTTACCATTTCGAATACCTCAATTCTACAAAAAAAAAAAAGAGACAACGATTAGTAACAAAAATCTTGATTTTTAGAATCACAATTCTTAGTCCAACCAAATAGAAAAAGAAACGTGTGGTTGATAACAAAAAAGATGACATGGACACTTGCTTTATTTATACTCAACTGAAAGTCAAAATTAACGCTTTAAGATTTTACCCGTTATATATATATATATATAGTATCATGATCTAAAAAGAAAGAAATTTTGAGGGAGAAGGGGAGAAATATATATTTAAAACTATGATTCAACAAATATTAAGTATGATTCAATAAAAAATAAATATGATCTCAAAAAATGCATTATGTAATTAAAAAAACATTCATCTATGATTCAAAATACATTGTTATTAATAAACACTTTTACTAAATCAAAATGATTAATTTGCCGAATTAAAAGGTTAAAAAACTCTTCTTCCCCTTCTCTACCAATTTTTCATTCTCCGTTGAATCCACTCCAATATATATATATATATATATACTGGATTTAAACCCGTAAGATACATGACAATCTAAATAATTCAATCTTTATAATTCAATGTTTACTCATCATTAAAAAAAATAGGTGATCATAATTTGAAGCTACAAAATTGACAAAAAATTATATTACTACTTTTAAAAAATTAAAAAAAATAATAATATTAATATTATCAAATTTAATGTAATTATTAATTTTTAAATTCTTAAATTGCTATAAGGAATTAAATAATAGTATTAATATTATTAATTTTAATAGAATTAATTATTTTTAATAATTTAATATTATTTTTAAATAGTATTTGAATAGGATTCATAAATTTTTTTAATCAATTAATATTATATACTGAATCATTATGAAATTCTAATTATTTTTTATTTAAATTAATTTAAAATTTTTAGACCGCCTTACCGTGACATTTTATTTGTGTGATAAATTCGAAAATATAGATAGATGTATTTTCTGGCGGGTCATGGGTTAAAATAATTTAAACCCCAACCCGGTAACCCCCACCAATATCAAATTATCAAATCAATAAAGAACCCTAATTTCTCTCCCCACTCACTACAGTATCTCTACTGTTGTCATCATTTTCATTAAGAAAAAGTAGTCACCAATTTCTTCACGAATATTAGCAAAGATTCTGCACTGCCGGCCGCCGCCTTACGTCACCGTAAGCTCCGGTTAATTGTCTATTTTTAATCTCTCTCTCTATATATATACATATACATATACATATATATAATTGTTATTAAATTGCTAGTCTATTCTATTTGCTCTTCAGTAGTGGAATAGGTTTCCATTTCTATCTTTTTTGTTTTTGGTGTTGGTAAATATATTGAATTTGTGATGAATTTGTATGCCATCTGTGTTTAATGTATAATTTGGAATTGGATAGGTGAGTCATTATCAGTTAAGAAGTCCAGATAAGATGAAATTAATAGTAATTGATTAGTTATAATTATTCAAAGAATCAAAATACATGAAATAGTCATGGTTGAGGATCTTTCCATATGATGTGAAAAGGCTTGTTTCTGGTGTGACGCAGTGAGTAAAATGTTTGTATGCAAAATGTGTAGGAAGAATAGCGAATTTGTAGAGTTTTATCTTGATGTGTTTTCAATAATGTTGCACCTTGTAACCTTGTTATCTTGGTTGTGTACTTAACCTCAACTCAGAGAACAAACTATTATTAAGCTTGTTGTTTTTTATACTTTTTTTGTTTGTTTGTTTGTTTTGTTAAAAGTAGTGTATGCAGCATGGAAGTTAAGGTCATTTCCATGGACCATAGGGAACATTGAAAGCCTATACAAAAGGTTATGATATCAAATATAGTTACAATTTTAAAAGACAAAATAGGTGATATTTTGACTGCCCATGGTTTTCATGTAAAAGGAACTGAAATCGGTATCATCATTATTATAATCGTTTTTTATTAATTAATATTTTTGTGCTTTTTATTAACGTTGATGTGTTTTGCAGGGATAAAAAAATGGTATTAATGTCAGAGACGAGTCCATCACAAGTCATTCGTATGGAGAATTTACAATGTAAATCTGGTTATAATGCAGTTTTTAGTGGAACAAATGTCACAAACGCATTTAGAAATCGGGCCTCTACAGTTGCCTTTCCGCGGGATTCCTCTAAGACTACACAAAATATGCATGTAGGCGCCATTAAAGTAAAATCCAAATGGGGCAATAAAGTAATTGTGGCTGCAAGTCCTCCCACAGAGGATGCAATGGTTGGTACAGAGCCACTTACAAAGGAAGACCTTGTGGCTTACCTTGCTTCTGGGTGCAAGCCTAAGGAAAACTGGAGGTTTAATTTCTAATTCTCATTATTTCTTGCTTCTTAGTCCTCTTAATGCCCAAAATCACATATATCCCTTCATGTTAATGTTTTTATTTCTTGTCTATAAATGTTACCTGATATTGATCTGAATTTTCTTTTTAGCATCATCCTTTTTGACAAATATTTATTGTCAATGATCGATCTTACGGTGTTGATTTGGCAGAATAGGAACTGAACATGAAAAGTTTGGTTTTGATCTTAAAACTTTACGTCCTATGACCTACGAGCAAATTGCCCATCTGCTCAATGCTATTTCTGAGAGATTTGACTGGGAGAAAATCATGGAAGACGATAACATAATTGGTCTTAAACAGGTATAATTTGCATATGTTCAGTTATTTATTACAACCAAATGCTTCTTTGGAAGTTTACACACAGTTTGGCCTAGATATTGTTTTCTTTTCTTTATTGGTTTTTATCATTTGCGTGGAAGATTTATAGGAAAGGGTGTTTACAAATGTTTATGTGTTCAGAATTCTTAAACCTTTATACAAAAATTTGTAAACGAAAGCTATGAACTGTAAGTTTGATTTTGATGGTTTACATAAAACTTCCATTGACCTTTTCGCTTCAATGAAGTCGAGTTTGGAAAAAAAATTATTACTTAAATTTTGTAATGTTTTTTTCCGCTGTAAACGGAAACAGTTTTGCCACACACAATTCATTTATGGGAGAATTACATAAATCCCCACCTTAACCACCCAAAATATCATATATACCCATTTTAGTTTATAAATATCAAATATATACCCAAATCCATATTTTAATTGCAATAACAATTAAAATTAAAAAAATCTTTAATAATTATCTATTATTTTTATGGGTTTATTGTTTGAAAGTGTATTATAATTTACTTCTTTTACTATTGTATGGAGTATACTTTAAGAATTTCTATTGTATGTATTGAACCTGTCAATTCCTTCTATCGTATGTACACTTTCCTTTTTTGGCATTGACAAAAAAACTTCCCTTTCCCTTTTTTTGTCAATGCCAAAAAAGGAAAGTGTACATACGATAGACGGAATTGACAGGTTCAATACATACAATAGACCAAATGAAAGTGCGTCCCATACAATAGTAAAAGAGGCAAAGTATAATACACTTGGAAACAATAAACCCTTTATTTACTACTCCCTTAATGACAATGATACCCTTATTTAGTTCTCTCTCTCCTGTTAATACTCTCGGATCTCTAATTAGCAAGCACCAAACCAGTAAAAACTTACAAATCATCAACTTGCAAATAGACTAAAACTAAAAAAAGAATGTAAAAAAAAGTGAAGAAATTGCTCTCATCAGTGTTGTAAAATTCGGCCGACTAGCCGGAGATTAGTCGGGTTTTGGGACTATTCCGACTCGACTAACCTAGATCGGGCCAAAAAGCCGGTCAACGCTAGTCAACGGGTCAAAATTGGTCAAAGTCAGATTTAGTCGGATTTATTTGGTCAAATTCAAAAGCAGATTAATGTTTCTAAACAATTATGTTAAAATTTATGTTTGTTTATGTTAATTTTATGGTTCTCTTCTATATTTACACATACAATTTTGAAATTTATTATTTATTATTAATATGTAAAAAAAAACTAAAATAGTCCTATCCGATTAGTCCCCGATTGGTCGCCGACTTAGCTGATTAGTCCCTACAAGGTCCCAGCCGATTAGTCACTGACTAGCGACTTTTACAACCTTGGGTCTCATCTTCTCAGGGTCATATACATGATTTTTCTGTACTACGCCGTTTTTTTGAACTGTTAGTACCCAAAAATTCTTAGTTTTAGTTTTAATTAAAATAGGATTTGGGTATATTTGATATTTATAAACTAAAGTAGGTATTTTAAAGTGGAGATATATGTAATTCTCCCTTCATTTATACTGTCAAACAAAACTTACTACTTGATTTACACTACAAAAATTGTTAGCAGAAACAAAAAACTTAAGTGTTTGCCATAAATGATTTTAGCTGTTTGGTTTTTGATACCCTTGCTAATCTTTATTTATAGACAGCTTTGCACTTTTTGCTTCTTAACATTATATTTAAACCATTTAAATTACTTATTTTTAGGGAAAACAAAGTATATCTCTGGAACCTGGTGGTCAATTTGAGCTTAGTGGTGCTCCTCTTGAAACTCTTCATCAAACTTGTGCAGAAGTCAATTCACACCTTTACCAGGTTAGGTTTATGAAATTTGTGTACATGAATCATGATTAAGTAAGCTTATAAAGAATTTGTTTGTAATACTTTATTTTGTTATTTGCACCTTATGAATAGTCATGTATCCTTTGTAATGTCTTGAAATTTACAGGTTAAAGCTGTTGCCGAGGAGATGGGAATTGGGTTTATAGGACTTGGATTCCAGCCAAAATGGGAACGGAAAGATATACCTATTATGCCCAAGGTAAAATCTTATGCTAATCTTAACTTTTATTTATCCAGTTACAACTGGTTGTTTTAATCGGATTACGCAAAAATAGCTTAGTGTACATTATGGAATGTTTTGACTTTTGAGGTAGACGACCCCTTCATATCTTATGTCCATGATTCAGCTCGAAATTTTGATGGAATGCATAATTTAAGCCCGTCTTGAGATTTTATCTTTTTATTATGGTTCTATCGGTGTGAATTGACCTTCTGTAGTTTATCCAAACTCTTTCATAAATTATGGTAATGTATGATATCTCGATGAAATGGTAAATATGAAATATTCTAATACACTATGTGGCTCAGGGAAGATATGAGATTATGAGGAATTATATGCCTAAAGTTGGTTCTCTAGGACTTGACATGATGTTCCGGACATGTACTGTTCAGGTGAGCTCATTCGTCAACATGCAACTTCTTTTGGTCAGAAGTTGCCCGGTTACTTTGGAAAAATTCTTAATTTTATTTATAAATTTGAAGTTGGGTTGTGTATGTTGTTGACAGGTTAATCTAGATTTCTCATCTGAAGCTGACATGATCAGAAAATTTCGCGCTGGTCTTGCTTTACAACCTGTGAGTATTCTGTCATGTTCACTTGTCACTGTGAATTTATTAGAGGTGGCAGTTTCGACCCATTTACTTATAATTTATGAGTGGGTCTGTTCAAGATACGTTTAACTCAAATGGGTCAAACGGGTAAAATAGAATAATATCTAAAATTAACGAGTCAAGATTCGCCAAAAATGTATTTTTTAATTAATAAAGCGCTCACAAAAAGTATGATTTTTGTTCAGTAAGATTAATATTAAAATAGTATGATTTTTGTTTTCTCTTGAACAGTAGACCATCAAAAATTTGTATTCGTACAATCATACATGACAAACAATTTTTTATTTAATTTTTAATTTTATTATAAAAAGAAGTTTTTTTGCTACAATATTACCCTTTTGAATTTTTACTGAACCCCCCTTTTCCTTGCCAATTATACACATATTTTGATGTCACATGTTTAACATAAATCAGATTGCTACCGCACTCTTCGCTAATTCACCATTTACAGAAGGAAAGCCGAATGGTTATCTCAGCATGAGGAGGTTTTTCTTTGCTACATACTATTATTATTATTATTATTATTATACTATATACTATGCATATAGCAGGATATAGTGACATTTCTATTTTTTTATCAGCCAAATTTGGACTGACACCGATAATAATCGTGCCGGGATGCTTCCCTTTGTGTTTGATGATTCTTTTGGGTAAGTTTGCTGTGATTATCTTTAATGATGCGTGACAAACGGTTTATTCTATATATAGTTTTTTAACTGTGTTTATATATTTATTTTATTTACATCTGTATTTGATATTATACTGATTCTCCCTCTGCGTCACGGGCTCAGATTTGAGCAGTATGTTGAATATGCTCTTGATGTCCCAATGTATTTTGTGTATCGGAAGAAGAAGTATGTCGACTGTTCTGGATTGTCCTTCAGGGTTTGACTCTATCCTGAAAAGTCAAGTTACTTATGTAGTTGAGTTCTCTATGAGAATAACTTTGTCATTATTTACAGGACTTTCTCGCAGGAAAACTTCCTCCTATCCCAGGAGAATATCCAACTCTTAATGATTGGGAGAATCATCTCACAACAATATTTCCTGAGGTATGTTACTTTGCAAACATGAGAAAAAGGGACTTCCTTTTCATTCCTTTGTTTTTTAACCATTATTACGTTTCTCGCTGATTCAGGTCAGACTTAAAAGATATTTGGAAATGAGGGGTGCTGATGGAGGACCATGGAGGAGGTTGTGTGCATTACCCGCGTTTTGGGTATGCTCTTTTAATCTTCATATATCGAATATGCAGATATATAATATAGTTTTGGTGTTTAAGCTTCTAATTTGTCTTATGTTTCTATAAACTCATTGAGTCGTCCTTTTAGCGTTTCCCTTTTAAATCTCACTGTAGTGCAACTGAACTACAGGTGGGCATATTATATGATGATATTTCTCTGCAAAATGTTTTGGACATGACGGCCGATTGGACTAAAGAAGAAAGAGAAATGTTGAGAAATAAGGTAGTATGACCATATAAACAAGAGTATTACTATAAATTTTTGCTTGTGAATTCGTTTTTCTCATTATGGATACAATTGAGTCTTTCAAAGATGTTGTTGACTTGTTGTAAATTCGTGCTTCAGGTGCCTATAAGTGGTCTGAAAACGCCATTCCGTGATGGATTGCTGAAACATGTTGCTGAAGACGTTTTGAAGTTCGCAAAGGTTATTATGTAACCTTGATTGATATCATGTTAGTAAATCTGTTGTCAATCCTCTTAGCAGTCACCTTTTAATCAGGATGGCTTGGAGAGAAGAGGATATAAGGAAACAGGATTCTTAAATGAAGTGGTAGAGGTTGTTAGAACAGGTAACGGGAGGTTAATAGTTATTTTTCTGCAGCTTTTGCATTTCCGAAACAGCTTTTGCGTTTTCAAAACAGCGTTTTGGAAAAGCTTGTCTCAACCTGCTTTTTCAAAACTGCGTTCTTTCTCTAGCATAACGCAAATTATCACTTTTTTCTGATTACTTGTGTTTTGCTAACACAATAATCAGATAAACTCTCCAAAATGCAATCCCAAATACATAAAACCTCCCAAATATTTAAAAAAGACTGCTAATGAAAGTGTTTCTGGGTCAACCTGGCACGTTTTGACAGTTACCCAACCCACCCATATTGCCATTTCTAGAGTTTAGTGTCACCTCAACCAGAAAATCTGACAGACTTTTATGTCTCTATGCTGTAGGTTTAACACCAGCAGAGAAACTCCTGGATTTGTACCATGGGAAGTGGGGGAAAAATGTGGATCCTGTATTTGAAGAGCTACTTTACTAAGATGCTCGACTTCTTGTCCATATTTCTGTATGTATCTTTACCCGGCATATGTAGGTCTTCTTTCACTTCCTTTTTACGCTTTCTACGCTTTTATGAATTGTGCACAATATATTTTGTAGGAATAAGCTTGTATATGCATGAAGTGATCATGGAATACGTGCCTGGTGCGACTATAAATGCAGCAACCGTAGTTAAATTATACCATTTGAGGTCCGAGGTTTACTTAGTTCCAACTATCGTAGGATCTTATGTACACCTGCCGGATAACTAAAATTATCTGTGTTTTTGTATTTTCTTCAGTTAATTATTAAAATAAATCGATTCAATTACTTGGATTGCAAAGCAATAATATCGTTTTCTCAGATCTAGGTTTTCTCAACTTCTGATTCTAGTGGTTAAGTTGGAAATTTGAGTGACTAGAATGCCCTGCGGTTATGGTATGATAGAAGCTTTCAGGGGTAGCTAATTAGCAAATCTTGTTCTATAGCATGGCCACTTTCGTCCCAAAGTAGATCAATCTTTTCATATGCAATTTTTTATGAGAGGCATTATGGTATCAACTCATGTCCATGTGTAAGCTGACATGCACCCATGTGCCCCTTATACTCTCTAGTGACCTACCATGTTAGTTGTTTACTAATATACTTTGTTTTTGTGACATTTTATCCTAGGGTGTTTGTTTTTCTTGTAATTATGTGCACCCAATAGTTACTGGGGAAGACCTGCACTGGAATGAGACATAAGTAGATATGTTTGTGTTGGTGGCTTACATTTGTAGGTGAGTTTTTGTATGATAATTGCAGATGGTATCATCCAACATTTACTTTTTCCTTGAATGTGCACAACAACGAGTAGAGGTGGCAAAATAAGCAAGTCAAGCTTAGATGACTTTTGAAATTGCTTCAGGTTAAAATGAGTAATAGATAAGCAAGTCAAGTTTTTCTTACCCATTTAAAATTGAATTATATAATTACTGTATCGAATATGATAGCAGAAATTATATAATGAAAATAGTAACCTCTTATATTTGTAGTACAATACAATGATTAAAGAGGTTTATAAGCATTTAATTATTCTTTTGATGACCTTCCACTCATTTAAATCACTTTTAAGCTAATTTTTGTATTTACCCATGTTTATAAATGAGTTGAAGTTAACCATCTCTTTTAAGATATTTTAAGCATAAAGTAGATAATTAGGGTCTGAATAACAAAGTAGATTATGGTTATCGACTTAAAAACATATTAATTGAAGTGACGGGCATGAAGTGAAGGATGACCCAAGACTTATTAAATGGTTTAATAATTAAGAGGAAGACAACTTACCCTCTTAAGTACACTTTGCTTTAGATGTTGATAAACCAAACTAATTACTTGACAATACCACTGCAACCACAGTGCATATAATTCAAGTTATTGCAATTAGATATAGGAGTGTAAATGTACATGATGTGACCCAATATGACTTTTGTTCCTAATTTTCTTAGTTAGGTTACCAAAAGTTTAAGAACCATTTATGCCTAATTCATGATTACAGTTAGAGATGTCATATAGATTAAACATGTCGAACCTTACTATATTAATTTGTTTGAATTTGTTAGGGGAATAAGTCGAGTCTTTTGTTATCTCTTTGTTGTAAGTTGTCCTTGCGAAAGACATACGAACGTGAAGATATAGTACATTAACAGAAAAAGTTTGAAATTTAGGTGAGACGGTTAGTGAGATGAAAACGACGTAAGAAGTTTCAGTGACAATATTAGTGAGATGACAACGACATTGGATTTTATAAAAAGATTGGTGGGACGATTAAGATGTTGGACATTTAATTGAGAGAATTTACTTGTATCATACTAATAACTTAGACCACTCCTAATCATTGATGTGTCATCTCAACACTTCTCAAACTGACACAACTGTAAATGTGTCACTTTAATTTTTGAGTCACACATTTACTAATATGTCTCTATTATTTTACACTAAACAAAAAACTAAAAAAAATAATTTCTTTCCGGTATACTGATGCAAAACCAATCGATATGGCAACTGACATGGTGGTGCTGATGGTGTTAGTTTACTAAAGTGTGTCGGTTTCAAACCGACAATGGCGTTGGAGAGCTCTTATGATCATTAGTTTAGTTAATTTGTAACTGAGTAATGTTATTTATACCTATTTAGATGGACCTAAAATTAAACATAATGCATTAATTGATTGATAAAAATTTTCTTTTCTAATCTTATTATTTGAACTTGAACTTGACACATGTCAATCTTATATTTTTATGTCTATTTTAAGTCTATCTATCTATCATTTCTCTTTGTAACTAGAAGGATATTATGTTGCTTACTCGACATATTCTTCACATCAAATACGTAATCCGATATGGTAAATAAATGGGATCCAAATTGAGAATTTTGAAAGTCAACTTTGGTCCATAACGATTTGTCATAATTGGTGAACAAGTAAATTATGCATCTATACATTATTTACTTTGTAGTAATTAACAATAAATAATAAATAAAACAAGATCTCTTTGCAAAATGGAACATTGGATACTTGAAATAGTACAGAGGTGACACTTGAACTATAGTATTGACCTCAATTATTTTTTGCTCCATAATGTAGCGTAGTATATCCTACTCATGCTCCACAAATGTCGAATATACCCTTAAGTTTAAAAAGCGAATTATGATAATAGAATTCACATTATAGGTTTTTTTGTTCTTTATTAAATATATCATAGAATTCACATTAAAGGTCTTTTTGTTCTTTATAAAAATATATATTTAAGTTTAGCAATAGAAGGGTAAAACCGGAAATATGGATGATTAAGGCAACTCCACGCCACCCTTCTGTCTCCTATCATGTCCAGCTCATTAAATCCTGATGGGCTTTCGTTATGGCCCACAAGACAAAAACATACCCACATGGAAATTATTATTTTTATTCCTTCCTAGAAATTATTACATTACTTTTTTTTTTAAATATAATTTTTTTTATAAAAATCACTGTCTCCATCACAACAATATCTCATTTTTGCTACAAAAGGCCTCATTTCCCCTTCATACTTCATTGTTCATTTCGACTCTCCCTCTCCTTAATTTTCCAAATATAATTTCTAAAATTAATTTCTTAATTTTATATTTAAGAAAATGAGGGAAATTCTTCATGTTCAAGCCGGACAATGTGGTAACCAGATCGGAGGGAAGTTTTGGGAGGTCGTTTGTGATGAGCATGGGATCGATGAAACAGGAAAATACGTTGGTACTAGTGCAGTCCAATTAGAGAGAGTAAACGTGTACTATAACGAGGCTAGTGGTGGAAGATATGTACCTAGGGCCGTGTTAGTGGACCTAGAGCCCGGTACAATGGATAGTCTACGTACCGGACCATATGGTAACATCTTTAGGCCTGATAATTTTATTTTTGGCCAAAACGGTGCAGGAAACAATTGGGCTAAAGGGCATTACACAGAAGGTGCCGAGTTAATTGACTCGGTCCTTGATGTTGTTCGTAAAGAGGCCGAGAATTGTGATTGTTTGCAAGGTACAAAAAATAATATAACTTTACATACAATAGTACTGTAGTAAAGATAAATGAACAAAAATAACATTTTAATGTGCAACAGGTTTTCAAGTATGTCACTCACTTGGAGGTGGGACCGGGTCGGGTATGGGTACCCTGTTGATATCCAAGATCCGTGAAGAATATCCGGATAGAATGATGTTGACTTTTTCGGTCTTCCCATCTCCGAAAGTGTCAGATACCGTTGTCGAGCCTTACAACGCCACCCTTTCCGTCCACCAACTTGTGGAAAACGCTGATGAGTGCATGGTTCTTGATAATGAAGCGTTGTACGATATTTGTTTCCGTACACTCAAGTTAACAAACCCGAGTTGTAAGTCAACTAATATGTTATCTTAATTGTTCATTTTTAACAGTTATTATTTAATTTGTATTTTTAACTTGTGTAACCGTCATTATTACAGTTGGTGACTTAAACCACTTGATCTCAACAACAATGAGTGGGGTCACCTGTTGTCTCCGATTTCCGGGTCAACTCAACTCAGACCTCCGAAAACTCGCGGTGAATCTCATCCCGTTCCCTCGTCTCCACTTCTTCATGGTCGGATTCGCACCATTAACATCCCGAGGATCACAACAATATCGTGCTCTAACGATCCCAGAACTCACACAACAAATGTGGGACTCGAAGAACATGATGTGCGCTGCAGACCCACGTCACGGACGTTACCTCACTGCGTCTGCTATGTTCCGTGGCAAAATGTCGACTAAAGAAGTCGATGAACAAATGATCAATGTACAAAACAAGAACTCTTCTTATTTCGTTGAGTGGATCCCAAACAACGTGAAATCGAGCGTTTGTGACATTCCACCTACTGGGCTCTCAATGTCGTCAACATTTGTAGGGAATTCGACGTCGATTCAAGAAATGCTTAGACGAGTTTCTGAGCAATTTACAGTAATGTTTAGGAGAAAGGCTTTCTTGCACTGGTATACTGGTGAAGGAATGGATGAGATGGAATTTACCGAAGCTGAAAGTAACATGAATGATTTGGTGTCTGAATACCAACAATATCAAGATGCTGTCGCTGATGATATTGAAGAAGATGAATATGATGAGGAAGTTGAAGAAAATTAAAAAAAGAAAAGTAAATAAATGAAAGTCAAAGTCAAAGATGTTTAATATTTTGAAGGGGCTCATTTATGTGTGTATTTTGGGTATTTTTCAATGTTATTCTTGTATGATTCCTCTGCTTCGTTGCCAATAAAGTATTCCACTTTTATATCATGACAGTATAAGAAAACTTGGGCTAGTTGCATATAAATAAGCCAATATAATCCACTGATAGATAATTACACTATTATAGCATTGCACACCAAACATTTACAATGTCAATGAGAAAGTATGTAAATTGAAAATTGAGAATCCCTCTATCTACCCAAGATTTATGTATGACCTTGAACATTACTCACCTAGCATCAAGAGCAAATATGTCATTCACAACCTTCAAAAGCGAAGCCCGAGAGAAGATCAACCAATCAAACTGTCTGGACACATTGCTTCAAGAAACCAAACAGAAAAAGGCAAGAAAATTAGAAGTCAAAACCACGCATTAGATTATACTATTTTCCGTCATCAAGCTTCTATATTCACATCAAATGGTACCCTTTTCTGTCATAAATCTTGCTCTGTTGACCCCCTTTAGAGTTTTGATGGTTTTTTGAATGGTGTTAATGTTTCTTCTCGGAAACTATCAAGTAACTTTCTTTTTCTCTTCAAGAACCGAGCCTTCTTTGACTGCAATGTGTGCTTCACTTTCCCTCTTTAAAGCAAAAAGTGCAGCAGCTTGCAAGTAGGAAGCGATATGCCAAACTGGGGATATGACTTGTGTTTGTACAGCATCATTGAGTGCCTCTTGTGGCATATCATTCATAAGGTGTGACAAACTTCGACGTGCATAGACTGTCGGTGAGACCATGGTTCCTACATCAATGAACTGAGAAGAAAACCACTTTATGGACTGAAACACTTATTGATCAAAACTATACAAGTTTATTATTACTTTTAATTGTAAAACAATTAAAGGTGTTAAATATGGTTAACAAATTCTATACTTTGTCAGTAATCTAACTATTTGAATAGTTAAAGCCTTGAAGGAAAGTTAAAATATTTGCAATAACCTGTGTATAGTAATCTATTGCGGCTTTAAATTCTTTATGGCGAAAAGCTATGTCCCCTTTCTTCTTGGAGTTCAAGGTGTCCTGCATCTGATTTGTCCACATATGGAAAGACAGCTGCAAGACATTATCAAAAGCCCCATAAGTGCTACATCTGTTGACTTTGGAAAGAAAAGGTCAACCACAAACAAACCTCAGTTGCTGCTCCCTCATCATCTTTGTAGGCTAAATTTTCCAGGATTTCATGTATGGCTGTTAAATCCAGCCTTAAGCAGGCATCACCGAGTGGGGTTAAAGACATATCAGAGTCACCTTGTGGTATACCCATTAACACATGAGAAGGATCCTGTGATAATTAAATGCTAAAAACTTCAGTACAACAAAAAGAAAAGAAAAGGAAGAAGAAAATAAACATATATCATGATAGAGGTGGAAAAATCAGATGGTCAAAATGGACAATCCACGGGTCAAAGCGCACCGGGTTGACCCACGAACACTTTTTTGCCCATTTTAAATACAGAGTAATATATATATAATAGCCACACTATGTGCAAATTATGATTCCAATAATAACAAAAATCTTTGAATAATATGATTTGAAGAGCTTATATGCTTAGGAAAATAGACTTTAAGAAACTTTCAACCGCTTTGACTTGTTCCTCCTTCAGCTTAAACGTTTTGATCCGACCCATTTGACCTGTTTGAGATAATACATAACCCAAACCGACATGGTAATAAGTAGATGGGTCAAAATATCACATCTAATCATGAACACTAAAACACGTATTGTCGCCTTTAAGACTGCTAAAAGGAGAAAATCACAGTAACACGCATAGCAGTTAAGCCCAAAGAGCCAGCATTATGGGAATTATAGAACTTGAATTCTATATGTGAAACTTAAAAGTGTCTATTTAGTGGAGAGCTAAAGATATATCAAACTAAGTCAAAGTAATACATTACCGCCATTTCCTTTTGGAGAGGAATCAAAGCAGTAACCAGTGACCTTGGATTTGGCCGCTCACGTGGCTCATATTGTAAACATCTAGAAGCTAAGCGTACTAATTCTGTTCCATCCTCATTAGAAAACTGTCCTTCCAAGCAAGAGTCTTTAAGCATTTGAAGGTTCCTATCCCTTATTAGGTCAAGAGCCTGATAAACCCACACAACATTGATTATTAGACAGTAAATTTTTTTCAGAAAACTAAAAAATAAAATAGTGATGAAGAAAACTGAAATGTTGAGCAAAAATTAACAGATTCTTCATACAGGATAGATGTAGTAAAAACTAATACAAACCACGGCTTGGTACAAATAAAGGTGGAAAAAGGGTGGGTGTGTCACGGGTCAAGACAGATTCTAGTCAAAACGGACAATCTTGGGTGGGGGTCGGGTCGACCCAGACACTTTTTGTCCAACTCTTTTGAACTTAATTTATAAACAATTGGTCAGTTGAGTACAGATAAACAAATTGTATTATTTCATCGATACTCTAATTGTCTCCATAAAATGATTTAGTAGGTCTTATGCTAGAAAAGAGCACCTTGGGCAACTTTCAACCTCTGACCCGTTCGACCCTGTTGCCCTTTGTTTTTTGCTTATTTTATAATTTACCCTTTTAACCCGTTCGAGATCAAACGTAACCCACATCTACATATTGATCACTAAACGGGTCGAAATTGCCAACTCTACTGTACAAGCAATAAGCACTTAATAACATATACATACAAATCTATCATCACGCCATACATTTTACAGGTAAAACACATACATGGCTGGGAGGAATGTGCTTTCCACTTAAAAGGTCAAGCAAAAGGGTCCCGAAACTGTAAATCACACTTTCTGCTGTGACCCTCCCTACAAGTTCAAGGAAAGCAAGTGTCAAACATCAATAAAAAGAAATATATAGACTCAGACATTAGTTCATGCTATTTTGAGTGCTTGTTTTTGTAGCGTCATGGATCGTAAACAGACATTTTTCCTTAAAAAATAAATGAACTCACTCGTATCGTATTTCTATTTCTCACCTTTTATCAGTGAAAGAATATTGCGATGTGTATAAGTGTTGTTTATTTCATTCTAGTTGCTTTACGGCATTACTTAAAGGAAACACTACTATTTGTGTGGCTAAATGAATTTTACGATTCATATACGTGTCATAATTACAAAAATCAATACCAGTCCTCAGATACTCAGGAGGAGTGAATGCCAAATTTGTACTGTAACTCTTTCCGTCCCTACTGTTCTTCATCAATCCAAAGCAGGAGAGTCTAGGATTAGCATCCTGCAACATACACATAAGATTATGAACAACCAACAGCCGATTTAAGGGGATGTTTGGATGCGTATTTTGAAACTGATTATGCGCTTTTAAACAATCACACTCGGGTGATCAGCTATCACAACGTAGAGTGTTTATGGATGTGCTTCTGTTGGTTGAAGTTGTCAATTGTTATCTTATGATAAATTTTGCTTAAGGAACTAAAACATAAAAATAACCAAAACCAATTTTTATATGTATTGTTGAAGTATCGAAAATTGAAATATGACAATCATCTAGTATCAACTATAAAGATAATTTCTAATAACATCTGTTTAACAATTTTTTAATAAGAATTTCAGCTTATATAAATCCAATATATATTTTAATAATAGTGTCATTCACGATATAAATGTCAGTAACAAAGAGGCAAGTAATATTAGTTTGATCAATCAGTTTCGTTGTAGCATGAGTAAAACTAATTATTTCACCCCCAAACAATCTGATACTAACAGTCAGAATCACTTCATCCAAACACTTAAAACTGATTACTACAACTTCAAGTCGCAAGATTTAGTTTTATAATGTGCATCCAAACACCCCCTAAATGTAAAGATTAAAGGGTAACAACGTACATCATCAAAAACTATTCTGTAGGCATTGAGATCGTGGTAAAGAGCACGCCCTTGACTTGTACAATATTCTAGAGCCTCTGCAAGATTTAAAGCCACCCTTAATCGCATTGCCCATTTCATTGGTTGTGTTTCCCCTAATATAAGATGCGAATTTAATCAATATTTGGACTCGAACTCACATTCAACTAAATGGATAATTTCAAAAATAAATCACAGAGAAATACGGAACTTACAATGAAACAAGTGTTTTGCAAGTGTTTCATGTGGCATAAATTCGGCAACAAGTAGTCTTTCGTCACCTTCACAGCAGCATCCAATTAGATTGGACAATTTAGGACTTCGGAGCTGACCAACTGCTTTTGCTTCTTCCTGTGATTAGTACGCAATATTAATAGATAGTTCGTTGATGAAATAATGTGATTGTTTAATCATTAGGTCATCAAGCATTTTGGGGTTCACAACTATATCATAAATACAACCTGGAAAAAGTAAAGGGAGCATTCACTTACAGAAACCTTTTCTTAATTTATTATCTCACCTTTTTAGAAAATAAGAGGTGTTTATAATGTCACAAAGACAGTGAAATTTTTTAAAACTGTTTTCATATATTTTCATTTTTCAATTTAGAAAACAGAAGAAGTTTTCTGTTTCTAGAAAGGAAAATAACTGAAAACTTTAAAGTGGTGTTTCAAAAGTGTAGTTATAAATCAGAAAAGTGAGTTTTCTCTTCTCGATATATTCTTTTTTGTAGAAGTCATATTTGACCACATTCTGTTCTCAAGCTTTTCATGAACTTTTTATTTCTGGAAAATACTTCCATTTTTCTCTAACTACATGCACCCTTAAGGTTCTTAATAATAATGTCTAAAATACAACTTGTTTGAAGAAATTTTCGTCATCAATTATAATGTGCTTTTTCTCATTTTTTCCTTTCAAGGACAATGGAGTATCTGTTTACACTTTATACTTTACGATGATCAGAAAACTTAGCCGTTCATGATCAAAAGCCACAAAATAGAATATTGTATTGTATGGAGAGATGTACATGCCAAAAACTGTCTCGAATCAGGCCACGCTGATCTATTAAACCGTTTGATGGCAACACTTTTCTGGTTTTGCAATTTCCCTTTATAAACCACATTAGGGGCTTTCTCTCCGTGTTCAGAGACAATATAGTCCACAGCAAACCCAGACGTAGCAATCTTAAGTTGGTCAATGGAGAATTCGTGGAACAAAGGCAAATCACTTGCCTCACCTGTTTCTTCAGTTTATGTAACAAATGAGACTTTTATTATAAATCGTATCAGTGGCAACAAAAGGTATGCTATTAGCAAGTTTTACATACCGGCATCATCGGCTTCCACAATCACTCCATTCTGTTCTGTATCACAGCAACACGAGCAGAGTCTAGAAAACTCACAGCCCATTGCCAATATATTTTAAGCTTCAAAATCACAATATAAATAGTTACTTAAGTTTGAACCATAACACTTGGTTTTTCATTAGTATCCACATGATCACAATTTACCCAAATTTACTACTCTGTAGTTCTAGCAGGCTATATTAACTCTTTTAAATATTCAATTTATATTTTACATGCAGAAACAAACAAAAAATCAGGTATGGTGTTTAAAAAACCGATAGACTCTTTTAAAACACCAATTTTCTAAACATACATTCAAATTCAGGAACTTATCAATACACTATTTTTTTATTTTTTTTTGTCAAGATGATTAGAACTTTCAAAAACCAAAGCAATTCTCATCTCAAATTTCCAAAACCAAAACCCATTTCATATTCGTTAGTATCCATAACTTGCATTATAAGCAATCATAAACCAAGAAGTGGAACTATAGAAATACCTTATTAGGGCTTCAAAGTCCAAAACCCAAATCAACAAAGCTTCATCGTCCAATCAAAAAGCAAAAAGTACCTCCTTTTAGCTGAACCAAAATCAAACACATATGGGTTATTATCAAAAAATCAAGAAAATGAGAAAAATATACGAACTTTTAGAATTCTTTAACTTCAATTTTTAGAGGAGCACCTGCAGTTCATGGACCCAGTGTAAAAAGACTCAAAAAGACAAAGAGTGGGTCTTTCTCAAAGGTACATGCTTGTTGAATGAATCAGAGATGATGATGAAGAACTTTTTTCTTCTTCAAGTAATTTTAGTTTGTGTTATAATTATTGATGATATAAATATGATATGATATTGAAATAAGTACAACAATTGGATTTGCAAGATCTTTTGACACTTGATTTCAAAGTTTGTAATCACTTACAACTTTTGATTTTCCTATTTTCAACCGACAATAACCATTTTTTTTATCTTTTCTATTTGTAGTTGTCTTGTATGAACACCGCTTAACAAAACGGCACATTGACCATGAGGTACTTATTTCCTATATGTTCTTTTTGACGGTTTATGCTTACGTGTACATGATAATGATAATAGTTTATACGGAGTAATAGTGTAATAAACATGTCACTTAGTTTTTATTTTAGTGCTGGAAAAGTCTACGGAGTATATATTAATAAATCAATAAATTAATTAATATTTATTTAATATTAAGTAATAAAAGTCCAGCCGAAAAGTCTTTTGCTTAAAGAAATACCTTATCAACGTTACTTGCATTTCATACACTTTCATAAAGACCGAACCCACCCGCCATTACATATACTCGATGCAGATAAAACTTTCCTTTTAGATATTAGCATAGCGTCCCAATTTGTTTATAACGATTAAAATTTGAACCTCTTTTAACTCAACACAACTCAATCCTTAATGGTTATATTATTTAATTGTATTCACATACAAATACTTATTGTATGGAAGCTCAATTCTAGTTGTAATCCAATGGATAATTTCAAATATTCGATTTATACAAAGTCCCCTAAAATTCGTAAAAGTCTAAACCAGTATATATTTTCATGATATTGAAGGAAAAATAACGAGATGCCATTTTTTTTTTAATTAGCTCATTTTAAAGGAAGTTGTAATTCCGATTCTTTCGGTGCTTTTTATTGAAATAAGATTTTATTCTTCTAGATTATCTTCAAATTTTGGTTTACATGGGCATTTTGTTTCTTACTTTTTGGTCAAATGCATAATCATGATCTTTTTCATTGTTGCGTTGTTATTTACATTTGGTTAAGTGTGTATATTTGAGAAGATTTTTAAAAATAACATGTCTTTTGAGTGGATAAGTGTTCATCTTCTTTTTAGTCTAATAACACAAAGATGTTAACGAAGAAAGAATATGACCCTTTTAAGTGAGAGAGGTGAGGCTTTGATTAATATAATGCATTATATGAGACATTCAAAGAATCACAGAATAATATCATGTACTATTTTGCGGTTATTATCTCGTAACCTAAATACGTCATTAGTACACGACCTAAATTTTAAATAATAATAAAAAAAGCAAATGTCGAATACCGTAAATATTAGGGGTGAGAATAAAAACTTATTAACCAAACTATAACGGATATTTAACCAAACCAAAATAACCGACCCACTATGTTAACCGATGGTTCGGTTATATACCTTATGGTTAACCGAATACTGCGGTTCGGTTACGGTTATTTTCCCATAACCGACCCACCCCAATATATATATACACATATATTAATATATAATCTTATGTTTATTATTTATATGGATTGAAAGTTTATTCTTGTACTTTTAAATATGCTAAAAGTTTATTTTGGATTTATGGGTTCTGGACTTTTGTCATGTTTGTTGATGTTTAATGGGTTAATGGCAAGAAATCAATGGTACATTTGATTGGAAATTGAACAAACATAAGACCCACTTAATGATTATTGGGCTAAAATCAGAGACTTAAAATTTTGATGGTTAATTATTTTAAGTTTTAACCGAAATAGAATAACTGATATAAAAAATATAATTAATAACCGACTCACCTGTTAATCGAAACTGATTAATTTCTATTTCTATAATCAGTATTTCAAAAAATTAAATTTGAATTTGATTTTCGATGATAACTTACCCAAACTTACCCATACTCGACGGGTAAAAATATACCGCCCAGGAACCAACAAAACAAAGGCACCCAATGGCTGTTTCGTAAATAAATTCATCTTTAAGTCCAAAAGTCAAATTCTCAGTTTACCGCAAACCTAAACCCAAGAAGCAAACTGCCGATCACGACACCAAAAAAGCAAACATAAAATCAACTAGAAAATTAAACTAATTTCTTACTCTCACTCAAAATCATCGTTCATATATACATACACAACGTGTGTATAGCGTTACACAAAGCAAAGGTGAGTCGTTCTTTTATTTTTATTTTTATTGCAGTTACTAATTAGGTTTTTTGTTCTGTTATATGCTATATATATATATATGTTGATGTTGTTATTTGTTAGCACTTATTGCAATGGCTTATTAGGTTTTTGAATTTTGTATTGTTTGAAGATTGATTAATAAATGGGGAAAAGTAGACCTAGGGCTGCAGAAAAGAAGGTTTTAGGGCAAGGTTCAATTGTATTAACATCAAATTCATCATTAACTATACCACCTGCACCTGTTTATTACCCTACTGAAGATGAATTTAAGGATCCGTTAGCGTATATTTATAAAATCAGACCGGAAGCCAAAATGTATGGAATTTGCAAAATTATTCCTCCACAGAGTTGGAAACCGCCTTTTGCCCTGGATTTGGATACTTTTACATTTCCGACGAAAACACAGGCGATACATCAGTTGCAAGCAAGGCCTCCGGCCTGTAACTCGAAGACGTTTGAGTTGGAGTATAATAGGTTTTTGGAGGAACATTGTGGAAAAAAGGCAGTGAAGAAGAAGGTAGTTTTTGAAGGGAAGGAGTTGGATCTATGTAAGTTGTTTAATGGTGTGAAACGGTATGGAGGTTATGATAATGTTGAGAAGGAAAAGAAGTGGGGGGAGGTTTTTCGTTTTGTGAGGTCAGGTGGGAAGATTTCTAATTGTTCAAAGTATGTTTTGTGTCAGTTATATAGAGAGCATTTGTATGATTACGAAAGTTATTATAGTAAGTTGGACAGGATCAAAGAGAAGAGTTGTAAGAGAGGAATGGATGTTGAGAAGAAAAGTGGACACCAAAGCTGTAAGAGAAGTCGAGTTAGTGAAGTGGGTGAGAAAGTTGAACTACGTAAAGTGGAGAATGAAGTATATGATCAGATATGTGAACAATGCAGAAGTGGGTTGCATGCGGAAGTAATGCTTTTGTGTGATAGGTGTAATAAGGGGTGGCATATTTATTGTTTGTCGCCACCTTTGAAACGGATACCACCTGGTAATTGGTATTGCTCAGAGTGCTTTAACTCTGAGAAGGATAGCTTCGGTTTTGTGCCTGGTAAACAGTTGTCACTGGAAGCTTTTAGGCGTGTGGCTGATCGAGCTAAGAAGAAATGGTTCGGTTCGACTTCGGCTTCAAGAGTTCAATTGGAAAAGAAGTTTTGGGAAATAGTGGAGGGATCTGTTGGTGAAGTTGAAGTTATTTATGGCAGTGATCTAGATACTTCTGTTTATGGTAGTGGCTTTCCCCGTGTAGATGATCAAAGACCATCATCTATAGAGGTTGATAAATGGGATGAATATTGTGCTAGCCCATGGAATCTTAACAACTTGCCCAAGTTACAAGGGTCAATGCTTCAGGCTGTCCATCATAACATTGCTGGTGTTATGGTGCCATGGCTTTACATTGGGATGCTATTTTCATCTTTTTGCTGGCACTTTGAAGACCATTGCTTCTACTCCATGAATTATCACCACTGGTATGTAACTTGTTGGTCTCAGAATCTGTTACTACTTTACCATGTTTTTTTTATTTATGCTCGTAATATGCAAGATTGTTGTCACCGTCAGTCATGTATGCATACTGCTATGCCTAGAGTACTTGGTGCAGCATGTTCACGGTCATTTACAAATTGAAAATATTCTCTTAATTTTTTTGTTAGAAAAAGAAAGAACAGTGTGAACATTGTTGCTTTCTTCCGCACATTTTGTATCATAGGTGTATAGCAATGCAGTTGGTGTTTAATATTGGATCAGCAAACTCAAGTCTTGAGATTGGAAACTTAGCTCCACGGCCCCAACCACTTTCACTTGAAAATAAAATTAATGTATCTGCACTATGTAAATGATCGACAGTTTTATAAATTTGCTACTTAATAAGTAGAACCAACATCAGAGAAATGAGACTCAGGCTACAAATATGGACATGACATAACTAGTTCATGAACATCTAAGGTCAGAAACAAGTCGTAGGTACTTTAGGTAAGAAACAAGTTGGATGGAACTTATTTAGGCAGAGTAGCAATACAGTTGATTATGTTTTATAGCGTTTAGATGGCTCAAAAGAAATTGAAGCTACAAGATATCTAAATTAACTTTCAAACATTGAAGTACATTAAGCTTAACGCCTCAACCATGTTTGGTATTGAATATTGGGAAAAGGGATAGGCTAATTTAGTTCTAGATTTACTATTTTATGAATGTAGTCTTTCTGATTATGATAATGCGACGCATTTACATATACAAGACCTGCCACCTTTTATCATTATCGTATGTGGGTAAAAGATAAACTACTAAAAAACTGAAATCAAAGATGTAAGTACAAACATGCTATTTGGGAAGAACGAGGAAAAGAACTATATCAAGGTTCAGTTACCACTTAATGTGCTGCCGAAGATCGTAAATGGATGCTTGGCAGGTTTTGAAATACCTTTTTTCCTTTGGGTTTGCTTGTGAAAAGCATGTGATCTCAAGAGTATGTATTTGAGGGTTCAAGGCATCTATTGTGGGTGTATGATCATGTCATACCCATAAGTGTAACAAGCTGGGAAAGAATTCTTTGTCCCATTTTCAGAACCCAATAGTAGCTCTATTTTTTCCAATAAGGAGGCACCACCCCTATATCTGATTAGAATCAATGCACTTAGAATCTTTGTGGGCGTAAATAGCCCAACTTTATATTATCTTAATCTTTGACTTTAAATTAATATGTTCTTTTCATATACTTCTAGGGGAGAGCCCAAATGCTGGTACAGCGTCCCTGGTAGTGAAGCCAGTGCTTTCGAGAAGGTACATTTACAATTAATTAATTGTAATTATAAAAATTTAAATGTAGCTTGACCTAGAATTTTACTTGACGTAGAAGTTTTGTCTAAGTCAAAGAGTACGTTTGACCTTGAGGACTGATGTGATACTGCAGGTGATGCGGAACAGCCTTCCTGATCTGTTTGATGCTCAACCTGACTTGCTCTTTCAGCTGGTCACTATGCTGAATCCATCTGTCTTGCAAGAAAACAATGTCCCAGTTTACAGTGTATTGCAGGTTTGATCAGTGAAATAATTACTTATCTATTCATTGTGAATGTCTCTTTCAAGTATTATTATGATATATCCCGGAACTGTGACCATAGCTCCTTGTTTTTCTCTGCTTCCGGTTTTCTTTTCCAAATTGTCGGGATCTCTGTCTACATGCTTAAGCTTTAGGTGAGTTGGCAGCTTAAATAAAAAGCATAAAGATACAAATGATAGGGAGTCCGAGTCCACATGTATATTATGTTTTCTGGTTGATTACCATACTTTGCAAGTGTTTTGTATTGTATGTTTATGTGGAAAATTGTTGATCTTGGCTACATAATAGGAGCTTTTTCTTATCAGATGTGAGCTTTTTCGTTGCTACATCATAGGAGCTTTTTTGCAACATACGAAGTGACAAGTTGCGTGGGATAAGTAGTGTAAAATGGTATCTATTTGCATATATATGTCTGCCTTCTATCTTTCTGGAAATATGGCTGATCGTTCCTGACATTATATATTTATTATATGATATGATACAGTCTCTGGTTGTTTTACCTGTTCACCATATTGAAGAGTTCTGTTGAAACGTGTTCACTTCACTCAAAGGAGCAATAGCTTCCGTCTTTATAAAACAAGAGGGCATTATTGCTCCTTGCCAGTAGGGTGAACATATATATTAATTAGGGTGATTTTGTTGACAAGTGTCAAATATAATAGTATGCCGTTGATACGAACCAACTGATACTAGAATGCAAATAAACCGATAAAAGAACAAATGAATAGAAAAGATAGGTTAATTGACGTTCGAGATGTCGATAAGCTCTCCTAGGGTTTACTTTCGAGAGGTAAACCAACTCTCCAATGATAGGAAGTCACTCTTAATATTCAGCATAACGCTATTACAATTATAGAGTCCTATTTATAGAGTTAACTTAACTTGTTCCCGAAGACTATTCCTAATTAACTAAGATTCTCATAGTACTTTCCTAATAATCATAAAACCTATCTAACAATAATATTCATAATTAATCAGGTTGTTAAATGAAGTTATAGTGATGGTTTTGTAGATGATTAGTTAAACATACTGCTTATTAAATCCTTATTATTTTGTGTTTCAATTTGTCCGGGAAGAAAGAAAAACGGTGTGAGTGATCTTAGGGATGCAATACTATTATGTTTCGGCAACATGCTGTTTTCACTATTACACTGTCGATTGCAGGTTTAAGTGATCATCCACTTGGTCTCACACCATAGGGTTATCCTGTTGATTATGGTGAGCTAACTTTCCTTTTTATGCTTCTTCCAGGAACCTGGGAATTTCGTCATTACCTTCCCTAGATCTTATCATGGAGGTTTCAACTTTGGTGAGTCTATAATCTACTCGAAAGTAGATTTCTGTTAATCTTATTGTTTCATTAATCACCTCTTGGTTTTGTCAGGGTTAAATTGTGCAGAAGCTGTCAACTTTGCACCAGCTGATTGGTTACCTTACGGTGGTTTTGGAGCTGAGCTTTATCAGCATTATCGCAAAGCTGCTGTCTTGTCTCATGAAGAGCTCCTTTGTGTGGTAGCAAAGGTCAGCAGTTCGTTACATGAAGAGCGCCTTTTTACACTTTGTATGATGCGAGAGGGTGTTTAATTCATCAAAATCCACATACATATGTGTTTTCTTGCAATCTATGTTTGTTTAAATATCAACTTCTCTACAAGATCATGTGACTATACTTGTGATGTACTTTGACAATGCCCTCAAATTACAGAATGATCTAGACAGCAAAGCACTACCTTACTTGAAGGACGAGTTGCTTCGGGTATACAATAAAGAAAAGAGTTGGAGAGAACGGCTTTGGAAGAATGGCATTATTCGTTCTTCGCCCATGGCTCCTCGAAAGCTGCCAAATTATGTTGGTGTTGAAGAGGTAAATGGAGCCATTTGGCTGTTCTTTTGATGTTATGAAGCATCAACATACTTGATGAAAATTGTGGGACAATGATTTTGTAGGATGCGGCATGCATCATATGTCAGCAGTCCTTGTATCTATCAGCCGTTGGTTGCGCCTGCAGGCCTTCTGCTTTTGTTTGTCTAGAGGTAAGGGATTTTGAGTTTCCACTGAGATAGTCTAACCTATTTTCCCATGTAATGAAAATTGATTTCTCTTTTTAGAGTTCAATTGTGGGCCGACTTTAAGATTCTCTTGTTTACTAACTACTTCCATCATACATGCAGCACTGGGAAAACCTGTGCGAATGCAAGCCTCGCAAGCGCCATTTTCTTTATCAACACACACTTGCAGAACTAAATGATTTGGTCATGATGACGGAGACACATAGTTCCAAAGAAATGATCCAGAAGAGAAACAAGGGAAATCAGTTGACTTGTTCCATTGAGTTGTCCTCTTTATCAAAGAAGGTTATAAATCCAACCACTATTCTCTGTCTTTCAAATCATTAATATAACAATCCTTATCTGTTTTGTGCACATTAATGACATATATAATATATATGGCATGTTCACATTTTATACTATATGTGTACTTAGTCTCAGGATCAAGTGAGAAATTCATTACTTTTGTGCTGTGTTCTTATATTGTGTGAAGGTTACACTGTAGTTTTTGAAGGTTGTAACATTCACATTATCAATAACTATGACGTGAAAGTTAAGTTATATAGTGAAGGTTTGTAACTTTCACATAGTATAAGGGTGCCTTCATAGTTCTCATGATAAACTTTCTGACAATATAAGGGTACTTTCACTGTTCTCACTGGAGCCCAACGCTATGTACGTATATCTTAGCTGGAGAGGGTTTTTTTTGTGGAGGCCCACCCCATTAATCTTGCTTGTAATAGCTACATATTGTAACTTGGGGCAGAACTTCCACAAATAATATTTATTGCGTGGGATTTCTCAAGTTTGACTGTCCATATTACTAAACATAAAACTTCTTATTTTCTGGTCTTCGTATTATGATTTCACTTCTAGATATCCAAAATCTTTGGTGACCGGAGAAGCCTGGCACATAGTGTGTAAAGCTGAATCGTAATATCCCTTAACATTGAGATGTGGGACTGTTGTCTTCTTTCTTGGATGTAGTACTTTGGGACAAGGCCATAGAGGCTATGTCATTGTCCGTTTTCACTGGGATTCTCCACAACTTTCAAAATAGTAAATAACTTCTTGCATGTGCTAATCACTGGGAACAAGTACGAGCATGAAATCTTGATTTGGCAACTGCTTTGATAATTTTTCTAGCTAAATGTTTGTTTAGTAATTACAATAAAACCTACTGCTCTGCCAGGTGAAAACAATATTTCTAGCTTAATGGTATATTTTTTAATTTCCTTAAATGTGTCGATATTGGTAGTACGTTCCTATTAACAGTATTTTTTTTGTAATATATATATATAGGTTAAAGGTGGTCATGTTACAATTACACAACTTGCTGAAGAATGGCTCCTGAGGTCTTGTAAAATTCTTCAGATGCCATATTCAAACGATGCTTATGCAATTGCCTTGAAAGAATCTGAACAGTTTCTTTGGGCTGGTTCGGAAATGGATCCAGTAAGATTAAATTCTGATAGATCATAGATCTTTCTGTTTTAAATATTTGGTTAAAGAGTCTGCATTTATATCACAATGGGATTGAAAATAGGTTCGAGAACTGGCAAAAAATTTGGCTGAAGCTCAGAATTGGGCAGAAGGCGTAAGAGATTGTCTTTCAAAAATTGAATTGTGGGCATCTCACCATAACTGTGAAATGGAAAGAATAAAGATGGAAGATGTGAGAACGTTGCTTAATGCTAGCCCTATACCTTGTAATGAACCTGGACATCTGAAATTAAAGGTGAATAATTTTTGTTTATAATATTTTGATAAAATCTCTGTTGAGTCACTGAACAAGTGTGTTTTCCTTCATAGGAATATGAAGAAGAAGCCAGAGAGCTGGTTCAAGAAATCTGTTCTGTTCTATCAACATTCTCCAATGTTTCGGTATAAAATCTCTCATAATGCTTCACTCCAGCTTTTTAGACATTAAAATTCAGTGATCCTTTTTATCGTTGTTGCTGTTTAATCATATTCTGTTAAATCCTCAGGTTGCTGATTTGGAAGCTTTGTACTCCAAAGCTTGTGACTCCGCTATATATGTAAAAGAAAGCGAGGAGTTATTAACCAAGTTATCAGCTGTGAAGGTGATTTAAGCGTATTGTCTCATCTCATGGCATTCTAAGATCTTTCCATCACTTTCTGATATTTTCTTTCTATTTTGTCGCTTTAGCTCTGGCTGCACACTGTAAAAAATTGCATCTCAGAGAAATCTCCTTGTGTGATCGAGGTTGATATTGTCAATAACTTGAAATCGAAGGTGACTATGATGAAGTGTTTCCACCTTTTGTTATTTTGTCTCTATATCTTAGAATACAGGTTTTCGTCGTTTTATGTTAAGTCTTCTGATCAGATCGTGGAACTTCAACTTCAAGTTCCTGAAGTCCCAGTCTTTTTGGATTTTGTAAATCGAGTTGAATTATGTCAATCTCGATGCGCTGAGATGTTGAGAGGTTCAATAACGCTACAGGTTGGTAATGTGGTTTATTTATGTAATAGAAGTTTGAGATGGTATATTGTACTATTTTATGCAACATGACGTATGATGTGCAGAACCTTGAAGTGCTGATCCAAGAATATGATGGTTTTACTGTGAATGTTCCGGAGTTAAAACTTCTGAGGCAATATATGAGAGATGCATTTCACTGGATTTCATGTTTTAATAACATTGTGAAGAATATTCATGAGCAGGAGGATCCAGAGAGCGTTGTTGATGAGTTGATTTGTCTTGAGAAAAACGGATTACTATTGAAGGTTCAAGGTATGTATCATGCCTATTCACATGCATTTCCATATCATTCATATTTCATATCAATCATATTACAAGCTGTTATGTTTGTTTACATTTCTGAGTATATGGTCATTTTGTTTGCTTTTTTTTTCTATGTAGTTGATGAGCTGATTCTTGTTGATTTGGAGTTAAAGAAGGCTTCTTGCAGGGTAGAAGCTTGGAAGGTAAATTCCATGCATGTCATTTTTAGTTTATTATATACTGGTGACACTGTCCCTCAAATTGGACGTTCTGTACAAAATACTACTGTTACCATCTTTAAATTCCGTTTACTCTTCTACTGCACTATCATTAGTTGAATTTAATGCATGTTACAAAGATGGAAGGCATTGTAGTGTGATAGTTTTCTAACCAAGATTCAGAGACTGACCCTTCTTTGGTATTTAAGCTTTTCCATTTTACACTTCCGCAGGTGCTCCGTAGTAAAATGCCTTTGGAACCTATTCAGCAAGTAATGGCTTTGGCCACCGAGTAAGCACTCTTGGCCTGATGTTTGTAGAATATCTTAATTTTTGTTACATTTCTATGATCATTAGTAAATGTATGCTGATGTCATTCAGACTCCATATTGAGAATGAGAAGGTGTTCAAGAACATTTCCGATGTACTCTCTCAAGCTGTGTGTTTGGAAGAAAAAGCTAAACATATTCTTGCTTTTGAGGTTCAGATGTCTGATTTTGAGGATGTCGTAAGGTTTGTTACTAGTACATCTGTAGATTGCTGTGGTTCTTCTGTATTTAATGAAGGTGGCATTTTGACACATTTACTTATGAGTGGGTTTTTCTGTGTTGTGTTTTAATGTGTGCAGCCTCCTTAATCATTTTATTCAAAAATCTAGATTATTCTTGTAACAATATTGTTTTGTTTATCATAGTGTACAGATATATTATTTAAAATTTGTTTTAAGAAAATGGACAAAAAAGTGTTAGTGGGTCAACTCAGCCCGTTTTTAGTCCATACTGAAAAGGACCCATTTCAGCTTGAACCCACTATCTGACTTGCTTACCATGCCACCTATAGTAGATAGCAACATATATGTGGCTTTTATCTTCTAACCAAAAAACTTTTCAGGATGTCAGAAGACCTTTGTGTACTTTTACCTTCAATTGATGGTGTCAAGAAAGCTTTGTCAATGGCAAAGTCGTGGTTAGTTAAGTCTAAACCATATTTGGTATCTGATCACTCTGTGATGTTGGTTGCAAGTTCTTCACTCAAAGTTGACGAGCTGAAGGTTTTAACTATGTCTGATTATAATCGTTATTTAGATAGATGCTATGCATGAGTGGTTTCTGAGTCGATCTTTTTGAAATATGATTCAATTTTGCAGGAGTTGGTTTCAGAATCAAAATTATCGAAGATATATATGGAAGAGCGGTCTTTGCTTGAAGATGTCCTACAGAATCATATTCAGTGGGAGTATAATGCATATTCTGCATTGACTGATGCAGAGTCTCTGTTGGATATTCTTGATGTCGGTGATGGGATTTCTTCCAATCTCATCCCCAAAGTTGCAGATCAGGTTGCTACAATGGAGTCTATTATGAAGGCGGAGTTATCACTTCAATTTGACTCCCGTGTGATTCCGAAACTACAAGACACTTATGCAATTTTCCACTGGTGCTTGAAGGCGCTTACCTTCCAAGCTGTTGTTCCCACACTCAAAGTGTGTTCTTATACTGATCTTGCAATATGTTTCTTTCCCTGGAGGGCTATGTTTAAGTGATATCATCTAATTATTTTTCTCATTCTACAGGAAGTTGAAATGTTGTTGGAGGATTCAGAAAACCATCATGTTACATATGCATCTCGTCCTTTCCGGAGGTCGTTGGTTGATGGGATTAATTGGCTTAAGCTAGCTATTGAGATTCTTGGTCCATGCAATGTTAAAAGATTTGATGTAATTGATGTTGAAGAAGCCCTGAGAAAATCTAAGGTGTAATTTCCTTCAGAATGCTTCCGGTTGACTTCTGATGTGCAATTAGTGGTTGAAATAATATCTACTTTCTTCAATTTTATAGAAAAGGCAAAAAAGAAAGAAAGCAGAAATAAGACATGGACAAGTTTTCCACTTTTTTTTTCATTAAGTGTATTTTACTGACATTTTCTAATGGCAGATGATTAAACTATCCTTCCCGTTGATCGTTGGCCAATTACATGATGATATCAAAAGACACAAGTGAGTTTCACCAACATGCTTCATTGAAATTCTCTTTATTAATCATTTGATACTTACTCTATCCCCCCCACCCACCCACCCACACACATATTATATAATAATATACTCCGTAATATATAATTAACAATAGTTGGTACTTTATGAATAAAGTTGCATGCTTCTTTATATGTCATCAGTTTGTCATCTAAGCTTAAAGTGCTAAGATAATAATGTTACATGTGGGTGCTTAGCCCATGAAGGTTTTCTGCAGGCTTTAGTCTATCACGTAGCTAATCAAAGAAGGTTTGACTTATCATGTGTCGTTACCTTATATGGCAATAATTATATTAAATAATATTATCAACATTCTATATTCTTTCTTTATCATTCTCGTAAGATGTATTTTTTTAATATAACTAATTGCTAATTATCTTTTTCAATAAAAAAATTGACTCTCTGTAGTGTATGGGTGAACGAAGTGAAAGCATTTTTCAGCAGCAGCCCTGGAGACCGATCATGGTCTTTGTTACTGCAGCTCAAGGTGATATAATATTCTCAAGTTCACCCTCTTCTTTTCTTTTGCTCAAAATGATTCAGTGAGTAGCACAATTTCATGATATTTAATTTATGGTCTTTTGTAGATGTTATATTAATATAACTGGATCTATGCAGGAGGGTGGCAGCACAGATGCTTTCAGTTGCCGGGAAATGGACTTGGTTATATCTGAAGTGCAAAGGGTCAAAGAGTGGAAACAGAGAGGCGGGAACATTGTTGGGGTTAGAGGTGGTGATGATAATCTGCTAATCAATGCTCTATCTCGGGTACAGTGCTCTTCAGTTTGTCGTAGTTGTCATATTAATGTTATAGGAATGTTTTTCAACATTATGAAGATGATTTAACTCCCCATATATAGTTTTACATCATAATGAGCCTCTTACCCTACCAAATTAACCTTGATAATGTTATCTTTGTTGAGTTTTTCAGATATTAAATAATCTAGACAGATCTTTGTACGCATATAACAAGCCTCATGGCCGCGAAGAAAGAAAGTTATGCATGTTCTGCTCAAATGATTCTCAGCATCACGAACTCTCTACTTGTTCTATGTGCATGGATTGGTAAACTGTCATTGTCCTGTACTTCATTAATCATTATTTTGTTGACGTTTTTGATTTTAATAATGTTATACCTTACTTTCTGTTTTTTATTTTGATTATTAATTATTAATATTAATTGTTATTATCTGTATTGGTTTGCATGCAGCTACCACATACAGTGCATAAAACCAACTTTAGGCTGTTCAACTAATTCTGCAGCTCTCATATGTCCTTATTGCCATATCATTGAGAGCAGCAAAATCTCTCGGCTGGTATGGTTCAGTTAAGTTCATTGAGACTTGGAATCTTTTATTGTTTGCTTGACATCTATTTTGTTTTCAGAAAATCGATACCAAACGTCCAGAGTTGAATCTGTTTATGGAGCTTATATCTGATGCGGAAAAGTTATGTGTCGAGTAAGTGCCTTCTCTTCCTTCGTCCAATTGCATTCTTCATATAGCATGTGATACATGTGATCTTACACCACTTGATTGCTTTTCCCAAACTTAGATGCCTTTTATTCATCTAAGTTTACTTATTCAAGATCTACTTTCATTCCCATAGCTGTTTTGCTCAGTTGTTGGATGTGGAGTTTATACGATAACCTTTTCCACATATCCTTTTCTTTTGTCAATAATCCGTTTCTCAATCTTTGATAAGTAGCTCCATATGCTAATTTTAGACGTGGCAAAAGGAGCTAGCTGAGCGGCCTGAGTTATGGGTCAAGTTGTGTGATTTTTTGGCATGTCCCGAAATGTCAGGTTGGGTTGACCTGGACCATTCTTTGTCCAAAGTTTATGACTTCGTTTGCTCTATAATTTATGTGTTAAATATGATTACTAATTTATTTATTTCAAAAATGATACTTCATTTTATTAGAATGATCAACAGGGTTTTATGCATTAATATTGTACTTTGGGCGACTTACAACCCACTTGACCCGTTTCCTGGCAACGAATTTGACTTAGCCCGTTTGGCCTGTTACAGATACAACATAACCCAAATAGACCTATTCGAAAGTAAATGCGTCAAAATTGCCACCTCTAGCTATGTGTTATTTTCGGCTTCTCTATATAGATCTAAGCCTGGTTTTTGCCGATCTACCGCTCTTTGCAGGATTCAGGAAAAGGCTATTGTACGTCAAGTTATTGAGAGAGCCCTAGAGTACAAAGCTTGCTTAATTGAAGTTGTAGATTTTTCTTTGGGTTCTTTAGGCAAAGACACGAGCATGGTTACCTGTAGACTCTCTACTGCTTTAAAGGTGACGAATAATCTGCCTGTTGGGCTAACATCTAATCTTATTTTTTCAGATCTAGCTATATTCACATTATATTAAATACCACATGTTTGGTTAGTCATCTGTAATAGAGTATATGCTCTTATTTATCACAGGCAGCAGAGGTGGCTGAGGTCTGTGATCGTGAAACCAATTGCAAATTTGAGCTTGCATTAGCAAGAAACTCATGGAGAGTACGAGCATCCAAGTTATTAAATGGTTCACAAAAACCTTCAATACAACAGATACAACGGCTAATAAAAGAGGTACTGGCCTGTTGATTGTAGAGTTTAGTTTGCATAACCCTGCACTTGTCTGCCACCCTCCTACCTTATTTGTGAGAAATTAATACCAATAATGTCATCTTTTCATTATAATGTTATATGATTGTAAGTTGAAGTTGACATGTACAACATATGCTATGTTATCCACAAAAACATGAATGTTCTGCTTTTATAGTTACGTCTTGAACTAGCTGTTTGCCTATAATACTCTGGAAGGATGCTTGACAACTGACTCTGTTATATGGTAATATGTTCAGGGTCTTGCTATAAACGTTCCTCTGGAAGATTATTTCTGGCACAGACTAGAGACAATTAAGCACACTGGTTTGCAGTGGGCAATGAAGGCCAAAAAGGTTTATAGTTTCTCTTTCCTTCAACAAACATCTTTATGGGCCGTGTCAACTAATCTCTTTGCCAAAAAAGTAAATAAATAAAGATTATTTTTCGAAAATGAAATAAATAAATATTATCTTTGCCTACTACTGAGCAGGTTTCGGCGGATTCTGGTGCTCTTGAATTGCATAAAGTTTTTGAACTTATAGCAGAAGGAGAAAATTTTCCCGTGCACTTCGACAAGGAACTCAAGGTAACAAGAAAAATATGATTTCATTGTAGCTTGAGTCCTTTATATATTGATATTCTGTTACATTATTTTTGTTCTGTTATGCTTTTTGGTACTGCAGTTATTACGAGAACGTAGTATGCTTTACTGCATTTGTAGGAAGCCCTATGATCAGAGACCAATGATTGCTTGTGATAAATGTGATGAATGGTATCACTTTGATTGTATCAAGTTACCTTCAGCACCAAAAACTTACATCTGCCCTGCATGTGAGGTTGATGTAGCAGATGAAGATAAATGCACTTCATCATCAGTTCAACAAGAAAGGCATGTGCACTCTTTCAGAACTCTTTAAGTAGTGCAGAAATTTTGTTATCCCTTTTAACTTAAAAGTGCTCATGGAAGTCGATATGGGTTATGTTCTTCTCTGATGGGTTGATAGTCGCCGAAAGTGTACTTATGCATAATATCTCTAAATCATTTATTCAAAAAATTAGATTAATATTGAAATAAAATAATAATGTTTGACATTTTAAGAATTATCTAAAAATCGTAATGGTGACCTTCCCATTTTGCCAGCCCTACTACTTTGGGAGTTGCAGATTCCACCTTTGGGTTCTTGATTATACTTTGAACATTTTATAGGAACACTGCAATCGTACAATTTATCATGACGATGAATATACATTGTACATAGCCAAAATTGGTATTTTTTTACCTCAAAAATCAGAATATATCTTACACGTTAGATGGTTTGACAGGTTGAATGGTGAATGTGAAGAGCCTCAGACACCGTCTCCAAGACCAGTAGAACTGAGAAGAGACTTGGAGAAATCCAATTCAAATACAACCCGAAAAATAGCAGCAATCAATGACATTAGTATTAGGCGCCAAAGTGGCATTGAACGCCTCTTATGGAGAAATCGAAAGCCTTTCAGAAGAGCAGCTAAAAAACGCGTAGAGCTTGAGGTTTTTTCACCATTTTTTCATGTACATTAATAAAATTTACTATCGAGTTAAATGGAAATTTGATCATTTAATTCATTCAATTGATTCTAGGTTTACATCTCAATGTAGCTTGTTTTGTTTTCTTTATCGGTAGGTATCAAGTGACAAACTATATTTGTCATCTTACAGTTTTAGCTTTAGTTTGGTTGTAATGTGAAATCTGTTTGGGTTACTCATAAGTATATTGAACCGATTACGTATAAACTAGTAATATATTCAGAAGGATAACGGATATACTAATGTCTTAATCCGCTTTAGATTTTATAAAACCATGAAGTGATATTTTAAGATTGTATATATTTTTGCATACTTTCTTTGGTAAAATGGTGCTGCGGTTGACTGCATTCATCTATGATTTGGTATCGCTTATTGGTTGCTTTCAATTCTTCAGTTACATCGTTGAGTTTTGAATGCTGAGTTACTTAAGTTTGTAAAATAGCATTAATATCGGTTGTGATTAGAGTGTGATTAAAGAGGTTAGAACATAGCTTAGATTATAAGCAACATAAATCCTAAACCTAATGGATCGTAAATGTACAATTGGGATTGAGCCAACCTATTGTGTGATATTCTCTCGTAATCTGAGCGGGAGGCTTTCTAACGTACAAAGAGGAACAAGCATTGATAGCTCGGATAATTTTTTTATTTTTTCATCTTTTTTCTCTTCTTTTTTGTTTGTTTGTTTGCACGAAGGTAGATTTATATTCGGGGATAGCATTGCATATTGCTCGACGAATTCCTCCTTTTTTGTGACTTTTTTTTACGTAATGACTTATATGCCTTTAGGACAGAACGGCAATTTGGTAGGCAACTTTTCTCGACGACGACAATGATCTACAACAGGAAAGAAGAGTTTTGACTAGGAAGAAAAGAGTTTTAATTGATTGATGACTATTTAACATACTGTGGGTGTAGTACAACGACTAGAATTTTGGGTGATAGAGTCTATGAGTTTGATAGAGAAACAAAAAGGACTAATTAAGCGGAAGCAAATAAAATGGGATCCCTCTAGATCATTGACGGGTAGCTGATAACTAGAGAATAACAATTTTCCAACATTTAAACTTAAAGTTCTCATACAACATAAAATAATAAAATAATAGTAATATTGATTATGATTATAATTTTTAATTACATAAATTGAATTACATGTCTATTTATAATGAATTATATGCTAATAAGCAATATAAACCTTAACCTAATAGGATATAAAATCACGATTGAGGTTGGACCTACCTCACTTTGTGGGTTAATATGTCAAAAATATATATGAAAATTGAGTAAAACTGAAAATTATAGTTTTACCCTTAGAATGTGAGTGCGATATATGACATCAACACCAAATATGACTTGTCAATTATTCAATGATAAAGATATTATTTATTTTCTTTGTTTTATTTTTTAAAAAATAGAAAAGAAAAAGTTACAAATTCTCATCTTGATATCAACTACTTAACAGCAAATATTTAATAGAGGTGAGATCATTTAAGTATGAGTTTTTTTAAAGTATGAAAGTACCAATAGGAATGAGTCACGTGGCAAAAACTCAATTTCCTCCACTTTTTTAAAAATTAAATATCTCAAAAACCGTTATTCAAAAAATTATAAATATTGCACGATAAAAATCAGCGGTTTCTCTTCTTCGATTTAAGATCCCACAAGGCATACTATCGACGATTTTTGATTTTTTTTTTTTCATTTTTTGTGGATTAACATATGTGTTATAATGGATTAACAAAAGTGTTACCCGCGGTTATCACATGTGTTATCAACGACTATCACATGTGTTACAATCAATAGTCGATGCTAACACATGTGTTAGTCGTCCGTAACACATGTGTTATTTGTTTATAACACATGTGTTACAAATTTTCAAAACCGACCAAAAAATGATAAAAAAAAACAAATATCGTCGATAGTATGCCTTGTGGGATCTTAAATCGAAGAAGAGAAACTGCTGATTTTTATGGTGCAATTTTTATAATTTTTTGAATAACAGTTTTCGAGATATTTAATTTTTAAGAATGTGACAATGGTTGAGATTTGTACTTTCATACTTTCAAAACTTTTCATATTTTAATGAATTTTCTCATGTTTAATAATGAGAATCAACCGACATTTCCTATAATAAAAAATTAAAAAGAGTAACATAAATTTATTGTTAAATAAAATGCTGAAAAACAGCTTATAGACAAAAACGTACCCTACATTACAACCACTTGTGAATTCGAGGAGTAACATTATACCTTCAAATAAACTGCGTACACATTACTTACCAGAAAGTTTAATATAAAAAACATATTTAATGATTTATACTTTAAAAATAAGAATTTTAAAAACAGAAAAAGGCCAAATAAATTAGTTAATCGAAACTAAATTAAAATAAAAATAATTACATAAGGAAAAATTAGTATAGTAGTTTAGCACTCCGTACATACGCATTCCTTTCAAGCTTCACTACTCCACCTGAGTTCCTTTGAATTGCTTTCGGCGTAATCTTTGCGGCCGAAAAGAATTTGTTGCGGAATTCACTTCTAGCACATCACCGAAAACCTTCCCATTTTCAATTTCGTTCATGCTATTTTTATGCTAATCACGATAATGTCATATTTCGCAACGTGTGTTTCTCGTGTTCGGTATTTGTGCACACCAACTCTTTGTAGAAATGCGTGACCCACATTTGTAGTCTCTAATTTCAATTTTCTGGGTCAGATTTCGATTTGAAACTCATAACCCAAGCTCCCATGTTCCTTAGTTATTTTGATAGTTTTAATTTGGTTTGTTGGGTTCCAATCAAAAAAGGTATATGCTACTTTATGTGCTTTATAAATTTATTTTATGGGATTGATGGATAGTGATGTTCTATATGAAAAGATTGCATCTTTTTGTAAAAAATTAAAATGTATTATAAATTGATAGTAAGTATTGGGAAGACTGTATGTAAAGGACTAATTTTTGGATAATATTGGTTGATAGATGAAGTTCATGAAGCCACTCAGGTTGTGCCAGGACTTGCAAAAGCTACATGGTTTGGAGCGATGTCAATATCTTGGTTTGGATGTTGGCAATAAATACGTCGGTCTGGCAGTTTCAGATTTTAACAACAAAATTGCCTCACCTTTAAGGTATTAACTTGTTGTAAATGCATAATAATTGTTAGGATAAACTTAGAGCATCTGTGATATCTTGGTGATGCAAAAGTAAAAATAGGTGTAATTATTATCTGTAGTTACTTGTAGTGTACTTGAAATTTTTTTATGTTTTCATATGATGCAGTGTTCTTGTTAGGAAGAAAACGAATATTGATTTAATGGCTCTTGATTTTCAGCATTTGGTTAGTTTCCTTGTACTTTTTCGTGATGCAAAAACTTAAGGGCGCGTTTAATTACCGAAAATGGTTTCTTATTTTTCACCTTCGTCTTTCTAGAACTATGAGACTTGTTTTTCACCCTTAAAAAACTATTGAAATTTGAAAATGTGTTCATTTGCTTTCATTTTCCAGTTTAGAAAGCAAGATTTTCCAGTTGATATTTTCCTTAAAAGTCCAATTTGAACTCATTTCCTGTTTATTGAGTTTTCCTTGAATACGCCTCCATTTTTTGCAACTAACGCACCCTAAATTCTCTCTCTTTCTCTCTCTCTCTCTCTCTCTCTATATATATATATATATATTTCATTTATCTCCTGATCTACAACTTTCTATGTATACTTGACCTATAACAAGTAGTAGGATTACATTTGATTTTGAACTATGTACTTGAAAGTTCGGTCGCTTCTTTTGAGTGCAGATATCAGAGCTTTCTCTGTCTGCCTTTATTGTTGGATACCCGTTTAACAGGCAAAAGAACTGCCCTAATGTAAGTTGTTATTTCAAGTTGCAACTTCAATTGTTCATTTATTCACTATGAATTTCATTATCTTATTTGTCCATATCAATTAGGCTACCCAAGTGAAAGTATTTGTCGATGATCTTACTAAAACTGGGAAACTCAACGATGTACAGTATACCTTTTGGAACGAGTCCTTTACAACAAAGGTGAGGACTTTTTGGTGTACTTTGAATTGTATAATATATAGGATATCAAAGTATACAAGCCTTATGATTACCTTTGTTACTTAAATTAATATAATTCCAGTAGTCACCTTTTTTGTAAGTTGTAACTACGGCTAGATGCTACTTGATGTGCTTAATTTGGTGACAGTCTGTTGACCTACTGATGAAGCCGTTGAATTTCCACCCAATGGAAGCAAAAACAATAAGTGACAAATTTGCTGCTGTTGGGATACTGCAGGTATTTTGCATCTGTTCTGCCTTTTTAATTCTACTATTTCTTCGCTTTAAAACTCATAAAAACAATTTATATTAATGTGTATCAATGATTCTCACTTTCTTATGTCATAATGTGTATGGGCTTTTCATTGTTAATATTAGGTGTGAATTAACATACCATTTGTTGGTCTTTTGCAGGCGTATCTGGATTTTATGAACAGGAATGTGGTGACAAAACAAAGTCAATAAACATCCACCTCATGGACTATGCTAGGATTCTAAACACAGATCTTATAGTTATAATGTTATGGATATATGGGGTTGATTTTGAAGTATGACGCCAAGAGCTATTTTGGTTTCTTAACTGCTGTGGGTTGTTTTTTGTAATGTTAGAATATTTGTAATTCAGATCACACCGGTAGCTTATTTGTTTTAACTATTTAATTTTTTGGTTTTGTAAGACAGTATAAACAGATATCGACAGGTTATGTAAGGTCTTATTTGTTTTAAATATTTAATTTTTTGGTTCTAGGTCCCATTTCTACTAAATAAAAAAAATGAAACCTTTATGACTGACCATTTGCTTATCGTAGCAAGAAGTAAATAGAATGTATGAAAATTGTATTTTGGTAGAAGTTACTGAAACAAATAAACACTTAATTGGGTCTTTAAAGTAATTACTTTTTGGAAATCACCAAATTAACCAACAGTCATTCATGTCTTTCTGTCTCACTTCCTACTAGGGAGATCAAAGGACAAAACTTGGTAAATCACAAGTCTATTTTCCTTCTTATAAGTACCTCATTGTTTAATCACCTTCATGTCCATCTACTTCCACATATGGGTTCTTCAATGGGTATGAATAATACTTGTAATACAATGGTTGCATTCTTCTTGAGTTATTTTTTACATACTTTTGTCTAGAAGTCCATGTAATATAAATATTATGCGCAAGTAAGTCAGTTGATCTTTCTTTTATTGGTAAGTTAAAAATTGTGACTAATGAATTTTCAGGTTCATACAAGGTGAATACAAGTGATGTTACAAGAGGGAAGCAGTGTGGTTATGGTGGGATCTTGAGGGATGAAAGAGGCTGCTGGGTCAGGGGATTCATGGGTCACCTTGGAACTGGTCAAAAGTCCATTGACGCTGAATTTTGGGCCATGTTCAAAGGCATTGAGCTCGTCAATAGCCTACGGTTGCAAAATGCCACGTTGAAAACTAATTCGTTGTCTGCTTTTGATATTCTTGAAAAACCTGATATGTATAGCAAAAGTTCTAAATTGAAAGCAAAGATATCGGATTGCCAGAAGTTAATCAAGAAAAATGGAATAAGTTTGAACTTCATTACTGATGAAGAAAACAAGTGTGCGAATTTTCTTGCAGAACTTGCCATGGATGATGATGATGCTGATGACGAATACGAGGATGTTCTTGAACCACCTCCTGGCATTGAAAGTTTTATGATGGCTGATAAACGCGATGTGGCTGATACTTGAAATTGGTTTTATTAATTACAAAATGATAAGGTAATGTTGAATGTGCATAAAACATATGTTTAAAAGATGTGTCCATTCCACACGAGTAACACATGGAATTGATAATATTTATATTTCTAGCCATGTTAAGCATTTTTCAAATTAAAATGGTACTCCGTATTTTATATTTGGCCAACAAACGATCCATCTGTTATAAAAGAAGGTAAGAAACATTTTATATAAATCGTTGATGTTTTTTCTTTCAATGTCGTAGATATTAAATATGAAAATCAAAGTGAAAATCACTTTTATATGACAGATACGTACTGCTGAAATCAATCATGAAATTCAGCTACAGAAAGAATGCTAGACAAATACGTTCGTATCAGTTTGATATTGTTTTTGGTACAACCTTTCAAATAAGGATGACTACTCTTCAAATAATTTTCAACATGCAGCCAACGCATGACACGAAGGGCTCGCAGCTAATGCTACCCTATTAGACTTAAATAGAGTAGTACCACAAAAAATAATGGCTCTCACCTTAAAGCAACCAATTACTAAGATAACTTTTGGCACTAGCTATTTGGGACAAATTTCAACATACAAAAGATAGCGACTTATGTTTTAGTTGCTCAGTTTACTGCCATACTCAGATAAAACTGGAAGAGTTAATAATACCCCTTGAAATATTATCTAACAAAAATATGTTCATGGAGAGATGCATATCGGAACTAAGATAAGGTTCCATAACAGTGTTACACTACGAACAAAGTCAAATGCTTAAACACAACAAAAGACGACTGGTATAAACGTGTGTATCAACGGTCATCGAAACTACATGATTGTAACCAGATCAAATCAAGCAGTCTGCACGTTCTGCATCCATAATCAGGCATTACAAACCAAAGGGCTAGCATCAAATCACAGAAAGGTTCTTGAATCCAAAATTTCAAAAGAGCACAAAAGCCTAGCCACTTGATTCTGAAATTTGAGATCCACATATTAGAAGACTGTTGAGCAGCTTTAAAAAAAATTATTCCATCCACCGAGATCATCATTATATAACTTGGTGTGCAGGGTATGTCTTTGACTAGTGATCAAAAATCTAAAATGACTCTTCATTAAACAGACGGAAGGAACTTTGTAGGTCATAAATATAACAAATATCTTGCTATAAATGGACATGTAGGTAAAATTTAGATCAAAATCTTACTAAAAAGGCAGCAGTAATTTTTGGAACAGCCAATTATGGGACGTGAAGCTTTCTATTGTGACAAGTAAGATTCATGAGATACGACCTACTGGCATAAATTCAGAATGAAACGTTGTTCTTAAGAAAAACTGCATTCAATCATCACTACCAAAAAGAAGGGGGAAAATACCTCATTCAATTGTATCTCATCGAACCCCAAGAATAGCCGATGCCAAACCAAAGACTGCAAATTTAATGAAGATAACAATCAGCAATTCAACCACTACAGTTACTAGAAGAAAAACGCTGAAAACAGTAGGCTTACAAATTATTCTCTTCCACTGTCATCATCAGGCGATGCTGGTTTAACATCAACAGAGAAACTATACTCCTGATCGCATCCCATGTAAGAATCACACATAAAATATAGAGTAAAGCTCTTCTTCCCTGGTTCAGTTGGAGCCGTAATATTATCAAGTTTGACCTTTGACTTCCTTTGCAACGAAACCCTCTTGATTGCAAGCAACTGATTACTTTTGGTATCACCAACAACTAGCCACCACCCCTCTTCTTTAGCTTTCGGATACCTCGGTCCATCCACAAGCCCCACCTCAGTCCTACCCTCAAGATCTCTTTCAAGTGTCACCACCAGAGTAATATCCTCCCCAGCCCTCACATTATCACTATCCAACACGTCATACGACAAATCGATATTAGGGAAACGGTTACAAAACTTTGCAATGTCCATTAACTGAGAATCCGACATTTGCAATAACTCCCGTCTCTCATCATCCTCCATTTCTACCAAATCGAACACTGTCTCGATACTCCTTCCAGGATTTTCCTGGCATCGTTTGGCCACTTCTTTGTTAAAATGAGGCAGCTGCAAGAGAACCGAATCCCGTTCCCACATCCCTTGTGTCACCATCTGGCTCACTTCCATAGCTAGAAGTGCTAAACTAAGCCACCCGTTGCTTGAAATAACATCAACCATTGCTTGCAGCAACCTACTAGCATTTAAAATCACTTCTTGCTGGTCAGAACCAAGATTGCCGCCTACCATCTGCCTAGAAAAGTGAGCCTGAAGTAGTGCATTGGCTTTCACATGTGGGTCCGCATATTTCGGGTTCTCGAACGAAAATCTTTGATGATTAATCAACTTCCGTATCAATTCTTCTTCACCAGGGCGTACAGGAAGTAATTCATACTCAGATGCTGAAGCTAAAATCTCCAAAAGACCCTTTAGTTTTGTCTTGCTAGTTATCGAAGAGCTAAACCGTTCGATCGTCGTATAGCTGATATAATAATATGAAGCAATCATACCAAGATTGAGAGGTGAAAGATCAAAATCCTCTTCAATTGTAACACATTTACTCGATTCCAAATCACTCAATGTGTTCTCCACAAGCTCCGAGAGGTGGTCTGATAAATGCCTTTGACTAACACCTTGAAGATTGTAGTAATTAGGGTTCTGGGTAAGTCTCCTGTACATGAATGTCCAGGTGAGGTAATCAACAGCATCTTGTTTATTCGCAATCACTTCAACAACCACCTCGGCATTCAGATTATCATGCAAGTGATGATGCAAATGACTTTCAACAGGGAATGCTTCAAATAAGAACTTTTTGTAATACTCCTTACGTGGGGCATGACAAAATATAACACACTTCCCAGAATTATCAACAAGAGGGCGACTCGCAGAGCCCATCATTTGAAGAAGATCAGTAACAGGATAATCAGTGTGGGCATTTTCCCGACCGTCGTAATACTGTGTTCCCATAACCACCACCAAATGTGCACGAAGAGAAACGCCCCAACACATTGTACCACTCATTACACATACTTGAATGCACCCTGTTTCAAAAAGAGTCTTGACTATATCTTGGTCAGTAGTAGTCAAACCCTCGTGTAGGTACCCCACCCCATATTTGAGAGTCTCTTTCAACATGGGTTCCCGAATTCTCTCAATAAACGGGCCCAACTCGTTTTCAGACTGAAGTAAGAACAAAGGTTGGTTTTCTCCAGTCTCTGCACTCAAATGGGCAATTTCAGCACTCGAGTATGTCATGAGATCGACAGCTGTCAGGCGGGCATGCTTCCTTGTAGGAACATACACAATGGCAGGCTTTCTATTCTTAGCATGTTGTACAATAGCAGTGTAAGTCGGTTTGCTCATTGCTTGCATTCTGGCTTCAAAATTAGCTATGTCTATGCCTTGAATATGGATTTCAAGCGGCACTGGACGAACACCTGGCGGGAAATTGAAAAGACCATGTGACGTAGCACCAATCCACTCACCTAAATCTTTAGCATTTGCAAGAGAAGTTGATAATGCTACAATTCGAATATTATGACCCTGACTAGCAATGTATCTCATCCTAGAGACTATAACCTCCAAAACTGGGCCACCTTGACCACCAATCAGATGCAGCTCATCAACAATAAAAAGACTTACTTGTTGAACGTGCTTACGCTGCTTCCAACGACGAGACAATGCATCCCACCTATCAGGAGTACTAATTATCACCTGTCCTTTTTCAAGTAATTTCAAATCAGTCGCAGTTTCCCCGGTCAACTCACAGACTCTTAACCCAAGACCCTCTCCAAATTTCTTTTTCCATTCGTTATATCTCTCCTTAGCAAGTGCCTCAACAGGAGCAATGTACACAGCCCGCATGACGCTATCAGGCACTTTCTGATGGTTCCTTAGAATTGCAAATTCTGCGCATATTGTCTTCCCACTTCCCGTTGGTGCAGCAACCAACACGTTGTCGTCAGTGTTATACAACACCGTGAAAACTTGAGTTTGAACGGGATTGAAGTGCTTGAATTCTTGATAAAGTGCTTCGTATAATGGGTTTCTCAAAGCAGTAACAGGGAGTGGTTGCAAATCCAGCAACTCAGTAGGTGGTGGATATTTTTCAGGTAAGATCAAGTGACGAAATGAAACAGGCAAGACCGACAAGGACCCGAGCCATCTATCTGACACAACCTTGATAAAGTATTGAGGAGGTAAAGGTTCATAGATTGGGACAGTGAAACTTAAAGTGTGGTCCTCGTCGATGTACTGTTTTTTCAGCAGAAAATACTCGTTATGAAGTATATATTCCCCATCATTATCTTCTACAATCACCCAAAAGGGTTCCACATATCCGTGAATTCTATCTTCCCATTGAAAATCTGGAGTGATAGTGAGTTCAACCCTCAAGATAGTACGGGTGATTGGTTGAACATGTGCAGCTAAATTAAGTTTTGGGAACTGGTGAATGCACTTGTGAAGGTTTCTTCCTAACTTCGGGGCACGAACAAGCTCTCCTAGCTCTTGCGACGAGAGATCATAATACCTTTCCCATGCCAGATCTTTTTTCTCAAGTTTCATTAGTATATCATTTTTAATCCCGTGAAATTGTCGTAGAGGAGTTTGAACACTCCAAATCCTCTTATTAATCATTTTGCACAAGTTTAAAGCCTTCTCGGCCAACTGTGCCCACCCTCGTTTCAATACGATCTCAAAAAGAGCACGCATAAGACGCCCCGCACTCTGCAAAAAAAACAACAGCCAAGGTTTAATTAACAAACTATATCATGCAACTGTAAATACTATGTACAAATATCAGGGGAAATGAAAAGAAAAAGGGAAAGCTAACGAATGTTTAAAAGACCAAACAAACCTGAGTTATGAACACCATATCAGAGGTCAAAGAAAGTCCTTCAAGTTTTAGCTGAGAGATATATGCTTGGAGTAAGACATTGATCTTTGCACTTGTCTCTTCTAAGTTTTCCTTGATGGGAATTGGAACACGCTCCAAAAGCTTTACAAGTTCCATCTTCTCATCTTGTCTTACTGATACATATTTGAACTCCTCGCTGAGTGAGAACAAGCGGCAGAGCTCAATATCACTCATAGTAGGCTTCAAATGCTCATTGTAAGTAGCAATCGTACCATGGGTTATGTAATAGTAACTTGCAATTCGACCCAAATCGGTGACCTGAAAGTAACCGCTTTTTCTGTCATACTTCACCAAGTTGTTTTTGTCCAGTATTGTGGCAGCAGAATGGATCTACAAGATATAGTAAAAAGCATTAGTCTCTCAAACAGCAATGAAACTACAATCATTGTAATAATGACACAACTTGTTTTTGAAGTAAGATAGCAATTCAAGCACTAAAATTAAACCCAAAGACAATTTTTTGATTCTTTTGCAATAAAATCACACCTAATAACACATTGAAGAAATCAAATATCAATAGTTGATTAACAATGACGATGAAGCCACAAACAGTTCACAGAAAGGAAATGAAAACCAAGTATATTGAGAATCAGTCAGAAACTTACCAGATCAGCTCTCCTTTCCTCGAGTAAAGGATCTCTGACCAAAGCATCAGCTGGTAAACCATAAAGTGGAGGGTTCCGAATCATACGAATATACAGGTAAGTGTAGCCAAGCCACTGGAGGGCTTCTTTTGCATTTTGAACTGTTCCAAGGACTATTTCTGCATTCAATTGATCAGCCAATTTGGACACAAACTGACTTTCAATTGGAAGCTGTTGATTCATTAATGAAAGGTAGTATTGTAGCTCACTGTGTCCAGTTATAATGATCCCTTCACCATAAGTATCAAACTGTGGCCTCCCTGCACGACCCAACATCTGCATAACATCCAGAGGACTAAGCTCTGTCCATGCTCCTTTTTCTGGATTATAAATCTGGGTTCCTTTAATAATCACAGTGTGTGCTGGTAAGTTAACACCCCAAGCAAGAGTGGCAGTCGAAACCAGTACTTGAATGTGTCCATCAGCAAATAATTCCTCAACAAGTTGCCGGTCAGCCCTAGCCATCCCAGCATTATGGATTGCAAGCCCATATGGCAATAGATCCTTAAGATCATTGCTTTTCACAAGCTCGGTATGTTCATGAAGAATTTCACGGCTTGCACTATCTTCTTTCAAGAAAATCCCCAAAGTGTCATTAGCAAGAGCAGTGTCCCTAATTGCACGAGCAGTTTTTGTTGTTTCCTTCCTCGAATGCACAAATATAAGCACCTGATGCTTTCCAGCCACACCAATCACCTTTTCATAACATATATCATTCATTAATTGAAATCTCTGCAATGGCTTCTTCACTGTGATTCCAATATATTGCTGCGCAAGAGGGCAAGGTCTGTAACTATTATCAAAATGGAAGAGACCTTTATTTACATCGACTCGCATAAATAACGCTACATCTTCGTAGTTTGGAAGGGTAGCAGATAATCCAACCAATCGAATATGTTCCTTTGTGGTCTCAATTTGCCTAACAGTTCTTGCCACAATACTTTCAAGTACAGGCCCTCTGTTATCATGCAGAAGATGGACTTCATCAATGATTAGAAGCTTCACAAGTTGAGTATAAGTACGGTCTCCTGATTTTCTAGTAATGATATCCCACTTCTCAGGAGTGGTGACAATGATTTGTGTTTCCTCAATCTGTTGCCGGGTCAAAGACTGATCTCCACTCAGCTCCATCACAGCGACACCATAGTTCTTCAAACGATTTGACAGGTTACCAACCACTTCAGCAACAAGGGCCTTCATTGGTGCCACATAGACTATCTTGTAGTCACTATGATTAAACGAACCATCTTCATTCATATGCAAACCTATCTGTTGAAGTATGGTGAGCATCGCAACGTTGGTCTTTCCTGCTCCAGTGGGAGCACAGAGTAAAAGATTGTCTGCTTTAAAGAGAGCAGTTTCATAAACTTTACTTTGAACCCTGTTTAACTGTTGCATTCCCTCAAAAGCAGGTTGGGCCCAACTCGGCATGGCGGAGATCTTTACTAGCTTCTCATCCTCAGCAAATGGCTTCGCCTTCAAAGCCGGTACATGAACTTCTTCATATCCTTTGCTGTGGTTCCTATAAGAACCTACAGGAAGCTCACACTTCTTATTCGCCATCAGAAGACCGCCTTGGTGAAACGAAATGCTCTCAAGATCAAGCAACTGCCGTTGACCCTTTAACCAACCGTTTTCAGCATCCCGGTCAACAACATCTCTTCGATCTCGGTCCCCAGATCCACCACCACTCTCATCCTTCAAACGTCTTGCTTCTTCTCGTATGCTTTTCTCCAAATTCTTCTGCCTCTCTTTTGCTGTAGCCCTTGTGGCATGCAACTGTTCCAATATTGCAACCAAATCAGGCCCAAGTTCCATCATCTTTTCTTCAATCTGTTTCCTCTGTTCTTGGTCTTCGGCTCTTGCTAAACGGGTACACCACACAATCTTCAGCCGGTTCCGTAAAAGGTACTTTACAAGACTGAACTGCTCAAACTGGAGATGCACCAGTAGATTATTTTCAACTTCACGATCATCACCTTCTTCGAGAATCTTTAGAACCTCTTCAGCAAGTTTCTGGCTCTGTTGTGGATCCATCTGCTGATCATAGGCATGTGAGATCTTCCTCTGAAGCCAATAAGCATCAATGTCTTGTACATTAAGTGTCATACCCTCGCTAGCTTCTTGAGAGTCATCGTCATCCATACCCCCACCCATCTGCATACCATTGTTCCTATCTCTATCCAAACCATCATCTTCATCCTCCTCATCATCTTCCTGCACAATATCAAGATCACTCTCGTCATCATCCTCTTCATTCTCTTCAAACTCAACAGCTACACCAACATCATCATCAAGAGTGTCTTCACCCTTTGCAGCATTAGACCCAGTCCCATCACCACTAGCATCTTGAAAATCTGTTATAAGCCTCCCAATTGAAACCAACTGATCAAACACTTGATTCGGAATCGGGTTCAACAGCTTCTCAATATCCTTCTTCTTGTCAGGATTCTTCAACGTATCATTCTTAAGCACAGCCAGAATCTCATCTGCAGCACCACTAACAATATTCAAGGGCTGACCACCCAACTGCTGCTGTATCACACTAAGCATAGCCTCATACGCAGCTCGAGTTTCTTTCGTTTTCGGCTGGTAAACCCCTTCTTCTGTCGAAGTAAGCACACTCTCTTCTTGCAACCGCCGTCTTTTACTCTGTCTATTATTTGCAGCTTCAGGATTAGCAAGCGAAGGATCACGCTCTTTCTTCTTCTTAGATTTCGTTAGTTTTTCATCCAACTCCGCTGGTCTCCCTCTATAAGCACGGTCACCAAAACTTCTAGGATCAATCCTTCCATACAAAGACTCAGGTTCTCCAGTTGGCTCATGTGTATCTCGTGGCCGAGAATCAGTAGTCAATACGAGACTCGAGTTAGCTCTGTATTCATACTGCTTAAATCTAGCATGGGCCTCAGCGCCACCACCCAAATTCGCCATCTCTAATCAACCACCTTCCAGTTCAATAACCCCTAGTCATACAATCACCAAAACGAATCGAATCAGCCAATCAAGTACAATAAACCTAAAAATATGTGCACACATATATATATTATAGTAAATACTAACTATACTGCACCACAGATTGATAAACCCTAGAATCAATATAAAGCAATAATTGAAAAAACACCTTTGCGTGTTACGGTAAAACCTATAAATCAACAAACATATGTACAAACAATGTCGTGGTTCCGACGAACGAAACTACGCTTGCGAAACCCTAGAAAAATAATAAAAACTAAGGGTTTTAGTTTGAATCTGGTGGAAATGGAACACAAAAAGAATAAAATATATAATAGTGATGAACAAGAATGAACATATCTATAATTAATAGAAACACATATACGTACCAGTATTTGGATATTGAATTGTTAAGCGGCGATATACAATAATGAATTTCAGAGAGAATAAGGATACATATAGATACAGAGATGTATAAGTATGAAGCGGGAGGGATGAGGCGGTTTTGAGTCCGAGTTTACGGGCACTGTCTAGGTTTTGTCAGTCTTGTTTAACGGGTCGGGTCCGAGTTTAGACCCGTTTTCGCAGATATTTGTTTTGTCCACACGCAACTTGGGTTTCAAGAAATTAAACGAACCGCGAATGGCCGAATGGGTGTTTTGCATCTTGTATTTCAAGTTCAAAGTTTTATTATTTTAAAATTAATATAATATTTGGAGGTTTCAACTTTCCTTATTAGAATTGTTAACTATCCGAGTTTAGAATCGTTAACTATCCGAGTCTAACTATCAGTGATAGGAGCTCGACTTCTTTTATAATTACTCGATTTAGACTGTAATACGTATTGATAGATGTGTATTAGCTCGAGTTTGAACAATTTCTTATGGTTCGATACTTGTTTAGTTTTTTAACCAAGTTTAAGTCACTCTTCTTTAAATTCGAAGTAGAAAAACTCATTCGATAACTCGAGTTTGAACTTGTATAATCTCATTTATATTTTTGGTTTTGTGTTAAAATTAAATTGTCTGCATTTATTTAACATTTCAAAGTACAAAATCTTTATATAAACTAGACTCGTTAAACGAGCATTCGAACGAGTCAAGTCAACTGTTAATTTATTAAGCTTGGCTCGTGAAGCTAGCGCTGTTACGGTATGATTCAACTTCCTAAAATAAAGATATTTGAAAATCGAGTTATCTTAGGTAACAAGATACTTGGAGGACAAATGGATGCCTATATGAATAGGAGTTTTTAGTTACAGATTTGGTGAGGAGGTTGGGAGAAAGAGATAGCACATATGAGAGTCGTGTTGTGAGTCTCCCTCCTCCCGTGCAGTGAGTTTTAGGTGATTCAATAACGACGGGAGTCGATTATGTTATTATAATATACCATTGAGAGTGGTATAAAGAATTGTCAACGTATTCAAGATCGTTGAGAGGAGTATCCATTCTTGTAATATTGTTCATAATAGTGAAGTGTTAAGTGGCCTACGGATCCCATGGTTTTTACTCTCCTTTGAAAGGTTTTCTATATAATTTTTTTTGTGTTTTATGCATTTAATTATTTACTTATACACGATTGTGTGATTTGTTGTGATGGTAGAGCGGGATCGACCACAACAAGTTGAGCAATAACTTTCGTGCAATCACAGATGATATCAAACTCAAAGTTGAATAACTCGTTAATTGTTCGACTTGTTAACACTCTTATTTGATATCTTTATGATATCTTCCTCATGACATTAATACTTGTTCAAAAAAATCACGAGCTTGATACATGATATTATATGATGTACAAATATAATTGAACCAACCTTTTTATGTTCCAAATAGTCAAATATAGCACTGCTATATTTCAACTTCGAAGGTTAAAGATACAAGTTGAACCCATTGTTTTATTACAAAAAAATACCTACACGAATACTCATTTTTGTCATAGGTCACAATATAATTTACATTCAGGTGCATAACGCATGTGCTCTGCTAGTAGATAGTGAATTTTTTTCATCTAACCTTAATCGAGATTCTTTATATATTTTATTGATGTTAAGTGAAACAATTTACTATAAACATTGTACATCATAATTACACTAATTATAAATTAATATGGAATACTCCCTATTACTTTGTATGATTCATTATTTTGTTATTGATTTGTTGAATTCTTCACATTTATTTACTCTCATATCTAGCTCGATACTTCATTGAATTATTTTACTTTTAACTTGCTACAGTGAAATTTCTTACAAGTAAATTATATACTATGTATATCCACTAAACTAACTATGTCAAATTGTTTGAGATAATTATACCTTCTAGTAAAGTTAGGTAAACTAAGCTTATTTATAAGAGCTTTTTAAATCATGAGCTAACATAAACACTCCATGAATAAAATTTTCACCTCCTCATAACTTTAGAAACAAATATCTCATCAAAGGGCATAAAAGAAAGAGACAACCAAATTTTGACATATATACTCAAGTCCATTTTGTTTTAATTTTACAAGCTAGATTTTATGTTTTCTAAGTTCAATCAAGAACATTTTATTAGCTCTCGGCTTGGGAGCTTGTTTGCTCTTAACCAGGCCTTGTTGTTTAAATGGGTATGGAGGTTTTGTTCTAACCCTTCATCGATTTGAGATAAGGTCATTACTGCAATATATGGGGATCATGGTTTGATCGGTTTACCTATACCCAGCTCTCAGCCTTCTTCCCCATGGATTTGTGTTTTAGAGGCGATATCGAAGTTATGTGTTAGAAACATTAATTTGCTCTTTTTTTTTTTTGTTGTAAAAAGCGGATTGGTAATGGTTTTAGTAGTTCTTTTTGGGAAGACCGTGGTAGTGTGTTGCCCCGTTATGGACTGATTTCGCTTATGTGCTTGCGTTAGAGCTGGAAAAGCAAGTTACGTTTCACTCGAAAATGGGTCAACCTGGTTGGAAGGCCTCCCTTCGGCGTGAGAGAGGTGGTGTTGAAAAGAACCAATGATGTAGGTTATGTGATCTCTTGGTCGTTGTTTCCTTGTCTTCTATTAATGATCACCGATGATTTTTGGTTGGTTTAGGGCTGTTTTTAGTGGCCTCGTCTAGGAGGTTCATCAATTCTCACAACCGTTTGATTACTTCTACTGCCACTACTTGGAACAAGTTAGTTCTGATTAAGGTTAACGTTTTATGATGGAGGTTGTGTATTAACAAGCTTCCTACTATATGCTCAATTTATCTACTAGAGGTCTCGATATCCCCTCTTTGATGTGCCCGACGTGTGACATAGACTCTGAGACATTTGTCCATCTTTTATTTTCTTGTCAGCTTGTGGTTGCGGTTTGGGCGTTGGTGGTAAATTGGTGGGGCATTTCGGTTCCTACGTGAAATTCTTATGATGAATGGTTGACTTGGTTATTGGCACTAAAAAGGAAAAGTATAGTTAAAGATTATTTCAAGGCTACTTGCTTAACAGTGTGGTGGAACATCTACCTCTATCGGAATGAATGTTTCCAAAAAGAGTCTGATTTTTAATGATGTTGTTTCCGAGTCTTTCTTTTAGGTCTTTAATAGGAGTAGGAAGGTTAAGCCTAATTGAGTTGATTGCCATGAAAACCTCATTCTTATCATTTCTCTTATGTAACTTTACTTTTTTTTTTATAGCTCATTACTAAATCTAATGAAAGCATTGGTTTTTTTTTTAAAAGAACATTTTATCAGCTACGTCGTTTTATGAACATATAAGAGTCGAAATTCATAGATTGTATGGACTTACATTTTCAATTAAGGTAGTTACTAAGATCTAATATGGCTTGTAACATCCTCCCCATCGGCCTAGTATTTTTCGGTAAATTCATTTCCTTATTTACTTTATTTAATTTGATCAATTTATATGAAATGTTTGAGTGGGTAATTGTTAGGAATAATTAAATGGGAATTATGGTATTTTTAGTTTAAAATACGGATATGCCTAAATATTAGAACTAATACCATCGTGTGTTAGATTAATGATAATAATACATCGTAGTGTACGTAAATCAAATATATATAAACCAAAATCCAGAAATCAGCCCCATTTCATCTTCATTTTCATCTCAAAAAAAACACACACACCAAGAACACACACTAAACACACATTTGCAATTGAAGCTCAAATCAAGCCCAAAACACCTCCAAATTGTGTCATTAAATTCGGAATTCATCAAAGATCATTCCTACAACTCGTTTCTGTGGATTAAATCAAGTTAAAGGTTAGTTTTGATTGGTTTTTAGTTTTTACAAAAAAAAGAGAGAAATATAATAGGTTGGATTTAATTATGTGTTTTTAGGTTAAATTGATGCATTTCGAGTGTTTGTTTATGTATTTATGAAGTGTTGGAACGTTCAATTGGTGAAAAAACGTTGTTAGAATTTAGATTTGGGATTTTATTTGTGAAATCAGCCCAGTTTTCTGCAAAAACGCAGATGAACTGGTTTAGGCGATATTGGTGATATCGCCACCAATATCGCAGGTAATATCGCGATTAATTTCGCTTGCAATATCGCTAGTGATTTGGCGATATTGGCAATGTCGCTATGGCGATATTGGCAATGTGGCTTCTAATGTCGCAGATTTTGAAAATGCGTAAGTGTTACTAAGTTTTGTGAAAATCTTACTAAAAATTGGATTTTGATGAAATTCGCATGGTCACTCGGAATCGACCAAGTAATCGAGACTATGTACCATAGCCCAGTCAGTTTTTGGCCTTTCGGGGTCGTCTTAGGCTTCAAAATGGCATTTTTCAGTTTTTAAATGACGTTCCGGGATTTTCGAGTTTCGTTCCAGATTGAACTCTTATTTCCTTAGACTTCCGGGAATTACCTGCTTGTAAGAATGTGCTATTATGATGATTTAAACTTGATAAATGTTTATTATCTAGATACTATACGTTGAGATATGTTATACGATTACGAAATGAGTTACTAACTCATTATCTGTTGTATTCTCAGATCAGTCGAAGACTCAGTAATATTAGAATTCTGAGAGGTGGACAGTAGCAGACAGGTGAGTGGATCTGCAACTCATAATTTGAGTTAGTTGTAATGGTGTGATTACAACAAGTAACGTAAACCTTGATTGACTGTTTAGTCTGAGTTATGATTGTGTATACCTGCTTGTTATGCATATGTGGCCTTCGGGCATCTGTGTTATTCAGAGGTCAATTGCGATTGGACTTGGTTACTACTGTGTTCAACACAGGTTCCAGATACATGTGTTGTCGCTGGAAACTGTGTTGTTGTGTTGTAGTGCCAAGTTATCGGTAAATCTTGTATGGGCCTATACAGATTGTGATAAGCGTTATTTGAGGGCCACCGCGGCTGTAGGGTTCCTCAGTAACCACCGATCCTCTTGAGTTTATGTGTTTACTGTGCTTAATGTAAACAGATTATTATGCTAAACTGATTTATTAGTTGTACATTCATTCACTTAGCTTTGTGCTAATTCCACCACTTCTCTTCCTGCAGGTTTTGTTATTATATTGTGGGTTGGGCAGGAAGATGGATATTAGAAGGGATGTTTGACGAGCGCCAAAACTCTGATAATTATATAGATGTTTTGTTAGATTATATGTATATAGATTTTGAAGAACAACAAAATATGTTTGGTTCAGGAATATTAAATGTTGTAAACTCGCGAAAATTTCTTGATCCTTTTTGTAACATAATATATAATTTTACTTTATCCATCGCTTCCGAGTCAAATGACTAATTTAACCCTATCTTAATTTAAGGGGTGTTATATGGCTGTTGTATGTTGTTTGTGATTCGTAATCATCATTTCACAATATGTTTGATAATAGATTGTAGATTCACACTGTATCATTTTGCAAAATAAAAATTAATTAATTAATTAATCCAGTTAATTAGATCACTAGTTTGAGACATAATCCATATCTACCTCTAAGGGTGGCAAAACGGGCGGGCGGGTCAAAACGGGCTCGATTTTTTATGGACAAATAAAAAAAATGAAAAAAAGCGAAAAAACGAATAAAAAAAACGTATAGTTGACAGAAAACAACAAATACGAAAAACGTTTAAAAATGAAAAAACGAATAAAAAAACGACAAAAATGAAAAAAAAAAACGTTTAAAAACGAAAAAATGCTTAAAAACGACAAAAAAGAAAAACCGAATAAAAAAACGACAAAAATGAAAAAACGTTTAAAACGAAAAAAACGTTTAAAAACGAAAAAACGTTTAAAAACGACAAAAACGAAAAATGGTTAAAAACGAAAAAAAAAATGACAAAAATGAAAAAACGTTTAAAACGAAAAAACGCTTAAAAATGAAAAAAAAAAGGTTTAAAAACGAAAAAACGTTAAAAAACGAAGAAAAAAAACGTTTAAAATCGAAAAAAATGAAAAAGCCTTTAAAACTAAAAAAAATAGTTTTAAAACGAAAAAAACGACAAAAACGAAAAAAAAAAACATAAACGAAAAAAAAGTTAATAAAAAAAGTGAAACTAAAAAAATATTATATAAGTGTTATGTTGAAGAAGTGGATGTTGCCCGATAGGTAGTCAACTTGAGTCCATCTCTACCCATATAGACCCATTAATTATTTTAATCATGCCCAGTAAGACTCATAATTATCCATAAATTTATTTTAAAAGTCTAAAGTAGCCCATAATTAACATTTGGACTAATTTTGCCACCTCTATCTACCTCCAATTTGTCACGTGTTTCAATTTTCGTTTTAAACATTTAATTTTCATAGTTTGAAACATAGTATTTATTTGTAGCAAGGAATTATTTTTAATTTTCATTTTAATCTAGCTACATCAAATATTTTCTCCAAGTAAGATATGAACTTTCTATGCAATGTCACTTTCCATTGTTAGATACTAAAAGATTAAAAACGCTATGTAAAGAGAAACGGTAAAAAAAAAAAATTATTCAGTAAACATAAAACTAAGTATGATTAAATATAAAGTGAAATCAAACATAACTTTAATAAATAAATAAATAAATAAAAAAACTCCATAATATATTCACATAATTTACGCTAGAACCAATTACTACAAATGTCATCGATCATTTTTATTGATAAAAAATTAAACGGGAAGCGACCAATTAGATTAAAAAGTTATTTAATAGAAAATTTATTAAACCATAACCGGCTTCACGTGCAATTTACATCTTTTGTTTGTAAGTCTCACTCTTTTCAAACTTTTGGTATGAAAGTGAAACGTGTAGAGAGTGGGTTGACACTTTCCAACAACGTTAGTTTCATATAGCATCTTGTTACTAGCATATGTACATACACAAATCACATAATATTTACACAAATCACACAATAGTATAGTATCATATCATTAATTGGAGAAAACAAGCATGAATTGCTTTTTCTTTATCCTCATTCTCCTTTTAGTTCCATGTAAGTTTTTAATTTTGTTTTTTTTTGGTATGATATAAATATTATTTGAGTAGAAGTATTTTTAGGCAACTATATATAAAAAATAATTATTTGAGTAACTTAATTTTGTAAATTGCATGTGCATGTAGATGAAGAAATAGGTGAAAAGACGATGTTGGTTGCGGAAGGGAGGACTTGTGAGTCGCAGAGCCATGGGTTCAAAGGGCGGTGTGTAAGCGAACACAATTGTGGTCTCGTTTGCAAAAACGAAGGGTTTCACGGTGGGATTTGTCGTGGTGTTCGTGGGAGATGTTTTTGTACCAAAGGATGTTATTTAGTTATGGCAAATGTAACAATAAATTGGACTTGGATTGTGATGTTGTAGTTGCAAACTAAATGTTGTACCTTTAGATAATGGAGTATTATTGTTTCCGCAAAATGTTACGTAAAACTGAAGTTTGTGTGTGTGTGATCGATTCATATTACGTTCTTTATGAACATATCTAGTTATAAAAAATGCTTATCGCGTATCACAAGTTCACAACATTAAAATATTAATTGGTTATGTCGCGAAAGTTTGAAAAAATGTCTTGACTCAAAACAGAAAGTGTAGTAGTATAACCGTACGCCCACTGCCACGTTTGTCTTTGGCCGGTAAATGCGTATATAAAGAATATGATGTGATGGAAAAAGAAGAAATTTACTAAAGATATCAATTAATTAAATTCATATATAGAAAAACTAGTGATCTCACATTGTTCTTGTAAGTATAAATATATAGGTAATTGTGTGGTTTTCTATGATCTTACTATTCTACTACTGAATAAATGGTTTTCTAGTATCTTACTATTCTGTTCTACTAGCGAATATAATCGCAGAGCGCACACACAAAAATATTAACATCATTTTTACATTATTGCAATTATATTATCTTCAATGTTAATGTTAATGAAGTAAACATGGTAAGTTGACTTCAAAAGTCAAAATTATCACAATTACATATTAAAACGTACATTACCAAATTACAACTTAACCTGCAATAGTAGATTCTTTGACCTCCAAAGTCACACTTACCAAATTTGAATATTTATCAAAGTACCAATTATTAACATGTATAATATATTGGACTTGCAAATATTAGCATTTTTTACTTACAAATTACAATTATGACACTTTAATACCAAAACATAACATCCAATGCACAAGTGGACATAAGGCCTATGCCAATGCTACATCGGTTTTTGCTTCGATTTGAACCGATGAGACTGACCCCATTGGCAAGGTCTTGTCACTTGGTGCGTCGGATATCTGACGGAGTTTGGTTGAGGTTCGATTGTTATCTTTTTTTTTTCTTTTTTCTTTTTCAAACAAAAGTAACTGTTATAAAATAAATAAAAAATAAAAAAAAATGAGACCAATGGCTACTTTTGTTTTTTAATATCTTTTTTTTCCATTAAATTAATACACACAATTACTTCTATATATATACTCACTCCAAACAACTATAATTCACACCAAAAACAATAAATGTAATGTTTATTTTTAATTATTACTCCGTCAACGTTAATCGTATTTTTTTCAATAAATGTAATGTTTTTAAATATTGTATTTTATTTTTTAGAAAATGTAATGTTTGTTTTTAATTATTGTATTTTTTAGGAAATGTAATGTTTATTTTTAATTATTGTAATGTTTTATTTTAATTATTGTAATGTTTTATTTTAATTATTGTGTTTTAAATATGTAAATTAAAAACTGACCGAAAAATTGACTGTCACCATTGGCACAGGTCAGTCAGTTTCAGTCAGTTTTGAGAAAAGCTGACGTGGCGCTAATTTGGCAAAAACTGACCGATCAGTTTTACCTTACCATTAGGTATGCCCTAAGTGGCTATGTATTCACAAAATAGACATCTGTTTCCATACCATTTACATACTTAAACATAGAAGTTTAATGGCAACATTAGTCAAAGGACATTAACTAAAATATTCCAAAAGTACAAAAATTCAGAAGACATTAAGTTAAACATTTCAAAAGTACCAACAATCAAAAGCATAGTTCTTATTAGACATTAGTTAAGTTTCAGTATAGTGGGCCCAAACTCGATTGTTAGATAGGCATGAGAGCATTAGGGTTTTGGTAATTTGTATTCTATAAATACTTATTAATGTAATAAAAAAAAATGATGAGATTTTCTTCATTTAACATGATATCAGAGCAGGTATAATCTTTAAACGTAGTTGTTAATGGTTGAGTCTACATGATCTTACTATTCCTACAAGGTTATATAATATATAACACTTTTTTAATTAGTTGATTTACATTATATTTTTATTTTTATTATTTGGGATTTATTTCTCCCTGGAAAAACGGTTCAAAATAAAAATATTGACGTGTCAATATATGATTGTTGGACCACAGAGGCTTATATTCTGTCGTCCACAAACAGGTTGAATTAAAATACTTAAAACAAATTTTCTTTTGTTTGTATTTTGTATTTTTCTTATTTTTAATTTTTATTTTATATGAAATTTGCATGTATATGTAACTATTTCAAACCAGGGTTATACACATGAGCTACACTATTTTAAAAATATAATCGCAATTGAATATCGATATATATATATTGGTTCATTCACTTATAAATATTATATACACATCAGTCTACTTAACTTACGAAATTAATTAAATTACTTAACTTACGAAATTAATTAGATTAATTAACTTATAAATATTATATTCACCGAAATTGCAATAACAAATTAAACAACTCTGGATGATCTACAAAATCGGGTACTATGTTTTGGGCTTTTTAAATTATATAAAAAGATGAGACAGGGGACACTTGGTTTTTTTATTAAGAAAACATCCATTTCGTAACTAGAATACCGTTTCTTGCACAGGTTCATTTTTTGAGCCAATCATGCACTAAATTATAATTCGCTATCATCAACACCAATCTTTTTATATACCCAAAAAGAATTTAATTCTGTAACAAGCAAACCCTGGTGCATAATCTGCGCATTCAACTGATTCTCTTTTGTTTACGGGTTTGATGCAGCATGTAAACTGAAAATTATCAATAAATTGCAGGTGTAGCCTTACCCCATGTATATATCATATAACAAATAGTAAACCAAACATCGTATAACAATATATCAAACATGAAAACACTTAAAAGCTTAATTACAAACACATAGTAACACTAAAGGTTGCTAATTTATTGCTAAAATGACCAAAGAACCCATCATGAAACAGCAGTTAAGCAACATTAAGCAGCTTCTTTATATCCTTCTGCAATCAACAAAAGCAAAAGAAAACTTTAGAATACCATTCGATCTTTTTTAACAGAAGAGATTATTGTACAGGACATAGTTTACCTCGATGCTCAGAGGACTTGTGGTAGGTGCATATCGATCAACAACCTCTCCCTCACCGTTAACTAGAAACTTTGTGAAGTTCCATTTAATACTGTCACCAAGAAACCCTCCTTTGCTCGATTTCAAGAATTTGTACAAGGGCTCGGCTTCTTTCCCATTCACATTAACCTACATTACAGTAGTTAATATTGTTAGAGAATTCTTGTTTCTTAGGAAATAATAGATAAAATAAGGATATAAATTATAAATTTACGTTACAACTAATATCAAGCTAACTATTTGATCTTAACTAATTATAAGCCTACGTAGGTTATCCAAACACTAAAAGTTGATTATAATTTTTGCCCCCTCACAAAAAATAAAAAAATAAAAAAGTTGCCACCTCAATGAGAATATCCTAAATCTGTCCCTGCCTATATTCAAATAAAAAGTCTAAGTAAAACAAACTCTCAACGTTTGTTCACTTTTATGGATCGTTTTAATCTATAAAGAAGCTGCTTGTATACAACACGAACCTTGCTAAAGACAGGGTATTCCGCTTTAAAACGAGTGCAAGCAAACTCTTGGATTTCTTCATTGCTTCCAGGTTCTTGACTTCCAAATTGGTTGCATGGGAAAGCAAGAATTTCAAGACCTGTAACATAATAAAGACGGGTCAGAATCACTTGACCGGTTGCAAACCCAAAAGGGACTCATAAAACTGTTGTAGCAAAACTAAGAAGGGTGAACCAAAAAGATGAAAACCAACCTTGATCCTTGTACTTCTGGTACAAGGTTGTCAACTCTGGGTAATTAGAATTGGTAAAGCCACTGCAATAAGAAGATAAAAAAATCAATAAGAAACGCAAGATTCATATAAACTTTTTCAGGGAAAATTAGTTGTAAGATTATCATACTAATGAAGTAATAATGATATTTTTGTGCATACCATTGTGAAGCAACATTGACAATTAGCAACACTTTTCCCTTGTACTTGCTAAGCTCAACATCTTGGCCTTTTACATCCTGAAAATATATAAGATTAAATACTCATAGAGTCATATGTACAAAGTAATCTTATGTTACCTAAAACAAGATTAAAAAATCATATGTAAGAACTTATACTTCAATTTACAAGTAATGATATTAGCAGTCTTGTATGATCATATTACTTAGAACAACACCATAACCACAAGGATATTCTTTTGATCCCAGATATAACCTTGATCATGAATAGTTTTGAAACCCTCAACTTTTGTACATGATATAACATTATTAATTGAAAACAAGATTTTTTTTAAGGATCAAGAAACCCATATACATGAACCAAAGTCCTAATAGTTATAACCAACATTTGATATTGTTGGAATTCTAAACAAGAAGAAAAATGCATAATTGGGCAAAAATTCCCAAGCAAGATGGTTGTTTACAGTAGAACTTATTTTGTGAATTTTTATTCCCATAAATAAGAAAAAGAAGACCCAAAAGCTAATGAATCAAAATACCAATAAAAGATCAGAAATTTAGCAACCCCAAATGAATCTACTTTCTACAATTCAATCAGAGCTACGCATTTTTAACATACCCACCATTATTCAAGAACCCACAATATTAATATTTTATAATTGTATAATAATAAACAAATAAGAAAACACTCACTAATAAAACCCTAATTTAAACACAAACAGAAATTAACAAACCTTAACAGTGAAGTCATAGACTGTTTTCTTAGTTTCTGCAGCCATCGTATGATTTGATCCAAACAAAAATTTGTGAATTTGATTTGTTAAAGAAAATGAAGAAAATTTGTGTAATTTGATATAACTGAAATGGGTCGTATTTATACGTAAATAAAGTTGTGAACTTTGGGGGATTTATAATTAAATAATGGTCAAAATCAAGAATAAATGAAAACGAGTTTTTGTGTGTGGTTACGTATGAATACAGAGATTATGTTAACGTGTCGGTATAATGACGTGAAATAAAAACGGCTAATAATGTTGCTTGGTTCATGTCTAGAAAGAATGTTGAAGTTTAGTTAAGCCCCTTGTATTTTAAAGTGTTTGTAAGAATATACCTTTAACTCTACTTGTTATATATAATTCCAAAAGTTGTATAAAACTTTTTAGTTGTTTATTAAGTTAAAAATTATTCTTTAAATTGGTTCTATGTGTGTAAAAGAATCAAATTTGAATTAACAAGTTATGCTTATTTATGTCAAACCGTTTATTATGAAAAGCGATAAACATATAATTATTATTAATAAAAAAATCATACTCATTTGTGCATTTTTCATTTTTGTGATTAAGATAAGATACAATGTTTTAATGTACTCTAAATGGATTAACTATATTTATGTGATCAATGGGTATAAACAAACTTGGGTTGTAAAAGCTAGAAGCATGATTATTTAGTCTATTTTTTCTCAATTTTGAACTTTTCTTTTAAATATGTATCATTTATCATATAATATTATACATAAGTATTGGTTTTAATAAATATTTTACTAATGAATTATAACCATAAGGGTCACTAGTACAAAAAAGGATATTAATAAGGGAGTTATGTGTAAATCTAAATTATATAGAAGCAAAGCGATGTTTTGTTGACATAGAAAAGAAGGTTCTACGGTTGGAGGTATTCGTTTTTTCATATACAATTGCCATCAATGTCGTCATCAATCATAATCTATTATTCTAGAGGGCCATACATCTATCTCTATAAATTAAAGTTTAAAAAATCACCTTTCACACTATAATATATGTATTTATCTAGTTAACGTAAAGGGTAACCAACTTTTCGTGTTCACATTGCCCGATCTTACATTTATGGTGAATAAGACGTGTAATTTTGTGTTGATATTCCTACAAGAATTAGAGATATAAATATTTTTGAGATAAATGAATTTGTAATATCATGTGGACCAAATTGACTATTGAGCTACAAATACTAATCATCTTAACCAGAATATGAAACTACAAACAAAAGAAATGCTAAGCATGACCACAACGGAGGATAAAATATCATAAATACAAGATAATTTGTAAATGGCAATGAGTAAATTATCATAGCTAGGTACAAGTTTTAAGTGTGTCATTTTATGTAAAGTTGTCGAATTATAAACTTTTTCTTTTTTGTAAACATCTTTATAGGCAAAGTGCCATAATCAAATCGCTCTAACTCTTTTACTTTATTTAAGCTAAAATTAATGATAAAAATTAACAAATTAGGAAACTTTGTCAATTTTTCATACCGCATAGCATGAAACACAAATACAAACTCTCTGTGATTTATAAAAGTTTGTTACTTTAGTGATAGCTTCATGACCACTAGAACTGACCATCCTCCATAGGCTTCCACATACTATTACAAAGGTCCGTATGACTAATAATCGACATACTTTTGTTATTAGATTCCATTCTCCATAGGCCATACCCGAAGATGACAACCCTAGAATGGCTCATTGTCTACGGTGACGGTCGTTCTAGGTTGCTAAACAACAACGAGAACAAGACTATTTTAGAATCAACTTTGACTGATAAGTAAATCTACTTTACTTTGATAACCTCCTTGTTATTTATCTCGAGTCTCCTATTATTCTTTTTCTTTCTCAAATTTTTACGTTGAAAAAATTTAAACTATAAAATGTAATATAAAAATAAATAATTTATATTAAAATGTTCGTTTATTATTTAGTACTTTTCAATTAAATCAAAAGTCATGTAGTGTTTGCATATTAATCACCCTTAATTTTGTATCGGCAAACTTAATGCAATTAGCATTTCTATCTCAATGGTGTTTTTGTACTAAACCGAACAACCGCTTAATATGATCTAAGATATGTTTAACCCAATTGACATAACTTATTTGTACCTTGTGGACTCTAATGGCCTTTTGAGTTTTGACTTTCGCGTGAGCAATTAACAATGAAACTCTTAACCCAATTGACATAACTTATTTGTACCTTGTGGACTCTAATGGCCTTTTGAGTTTTAACTTATTTGTACCTTGTGGACAATGAAACACAAATTTAGGTTAAAAATATAAAAAAGGTAAATATAAAGGTCAATCTAAATATACTAAATTATCACTTCTGAAGTGATAATCCCTTATTAACTAGTATGTTATCAATACCAGCAATACCCGGATATAATTCTCCTGCCCATCAAGAAAAGATATCACACTGTCACCCCTGCCCCCAAGATCGGGCCAAGAACTTGATATTTTGCATATCTACGTTATCTACAGGTAACTCTACTAAATCCCATCAAAAAGTCTTGAGCTTTTCATTTTTTTCATGATTTCAGCTGATTAATTCTTAGCTTTTATATATCTTGATAAAAGCTCATTTCTATTTTACAAATTCAAACTTACTAATTTGCAGATTCATTATTTTAATTTTGTTCTTTAAATGCATTCCAGGTAATATAGTGCTACTAATCCTTTAAAATGAAATTAAAAAGGTCAAACCTTGGACATGTTCAAGGGTTTAGTAAATTGTTTAGCTTGGAAAAACCACCTAAACAAGCTGTAACTGGAATTTGCGTACTTATTGTATTAATCATATAACTGCTAACTTTTAAATTGATATAATAGTGTATTATTGCTAGATATGAAGCCTAACTATACTTATGTGAATTTATATATTGATTCAGTGATGTTTTTCATTGGTTATGTTAGTTTCTCACATAATGATCTTTTTCTGGACAGTAATTAAAGAAAGCACTTTGATTTGATCCCAAATAAAAAACCAAAAATCATGGAAGAGAAGAGCCCAAATGAGGTCAAGAAATATGCTGCAGATATCGACTCAATATCGAAAGCTCAAGCACTAATTAAGCCCTATATTCATATAACTCCGGTTCTATCTTCGGAAACGTTAAACTCCATTGCTGGAAAAACTTTACATTTCAAGTGTGAATGCTTTCAAAAGGGGTAAGAAATACACAATTTATATCTTGGTACTAAAATTAGCAAAGTTTTTACTTATTTCCAATGGAATTTAGCATTGTTTATTGAAGGTGCTTTCTCTTTGATGGTAATCAGTGGCGCGTTTAAGTTCAGAGGTGCATCCAATGCTATCTTTTCTCTCGATGACGAACAAGCAGCTAAAGGAGTTGTAACTCACAGCAGGTATTACGCTAAGATACGATTTTTGAGGCCTACTTTGACAATTGAGGTCGCTTATATTAATTACAATTTTGAAGCTATCGTGAATGATCATATACATATAGCAAATGTTAAATCTGTAACAAGTATGTTGCTTTTTTAAGTCTTTTTATGTTTAATCTTAATATCCTATAGACTTTTTAAATGATATTGTGAAAATATCAATACCTGTTGTAATTCGCAAGCATGCTTGATTCTGGACATAAGTTGGGAATGTAGATTGATAAATCACCACGGTGCTTGACATTTTATATGTCGTTGACTCACACTGTGATTCTGAAAGTCAGTTCTATTTTTGGTTTTACCTTTTTTAAGCTCTGATATAGTGCCTGGAATTTAGTGGTAATCATGCTGCAGCACTGGCTTTGGCTGCAAAACTGCGTGGAATCCCTGCATATATAGTTATACCGAAAAACGCTCCAAAATGCAAAGTTGAGAATGTGAGACGTTATGGTGGTAAAATTATATGGAGTGAGACTAATATGCAATCTAGAGAAGAAACAGCAAACAAAGTATTACATGAGACTGGGGCTGTTCTTGTTCATCCGTATAATGATGGCCGTATCATAAGGTATTTAAGTACTTTCATTTTGCTTATAGTTAGTCTTAAAGTATCAGTCTCGCAAAATCAATTCACTCTTTCATTGCGCATGTTCATTTTTTTTGTTTAGTTATTAGACTTAATATACGTGAATTGAACTCTTTGTTCTAACAATGTAGAATATTCCATTTCTATTAAACGTGCAACAGTTTGATTTTTTTTGTTCCTAAATGCTGCAACATTATTATTATTTTTTAATATCCTACTCAGAGTTATCTTGTGTCCAATTTATTTGATTTTATATTACATACTGATACTTGATTTGATTATTTCCCTACAGTGGCCAGGGTACACTGTCACTCGAGTTCCTTGATCAGGTCCCGCAACTCGACACCTTAATAGTTCCAATAAGCGGTTTGCATAATTTTCTATTGTCTTTGGATATTTTCTTGTTTAGTTGTTTTCTTGGGTTTTTTTCATGTAAATTTAAAACATTTAGGTGGCGGTCTGATATCTGGAGTGGCGATTGCAGCCAAGTCAATTAATCCTGGCATACGCGTCCTGGCTGCTGAACCTAGAGGAGCTGATGATGCTGCACAATCGAAATCATCTGGTAGAATTATAACCTTGGCTCAAACCAACACCATTGCTGATGGGCTTCGAGCTTCCCTTGGAGATCTCACTTGGTAATATAAAAAATTTAGCTCTTCACCCCCTTAAAACTATATGTTTGAGGTAACAAAATGGGCGGGGCATCCGGGTTGGGTAACAGGTCAAAATATTTTCAGGTCTTGATGCATGAGTTTTTATTGCGGGTTGAATGTTGAAAGAGGTCGGATTGACCCGAATAACTTCTATCCACTTTCAGAATATATTAATGATTACTGTTTAAAATATGATAAATTAAAAATATAGAATAAGTTTATAAAATTAAAGTGATAAAATACACTTTAGTAACTTTCGATCCAGTCAACCTGTAAATGGGTCAAAATTGTAAACTCTAGTTAAAGTTGATAATCACGCAAAAGTCTACTTTTAATGTGTACAATTTTCTAAATCTACTTTTCCAAACGTTAGATTACTATCAATATTATATCATTTTCATGATTACATTTTTCAGATTGATTATCTTATAAAGAAAAATTAAGTTTTTGGACAAAATGGATTATGAGTCAACCGAATCCGATCCATTTTGACCTGTACCAAATACTGGTTGTCCATCCGTTTGACCTGCCCAATTCTCTACCTACTACTTTTAAGATTGACTTTTTGCACAGGCCCATTGTACGGGACCTTGTAGACGACATAATAACCATGGAAGATAAAGAGATTGTTGAAGCTATGAGATATTGTTATGAGATACTTAAGGTTGCAATCGAACCCAGTGGTGCTATTGGCCTTGCTGCTGTTCTCTCGGATAGTTTCAAGCAGAATCCCGCTTGGAAGGATTCTCAAAACATTGGGATCGTGCTTTCGGGAGGTAATGTGGATCTTGGAGTTCTTTGGGAATCATTGAAAAGTTGATCATTTTACCTTGTATTCAACCGGAACCTTTGTACTTTTTACCTTAAGCCAGAAACGATTGTTTATAAAAAACAATTTCGGTTCCCATAGATCTGTGAAATTTCTTTTTCCTCGGATTTGGTTAACTTTCTTGGCAATTTTCCATTATTTTATAATGCCAATTCTGTGTGATCTTTTAATTGTCTTTTTGTCAGTTGTTCTCATTACAGATTCACCATAGTTTCTAACAACATTAATGATATTGCGAAACCATGAAAATAGATAACAAAGAATATAAAAGCTAGAAAACGAAAGGAGAGCGATGCATAGTTGCATATCATGAGCATTCATAGTCATACATTTTTTCTTAGACAAGTTATGGAGGCAAAATCCTCCTCCAATGTGTGCCAATCAACGGTTGTATCCTGTCGATTCAACCTTTTTCTTGACTCTTTTCAAGATCCGAACTTCTAAATTCTTGAGTTTGGCTTCGCTGTAAAGAAGATTGCATCGAACTTTCTAAGATTTTGAGTTTATTCTTGCAGCATTTCTTCTTGCACAACACCCCACGAAATAGATCATCAGCTAACACAAGGTAAAAGTCATGAATCAATATTAAGTGAGAATGGTCGCAAGAATTTCTAAAATGTGACAGATTTATATGACTTGATAATTTGATGTAATTCTTATTTGGGAATTATAGAGTGACTTACCAAAACCACAAACACAATCATGTTAAAGATAGCAATCACTCGCCATTCGGTTTTTATGTACTGTGCTACACCAGCCCTGAAACACAATGAGACACAATCATGAGTGACAAAAAAAAACATACAACAGAAAACGCTAATGTGGGGAATGATGTTTTACTTGCACGAATCGCAGTTATAGCACTTGATCGATATCAAGTTCTGGTACAGTTTGCAGTCCTTGTTAGAGTTCAGTGGATGGAAGCTCAAATCATAGTAAGAAGCATTAACAGCAGGATAACCACACCTAACAAATATTGAAAAACTTGAGTCACTAAGATGTCAAATGACTAATTTAGCTATTTTGGCAAAATGGGCATCGTTGGGTAACTAAGTTCGATCCAAATTTTTAGTTCTTCTCAAATGTCAAAACAGGTTGGGTCCGGCTGGGTTATTCCACCGACACGTTTTTTGTCCCTTAGTAAATTACTACATAACTAGATATGATAATAAATACATTAATATTAAAATAATAATCTGGTTTTCTTGAATAAAGAAACTTTCTAACTGTTTGACTCATTCGACCCATTTGACCCTTGTCAATTGGGTTTGGCTAACTTATGCCCTAAGTTAAGAAGTGTTTAATAAACTCAAAGTTTCCGTGTATATATATATATATAGGGTGGGGATCAAGAGGGAAGCAAATCTCAACCCTTGATTTCATCCTAAATGAATTTTAAAAATCACAAATAATTTCAAAATTTAACATTCATCACAAATGAATGTTAAAAACATTTATTTATGAAAAAATCAAGAGCTAAGATTTGCTTCCCTCCTTCCTCAAGATTTGGAGCTTCCCTATAGATCCTTTCCCTATATATATATCATACACACTAATTAAGTGAATTTCTTTACATATTTAAATTGAATTTTAATTTAATAAGGAAAGTGAGACTTCATTAAAATACTTGTTCACTAATGCCCTTAGGGCATAAGTTAGACAAACCCTTCTAATTAACTAGGAGATAAATTCCACCTCTATCTAAATATAGTAGTTTTTTGCTTCACATTAGGGGATGGAAAGGATTTAAGAAGCCTACTGAGATGGTGGTCTGCAACAACCAGCTTCAATGGGAGTTAACTTCACCAATTTGTATTGTTTAAGAGTCTGCAGTAAACAATCCATACTTCAAATTACTATAATTAAGTATAGCCAATTGCTACAGGTTATAGTTACAAATCAAATACGTACTTTGTATCTTTTAGACAGGCTGTTACAAGTCTCGTTTTTCACAAAACAACTTTGAACGTGTTTCCAGTTGTGGGTGTTGTTCAACTGAGAAGTAAAACGAGATGGAAAATAAAATGGTTATTAAATTGGATAAGTTTCGAGTTCCCAACACTTGCGTTGTTTAAATGAAATTTACTTACTTTTTTAATAAACCAAGAGCTATAATCTTGTAGTTGATACTCCCTGTATCTGATCAAAAAGAAAGTTTCTACTAGATCAAACTTTAAATGATATGTAACAAATAGTATACAAGAACAAATAAGAAATGTGCCTACCTCAAACCTGCAACATTGTGACCAGAACCATTATTTGTTACAATAAACCTAAAATGAAAGAACAAAGAATTAAATAATTCAACCGTTACTAGAATTTTAATCTTTATAAAAGTGTTATATTTCAAAGACATCGTGTCTACCAAGTAAATTACTTACACCATGACTGTAAAAACAAGGATTCCCACCAAAACCAAGCACAGCATCAGCAAATACTGAAATTTAGTTATAAATGTAACAGTAAGGATTAAGAGGAGGCACCAATCATGAATTTAGAGCTCGTAAACACTTTGGTACATAGATATACCCCCAATAATAATATAGAGTTGTTCTTTAGTGCGCCCATAAACCCAATGACGGATCTGAAACACAAAACACAAAGTACAACTTAATGTCGAAGGTCAAAGATCTATTATCAATATGAAATTTATTTTAGAAGTTTAGGAAAGAGAGGTGTAAGTCTAACATTATGAAGATTATGGAGCCAGTGCCCATAATTGGCATTGTGAGAAACTTGTGACAACTATCGTGATGAGTGCTCATCCACACCCCATATCCTATGACCACCACCGCAACTAGCTAAACAACGATAAAGAACCGTAAAATGTGAAGTATATACCAATCAAGAATTCAAAACACACACACACACACACAAAAACTTCCACAAGTCAAAGTAATAACATAACTAAAAATATTTAATTTTTTGCTTAAACACTACAAGAACTCCGTGAAGTTTTTACCTAAGTATCTATTTACCAAAACGAAGTTACATTTTGAAGCAGTCCCATGTTTGAGCAAATTTAATAACTAAGAAGCTTGTTTATTACTTTATGAGCTTATGGGCTTAAACAAGCAAAAGCAATAGCTTTTAAGCCGTTAAAAATTAAACACTGAGCTTGACTTTATAAATTTCAATAATCCCATAAGTCCTGAAAACAAGCTCAGATCACTGAATAAAAATCAAGCAATCCAGCTTACGGAAATATTAAAAAACCAACTTTAGCAAGTGACTTATTAAAGCTCATAAGCTCGTAAGCTAGAAAAAAAATGAGCTTATCGGCTTTTCCAAATTTCAATAAGTAAATAAGCTAAGCCAAACACCCCCTCAAACCCACAAGAACTAACAGGTCAGAGAAAAAAACCTATAAATGTTCTTACATCCTACAAAAATACGTGGTATTGTATTCAAGCATGTAAGCAAACAACCGAGATGCATTCAAGCTAGAGTTAAACTAAGTAAACAAACAAGAAAAACAAAAAGCGGGAGTTTTGGGGGACATACCATAATAAGAAAATTAACCCATCTGATCACAAATGTGCTTGTTCCTTTGCTCATGTTCCTCTAAAAAAACCCCTTTTTTACAATTTCTTTTGAAATTATACCTACTGACAAAACGCTAGAAAAAGCAAGAAGGCAAAAACATTTACTCTTGAAGCAAAAGGAGGCAGAAAAGCAACTATGTGAGGGGTTAATTTGGGATAAAGACTGAGCATTTAAGCTTGGGTATTCATTCAACAATGGTAGATGAATCTTTTTAATGAAATATTTGAAATATAAATACTAAAATGTAATTATTGATGTTAAGGATTGGGTCATGGAACCCACAAAATCAGACATTACAGATTCTTGTTAAACAACATACTTCAAGATTCCAGTCAAACTTAAAAGGTGCTGCTCAATATTACTATATTTAAACGAAAAATGCTATGTTTTTAATAATATTTTATTTACCAAAAATTCCTATAAAACGGTGAGTCACAATTAGGTCCGTCAGCGAAATAAACGTTAAAGCAAATAATTCATAAACTGCCGACGGAAAGTTTGTTTATGTTTGTTATTTTTGTTATATGAACGAACATGAACAAAAATTTACGCTCGTTTGATTACACGAACGAATATAAACATATGTCTCATCCGTTCGTTTATGTTCATGAATGTTTGATAACATATTTGTTAATGTTTGTTTATGTTTGTCTACTAGTAGTTTAACTAAATTTATGTAAATTTGTACATCTCATTTTTATCTAATCTAAATCTAAATATTAAAATATTAAAATTTAAGATATTATCATGTCTTATAAAATGTGTTAAATATGTATCATAATGCCTCAAGTTTAAGCTATATATATATATACATGTATGTATATAAGTTCGTTTGTGTAGGTTTGTTTGTGTTCTTTTAACATATTAGCAAACAAATGCATTAATTTATATATTCGTTCATTTGCTTTCATTTATGTTCGTGAACAAACATACTTTGTTAGTGAACGGACATGAACAAGAAAATCCGTTTGTGTTCGTTCGATAAAACCCTAATGAACGAACACGAACATGCTCATTTGTATTGAACAATTCAAGCAATCTTATGATGAATTTATGATAGCTGATAGAATTTCACTTGAACGTGTTTTCTATTAAGTGTAATTATGTTGAAAAACTTGCAATTGTATAAACCTAACTAACTATTTATACTCCATAGACTAGTCACATGATTAAATATAAAAATAATGTTTACAATCTATATTTTTATTCCTAACAATCTCCCCCTAATTGTAAACGTTGATCAAGTTGTCTTCAATTTAGATATATAACTTTTAACCTTGAATGCCGAAAATCTTTTGTAAGTTGAATACAACGTTGAAGCGCATTTTTCTTTTGAAAATCACGACTTAGCCTTTATTTTTTATGTTAATTCTAGAAGATATTCTTGAAGACAAATCATTTTCTTGTTCTTCAACGACAACTTTTATACTTGAACGTATTGTTGGAATATTTCTTTTTGAAGCTCACACTTTGAAAACACATTTTAATGATCTTAATGATAATATATTCTAAATGTTTGTTGCTGATGAATCCTTTTTAACTCTTCAATTTTGATGTGTGAAAGATTATGATTGATTTTTGAAATTTGGATCTTTCGTTGATAACATTTCATCTTCTTTTAGCTCTGGCTCCCCCTCAACTGAATATTTATCTTCTAGAGGTTTTTCAGCTTCTGATTGAAACGTTGCCATATTCTTAGAATTTGTTCCCCCTCAAATCAATAATTTCTTCTCACTTTGTAGAAAGATAATGTGTGTTGTCATTAAAACCTTTTGACCATTTATTATTCACTCACAAATATATACTCTCAATATACATACATATACATACACACTGAGATCAAAGCTATAGAGCTCGATACTTCCTTGCCTTTATCGAACTCGATATTGTCAAGCTCGAATGTACTTGTACCTGTAGAGCTCAGACTGATCACATGTTCCAACCTGTTGTTCAATCTGTGATAGAGCACCAACTCCACAATTCGAACAAATGATGAAATTGATAATTGAAATCAATTTCGATTTCATCCTGAACACTTATGAATCAATTATATATGTTGAAATTGTTCAATTCATGCTCAAACAGTTCAATTTGATCAAAATCAAATGCGTAAATACCGAACACTTTTCGGACAAGAATCACTCTCAATCGATTGTTTTGGATGAATTTAACCATGATTTTTGATCAATTCTGTTATTACTTGATCAGATGAATCTTTCTATCGGATCAATTTCACAAATTTGATGATGAATCGATAGATTTGGATGATCACAATCATACGAACCTTCAAATACCCAATTTTGGTCAAAATTGTACAAATTCCTCAATCTCTACTTGAATATGTTCAATCAACTAGTGAAGATCAATCCTAAACTCATAAACCGAAGATTTGATACCAATTATAATGAATAATTCAAACAATCTTATAATGAATGTATGATAGTTGAAAAAATTTCAATTGAATGTGTTTTCTATTAAGTGTAATTATGTTGGAAAACTTACAAATGTTTAAACCTAACTAGCTATTTATAGTCCATAGATTAGTCACATGATTAAATATAAACACAATATTTACAATCTATATTTTTATTCCTAACAACCTTTCATGTTTGTTCAGTTCGATACATGTCTAGTATCGATAATTTTAATTAATCAAACTAACTACTATTTTATTATTATCTTGTATCACATTATTTTTGTAATCCAACATTATAATGAAATTTTAATATAAAAATACACCTTTTCTCAAATAAAAAACAGCCTCATTAAATGAGGATGTAATAATTCCATGCTCTAGTGAATGTCTACATTTATTATATAAATTTTTACATTTTATATTTATATAAAAATTTAATTTATATTCACATATATACTGGGTGGTCTTTTAGTTTTAAAACAAGGATACTAAAATAAGTTAAAAATAAACAATAATTGGTGGATTTTAGTCTTTAAATCATGTCTTAATCTAATTTAAACATTCAATTTTGTATGATTGTTAGTAAACATCAATTAGTTTTTTCAGCATATACAAAATGCAATATTTATGCTGGAGTAAAAAATAAACAAACTGATCATAGATGGGGGCAAATATGAAATAACGACTTGAGGTAAGTACAGGGTTTATTAACTTTGGACGGTTGCTTATAATTTCTTGCAAACAATATTAATGCTCACAAGACTCTTTTATTGCTTTTTATGTGAAACATTTAATGAACTTTGATCTTATTATACAAAGATATCTGGGATAACATTAAAAAATTCAATTAGTGTAGTTTTATTCATTTCAACATAAAATAAAGAAAGCTCATTACTCCTGAAATACAACAAAATAGAAGCATTAGTTATATAGTTATGGGGTTTGAAGTTGAAGTTAAACCAAACTACCAAACCCATGTACTTTAGAAAGTTGTTAAGTCAAGAGTAAACCATACAAACTAGCTAAACTCTTTAAACGAAAAATCCTTTTAAAGATCCCAATTTATAGTTTCTATTTGTATCTCTTTACAAGTGTCGACTACTTCACAAAATTACCTAATCACCACTTCAAGTGGGAAAATATGGTTCTGTTTGATGAGTTGTTGCTCAATGATTCTGTAATGGTTGGAACCTCAGGGTTCAATGACCTTGGCAGGCAGTTCAATGATGATCCGACCAACTATACAATTTCTTTTTTGTTTTTAATTAGACGAAAAATTTACCCGATTCTGTTGGTGCACCTCAAAATTGCATGCTTCATTTCCTCTGTACCTAGCCATGTCTGCACCACCACCTGCGCAAAAGATACACTTGAGTCAGTTTTCAACAAACTTAGATCCTAAACATTCGACAAGGTATATGGGTTCAAATAAAAGACTATAACAGTCAAGTAAACTCGTAGCCATGTTAATTTGGATCCATTTATGGGACCCACCAGGGTATCCATATGCAATGCTTTACAATTTACATCTATATTTGCTAAGTAAAAAGTCTGACATTCAAAAGTCAAAAGATACCTCTTGTACTTTATTTCCAGCTCGAGCAAGTAATTTGTACTGATTCTTGAACATGGATGCCATATAAACCTGCCCAGATTCACAAAAGATCGGAAGTTTATTCACTGCCCAATATCTAACACCAATCAATAATACTTGGAAAAAGTTTTCTTTAGGAAAAGAAAAAGAAATAAAGATATTACCTGAAAATCTGGGGTCAACCCGGGGCTCAAGAAAAACCGACCTTTTGTTACTAACTCAATGCCCTCATATTGTTGCAGTTCTTTGACAAGTAATTCAAGATCGGCCCACTGTCCGGTTCATATCATAATACAAGAGTAAGCTTAGGGGATTATGTTGATGAACAACTTTTGCATAAGAACTTATATGCATACATTTCTAAATAGAACTAATAAATCAAATTTAGGCAAGTGGAATGGCTTAGAAAACCTCATTTTCGGGTTGGTCTGCTTCTAATGCACCATCCACGAGAATGGTATCACCCAGAACAGCTTCCAAAGACTTGGTTAATGGATCGGGCTGGACAACATAATGTTCTTCTTTTAAGAATTACTCTATTTTTAGGAATCATCATTAAGATTTGAAAATAAAAAAGAAACTCGAAGATAGATCACCGTTAATTCCTTCAAAGACAAGGATATACGTTCAAGTGGATAATCTAACTGATGAACCTTTGCTCCTACCACCTGTAAATCAGAAGATTTTCATTGTTTTGTATATTTCATAAAAGGAAGCAAGTTATTAGATTTAAAGGCTGCTACTACTGCAAAATACAAGTATGGTTCATCTCACATAAATTGCAACATTTCTACATTTTCAAAGTTTTCAAGTTACAAAAAGGGCTAAGAGTACCTGCCCAATTTTGAAAGACGATGTAGGGTTCAAAGTGGCATCCCACGACACTTCAGTCTGGTGGATTAACGCAGGTACACCATCAACCTATATCATCAAAACTACACGTCAAAACAATGGCGTTTTTAAGAAAAATGTGATGAGTACCCCAAGAAGAAAACACTACTTGCCTCAACAAAAATACCAAAATAAGAAATCTTTTTAATGCAACACGTCACTATATCTCCAACCTTAAGCTTAGCCTACATATGCATAAGATAAGAGCTTAAACATAACATATGATATCAAGTAAAATTCGAAAAAATTGGTGTCTAGCATTTTACCATGAGGTTTCGCTTTCGTTGGATCGATTCCTCTTGTTCTTTTGGCTTCACAGAAAATATCAACTTCCTAGAATCTCTGTCGGCCATAATCACATTCACTTTAATTTTCTGCAAAGGTCAGCATACACGTGTTATTATGGTTATTACTTATATGCCCTTTATTCCATGAAATTGCATCCTTCAAGATGGGCTATGACTTGAAGACAAGTGTGGTAACCAATCTTCAATAATGATAAAATAGGTGAATCTTGTAACCCATAGTTAATAACTAAAGCTTTCTAATGATGATAATGAATGAATAGGTGCAAATTTAGCTTAAAAAGTTGCGAAGAAAAGGTAAAATTGCAACTTCCATGAGAAGCAAGAACTAATTTGTTCTGGATGTCTAAATGACCTTCAAAATAATGAATTATGGACCTAAATAAAAAAAATAATCTTGTTAAGCTAAATCAATATCTCAATATTTTGCAACTACCAACAGCAAGCAAATAGATGTCCTTTGCTTGAACAGCCAAGAAAATCAATGTTGCAACTTTTATAGGACACAATATCTCTCTTTGACTTTCTTTTACCAAAAAAATATGCCCATACCTGACCAACAAAGGATGACAAATACTCGAGTTTTTCTTGATCATAAAGCGCAAGATGATCCTCAAGTTTCATAAGTGGCGACATATCTCCCTCAAATTTGTCAGAATCTACATTTGTCGAATCAAAGTTTCCAATAATGCCTAAACGCGTCCTGTAAGTAGCAGGATCCACACCTTTCCTCCTCAACCAAGACTCGAAAGCTAAAAACTTCCACTTAGTGGCAAGATTTCGATATGGCAAAAATCCTATCAAAGAGCCAAAAGAAACCTGTAAACAAGGGCAAAACATAAAATAAAAGAAAAAGTAAAAATCAGATCGCTTATACCAAAGGGTAAAGAATCTCCGCCCGTTTAAAGTTGCAAGGTCAGCAGGTTCTGTTCTATGAACACTTACTACAAATCCTCGCGTGCTACAACTTATCATTTCCACTTCTCCTCTTCCAGTTGTCTGAATCAGATCATCAGCCCTTTTCCAATCCATATCTTCACGGTCCTATAATTGAGATACTTGGAATTCAGGTTTCGTTTATTCATAACACGTAAACAGGAAGTGGCAAAATGGGTTGGTCCGGTTGAGAAACGAGTCAAAACAGGGTTCCAGGAGTGGGTTATTCTCAGTACGGGTCAAATAAGGTCAACTGGATTGACCAGCATACATTTTTTGTCCATTTCTTGGTTAGCAGTTAATCTATCAATTATGAAATAGAAAACTATGCTATTACAATAACACACAGTCGTTTCTTAAATACAAAGATTTAGGAGGCTGTAAGGATTTCTGACTTTTGACTGACCTATATGACCCGTTTCCCTTTTAGCTAAAAAAACTAATTTGAGTCGTTAGACCCTAATAGATTCATTTCTAAGTAAACTAGTCAAAACCAATATCCACCTTCAAACTAGTAATCAAGATACCTTTGAGTGCAGTATTGGAGGCAAGTTTTCACGTGTAACAAAATTTGCTATTAGATTGTCAATCATAGTAATCCTTCCCTCAATGTCAGTCATCTTTTTCACAGGTTGGTCTAACCTGTAAGAAGCAAAAGTAACCAAAGCCGTCAAGAAAGATTAGACATGTACATATCGAGGATAAAAATAATAAGATTAGGAGAAGCAGGTAAGGATTTGTAGTCAAATAGCAATTATTAAGATTAATTGTAACTATCCCCAACTATAAGCACCTCACTACCTGATTCTTAATATCACCATAATCATTCTGAAAACATACATCCAAATATCCCAGCATTTTCACTTCAAATTAGATTATTTATAATTAATAATAACAAATTTCACATAGATTGTCTTGAGGTACCTTTTAGGTCGTCCGTGCAAGGTAGCATCCGCAGATGGTTTTGAAACAGAATCGGCTTCCATATACCCAAGATTTCTTAAATGATTGTTTTTGTCATCAATATCAGATCTTGACGGATTCTGAGCTGCATAAGTTTGATCCACTCTTGCCGGTCCACATGTACTCTCTTTAATATTTACAGAGGACACTACCTCGTTATTTTTCATAGAAGGTTCACTCTTCACCAATATCATATCACTAAACCGTTCCATGCCTTCTTCTTTACCCATTTTCAGAGATAAATTAGGTTTTAAGGACAAAAAAGACGACATCGTTGTCTTAACATTATCCTCTTCAAGAGCAGTTGCCTTCCATAAAATAACATTTGGAGCCTTTTCAACTGGTTCTTTAGGTCGTTTTCTTTCTTCATGTTCGGGGTTCAAGTTTTTATCTTTTATCTAAGCAAGACAAAAGAATGCATAGAATGTTATAACAAGATTGTAGTAAAATATGCAATGGAACTTAAAATCACGATTGGTGAAGTAACGCTCATGTTTCAAGTTGGTTTCAATAAAATAAGTAGTACTCTCGAGGTTCAAAAACAGATCCAATGTTTAACTGTACACAGTTTAATGGAAGTTTTTGACCATTAGCCAGTCTAAAATACCAGCAACAATGAAAAAAATGGAAAATTGTTGCGTATTAGCATCTTGATGTCATCAATACTATGTGACACATTTGGTTGCTAGGTGTTTTCTGTATAGTATGCACTCAAGGAAAGTCTTTGTTTGAAAAGAAACCAATTTGTTGTTGGTACTCTATTTGTAACCTCGAAGGTGACCACCTAGCACTTACAAATCCACATTTAGCTAATACGAAGTAATACATTTCGTCCAACAGTGAAACTTTACATGTGGATTATGAAGTTACCCAAAAGTTTTCTCAACTTTTATCATTTAAAGATTCATATCAATTTATCAACAGCCCATGCTTTTACAATTCAATTAAATCAGGCGCATTACTATAAGCAACACGGTTGCAAGCACACACATTTACTAGTGTAAGCGTCTTCAAGATTTCCAATCAAGAATGCCAAAAAGCTTTTTTCTTTAAAGAAAAAACAAATAAGAATTTGCAATTGACTAGTTTTAAACTCTAGATATAATGAGTCATCAAATATAATCCAAAAAGTATATTTTTCACGAAAATTAGATCCCAAAATTGAAAGGTCGAAACATATCAACTTTCTTAAAAGAACATAAAAATAGTCCAATCCCTAAATAGCATCTTTAAGGGTTCAAGATATCACAATATCAACAATACCCAAATCAAATTAACCCTACATTTCTACTTAGACTTTCAAGATTCTACCCAATAGCTTAAAAAAGGCTCATCTTTTCATCTTCATAATTCATACATATCAAGAAGTCAGTATACACAAACATTACTTATAATATACACACATATAAAAAGAGAAAATCAATGAATGGGAGAGAATCAGACCTTTGCAAGGGTAAGTTTAGGGTTTTGACCAATTAATTTACCAAAATTAACCTCCATTTGGTCCCAATTTCCAAGTTTTTTTTCATCTTTAGCACCAAAAACTACAAATTTCTTTTGTTTTTTATAAAGGAAGGGAAGATTTCTAGATTTTTCTGGTATGTTGGTTGTGTTAGCAGCAGTGAGAGTGAGAGTGAGAGAGAAGAGGGTGCTCATGTTTCTAAGAAAACAGAACCACTCTCAGACCAGATAATAATAATAAGCATTTATCCATTTTTATGGGGTTTATGTAAAAACAAAAATAATGAAAAAATGATAAAAAGATAAATAAAAAAAAACTGAACTGCGTATTTCGTATGTGCTTTTTACCGTTGGTAATTTTCCTATTATAATCCTTCTTCACAAATAAATTGTGAATTTCTACGCGTAAAGAAATTTGAAGGAAAGTTTTAAATTTCAACTTTATTGTATTATTTAACCAAATAAAAAATGATAGAATTCAAAATTTCAATTCTGAGAAATTCCAGAGAATTCCGTGAAACAAACACGCCTTAATTTCACATAAATATTGTTTCGAATAATAAAATTATTTTAAAAAATAAAATAAAAAATGATTGAACAATAGAAAAACAAAATATAGAAAAAAATGAAAAATTGTATTGTTCATCTCATCAAGAAAACATATATATATATATACACACACAAAAGATGGAGTAACATTCAAGTAATTAATCTCCTAATATAATACAAACTCTAACTAATACAACATATATGGAACTTTTTTCTCTATTTAATCATAACACTCCTCATTGAATGTCCATTATATAAAAAGATGATGCATTATTAAAACCCTACTAAATTAAATCCGGAGGGACAAAAATCTAGTGAAGGAAAAAGAATACACAATTCTTTCAATTTGTTGAGAATGTTGCCTCGTTAAAAACCTTGCTAGAAAACTCAGTAAGACAAAATCATAGTAAAGGGAAAAAGAGTGCAACGCGTATTTTCTCACCTTGATGAGAACATCACTTGATCTCATTATTTATGCAAACTTGTTGAAGGATAATATTAACACATTTACTCTTTCGTAATGACACTCATACATCTACTAACACTATAGGAATCATCTTTAGTAACACTGGAAGTATCAGACTCTAAAATTTTAATGATACGATCTTGTTTTTCATCTTGTTTAGCCATGTACTCCTTAAATAGTTTTGATCCCGCCAAGTCCCTCCCTTTTCGTTTCATCTATGCAATTTGGGGTTTTGTAGTCACATTGGTGGACTTGTTAGGTTGTCTAGAAATTCCAATTAGGCATGATGTCCGTCCCACGCCTCTCATTAAACTTGGATAAAAATCATTCTCTTGAGCATCTAAATGCTCATAATACTAATTATATACTTCATACGGGTCTGCATCATCATCAACATCTATAGCCACATTCTCAAGGTTAACATTAGGAATCTCACTTGATGTATCTTTGTAACATCCTCTCCCGCGGTCTGGTAATTTCTATTATTTTAATTGATTATCTAATTGCTTTAGAAATTATTTAATATTATGTGTTTCATTGTGAAACGTAGATAAATAAGCCCTTTGACTTATTGTGATTGGTGAAATATTAGTCGTTTCAAAATTTGAAAATTTTGATTTTCTGCGACACAAGGGTAGTGTCGCAGGTGGTGTCTGTGCGACACAACGGTTGTGTCGCAGGACTGTGTCGCAAAACGGGCTGAACTGAAATTAATTAAGGAGCTTAAGTGTAATTCGATGTTATATATATTAATACGCCGCCCAAACATTTCCAGATAGTTTCCATAAGTTCTAATCTAGTTTTAAAGTGTAAAATAGAGAGAAAAGAGAGAAAGAAGTGAGAAATTGTATTTTGGACCAAATTCGAGCTAATTAGCTGTGAATTCGAGGTAAGGTTCCAATTATATTGTGTTATAGTTGTTTATATATGAATTGCACGGATTGGTATAAGTTAATTTGAGTATTACATGTATGAATTCAAGAATTTCGAATCTGGGAGCTGGTCTGTTCATCTTTGCGACACAAGGTTTGTGTCGCAGGTTGTGTCGCATTTCTGTTCTGCGACACAGTTGTTATGTCACTTAAGGCGGCCATATTGGGTATTGCGACACAATGTTTGTGTCGCAGGATTCTGTTGTGCGACACAGTGGTAGTGTCGCAAGGGTTTGTGGTGCGACACAATGGTTGTGTCGCTAAGTTTGTAAAAGAGTTTTGTTTTGCAAATTTTGAAATACGTATTTGAGACGCGGTTTTATGAAAATATCACTAACTCGGATTTAGTTGAAAATTGCATGGTCACTTGGAAACGACCTAGTAATCAAGACTATACATTATAGCCTAGGCAGTTTTTGGCCATTCGGGGTCATCTAGGGCCCGAAAATGACATTTTTCAGTTTTAAACATCATTGCAAGATTTTCTAAGTTCATTTCTGATTGAACTTTTGTTTGCCTAGACTTCAGGGATTACCTGATTGGATAATTAGACTATAATGATTTTTATGGAACGAACTTCTGACTTGTGTATGATTTTCTGTTTCAGATCAACGTAAGACTCAGTGATATAAGAATCCTAAGTGTGGAGACGTCAGAGGTATCAGTGAGTGGATTCAGAACTCATCATTTAATTTAGTTGTAACTATTTGGTTACAACAAGTAACGTAGATGTGTATTAGACTGTTTAGTCTTGATTATTGATTATTGATCTACGTGTTATGTGAACCAATGTGTACTATGTTATTGAGGTCAACGTGTAGTGGACTTCTGGTTATTATGTGTTTTACACAGGTTTTGATTCATTTGTTGTGTTTGAGACATGTGTATGAGTTTAATAACCATTAGTTATCGGTCTATTCTGTATTGGCCATACGGATTGACGGTAAGTGTTCTTGGGGGAATCCCTGGGTATTATGATATCCCCAGAGCCACCGATCCTCATTGAATTATGTGTGTTTACGATTATTTGGTGTAAACAACTTGTTATGCTAAGTTGAATGGAGTGTGATGAATCTATTCACTTAGCTTCGTGCTAACCCCTCATTTTACTTCCTGCAGGATATGTTTTGATTAATTGTGGGTGCAGGAGGTGATTGGTTGATTAGGAAATGTTTGACTGCGCTCTTGGTCTCTGATATGGTTTTTTTGTAATAAACCTTGTTTTGTAAATTTTATAATACCCCGTCTTTTGTAGTTTTAAACAGTTTAAATATTGTGTAAATATTGAAAAATGTAAACTGTTTATGTATAATGTTTAATATATATTAAGGTAATGTATTTTAAATTCATGCTTCCGAGTTTATTAATATAATATTCTTATATGAAATGAGGGGTGTTATAATCTTGATCCATACCGGGTCCCACAACAGACAACCCACTAGCAATTAATCCCCCAAATAGTTGTTCCCATGCTTCTACAATTCTTTAGATGGCGTTTTTTTGTCCTAAAACCACTAACATTAGGGTTTTCCTACATAAATAAATAATAAATTATTATATTTCATAATATTAAAGATGTGGTGCGTTAAGTTTTATAATGACAATAAAATATTACCTGAATTTTTCTATCCCACCACGCTTTTGAACATGCTAGTGTCCCGGTACTTGCATCCCAACCTAGACCGGTCTCTCCATGTTTTAATTGTTTCCAAAGTGTATATTGTTTTCTCATAGTATCATACTTACTTTTTAATGCTTGTTTGCTAATGAATTTGTGGTTATGAATCTTTTCATACTCTAGCTGAAGCTGGATCCACGGAAATGCCTTATTTCGTCCATGGTTGTTTTGATGTTGTATTAAGAAATTACACAAAGTCAAAAATGATTGGTCTGTCCAATTTTCTTTCCTTGAAGTTGCATTACTTGTGGCCATCTAATAACAAGGAACATGAAGTATATAGGAAGTGTTATCTAACCCGAAGTGTTCATAAAGAAAACATGTCTATAAATAGAGATACATAAAAGTAGTTCCATAATCTATTGAACATTAAAAAATATAAGAGATACATAGAGATATATAACAGTAAGTCACAAAACTAACAAAACTATCCATGCCAATTATAATCAATTGGACATTTAAAAGTATATATAATCATAGAGATACATAACAGTAGTTTTATAATCTAGATTCACAAGAAATAATACAAAACAAGATATCAATAACTTTCTTTAACTCCCACTAAAAATTGTGACCTTTTTCATAACAATGAATTACCATCTTCTATAGCTCAAAAGATTTACGGACATAAATCAATAATCGAACGCTTCTACTGAACAATGTATGGAATCGATTATTGGCAGGACATATTGCAATGTCTAGTCATGCAAATTATTCTAAAGATAATTATTAAACACATAAGTATGACACAAGTTCAAGCCAAACAATTATACAGATTAAAATATAATATTAAGAGGCATCGATATTGTAAAAGAATGAATTGAATCATGCAGGTACTTACTTGCGATCACAAGTGTTTGACAGTGGAATGAAGATGCTAATCAAGAGAACTTGCCACTACAAAGATGACAACGTTCGACTCTACCTCATTAAAGTTGAAAACTAGAGTTGATTATTTATGCTTATAAAAGCGTGATTAGGGTTTTGTAGAATGGATTGATATGCAACCCATTAAAGAATTGTACGTGCTTTGTGAAGGTTATTTTTGAGGGTATATAGGTAATTTAAGAAACAAAATGCGGTTGCTAGTTGAAATGCTTCACCATCAACATTTTAAATGGAAGCGGTTAGACAATATGCAAACTCTAGTTGTTTTGTTGCCAAACAATCTTTTCAACCAAATCGCTAACTGCTAGTCGTTTGTCGCTTCAAAATGCTTCCGAATGCTTACTACCAAACACAACCAAAGACTACTTCAAAAATTAAAAATATAACGTGTAGTTCCATAAGCATAATTTCAACAAACTTCAGTATAAGTGAAAAGGATATAATTTGATCTAGTAACTTTTATATTAATGTAATCAAAAAATAAAGATGCAAACAAATGACTATTATAACAATAAATAAACAAGTCCATTGATAATTTATTTATTTATGATAATCTATATCTTGTATTTTCAAATAATCAAAAAATTGTTACAAGTTTGTGTTGCCATCAATTCAAAATTGAGACCGAAATGGCTTTAACTACGGTAAACAACAATATATGCCCTTTGGCTTCCAAGCAAGGTATGTATGTCATGGTACTCTTTTACTTTTCTTCCGATGCTTCTTCTGGCTCAACAACCTCTTCAGAGGTCACTCTGTCCACTATTTTTTCAATGGATTCAGAGTTCTTTTTCATCGAGGCTGTTTTTGAGAGGTGAGCATAACTACCCTTCTCTTTGAACAATTGTTCGAAATGTGGTTTGCAGAATAAATTTCCATCTAAAGACGCGTAGTTAGATGGTGATAGTTTGCAACCTCCTTGTGCACATTTAAAGCATTGCTTATGGTAAAACTCTCCCTCCACCGTCACCTACAAAACAATTAGAGACCAATTATACCTATTTTGTAGCTTATGAGCTCAAATGTATATTTCCCAAAAAATATTGAGAGGTAACAAACCTTTTCTAGTGGATACACAGTTTTGTGACAAACTGCACATTTATCTTGAGTTCCGGAGAACATTGAAGAGAGTTTGCTAGCAAGCTTGCTAGGACTTTTTCCCTATCAAACACAAATATATTTTTAATAGTTATACATCTATACATTCATTACATCTTGTATGTCTAATTGAGTGTAAATTTAAGTGAGAAGTGAAAAAAATGATTTTACATACCATTTCATTTGTTCTGTTCGCGGCTGATAAACATAAAAATTGAGTCAGAAGAAAAAGAATACTAATAACAATAACAAAAATGATAAAAATGTAAGATGCTTATATAGTTGTTATGTAACATACTTGTTCTATACATAATAATTGTTATGGAAAAAGCATAGGGAAGCTCACATGGTATTCTGGAGATGCCTCCCATTTCTTTGAACTTTTGATCAAAATGAGGCTTGCAATAGAGTGATCCTTCCAATTGAAAGTAGCTACTCATCTAACACGTAATATATCTAAATTAATTAATAGATATTTGACATTTGGTATGTTTATTTAGTTTGAGTTTAATGTAAGGTTGGAAGAAAGAAAGACATTATTCTCGTATATATATCTGCGTCTAAACGTGATCAAGATGAAACGGATACCCTAAAACGAAAGCCAATAGACTATTGGTTATTCTTCTAACTTTCATTAAGACCTAATAAGTATATATAATATTCGACCGAATTGACAAAATCAGGCGTAATTTTGATTTAAAATGAGGTCATACAAAATCCTAATTAACAAGCCCTGAATTGGTACCATCTTTCGAATGCTCAAGACTATATGTTGCTATTATCATGGTACATAGTACAACTATTTGTGTTTCTCACGTTTTAAAAAAATATGAGATTTTGTAGTTAGTTTACAACAAACAAATGGTATGAAATTATGAAAATATAGCAAAACTAAATATAAGAGAATTATACATACCACAAGTTTCCCATTGCATTGGACACATCTAAAGCATATTTTGTGATAAGGGATCCCATCAGCAGAAATCATTTCAACAAAATGAACAGTTTTATCACATGCCTTACATTTCTGTATTGTCCCACTAAATGCCATTTCTCACCACCTTTTTTTCCTTGCTTAATGTTTTGAAATTAAAGAAACAAAACTAAAATGGAGAAAGAATCTCAAAACAAAATGTAAGGTGGGGAAACTTTCATCTTTCCTTAGAACATGGTTTAAATGGTTTTCTTCCCAGTAGAAAATGTTAGTATAAAAAATGAAATTGTGTTATTGACCGGCCAATATTGTTTTGGCATCAAGGGTGGAGCTATATGCATGCTTTGGTGAATTAGGAACAAGAATTCTGAGAATAAGTAGGAAATAATACACACAACCCCTTGTATTTTCTACTTTGATTACGTATTAATATTGTTGAGACTAGTTTTCCTTAGTGGCAAACTACTTGATTAGATAAATTGCAGGGTTAGTAGATCAAGAATTATGATCGAAACCAGAAACGATTCATACATATACTCACATCGATCTCATCTTTTAAATTGTAACTCTATAACCTATTCGAAAGTAGTAGATGTGTGTATCCTCATTAACTGAAACGGACGCATAAAGGATACATTACGAAATGTAAGGTCTGATTGGTGTTACTTAAAGTAGTACAATATAGGACATCTAAGTTAAGTTAGTAAATTAGTTAACTTGGGGACATGAGCAGTACCACCAAAACTTCAGATGATGGCAAACTTTTAAAAGTATTCGTGGCATTGGTTTTGGGTTCTGCATATTGAGATTCTCTTTCTTCAAATAATATGGTAAAGCAATCAACAAATATGTCGGTACGAACTAAACTGAACCGGAAACTAATCCGATTTATTCTCATTTTCTGCCAAAAATACTGTATTTGGATTTCTAGTTCTCCATATAAATTATAGCAAAGGCTCGAAAGTCAACGTGAAACGAAAAATTTAGTGAGCCTTTTCTTTTTTTAGCTTATCGCAAGTTCGTCTTCTTTAAAGTTTCAACGTTTTTCCATATTATTAAATAAATTGTACGATGACTTTTTTTATCTCGAAAGATTTTTTAAAAGCTTAGATTACAAAGAAAACTGAGAAAATACTATCAGCATCTAAAGTATAAAGTTTACCTGATACCTTTGTATTAGTAGATTTCTTTACTAATTGGACAAAGAAAATAAAAGGAGAAATACTAAATAAAACGATAGGTGAAAACGCATTATGAAAGACGAATTGAGGAAAAGAGCATAATATAAGAAGCGAAAAGGCTGATCATATCGAACACTCAGACATTTTGGTTTGGTTAAAAATAGTATTACTAATAAGTTATGAGGGAAAATATTTGTTGTTATTCGAAACTAACACTATTTAAGTGGTGATATTTTTATTATTATTTTTAATAAGTTCTATCAAATTAGTGCATTAAAAACTTATAATGTACATATAAGTGGTGTACAGTTTTTGTAGAATTATCTAAAATAATAATAATTATATCATTATTCTTAGAGCATTCATAGTACATACAACTTATAGAATTGAATGCATTACCACACATCATTATCTTAGTTTCTATAAAATTTTACCTATAACCTCCCTAACCCATACAATTCTATACAAGTTGATGGAGTGGGTCCCACTTTTATTTTTATACTTCCACAAATCTTTTATATTTATATCATTGAATTAATAATTTAATGTTAATGTTAATAAAGATAAGTATTAGATCGAAAACGTTAATGTTGAATTATAATCTTATAGAAGTTCTAATAATCGTAATGCATTTTTATTTACTTACTATTTCAAATACGACTACATCTATCTATATTTAGAAAACTAAGTTATAACTATTTTGTGTGAATCTTACTCTGTTAGAGGTTCTTTGTAGTTAAACCTAATTCGATAAGGTCTATTCAAGTCCGACAAATATTTTTGTTAATAAAAAAATTAATAAGATATTAATGTTTTAAGATTTGAAAAAAAAAATGCTACTAAAAAGCATACGAAGTACTAAATTTTTTAATTAATTGATATCAATGGGTTCACATATTCTATCATGAAGCGTTTGATCCTCATCAACTATTTCATGATTGACTGGCATGTCACTCTTGTAATGGTAGCTTATTTCCATTAGACACCAAATGAGTACAAAGCCTCTCATTCAACATCGCCATGTAGATGCATTACAAATGCTCTTTTAAAAGGTGGTTTCAGAAATCCATGTAAGGTCACATCTCCCCATTTTGGTACCAACTACCAACGCTACTTGGGGACCAAGTAGTCTAATTGAGGACTTAATTAATTTCATGATTTGTAATCAACTAAAGAGTTTTGGTTATATTCTGTCTACATAAATAGAAGTTATATGTTAGGAATTTCACTGGCGGTAGAAAAAAAGGGGAGTTATAAGAGTCGTATCGTGAGTCTCATTTTCGTTCGTCGGGGTTCAACAATTCTAGGGGGCCTCCTTTCTTAATCTATCGTTAGGAGATGTGTAAAAGTTATTCAATTGTATTGAAAGTAACTCCACTCTTTTATATTATTCTTTTATTCTTTTTTTCTTTTTAGAACTAGATTATAATCCGCGAATTTGCGGACTACCATATAATTTGAATTCAAATTTTATATTACATTACTAGTTTATTTCGTAACTTTTAAGTTGACATATTTGTGCGGTTGACATTGCAAAAAAAAATTTAATGAAAGGATAGATGCACATATCTTAATTTTATCAAGTATGATGAAATTAGAGTAATAAAAACATGTATTTTTTAGTAAATATTAGTACCTAAAATAATCGATAAGAGTTCTAAATTTTTGATTTGAAAGTCTTGTACCTTGACAATTGTAGAAGCATCACAACTATTGAAAGGAGCTGAATTAACAGTAAATGTGAACTCTTTTAGCAATGCTTCCCATGTAGATTGGTTCTTTTTGGTATCCAAGCCCTCATCCATCTAAAGCAAAAGCACATAAGATTGTCCTTTGTGGCATTAAAGAACGCACTATGTATCTTCTGAATAATTGACAAGGAAAGGAAGTGAATAAAACATTGATCTTATGCAAATAAATACACACACAAAATCTGAAGCTGTATATTTATTTTGTTCATACTTATACTTATGTGCGAATTAACTAAAATATTACTATTATACTTGAAATAACCTTATTGTTTGTAATTTGTATGTACTTTTAATGACAATGACAGCCGATGACTTTTGGTCCTCAAGGTTTCATTTACATATAGTCTAGACTTGAGTCTTGTAAATTTTGTATACATTGATTTATTTAATACTTAATCCTTATAATTGATGCAATATTGTAAACAAAATGGTTATGAAAATAAAGGACATAAATCCTTCATGTTCAAGGCAACATATTTGTAGGTGAATTAACGTGACTCATTTTTATGGCGAAACAAAAATGTTTACTTGGCTTAAATTGAATTGCAAAAACTTAAAAGTTGAAACAATCTTATTACAAGAGATCAACGATCACGTTTAAACAATCTGATGTACGAAACCAAAAATATTGTTCTAGCTAAAAGGCTAACTCTAGTGCGTCAAGGTATCTTCGATTTTTGAGAGGAAATTTTGAAAACTGGACCGTTTTTACAATAAATTTGAAAGGAATTTCACATCTAGCATAGCAAAGAATATTAGAGAAAAGATTACATTACATCTAGTTTCGAAAAAGTTTATTAGACTGTAGTAATCTGGATAGTCGTAGTGACAAATCTGTAATTGAATTTAGAATTAGAATAGTAGGTGAATATGAGGGGTTGCGCATATATATAAATAGAAAATATATTTATGTTGTCGGGTTTGGGATCGGCGCACAAATATTAGAATTGGGTACACAAGCAGTAAAGTTGGCTAATAATTCCGTTAGCCTTGGGATCAAAGAAAGTTATAAGGGCATGAGCTCTAGTAACTTAACTAAGATCAAGATTGGTCCCAGGCCGATCGCGAATGCAATACGTCATATTAGAAAATATAAATCGAATTTGATGATCAAGTGGAAAAAAGACACTAGAAAATTACAAAGTTTGTCTACGGTAGTTGTGATGGTATCAGAAGTTATAAGATTTAACTGGGTATTTGAAGTAGTAAAATCTTTGAAGAATATTGAGAACGGATATATGTGAAGGATTGGATGGAAGAACTTATAAACAGTTGGAGTCACATTTCGGACATCGTCCAAGAAGAGGAAAATGATGAAACGACAAAGACGGCAAAGAGGTGCTGGCGTTTCCAAAAGAACGCCCTCGTGACTATGGCCTGAAAGATGTCGAAGATGCTAGAAAATTTCAAGAATGGGTCATAGATTCCGTAAAGGTACTGCATCTTAAGAACTAAGAAATTATAAAATTATACGTATATCATTTTCCTAACGAGATATATGACTTCGATCAAGGGAAAAACTAAAATCAAATGCCATGGGTTACACAAATTTTTATTTTTATGTAATATTAACTAAAACAAAACATTAAAAGGAATTTGAGCTTATTAAATTATAAAATTTTGAAAACTGGACCGGTTGTACTATATATTTGAGAGTAATTTCACATCTAGGATAACAACGAATATTAGAAAAGTTCAAAGATCATGCGAGAGAGAATAATGATCTTGAAAGGGTGAAAATTCAATGGTCTCGGTTTAAAAGAATGGTGGATAGATTTCAGAAAAGGAATCCTGATTCACACTTTAGAATCAAAACCTTGGAAGAAAAACTCAAAGAGTCCATTGAGCAGAAAAATTTGTCGATAAAAGAGCTTGAAACTCGCAAAGCCTTGTCAACGAAACTCAACAGGAAACTTCAAGAGCTCAGAAAACAAAACTACCAGAAATATAAGACTCTGAAAATCCAGGAAGCTATCTTGAATGAAGCAATAGGGGAAGGCGGAAGTTTATGCGGAGATGATTGGTGAGATGAATAAGGAGATCGAATCGATAGAAGGTGATATTGAAATAGGGAGAAAGGAGTACTTTGAGTTAAACAATGAAGTACTTAAGCTTAAGAATGCATCTGAGAAAGATCAACGCCTTATAAAAAGGTTGAATGATGAGCTAAAAACCTCCAACATGAAATATGAGAAGGTGGAGGAGGAATGTGAAAAAAAGATGAAGGAGCTGAAAAGTCAACACAGAAGTAGAGAATAAACAATGACGGGAACAATTTCAAAACTGAAAACGGATATTGAGAAAATCAGGGAAGAGGCTATTTTAAACACAAGTTTAACCTCCAACATGAAATATGGGAGTTCCTTGAACACAAGTCTTGAGAGTGAACTTGAACGATTGTTAAGGGAAGTAAGTCTAACTGATGAAATTTAAGTTTAGTAGTCTTATTTTTTGTTGAAGTCACTTATGCATGGATGATTGAAAAATCGAATACTGTAATAATCATAAGAGACCAATGTTTCATTGAGATTATTATCCTATTTTGATGGCCCAATATGTTCAACACAAAGAGTATAATGTTGATGGTTACTGTTAGGTATGATAAATATTTGAATAATAGTTATTATATAGGACCATAGTCGTATATGGGTGCAATTGCATTTTGAGCTAATATCATGAACTTCCATCACCACTTATAAAGGCACCATTCAAGTGTACCAGTTGTTTCATGATCATCATTAACTGTACAATACTGGTCTCAATTCTTGTGTTTTTTTCTTTTTGTTATTTCAACTTTCGAATTATGTTTATCAAATGAGTGTATGTGTGTAGGTATCATTTGTACCCATTTCAATTTGTTGTGGTGATTTATTAACTTTCGAATTAGTTAAAGATTTTCTAATTGCAAAAATTACATAAAATATATATATATTTTTAACAAACTTGTTTAATATGATCATCGGAACTCATCATGATCATACTCATCGTCTGAGTATTATTCATTCTTCTCTTGTGGTAATGTATATTTTCTATTTATTTCATTTCTTAAATTATAAAAGGTAATGTTACGTGATGTGCTTTTGCACGGTCATAACTTTACTAGTATTAATATAAGTTATGAAGGTGGTAAAGTACTAAAGTGTACACATTCACGGCTAACACACAAAGGATTGAAGGGTGGCTTTGTTAGATAACTAGACCTATGTGTTAGTTTTTTAACTGGTTGATATGTCATTTTTTAAAGGCAATTGGAGGATTTTTATCGACGGAGACTAGTAAACTCCATGGCTATGCATACACACAGCTCACGATCCAGTATACTGACGTGAATGTAGTTTTGAAAATTGAGTCAATCCGATAAGACTTGAGACGTCGCTTTTAGAAGAAGATCACGATCTTCAGTTAATTAGGACTTAGGTAACCGGATTATTATTAATTGTACATTGTTTACTTCAACTCTTCGGATAGCAAAATTACCAGGCATAATCACATATATAGTTACTCATCCTTATTCACGCATAACAAACTTATCAAAACTTGATTATAGCGAACTTATCAACGTCAACACCCGGTGTTGGTCCCAGATATATACTCGATCCTTTGTTCCATAACCATGGGGCTTATTTACAATTGTTTAATTTAGACATGTCAAATACTTAATGCAGGTACTACTTACATGGATACCTCCTACATGGTCATCACAACAACATGAAAAATAATGCGATACGTACTTCTTAATTACCACTAATCTTAAAGTAGGAGGCATGGATCTAGTCCGAGAAAGGGTTGTTGTACATATACGCTGTTTTGAATAGATGATTAACAGACATCTTTAGAGATTTGCACATATCTGTATAAAATAACTTTCAGGAACACTGTTAGTTAAGATAATTAGAATGACACTTTCGTTAAGTACCACGTAATTCACATGTATAATAAGATCTTACCTAATATGAATGTATATTGGCTGCCGTATCACATAAGTTTTGCTATTTTCTCATTCTTGTGAGTTATTAATTACCTATATGCTCAACTTTGGATCGCTTAGTAGGGTGCATATTTAAATAATTCACAAAAACTAAATAGCTAAAATATTCCAAATGAATTAAAGTGTCTTGGATCGACAGAACTACCCTCAAAATCACACCATATTTGAATAAATCCAACTGATATAAATAACATCATACATGAACTGCCACCATTCTAGTACTCATTTGAATACCTTTTTATAGCTTTAGAAGACTTATGACTGCATAATAGATGGTTGACAAAAAAAAGTTAAAAGACTTTGACTTAAGTTATTTAGACTCTTTACCTTCAGTATTACCATCACATCTGAAGGCAATATAAGCTGCAATAAGTTTGCCACCATTCTAGTACTGCTATATGCTTCTTTAGAAGTCAAGACTTCCACATGGTTTGCTTTGTATATTCTTTGTACCAACCTGATGATCATCCTTTTGTCCCTCATGGTTTATCCCTCGAGTTCTCCCAATTCCCAACTTCGGCAAACCACGATTCAGCCCCTCTAGCAAAACACATGCTTTACACCATTTCTGCAAGTTTATGACAAACATAACACTAATTAAAACACGTTACACATAATGCTGAACAAATTTATTGACCTATTTGAACTGGATGAGATAAGACACAACCCAAATGGACACAATTCCCGAATAGTAAATGTTTTTCTAAACATTTGTGTTTAGTAGTTTGAGAGACTTTTGACCCATTTGTAGCTAAAGAAATTTATTGACCTATTTGAACAGTATGAGATAAGACACAACCCAAATTGACACAATTCCCAAATAGTAAACATTTTTCTAAACATTTGTGTTTAGTAAAAAAAAAAAGGGGGTGTGGTATATTAGCATATCCACATGGAATGACTTCTTTCATGGTTACACGATGAAGACCTCCTAATCAATGTTTATTTCTAAAAGTCACTGAACAAACTTACTTGGCTAGAAATGTAACCACAACGTTGACAAGTTCCCTGCTCCGGCATTTTTGTAGAGGCTGCAATCCTAAAATCCTCGCCTGATTTTATGATGTCAAGTATTGCGCGGGGTCTGTATTGTCAAACCATTCAGGTTACACCAAACTAGTGATAGTATTCATTAAAAAAAACATATATTAGAACTTTTTGAACTATCATGCAAACAAACCACCATTATTGTCGATAGGAACTGAAAAAACACTACTTTGCAAGTGCCCGACACGATAGTTAGCAGAAGTGGTGATTAAACCTAGTCCCTAAGAGAGGTGATTTGTACACAACATATATTGATTTGCCTAGAACAAACACCTTTCAGTTTTACTATATTACCTTTATTTTTTTTCATGTGATTTAAGGGCGACATTGTAAAGCTGAAAAGGATTTGTTATATGAATCTCTTCCAATTTACTTGATGAAGAGGGCTGATTCAGATTGGGTTTATCTAACGAGTAAAATAAATATAAAATAGCTTGAAGTATATGGTCAAAAGTCGCACAAAAGTGCATCTTTCATGGATAAAACCAAGTAAAGTTATAGTTCATACAAATATATCTTCTGTAATTGATAATATTTATTAAAAATATGGACGAAACATGTTTCAGGATTCAACCGTCAATGCAAAAAAACAACCCATTTGACAGGTTACCCACCACACCAGACCCGCCCATATTGCAACCTCCAAATTTTATATCTAGGTTCAAATTCCCACAACAACACAGATTTGTTTGCACCAATAAATGAAATAAGAGAAGATGCACAATCTAGAAACAACCTTATTCTCTCTAAATCTTTAATGAACTCCCGAGCAAACCCGCGATAAGCATTTGGTGAATATATACCTGCATTCATCAAACAGAGCTCTTAAGAAAAATGATGAAACTTGTGTAATATATTTAGTCTGTTTTATTTTAATTTATTTAAACTATCCCATTAATTACATTGTTACGAATACGAAATATTCAAAAATAAACACTGTTGCAACTTTATGGACGGCAAGATTATCATAGCAGATGAGGTCATACACAAATGTATAAAAAGACCAACGGAAGTGTATATAACAAACTTACATTCAGTTGAAAAGTAGTCCAGTTTCTTAAAGTATGCATACGTAACGAATAGTTAAGGAATCGCAACAAGAATCAATAAGTGCTTAGGATGTTAGGAATGCATTACAAAAATTAAAAAAAACACTTAACAAAGATAAAGGATATATAACAATCTCCTTCTCGTATGTGTATTTAAATGGCTTGCATCTAGGGATCGGTCCATCTTCACCGGTAATTATAGATGTGCATCTGCTTAATCTATCATCATAACCACAAGCAAGTAATCACATGGAGATATAATAATCTTACAGAACAAAATGAATCAAAATCTAAAATAGGTTACCTAGCAATGTCACCTCGCAAAATATTCAAGAGAACCGTCTCAGCAATATCATCAGCATTATGCCCGGTAGCTAGTTTGTCCACTTTTAACAATGCAGCACCACGATCAAGAGCCTGAAGAAAAAATTCCACCCACTAAAAGTAAGATCCGTTTTTAAAGTGGTACTGGCAATATGGGCGGGGTGGAAGGACTGAGCAACAGATCAAAATGGAAACTTTTTCGTTTGGGCCAAGTTGTGCTGACTCGTTACACTGCTTATCCATAAAGTTTATATTTTTAAGGTGTCTCACATACAATTACATGTATCATATTACATCAATAAAAGCCCGTTCGAGATGAAATGTAACCCAAATTGAACCATCTATATTTTAAGTGTTCTAAACTTGCCTCCTCCAGAAAGGCATCAATATACACTTGACATCCAAATATGCCAATTCAATTCAATCCCAATTGTGCCTAGCAGATAAACTGGTAAAGTAGTATACACATATCATTAAACAGTACCACAAATTGCTCACCTGGCGACGAAAAACACCACAAAACGTGCAATTATTCTTAAGACCGATCATCTTCACAATCTCATCCATTGTCCATCCATACAGATCCTTATATGAAACGACTTTGAGTGGCAGTCCGTACTGTAAATCATAAAATTATACAGAAGTTTTCAAACTATAAGTTGAAATCAAGAAAACTACAATGTTGTGGTAGTATTTCGAATCATATCTGCTTTGAAAATAAACTTGGCCTTTTTTTACCTGAACTTCATTTCTTTTAACAGTTTCGAGTGAGTCATCCCTGTAGCCTGTAATCCCTTCATCGACTGATAAGAGGAAGAGATCCAGGCCATAGTTATGTCGCTGGTTTAATTCTGACATTACATATGCAAGAACTGTGGAATCTGCATACAAATAAAAAACGGATTATATAAGTATCAACTAAATACTTCCACCATGTAACCAAACGATTAACAAAGATACAGTACCCAACCAAAATAAAGCATCTTTAAGGCAAAAAAGTACATTTTGCAGTTAAAAAATCCACCTTTTCCGCCGGAAGCTCCTATAGCAATACGCTCCCCGGGCTTAAAAAGTTTGTTGTCCACAATTACTTTATGTATCTCTTCCTCAAATACCACATAGAAACATTCCCTGCATATCTTAATACCCAATGAAATGTTACTAAGTTTAAAACGCTTATCTGTTTTTAAATAGGTATCTGGTTTAAAAAAAGCAATAAGCAGATAAGCTACTAAATAAGCAATCCCAAACACTCCTTAGAAGCAAATTCGAGTTTTCCTTCCTATTAGTAAACATGTTCTAGTCGGTCACCGGTGGCTACACCTAATGTTTTTCGGGTTAACGGAATCGCATAATCACAAAGCTTTACATAAAAATTACTTAGCCTGTTGTAAAACATAATAGCAATAAGAAGTAACATCATTACAGATGCAATATTTATTTATGGAGTATAAAGTTCAATCTAATAATAATCAAATTATTACAAAAATATAAACTATCAACTGTAACTACATACTATGAGGGAACTGTATCACATAACAAAACTGTATATATGAATGAATGAAAGAATTAAGGTTTTACTTGTTGAAGGGTTTTAGGTCGTTTGAGAGCAGGTCTTCGTAGGTTGCAGATGCAACACATCCGGCTTTTCGTCTTCTCGCCGCCTTCCATTGATTTTGCAATTTCAGACAGAGAGAGACGGAGAAACAGGTTTGCGTTCGAGAGTTCTAATCAATGGCGAAGGCGCCTGATTTTCTCTTCAGGAGTATACGAGGGTATTTTTGTCATTGGAAGATGTACAAGGTTATAGCATCTCCAATTGGGGTTTATTTTATAAAGGGATTGTCAAAAATTTAATTTTTGTTCAATAATTCTAATTCTTTTGAGTAATGTGTGGGTAGATGATTCACTAAAAATGCTTTGCAATGGGTTTTGTATTGGAATATATGTGTTTGGCTTTAGGAAATTGATGAACAGAAAAAAAAAACTTATTGATATGGTTTATTCGTTGTGAATACCCTAATAAAGGTGGTTGAACAGGAATTTAGATTCGATTACACACGAGTTTGAGTTGAATTGGAAGAAAAATTACTTGTTAACCGTTTCACGCGTTAATTAAAAAATTAGTAGTATTTCGTTGGATTTGTTAAAAACTAATGGTGTAAGTTAGAACTTCTTGAAATATCAAATCAAATAACTAAACGAGTTTCAATCTCAAACCTAATTATTAGGATGCAATTTTGGTAACTAAGCAAATAAGTACACCGTGTAGATGTAGACATGTAGTGCATACCCCTATTTATAAAGAAATTTTGTTATTTTGATGGTTGAAACCACATTCGTGTTTCATACATCATTTTGTTGCAACTCTATCTTTCATATATTGTTATTTCTGTATCCTTCTGGCAGTAATTGTGTGAATTTTTTTGGCTAAACAATTATATTATTAGTTATTACAGCTAAATAAGTGTTGGTACACTTTGTGTGACAACAGCTTCTAGTTTCGTAATTAGTCATTTTGTTTATCTTTGTAATTGTAAATGTTTAAGTTTGTCTAAGTAGGTATGTAAGTTCGTACGAACTTAAAGTAGGTACGAACTTAGATACATACGAACTTAGGACATACGAACTTAGACATACGAACTTGTCTAAGTTCGTACGAACTTACCTAAGTTCGTATGGGCCTGGACATGGGCTAAGTTCGTAGGGCCCAGCCCATACGAACTTGAGCTCAATATATGTCCATGTTCGTACGAATTTAATAATAAGTTTTGAGAGCAGATTTTCAGTTGTCTTGTGTGAGAAAGAAAACGTTTGTATTGAGGGTTTAGTCTTGATTGAATGTAAAGATTGGTTATATTCAATAAAGACGTGTTTATTAGTGTTCTTTACATATTCGTGATAAATTGTTGATTATCGTTAGGTATATTCAAGGATTCCGCACTTGTTTATACTTGAATATCTCGTAGATCCAGACCCCAGGAACCTACAATAAGTTTACAAACTTATGTAGTAATTTGATCTCAAATTTATATATATCTATTTACTCTAATTCGGTAATAATTAGAAGTTTAGAACTCAATTTTTCTAAATCAGTTTTATATTAACAAAAAAATAATAATAAACCCGAAAGAATTAGGAATAGGACCCGGTGACACTAGTTTTAGCAACACAATCATGTATTTATTAAACAGTTTTAGAGCAGCTATCCCCTCAAGAAATTTCAAATCACGTAAAAACAAAAACTTTTTTAAGTATATTTTTGATATTTTATGAGTTTTGCCTTGGGAAAATGATAAAGAACAAAATAATTTTTTTTCCTCCTCAATTAATTTTTTATAGCTCAACCCCTGGTTTGAAGCAAAATTTGTTTGGCTTCATGTAATCGTTTGATAAGATTATCGACGTAAACATTAATTACATTATGATATTTTGTTACGATCTTACATACTATTAGATATATTTTGTCAAAGAATTCATATACTGTTAGATATCACCGACATATATATGATTTCTAGTGTAAATTATGTGTGCCTAATACAATAAAAATAATATACAAATATAATCAATTAAAGAATATATGTATATATATAATAGAGTACAATAACAACAAATAATACATACAATATTAGGGATCAAAAGAAAATATAAAGTTCTTAAAGTAAACTTTTTCATTGTTCAGGTCCCTGATCTAATCGTGTGATATAAAATACTCCGTAGTTTCATAAAGGAATAGTAGCGGCTGCACGCAGTGAAAACAAACAGGAGTACAGGATAAAAAGTCAATACTGTAGGTGGTCAAAGAACAAACGAACGCAGGCAATCAAAACCCTTGGTGAACAGTAAAAACACGGCTGTTAACAAATATATATAACTCAGGGTTTTTTAATCCGCACGTTGCGGCAGGATCTAGATATATATATTTTTGAATGAATAAATTTATAAATTAATATTAAAATATCAAAGTCAGTGTATTAATATTCTAATATATGATATATTTATATAAATAGGGGTTGAATATTTGGTTAACCACAATTCTACAAATATAAAAAAGAATCAATTAACCCTTATACATAACCTATATTCTATCGTAACCCTCTAGCTTTAACTCCCCTCTATCATATCAACTGTTTACGTCAACTTTGATTATACTTACTTTTATTTATCAAGAGTTTCTATAAATAGTTCAATAGTATTTTATACTTACTAATATATACTATATTATTTTTAAAATTATAGTTTAAGCTATGGTGTTTATAAACATTAGATACATATGTTTATAGTAGTCTTTCATAAATTGTAAAGTTTATAATAACGATGTCAATGTTTAAACAATAAGCAACATAAAACTATTACTATAAATTAACTAAACATAAAATCGGCATGTATTATTTCTCAACTTTAAAATAATTTTAATGTTTTTTCTATAGTTAAAAGTGGTAAAAAATCATCTAAGTAAATATTTATCAGTAATGGTAACATCATTTGTATTTCTCCAAAAATAAGTATAACATGACCTTCACCTTTAAAAATCCTGTAAATTAAAACCAAAAGATCTATTATATAATAAGAAAATAAACAATTATTATTATATATCAAATTTACCTTTCCTTCAAATCATTTACTACTTTCATCATTTTTTCTTTTAATTAATCCACCATACTCATCTTACATAGTTCAAATCATGTTTGTTCAACCTCACATCTCTTTTACCTAATTTAACATTTTCTCAAAAAATATTCCATAACATTAAACACCAATTTCATCAAACTTTTTCCTCTTAATTAATTCACAATACTCATCCCTACGTAATTCAAATCATGTCTGTTTAACTTCACATATCTTTTGCATGATTTATTTCTTTAAAAAGTGTTTCATAATATAAAAGTGTATCATACTACCATTTGTATATCAACAAACAAAATTCAAATAATTAATATATATACTATTTATCAACTATTCAAAAAATAGTTACATTTACCTTTGCTAAATATTTATACAGTCAATGTACTTAGTTTTAGTGTAAAACGTGCTCACCATAAATTTATTTTTTGGCTCTAAAATGTCATCATCCATCATAATCACATAAATTAATTTGATGATCACAGATAATCGTATGATTAATTAGTCTTAAATGTAATTATATTATCTTTTTTTTTTATCCATCATACTTTACTAAATTATGATATTATTGTCTTGTTTTCAGTATTTTCATCTCTAATTATCACATTTTTCTCAATAATTACAAAATATATTTAAAGGTGGTTTTTTAATGATAATCACATAACCATTAGGATAATCACATATATTATTTGATTATTTAGTTATAGCCCGTGATTATTTGAATGCTAATCACAAAATAATAATGTGATTAATTAGGTTCAAAATATGATTATAAATCACAAATACTTTCTTAAACACTTGAGATTTTAGATTCAAGCTTTGCTAGAAACATGTATATATATAGAGAGAGAGGGGATGATCCAGAAGGAATGGCTAATCTTGAGAGAAGCAAATATGAACTGTCCGTTAACCTTCATCATGGTGAATGTTAATTGGTGAATGTTAATGAACGGTCCAAATTTACTTCCTCCAAAATTACCTCTTTCCTATAGATCAGCCCCTATATATATATATATTAAAGGTACATGTTATGCAGGTCAAGTTAACGTGTAAGATTGCTTAGAAAAAAAAAAACTGTGGTCAAAATAGTGAAATGTTTTCCAAATAAAATCAATTTTAGAAACATATTGAAACATACATCAACCAAGACTTAGAACCCATTTGGAAACAGAATCTGGAAGTTTACAATCACCATCTTCTTTCATATTCAAGCAAGAACAGGTCTTTAGGTAACTTTGTGTCTAATAAGTTCCAGATATTTATTTCAACTATGATGCACAAGAAATCATATCAAGAGGCCAATAATACTTCAAAATCTAGTTAATTTGTACAATATAAAAATATCATCATAAACAAGAAGCAATAAATATAATCATCATTCACCTTCGTCTTCCACCCGTCGTGAAACATCCCGCTTCAACATTTCCATAAATTCCTGCACATGCACAAGTACAAAAACTCAAACTCTAAAATCCAACAAATTAAAATAAAATAATTTCGTGGATAAATAAATAAATTCGTAATAGTGGTGTTATGTGTTTGAGTACAAATAACCAAAGGGCGAGGTGACTTTACACAACCATTGAGGTGTCTTTTCAAAAAAATAATAAATGAAAGAAGATACTAACATGAGAGAGATCCTCTTCGAAAACTATTTCAGAAAGCCCATCTGCATCATCACCATCGTTGTTCAAGTGAGCAGCAGCTTCAACTACAGAAGAAAAGACTTCTTCGCGTGATTCCTGGTGTTCAATCTTCTCAACCAAATCTTGAAGGTTCACCTACAAACAAAAAACCGGTTCACATGTTCAAGTTCAAAACGTTTAATGCTTTTATGCATCTTCATTGGGTAAAAACAAACCTGAGGATCACTTGAAGTATCGTTAATGGTTGTAGGTTGAAGTTCACGGTCCATAGAAGGTAGTTGTTGAAACATATTTGAACCCGAACCCCCACCACCGAATGCTTGCGCAACCATGGGCATCATTTGTTGAACCATACTTGCCAGATCAAAACCACCACCACCACCACCGCCGCCACTACCACCACTGGGCCCACCCATTCCGGAAAACATGTTACTCAAATCATGATTACCGTCCATCTGTTGAGCAATTTGATTGACTGTGTTCATCATTGCAGGGTTCTGAGTTAGTTGACCCAACATATTCCTCAAGACGTCGGGCGACCCGATTCCCGTCTGGCTTGAAACTCCCGATAACAGGCCATCTAGAGCAGGACTCGCGATAACTTGGTTCATGATTGTGGCAGGATCCACTTGGCCACCAGTTGGATTAGACGTACTACGATTGATAGAAGTAGGAGGCGCGTTAACAGGTGGCTCACTACTACTAGTGGATTCTGGTTTTGTTTGCCGAGTTCGTCTCTGAATCACAAACATATTAACTTTAGCATTCAACACTTGCAAAACAATGGCATTATTCAAATGATAACGCTAGTTAATTGGCAGTTTGGACATGTTGGGTAACACATCGAAATAGGATTACTTCAAAATGATTATTATTCGTACGAGTTGAGTTGACCTAAAACACTTTTGGTCCAAAACAAATTATAAATATCTCGTGTCACAATTATAATCCAAAATGTTATCATCTCAATACTAATCTACATTTTTTAATAAAAAAATTTAGGAAGCTTTATTCAACAGAATTACACTATGGGAAACTCTTGACCCGTTTTGACAGTTTTCTTTTAAGCTATTGTATTCAGGTTAAGTGCATCAAAGTGTAAATGAAATAAAAGCTCACCTTGGGTTGTAACCCTCCTAAACCAAGTCCAAGAGGAACAGATGACGCATTTGCTGAGTCATCAACTGCTGGAGTTGATGATGAGGCACCTTCCACATCATTCGCAGACTTCGTTACACTACTACTGGGAGTGGCACTTCCTGAATCACTTGTATCCTGCTCAATACTAGGTTAATTGTATTCTTGCACTTCTAGAAGTTGATAAATTCAAGTACTCGACAACAATATAAAAAACAAAATGCTAAAACATACCCTATGGGCCTCAGTTTTAGACAAACCTCCTTCTGGTTGGCCTGGATGTACAAAATAACAGCATTTATGCAAAATAAATCATTTAAGAGCACCAATTTAACACAATATGCAAAAAACATACCTGTAGAAGCCAAGGTTTCGCTCCTCGTGCTATCATCAACCCCTCTAGTTTGCAAATTAACTTCAGTCGGAACTGTAGTTATAGATAATAATGCACAGTCATAAGTTTTACTTAATGTGGTAAAACTAGTCTTTGATGAAAGGCGGTAGCAGTAACGTTACCTGCAGGAACATTAACTGTTCCGTTTGCATGTTCTCCTTGGTTTGATTCAACATTAGTTCCCCTTGGGCCGATTCCTAAGAAAAAGTTTCGTTATGTGAGGGATGCTGGTGACAAAGGCTAATTAATAAGGAGAATCGAAGAAGTTGTAATTACGTACCTGCGTGGATATGAACATTAATGTGTCTTGGAACAGCACCGATGCCAACGGGACCAAAAGCAGCTGAATTAATGGGAGTAGCTGGACCGCCGAACATTGAATTAGTTTGTAGAGGAAAAGGCTGCGAAAAGTCATCAATTTAGTAGTCATAGGAGCTAGTCGTGAAGTGTCCAAAAGTGAAACGTAAATATTAAGTTAGCTGACTTATTAAAAGGGTAAATAACAAACCTGGACCATTATAGGATTAGGCCCCGATGGAGAAATATAAACAGCGGGTCCAGCGTATACGGAAGATTCAGCCTGCAACGTGCACACTCTAATCAACTGAAAACGAAATATTAACTTAGAGATTACGGCACTAAAACGAAGAGAAGAACAATGACATACATGAGACTGTCCAATACGCAAGGTCAACATTGTACGACCAAGCTCAAGGAGAAGAGTGCCTAAATGTTGCATAGCAAGCCCGGACTGCATGGCTTCTGATTGAATTTGGGCTCTTACTATGGGGTCCGTGCAACTCTCCTCTTCTTCTAGGCGCCCTGCAGCATGCTACAAGTTGCAGCAGGTCACAAATAGCACATAATTAAAAGAACATAAGAGAGCTACAATCATTTGAGTTCTTAGATCAAATTAGCCAAAATATAAAGTCCTTCTGATATGTAACACATAAATATGATTTCTGCGAGACACTCATGTGACTGTGAGCCAAAACAAATAAGTATCTTTTGGAAGTTAGCAAATTGGGGCTCTAGTGCTCTACAAATTTAACCCGAACATATATCTATAATATAAAGAACCGACAAAGGATACTAATTGAGTTAAGGGGTAGTAAATACAGATAGAGAATTGATAGCAGGCCCACTGAGAAGCCGTTGTGCATGTCGCATAACAATTGCAAGGGTTGCAGGTAATGGCACACCACGAGCACCCAAAGGTAATTCTACAGCTGGTGACCGTTCTGCACTATTTGGAGATTGATTTGGTTGATACCCTGCAATGAGCTCAAACGAAATTTACAAATAAACTATTTAATTGGAAAAGAAAAGAACCATATATTCTTAAAAAGTTGTTACCGCTCGGTGACAATGCCTGCTCCATGCGATTCATAAACTCAGAAAGTGTGTGCAATGAATCAGGAATTGGCTGAAAACACATGCGAAAAACATGCAACCAAAGATGATATGTTAGACAATGTAGCAATTAGAACATAAACAAAATGAACTGCAAAAGAAAATTTTCTAAAATAGTAGTACCGTAGCAAGAGTTGGTATAGCTATTCCCGCTCCTAGAGGAACTGGCATCCCTTGAGGGGCAGACTGACTAGGGTTTCCCGGTTGACCTTGATTGTTGACATTAACTCCAGTTTCATTTCCTTGGCCAGGTTGCACAGGAATGTTGAACTGTAAACACATAGACAACCAAGAACTTTCAAATGAGTTCCCAATTGCTAATTCTTATTTTTTTCTGGTATAATGTAACGAGAAATTGTGCTGATGCATAAATGACACCAACCAAAACATATATGGGAATTTGAGTTGTAAAAACAAACAAAGGAGCTATGCATGATCCAAAATCACCGAATAACAAACAGAAAAAAGAAAAAAAGAAAAAAAAAAAGAGGAATAAAAAGTCACCTGCATATTTGGCATTGGTCCACCGTTACCTCCCATGGAATTCTGGCCCCCAATCCCGAAAGAATTTAAAACAGCCCCAATAACCTAGAGACAAAAAATTAAAAAGATTGAACTACACAAGCCATTATAGAGCATAATAACACCAAATAATTAACTACATACTACAGAAAGCAAGAAAGATACACACCCGACTTATATCAGGAGTGCCACCGTCATTATGGTCCCCACTACCAAAGGACCCGAGTACTACGCTATGTGAAACATGGGCGACACGAGGACGTGCACCCGCAGCATTAGCATTAGCATCTTGTCCTGTAAAAGAAACGCGACCTTGTAATTATAAGCTGATAAAAGTTACCACATGCACATGTAACTCCATCTGTGTAATAAAGTGCAAGTATGTAAAAAAGATATTTTAGCACTTAATATGACATGAATGATGTTATCATGCAAGGATAAAGAGATAATCACACCTGTGTTACTACCATTACCGGTTGTCGTCACAGTTGAAGAACCGGATGAAGATTGTGATTCAGAAGGCTGTCTAGCCACAAGATGTAATGTGTTCCCAGTTTCAACGTCTACAAGTCGTTAAGGCTTTCAATTGAGAACATATGATGGTCATAGCACAAATCCATTTCAGCCGTATTGTTTTGTGGGCAGATACCAAGGATTAACATTTACAATAATCCATTTACTTTAATTAAGCAAACTGATTTAACCTAATTAGATTGAGCATCGTTATGTTCAATAGGAATTTATGTTTTATCCAGCAAGTAGGATACGATATTCTGAAAGACGAAGCTCATCCTTCAGAACCTTGCCCCTAAAGATCAGTCGTTGTTGTCCAACTGGAAGGCCAATATCACTGGCTATTTTCTCCTTAAATGCAGAAACTAGCATCTGAAATTTTGACATTATTATAGAAAAAGTCAAACAAGCAATATGACTAACGGAAACGGACATCAGAAGCTAAGTTTTAAGCAATGCCTGAAATTTGAACATTAAAAGCAGAAACTAGCATCTGAAATTTTGACATTAATATAGAAAAAGTCAAACAGGATATTCTTTAAAACGAAAGAAAAGAACAAGAATTTAATATGTGAAAAGTCAACAAATAGAGGGAGCAGTCGATACATTTCTGTCGACATGAAAGTTGTACAACTGTGAATCAAGTGTCTTGATATGAATATCCACTATTGATTCAGAACTTTCAGCAACAAGATTGCTTGTGCTCACTCGTTCATCTGCCATCAAAGATTGAATCTGAAACAAGATGATATGAAAGTATAAATATCTTCAACCTTGTCGGAAAACTACATTCAGCACACGTACACACACAAGATAGGAGTAACAGCTAGTTTGTGTACACAATATAATTGCATCCAAGCAAATTCGAGAAGTAATTCATGAAAACTTCATCCATTACCGAGTTCTTGATTTTGTAAATAACATAATTTTTTCAACAATGCATAATGAGAGATACGTAAGACTGTTTAAATAATGAGAAGTTTCCACGTAACATCTGATAACTAATTTCATTTTTATTTTTAGAATGGCAAGCAAACAACCTAACCCACACACAATTCAGAAACCATGATAAATATATACACTCAATGCCTCAAGTGAGGCTTGAACCCACAACTTCTTGGTTGATAGGTTCGTCTCGTACCGCTAGGCCAAAGGCCTTTTGGTAACATCTGATAACTATTATCGTTGCAATCGTAAGCTCAATTGTGTAAATATCAGTTCTTAGCTTTTCAAGGAAAACAATTCTCAAACCAAGTTAAACATATGCCACAACAACGTATATATACATTTCACTATAAACTCCATCAAGATAATAACCACATTGATACATAACCTGGTCGTATAAGTTCGCAAATACCAAGCTATAGTTAATCATAAGTGTAACACCCTAAAAAAATAAAAAGCTTCAAATTTCAACATTTTAAATTTAGGTTTTTCAAAAATAACAAATAAAAAATAAATAATAGTACTATTAAGGGCTTTTGCAAAGAAAAGTAAAATCAGGGTTTGGGGGTTTTCATAAATCAAGTTAGGGCATTGACTTGAAACATAATCAACAAACGTTGCAAGCAGACTAATAATCGGAAACTCTGAGAGTTGAGATTATATACGAGTCTTTATATATAAATATAATATCGATTAAAATGAGAAAAAACTTACAGAGATACGATTGTTGGTGTAAGATTTGTGGTCGAGGGATCCAGAAGAGTGACGATGTAAAACAAGAAGATGAACTATGGTAGTATGTTTTACGACAGAGTCATGTGTTGACTGCCCTTTCACCCCCCGTTTAGTTAGACGAAACTAGAAATTTGTAAAAGTTAATTAATTCGATTAATATTCAATTTTTTATTTCTAATTTTTTTTATTATTACGTGTTTCCCTTCTCCTCTCTCTTGGTATACGGGGAAAGGACAAAAGGTTTATAAATTTTCTGGTTAATTTGTAACATTTTCATTTAGAAATAAATTTGGGTAATCATATTTGAATGATGAAGTGTAATTTACTTGTAGATAAACATATAAAAACATGCACGGTACATTCAGATATGATTAAAGACGTGCAAATGTTCACATGTATATTAATATGTTTAAACTTTTTTATTTAAAAATCCAGTTAATTTCTTAATCCGTAAGCTTTCTAGTATTTTCAAATGAGTACGCCTCTCAAAATATAATCTTAATCTTAGAATAAATAATAGAATACAACCGTAAAAGTAATTTACTTCTTAATCACGATAACCTGAAATAAACAGTTAGACTTGTAGTAGCCTAAGCCCAATCACTAGACCGGATTTGGGCCCAAATCATTATCCAATATTTGGGCCTGCAACTCGTGCAGCAGCCCAAACTCATTTCATTTAACTACTACTCAGAACTCAGGTAGTGAGGTGAATGTTGTCTCGTATAAGCATGTGTTCTTTCTTTAACTTGGAGAACGTTTCTACAATTACTCTCCAAGAAAACACAAATTCACCCCAAATCTAATCCAAATACCAAAATAATACAGTAAGTTAGTTTGGAACCACCATAACCATTTATATAGCATTGCGAAATTTCTGAATTTATGCACAAAATTTTCAATCTCTTGCGAAATTTTAATAATACGGGAAACTTGATGTTTTCAGTGTTGAATTTTTTAACTTCATAAACATCTATGTTGGTTAATACAAGATCTCAAGTTTACTTTTCCTTGTTTTGATAATTTGTTCATCAGATATGAAATGTTGTACAAGCTGTTATTGTTTCTTAAATCACTTCACACAGGATTACAGTTTTTGATTGTTATGTTAATTGATTTTGACTTGTTGACAGTTTTCAGTGAATTGATGTTAAAAATATATAGGTTTATTGATTCGTGATGCGTTTAACTTTCACGTTTTTATATTGTATGGGGTTAATTTTGAAATATTCTATTGTATGGGTAAAATTTCTAAAACTTTCTATTGTATGATGACTTGCCTTTTTTGGTTTTTTTTTAAATGGCCAAAAATGAAATATTACATATAATAGAGAAGTTAAGAAGGTTTACCTCATACGATAGAAAATTTTTAAGTTAACCACGTACAGTATAAAAACATGAAAGTTAAACGCATCACGAATCAATAAACCCAAAATATATATATCTTAAAGGGATAATTGCTTCGTAATTCGCTAAACTTTAACTTTTATCTATTATATTGGTCTAACTTTAAAAATTTCTATTGTATGAGATAAACTTTCAAAACCTCTCTATTGTATGTTAACTTGCCATTTTGGCCTTGACCAAAAAGTAAACTTTCAAAACTTTAACTTTCCTTCTTTGAAATGGCTAAAAAATGAAATATTACATACGATAAAGAGGTTTTGAAAGTTTACCTCATACAATAAAAGTTTTTAAAGTTAGACCCATACAATAGAAAAAAGTTAAAGTTTAACGCATAACGGAACAATAAACCCTATCTTAAATTCATTAAACTTGAAAATATTATTTTGGATGAGTTTAACGCATAACGGAACAATAAACCCTATCCGGCAAAGAGTGTGCTTGATTTTGACTTTGTAAGTCAAAAATGTCGAAACAAGTTACCCTATCAGGTGGATAGGTTATAAATGTAACTACACGCAGTATGCAATTTGCATATTACATGCGGGTATTTGTGGTTTGTGTATGGGTAGTGATTTTTTACGACTTTGAATTTTGAAGAATATAATTTTATATATGGTATTTTTTAATATATCTTTGTGAGTTTTCTAAAAATAAAGTCAAATTAAACCTTCACAGTAAATGAATTTGATGAGTAGCTTATGACTAAATTAGATTCTCGTTTCAAAAAAGAAAAAATGTACTCGGGCCATGATTGTAGAGACTTGTCCAGGCCTACTAAAGTTAAAGAAGGCCCACTTGCATTAAATGCTTGCTTTTGTCTAAAAAGTACGTTTTTCTATAGTATACATAATTTGTCTTAATAATGACAAAAAGAATATATTAATGTCAACTTTATTTATTTATTTTTTCCTTTTGCATCTTCTAGTATGAAAGTGCTTAAAGTTATGAGGCTAGCTTATACGTTAATAAGGTTCTTAAGCAGTGTTACAAAAAGAAAGATGAAGTTCTAACAATTAACTTTCGGAATAAAGAAGGAATGATAAGTTGGGTTTGGACCGGGTTGTCTAATCAGGAGTATTGTCTATCGTCCTAGCGAGCCTGTGGTCCACACCATATGGTTTTAGTATGTGTCAAGGCTACATGCCTACATTGCATCACTAGCCCATGGCTTTGATGGGTGATCAATTAGGTAGAATTGTAGAAACATTTTTTTCTTCGTATGATTTATGTAAACATTTTTTTCATATGAATTGAAGTAATTCTATAAGTTAAAAGTTGACTACTATATAGTTTTTTGGATAGATATGGGCTAAGACCCTTTTTTAATCACTATCTTAGTTTGATATTTTATGACTACGTAATTATGAATTATTATAGAGCATTAGTTCATCTTGTAAGACTAAAGTCATGGACTAATACTAAACTTCATAGTAATTTTGAGTCTATTTCAAAATTGTAAAATAATAGGATCAAACAAGAAAACTTAAATAAAAGCCGATACAGAAAATACATTAGATTCACAAATATAGTGAAAAAATAGTGTATTTATATTCATACATTTCATTTCATATATATAAAAAAAGAAAAATAGTTGTACATTTACAGCAATGCATAAAAATCAAAAAGTGATCAATGCATAATTGTATGCTCTCCATTTAAAATAGTTAGTTTATAGTTTTCTCGATTTTTATGCATACTTAAAAATATGCATATAATTTTGTACACATTTGATTTGTATAAATGTAAATCTATTAGTTTATTGTCTATATGTCTAAATACGAAGCTTTATTATTAGAGTTGATTGCATTTTTCTCCATATGTTCTTGCCAATTCGCCGATCTCATCCTTTTAGTTTTTTTTATGCTCGTTCTCTAACTTGTTAAATTTCGCATATTTTGTGCTTCCGTCCATTTTCAGTTGCTTTTCTCCGTTGAGTCATTGATCAAATGACTAAACTACCCTTCTTCCTCACTTGATTCTAATATATCATCAAACTCCAATTCCCTCGTCTCCGAACATATCACTCAAATTATAACCCTTTCAATTAAATTAAATCGATGGGCATCTCCTATAATTCATTTTATCCCTAAATCATTTCCACCACAAAATATAAGTAGAAATGTCGATCACCATCTTGTTTTTTAAATCATAAAATATATATTCTCATTAAAAACACAACCATATTCAAGAATCAACTAAATATTAAAAATCACCATAAATCCGTAGCATTTCCTTTCCTTTCAAACAAATTGTCAAATTAAATCACCATTCAATGTGGTTGTAACACCATTATTATAACCCAAATTTTTTTCTCAGTCTAAGTTCATTACGGTGAGTTGACCAGATTTGGTGTAGTTGTTGAGATCTGACCAACCAAAACCTTAACCTGAATCGCAAAGCAAATGGAAAAACTTAGAAATTTTGGGTTTCGATTTGGAGTTTTTTCAGGACATCACATTAATGACTTAGTGAGGAAACGGTGGTCAACCGACGCTGGAGGTGATGGGATCTGATCGGATTTTGCCAGATCTGATCGGTTACTTTTTTAGATTGTGACGGCGGATTATGATATCGGATTTGAAGGTGGTTGTGGTGGTGGTCGAACATGAACACGATGGTGGTGGCCGGACTTAAAGATGATGGTGTTGGCGGGCTTCAAAGGTGAATGGTTGCGATTTTGTGGTATTTGATTGGTGGTTATCTAGTGGTGGCGATTTTGTGGCGACTTGTGTTTAGAAAAGGAAGAGATTTGGTAACTTTTGGGGGTGAATCTTGTTTTGAGAGTGTTGGGGGTTTTTGTGATCGGAAAGAAAACAGAGAAAGAAAATCTATGGAGAAGGACAAAAAAATGAAAAAGGGGAGCGTAATTCGGTCATTTCACGTCGACATAACGGCCTATTTGTTAAGTTTAACGGGAAAAAATTAAGATTGCATTAATTGATAAGTTCAGGGACGATCTCAGCGCAGAAAAAAAATAAAAGGACAAAATAGGCGAATTTAGAAGACCACAAAGTAGGCGAATTCAAAAGACCACAAGAATTATTGTTTGTAACTTCTTACTAAAATATTACCCATTATTATTATTATTATTATTATTTTATTATTGATAAATAAAAATAAATATAAAGGAGTGGGTATTCCAGATACAATGTGTTGAACTCATGCATGTGATTCTTGAGGTATTGATTGCAGGTGTATAAGCGTGACCAAATTGTATCTTACTCATAATAAGTAACTTTATTTATGTGAGACCATGTTACAATCTATGATGAGTAGTACTAGTATGTATCCCAATCTTATACTTTATCATATTTTACTAGTAATGTTATTGTCACTTTAAATAGCAATGAAATAGTTTTAGTATAAGATTGCATCTTTAATTTTCCGACAGAAAAAATAAGCGCATTAAAAATGTAGAGTGCGTATCATAACAAATGAAATTAAAGTTGTACATATAGATAAATAGCTAATTATTTTTCACAAACTCAAGCATGATCTGGCATTTTAGGTCCAAATATAATGCAAAAGTGTGTCAATTACATGAACCAATAAATGTTAGGTATTCTGTTTGATGATTTTACGTGAAAAAAAGTCGATGACATATTGACACCTAATAAAGATCCCATTGGACATAGGGGACCAAGGAGCTATGGGCCAGCCCATCAGGAATTGGCAAACACATAACATTTAAAAATAAAATATAAAATAATAATATAACATAAAAAAACAATTAACGTAAGACACAAAAATGTATGAAGTCAAAAAAGCTTGTGACGATGTAACAAAATATAGTGAGTATTTCCTTGGAATTAGAATAATATTTTTTTACATTATATTAGAATATTATCAAAAACTGTTACATTTTTTATAAAGGAAAAATTATTCGTGCAACGAATTATGCAATAAGGTATAACGAAGAGAATAATACTGTATATTTCCAAAAGTTCGAGAATTGAATATGTAAATATTTATTTAACCTTAATTATTTGTTGTACCTATCGTATATGTATCATATAGGATATCGTTTTTTATGAAATAAATAAATCAACTTTAAAAGGTGAAAAAGCCAGAAGAGTAATAAGGTGGTGAGTCTGGTATGATTTGGTGTCTAAGGACAAGGATATGACTGCTCATATACGCTTTAAGAGTCATGCATGCTGATGTTGGGTGTGGGTTGAGCCTTGTTGGGGTTTGTCTGTTTTGGTTCCTAACCCATTTGTTTCTTTCACCATCTTTGAAGCAAAGCCATTGGTGGTTAGTGGTAGATACACCATATCAAGGGGGTTAAGTGATATTTAATACTTCTTTTTGTTTAGTCAAATTCCACCCTCTATTTTCTAAAGTTTTCCCACTTAAAGTTATTCACAAAATTTCATTTTGTTTAGGTTATTGGTTTCATATTAATTTAATGTTTTGATATCGTTTATAATAATAAATAAATTTTAACATAAAACAGTACTCTTTTCATCTTAATTTTTAATAAGTAATTGACTCGTACACGATCTATTCTTATTATTCATAATTCACGTTGTATAATTCTGTATCATACATCATTATAAATCAACGTTTTTAGTGGTGAATTAATAAAAATATAGTATACGAATCACTCTCTTATTTCTGTCATCCATCAATAAAAAAATACATTTTAACATATATTAATTAAATCAATATAACAAAATGTCTATTTTATTATTTTACACATACATGCATTTAATTTAATGATTAATTAACAGAAATTTACAAAAACTAGTTACTTACAACTATTTCAAGAGAATCCATCGACAGTAACAAAATCTTAAAGACTTTTTGGTGGTTGAGTTAGAAAAGCTTTTTAAAACGATCAACTTTGCCTTCAAATTGTATACACGAGATAGTAAAAAAGTCTTTCACAACTACTTTAATTTAATGTGTTTATTTTGACGTATACGTAGTCGGTCTCGTACCATATTTGAAGTTGACGTACCGTCTCTTTCTAAGATTTTCATATAGTAGAGATGTTGCTCTATTTTAGGCTTTCATTTGTATGCTTATCTTCAAATCATTTCTTCACTTCCTAAAAAACTAGATTTGCACTATCTATCTTTCCTTTTCATCAAACATACAAAACCAAAGCAAACTAATTATCAGCGCATCCGGCACAAAAAAGTACGTGCTGTGAATCAATCGGCAATCATATATACAAATATTTTTATTTTTATTTCTAATATAAATCTTTATTTTTTATTATTATATATTTATATTTTATATATATAATAATTAATAAGTAAATTTCATACAACTATATGACTACGTAAAAATTTAGACATATATTTTTAGCCATAATTAACGTTACTCTTTATCATCGTATCACATTTTATATATAATAAATAAAAAGATTTTACAGGTGTATAATATGATGGTAGACTTGATCTCGTGAACTTGACTAGTCAACCAAATCAAACACAACGTTTACCAAATAAAACAATGTAGTTTCATACAGCTTATAGACTTATACTTATAAGCACTAAAATCAATGTAATAATAATTACCGTATTAGAGTTGCTATTTAATTAAAACAAAGTACGTGACAAGCACGCTATGCGTTATAAATCGAATTTTAAATTATTTTTTTACATGTTTTTGCCCTTTTTTGGTGCTTGTTGCTTAAGTTATGGTAATTTTGGGTAGTCACTCATATCAATAACTAGCTCGTGACATCTTAAATGCGACGAATGTCATGAGTATGTATGAGGGATTTTAAAAATTTTGTGACAAAATATATCTATTGTGCCGGGTAGGAGGGTGCGCAAGATCCTCTTGCATAGGACTTCTAATTTTTGAAGGACATAATATTAACAACTTAACTATAAATATATAATCTTTTTGATGAGTTAATCAAATAAAATTATTATATTTTACGATAAAGGAAAATAGTTTTTCCATATAATGGGAAATCAATTATAGAAACCAGAGTCAAAAAGAAATTATACCTTGAAGATTTTTAATGGAGTAGAATAGAGGTTAAAGACTTGAGTTAATTCATTCAAAATGCAACGTATTGTTATAAAATGTTTCATATATACAAGTTATCTATATTTATTGTCTGGATATGCAACAAACCGTAAGAAACTGTTTCTATAGTCCGTTTGTCTCAGTAACCAGATACCATGTTGCATACATCGATACAAAATCTTCCAGTCTGTTGCATACACATACAATAAAATGGGTAGCTTTTATCCACGTCATTTTTAAAAAAAAATTGAAAAATACTTACAAATACATTTTTACCTGTTGTCCCGGTAACCGGTTACCATGTTGCATACATCGATACATAATTATCTAGTTTGTTGCATACTTAAACAATAAAAAGGATAACTTGTATACATAAAACATTTAGTGTCAGTACGTTATACTTTTGATAAATTAACCCTAAAAACTTATAACGAGTCGAAGAAAATGAGTCAAATATTATTACTTTGTTCTTTTTTACCCTCTATTATTATTAAAGGTTTATATTTCAACCCTTTTATGTAATAGTTCATTATTATTTCAACTATAATTATATACACATACTTCGATATGTCTTTTACAATATAATATTATCTTTAAGAATATTTTTCATTTTTCTGATAAATTAAAGATATATATATTAGCTATAGTTATGTAACATGGGAAAATAGATAACCATTATTTTAATTAACGTAAGTTATTATTGGATATGATAGCGATATGATTCTTTTAGTTATGAACCTTATTATTCAGGAATTTTAATTATCAATAGTTACGAAAACTCGAGCGTTATTTCTTTTGTAACATGATAAATATTCTAATAATTTAATAAGAAAACATAAGTTTATATTCAAATGACATACAAATTCTAATGTCATAATACATTATAGTCTGTGGTATTTTACGTACGTTTTATTCTACATATAATTAAGGGTTAATAGATAGATTTGTTACTGTAGTTTATGAAAATATTCATATAGATTACTATACTTTACAAATATACAATTAAATTATTGTACTTTGCGAAATTGTTTATATGGGTTACGATACTTTAAAAATGTACTATTAAATTATTGTTTTGCGAAAATGTTCATATGGGTTACTATACTTTAAAAATGTACAATTGAATTACTGTACCTTGCGAAAATGGTTATATGGGTTATTATATATCTAATTAAAACATGGGTTTGAGAATTTCAAAATAAATTCACTTTATATATATAATCTATGTCCCCCAACAACTAATACTAAGAGGAAAACAAAGTGATAGTACAACAAGACATTTTTTCCTTAATAGTTTTAGACTAATAACCATACAAAGTATATGTGAAATTAAAGCGTGAAAATACTTGAATGTAAATCTATTCAGTAATCCAAGTCTTCATTTTAAAATATATGAACTGAACATATTTAAATTCAAGTCTTGTTACGTTTTCAGTTTTACATATACTTCGTGTGATTATTAGTCTAAAAACTATCAACGAAAATATATCTTGTTTTACTATCACTTTGATTTCCTTTTAGTATTAGTTGTTGGGGGACATAAACTATATTGATAAAGTGAATTTATTTTGAAATTTCTCAAACACATATGTTAATTAGATGTAAAGTAACTCATATGAACATTTTCACAAAGTACAATCATCCAATTGCACATTTTTAAATTACAGTAATTCATATGAACATCTTCGCAAAGTACAATAATTTAATTATACATTTTTAAATTATAATAACTTATATAAATATTGTTACAAAATATAATAACAAGTTTGTCTATAAACCTTATAGTTAATGGTCTAATTTTTAGTGTCGTGATATTGCCACACCCAATTTTGTTTAGTACGCAGACAATTATCATGAATTGATAATTCTATCCCTCAAACCCCATACATCTTTTTATGGCTCTCTCACATAGACGCACACCCTTTTTTTACTTAATTCTTTTACCTTTCATCTCTATAAGCCTTTGAGATAAAATAAAAATTGTTAAGATCAAGATCTTACTTAAAATTATTTTTGTCTTTACAAGATTGAAATCGTAAGGTCGAATCAGAATCGTAAGATGTTACTCATATACTTTAGTTTCATACATGTGTGTTATAATACATCTAAAAAATCAACGAAATTTTTATAGTTGAAACACTATAACATTAATTCATGCTACTTATGAGGACTTAGATTACCAAATATGTTGTTAAAGATATAAATTTTAATGTGTTAAACTATTATAGTTGAAGATTTGATTAGTTTTACTTTTATTATTGATCAAATGATCAGCCTATTAGCTTTTATTAGACAAAATCAACATATTTGTACATTTTTAATTCATTAATTCGTACTAAGTAAGATCGAATCAGATCGAGATCTTAAGATCCTATGGCCATGATCGACATAGAATCGAGATTCTAAGCAGATCCTATAATTTTTAGATTCTATACAAAATCAAGATTATTTTTTTTCATAGAAATCGTAAAATAATAAGATTTTAAGATAAGATCGGGATCTTAACAACCTCATATAAATCCATATGTTACTCCGGTATTTTAAACCTCCAGCGGCCTCATTTAACTGACGTTGAACTCTATCCCGGCATCCATTAAGCTCCACGGCAACCGCAATGACTCGGTGGAAGAAAGCCCATCAAAAGTTAGAGCTTTTATTTGCCTCGAAATTCATCCACAACCTAGGTTGTAAAAAGGCTATGTGTGTTTGTTAATACCCACCATTTCATATTTGACTGTTTGAACTTTTATGATGAAATCTAGAAAACTGACTTTTTGTTCCCCAATTTGGTTTTCTGTCTATTAAATGAAATTGATTTTTATTTCGTTAAATGCTTGTTCTTGTTGCTGTTCATTTCAACGGTTTTGGTTGATTTTGTCTATACCCAATTTTGTTTTATTGTTTTCTTTTTTAGCATAATTGATCGCATACTGTAGCAGTTTTAATTAGCGTTTGCCGAGGTGTTATTAGGTTGCTTTGTGTTGGTTGATGGTTGTGATCGAGATGAATGTCAGATATCGGGTATAGTAGGATCTTTTGGAGTAGTGTAATTTTGAGCTTCTAAATTATTCATTCTCGGGCTTCTTATTCTCTTTCAATCTGTAACATTTTGCCGGTTAGTTATACTCTAAAACTCGGTAATTTAGTAAAAAGTAACTGGAATAGGTCACGACTCACGTGCTTATCATGTGACTGAGTGAGGGCCTGAATTTTACCGAGTTACCGAGTTACCGAGTTCAGGGTACTAATATGTAACTTTAGAAGTTGAGAATAGTAATAAATCTAGTTGACTAAATTGGAGATACTAAACTACACTCGGCCAAAGTAAAACTACTTGTGAATTATCAGCACTCAATTTTTATTGTGGAAGATGGCCATTAAAAATTATGGGACTGCCCTGTGTAATGTCAATTTTCATTTACAATATAACCATTAAAATGCACTATTAAGTATAATTATTAATTAATGTGCTATTTATATAGTATTCGTATATTTCATATAGGGGCGGAGTTAAGAAATTTAAATTGCAGGGGCGAAAACAAATTATTTTATTTTCTTTTATAGTTTTGAGAGGTATAAATTTTAAAATATCGTTAATACTTTTTTTTTTCTCTTCTTTTTATGCATTTTCAAAAAAAAATTGGGATGGGAGGGACGACTGTCTCCGCTACCCCATTCTAAATCCACCTCTACTTGTTGACATAATCAAGATCATAACACCTAGTTGAAGTAAACCGAAACCAAACTAAAACTTGGTGAATGAAATCGATCTCGATAAAAATTTATCATTGAATAAGTTGTAGCGCATGAATTAAAGCCCATACAAAGAACTTATAATAGTGAACGAATAAATTAGGGAATTTGAGAAATATATCTATAATATGTTATTAATGACATATAGTTTTTTTTTCCAAATAATATATTAAAATACATGTTGTGAGTTTTGTAAATTGGAAAAGGATATGTTGTCAAGGTGTTATTTCATATCTCCTAAAAGATTCTTGCACGATATTTAAGTGTTCTATATATTTTATTGATACAATTTTTATAATGAAACTTAGAATATCTAAAATAAATAACAAAAGTTGTTAGTCTATTTTTTCTAATGTTGAATAGAATTGTATTAATAATTTATTGAAAATTTTTGTTTGGTGATAACGAATCATTACTAAATAAATAATTGAAGGGTGACGGTAGTGGTATCATTTTATTAATTTTAAATTAATTTAAAATGTAACTCGTAAGTTGATCATTATATACTTCAAAGTTACACATAATACACCGTTATTTCTATATTTAAATATTTCATAAGAGGTTATTCTACGTTATATGAGTTAAATTTCTTGAAAAATGTCTCTATAAAACAATACAACGAATTTTAAATAATTAACACAAACCTATGCTATAGCTATACTTAATTTATTTTGTGTACTATCATAATAAGAAGCAAGTGATAGCATGTGACTGATAACTTCTGTAAAGTAATAACATCACTTGCAATATTATAATTGGGTGTGGGGAAGAAATTAAAGTGCAAAAATATGTCATATGGGAAAAGCAATTTGGATTCTATTGATTAGACTTGGAACTTTGGGTGAGGTAAGTATGGTGATAATGCATTATTGGTAGGCATTTGTTGAATCGAGGGCCCGTACATGCAAACAAATACATAAATACACATATAAACCAACCCGCATATGCTTAGGTCAACTTTTTAATTAGTAGAGTTTTGTATATAATATTTATTTTTTTAGTAACGTTGCTACAATCGAGATTCTATCTTCTCGTTTCTATCTTCGTGACATTACTAATTAGAATCATAAAAACGGGTCGAAATTAAAAGATCTTACTTACATAATATAGTCTTTACCATCATATTGTAATAAATATATAGAAGACTGAGTATTTGATAAATAAATGTATTTTCATAATTTAATTATAACAACAGTTTAATACAAAGTCATCCAATTTGTAATTTTACAATTTATTAATTCAAGTCAAGTAAAATTTTTCGAACGTAGATTCTATGATTGTATGGTTAAGATCGAGATCTTATGCAGATTATATTTTCTTAAAAATTTTACACAAACTTTATTTATTAATATTTACATATATTTGACCCACCTCGTGCGTTATATATATTTTTATTTTTATTTATTAAAAGATTTTGAAATGTTATTAGTCCTAAAATCGAACAAATTTTTGGATAGATTCTACACATATTTTTTATATGAATTACCATAGTTATACTTATATCAATCATTGAAGAACTTTTATGATTAACTTGAAACATACTATCATACACCTAAATAAGTACAAAACCAAATAAACACATAATAATAGGTATAGGTATATATCTGAAAATACAACAATCAAATTGAACATGGAGAATTCAAGTACTTGAGTGACTTGACTTTGCTTCACCCTTTTAATAGTTTATTGTCTCATTAACATGCCACTTTAATGTTCTAGGTAATAATGTTCAAAAGGAATTCATTAAAATTAATGCATGACTCGCGATATTAATAATTTTTTGTACACCTACAAACCAAACTTCAGCCAATATAATTGACTTTTAAAGCATAGACAACTGGACAATTAGTATTTGTAAGACCTATTTTTGTTTTTAACGTTTTAAAAATAACTATGACTACAAACATATAAAAAATAAGTATGACTATTAGTATATCATTATAGTAATGGTGACTTAAACTTTAAATAAGACAATTTTAATTCAAAATAATGTAACGCTTAACTTTCAAATTTTCTATATGTTAACTATTAAGTATAAAATTGACTAGAAAACTAGTGATAGAGACATAGGAAAGCTATATTAGTTATTCCTTTTTCTTTTATTTTTCTTTCTTTTCAACATCTAATTATTCGTTTAGGATTGTGGTACCATATTATTTAGTTACGGTATTCGTAAAACGCAATTTTACAAAAAAAAGATCTATAAATGATTTTTGAAAAATACATTTTGCACATACAAATCTATTTTGCCGTCAGATTTCAAATTATAGGTATTTATTCGGATAAATCGGTGTGATTTGACTCGATCAAATGAATATTCATATTAAATTTATTCAAAATTTTAACCGATTCGAAATGGGTCAGTATTATGTCAATTCAGTTCAAAAAACTTCCTTTTACTTATTAAATTCAGTAGGGTATCCACACTGATAGATGTTTAACATTTAACATGTTGTATTAAAGATTTACAAGTAAATGTGAATATAATGTTAAACTTGACAAGTTGAGGTTCTTATAAAAAAAATCATACTATTAAATAACACTACTTTTTGTTTAATAAGGTTCTTTTTATGTGAAAAAATAGTTGATGATGGAAACACCTTCTATTTAAACATGATAGCATGTAAAAATGGTCTTAAAGTTGTCGTTAACAAAACACTCATATAATTTTTTGTTCTTTCATAGATATTTGGAGAAATCAAGGGATATTTTCTTTATTTTCAAGCATAAAATAAGAATCCTGTAGTAACATAAACATAAAAATCTAAGAGAAGCTTCCCTTTTCACTTTTATGTAATCTGTCTCCAAATCCCTTTATTATTAATTATGATAAAGGCCACACCACCATTTAATAATTTCTTCCTTTCCAACAAACTATAGATACACACAAATACTTTAATTTATATATTAATAATTAAATATTAAATTATTCAGACAGAGAGAGAAGACCTCTTTTATTTCTTTCTTTAGATCTGCTGTTTTTGCTTGTGAGAGCTTTTAAGCTCTTTCATAAATACATTCACAAGTTCTTCATTTCATCTGACCCCCAAATACTAACCTCAATTTGCACTGGCATTGTTTCAACTTGTGTCTTTTGAGCCTCAAAATTCATAAATTCATTTGTGTTTTTTCATAATTTCAAGATGGGTGTGTTGTAAAAAACATAAAGTTTTGATTTTTTTTTTTTCTAAAAAATGTTCAAGTCTGCGAGATGGAGGAGTGACAAGAACAAGATCAAAGTTGTATTTAAATTGCAGTTTCATGCAACTCAGGTGATTATATTCTCCATCAATAAAATATATGTGTGTGTGTGCATACACATTGAAAATATATTTGTCTTAATGCACATAATGTGTTTGATGGATTGCCTAAAAGAGATTAAATTTTGAGGTTCTGTTTTATTTTGCTTTATTTTTCTCCAAAAATGAAATTATCTAATCAGGAAGTTTGATATAAAATGGAATAATTCAGTATCCTTTTAATTTTTTATTTCCAAAAAGAGCAAAACAAATAAACAAAGAAATTAATGGGTGCTCATTTCTTGCATCTCTTAGGGTTAACTACAGGTCTACAGTAAGTGTGAATTGGGTTAGTACTTATTAGCTTGTTTTTGCTCATTCAATTGTGACAATTAGGAGATCTTGTTCATAGCTAATTAGATTCACATAACTGTGATTATGATCCAACTTTTGTATACTGATTCAACTCAAATTTGTTTCAAATTTGGTACTTTTCCCCAATGGGGTCAAATTATTCGATGTTAAATGATCTATATATAAAAAAATATCCATAGTTTCATACTACAGCTTGTTTTGTTACATTTTTCAGTCTACTAAAAGTTGAAAAATTTCTTTGACTGCAAGATCCTTATTATATTGGTATATTGTTTCTGTATACGCAGCTATCACAGATTGCTGGAGATGCTTTAACAATAGCAGTGATTCCTGGTGATTCTGGAAAGCCAACAGCAAGATTAGAAAAAGCAAAAGTTAAAGATGGAACTTGCTACTGGGAGAAACCACATTACGAAACCGTGAAGTTCACTCAAGATCAAAAAACTGCAAAATTCAATGAGAAGATCTATCGATTTGTTGTCGCAACGGTACTCATTGTTGCAGACTCATTGAGATATATTCTATGCATTCAAATCAAGAAACTTGATTAAAAAATTACTTTTGTAGGGATCTTCGATTTTTGGTGTTGTTGGAGAAGTTTCGATTGATTTTTCAGCATATGCTGAGGCTACAAAGCATTCTTCTCTTTCCCTGCCTCTCAAATATGCGAAATCCACGAGTTCATTGCATGTTAGTTGCTTCTCACTATCCTTTCTTTAAATTCACGAATCGATTCATTCGTTTAAGTTTAACGCTTGTAGAATTGTTTGATTTAGGTATCGATTCAAAGAGTGCAAGATCAAAGGTAAAACATGGGTTTTATAATGTTTTACTTTGTTGATATTGTTATTATTCTTCTTTCCCGAGATGTTGAATGCTTGAACATATGTTTGTGAAAATTTACAGGGCCATTGATGGAAGTGAAAATGTGAATGAAGACGATAAGAGTTTGAGAACACAATTCAGCAATGGTGATATAGAAGGAAGCATTCGAAGTGATCCTTCTGAAGTAAGCTTTAATCTCACCTTTACTATCAGTTAAATGCAAGCCGATGTTTTTTCGTGGCAATTCTCCCTTTTTCCTCATGAATGGGCCAGTTTGGGTTATGTTATATATCTAATCCATGGGTGAAATTACATAATAGCTTAAAACGAAACATGTCATGTGGGTTAGAGTGTCAGACAGATCGAAAGTCGCCCATAATGTACTTTTAATGCATTAAAGTTCATTAATCAATTTATTAGTAAAAGATATGATAATTGAAATAATATAATTTTCCTAATCATATTTGACATGCTAGTTCTCATAAAAAGAATATTGGACAAAAAGTATTTTGGGTCAACCCAACTGTACATTTTGCTTGTTTTAGGTCCTGTTTCCACCTGTTACCCTGCCTGTGACCTTACTATTTTGTTAACTCTTAACTAGGCTATGTAAACCATTTTTTCTGCAAACTATGCGAACCATTTAAACTCCATATTTAATGGTTATTTGGATGTGCGCCTCACGTCTAACGTGATTATTTGGCAAGAACATGTGGTAATTCCAATTTTCTGATTATATAAACCTAGTGTAAAACATAAGGATAGATAGATTTTGTGTTCACAAAACCTCTTATATAAGATTATATTATTTAATCAGGATCATGTGGTTTTGATTGATAACATCAAAAGAGATCGGGGGGCATCCAGTGGATCCGACATCACTCTGTCATATTCTGATAGCAGCTCTGGGCTCGATACCCCACGAGAACCTGAACCTAAGAACATCAAAGTGGCTCATGAATCAACAACAACAACGACAACAATCTATGAAGAACAACATCAGAGATCGTCACAATGGGATTGGTTAGATGGTTCAGTTCACGAATTAAGTACAGACGATTTGTCTATGAGAAGTCAAGGGGAAATAGAAGAGGGTTCTCCTGATTATGTCATCAAAAAGCTCAAGGACGAACTAGTAATTGAATCGAGACAAGCTGAGGTCTCGGAGATGGAATTACAAACTCTTCGCAAACAGATCGTGAAGGAGAGCAAAAAAGGTCAGGATCTTTCAAGGGAGGTAGCTGCGCTAAAGGAAGAGAGAAATGAATTGAAGGAGGAGTTTGATAAGATGAAAGTCAAAGTCAAAGTCAATAGTAACTTGTTAACTGAGGGTGGTGATCCGCGTGCACTTGTGGATGAACTAAGACAAGAACTGAATCATGAAAAGAATTTGAATTCCAATCTCCGTTTACAACTTCAGAAAACGCAAGAATCAAATGCAGAGTTGATTCTTGCTGTACGAGACCTAGATGAGATGCTTGAGTCAAAGTCAAAATGTTCTACTGCTCCAAAGTTGCAGGAAGTCAACTCTAAACCCGACACAGATGATGAAGATCAAAAGGCTTTAGAAGAGATCGTTAGAGAACATAGTGGCATGAAGGATGCATATATACAGGAACAAAAAATAATCGATCTTTATAACGAAATAGAGTTATACAGAAGAGATAAAGACGAGCTCGAAATGCAAATGGAGCAAATTGCTCTTGATTACGAGATATTAAAGCAGGAAAACCACGACATATCTTACAAGCTTGAACAAAGTCAACTTCAGGAACAATTAAAAATGCAATATGAATGTTCAACATCTTACGCCACTGCAAACGAACTCGAATCCCAGATAGAAAACTTGGATAACGAGCTCAAAACAAAATCGAAACAATTATCAGAATCAGTTCTTGCAATTAAAGAGCTCGAAACCCATATTAAGAATCTTGAGGAAGATTTAGATCTTCAAGCTCACGGGTTTGAGGCGGATATGGAGGATCTTATTCGTGCAAAAGTTGAGCAGGAACAAAGAGCCATTCGTGCAGAAGAGAATTTAAGAAAAGTGAAACTACAAAATGCTAATACAGCAGGGAAACTTCAAGAAGAATTTAGAAGATTGTCCACAGAAATGTCTTCTGCTTTTCAAGAAAATGAGAACGCAGCCATGAAAGCCATGGATGAAGCCAGTCAACTCCGGGTGGAAAAAATAAATCTTGAAGAGATGCTCAATAAAGTCAAAGAAGAGTTTGAGTATCTTGGTGAACAATATGAACACAAATTGGTCAATCTTTCAAGCCAGATAATTTTGAAGTCGAAACAGATAGAGGATATGGAGAAACAGATTGAAAAGTTAACTCATGAACTTGAACATCAAAAAACTAGTTATGCTGCCAAGCTTGAGAATCTTGATGGGGAAAGAAACGATCTTCAAAATGAGATTCGTTTGGTTAAGATGGAACTCGAGAGTTCAATGCGGGAATTGAGTGAGCTTAGAAATGCTAAAAATGATAAGGATAATGAGGTTGGAAAGCTGCAATCAGAGATAGAACGTTTAAAAACCCGATGTAATGACATGAAACAATTCTTTAAAGAGTGTGAATTGGAGAAAGAAAATATGAAGAAACAGGTATCTCAACTAAAAGGTGATCTTAAGAAGAAAGATGAAGCAATTAGTAGTATAGAGAAAAAGCTCAAGGAAGGCAACAAACTAACTCCCAGAAATAATAAATCTGTCCCTGTTCCTCGTAGCGTGAAAGAAGTCACCAATATGAAGGACCGAATCCAATTACTAGAGGTGAGTCAAAACTATTAATATAATACCTTTCTACTCAAAGGGTGCTTTAATTGGTTTTTCCTAATTTTTCATCTACAGTTTTCTGGAAAATGAGGTGTCTTAGCATCTCTGAAAAACTAGTGAAAATTTTGAAAACACATCCAGATTTTTTCATTTTTGAGTTTAGAAATCAGAAGTTTTCTATCTGGAAAAAGGAACATAATTAAAAACTTCAGTAGTGTAGTTATAAATTATAGAAGGTGTTTTTCATTTACGGTGAGTTTTTTTCCGGAAAGATCATATTTGAACACGTTTGTGTTTTTCATACTTTCCATTGTCTTCTTTTTTGGAAAACGCTTCCACTTTTCTGCAACTAAACGCCTTCCATTTTCCATTTTTGGGTTTGCATGGTATCGTGTACGCTTGCGTCTTATGTTGAATGTTGATAGAAATGAGATTCTAATCTTGAATTTTTTTTTACAATCATTAGGGTCAAATAAAGCTCAAAGAAACTGCATTAGAATGCTCTGAAGCTTCGTTTCTGGAGAAAGAGAAAGATCTTCATCACAAAATCAAAGAATTGGAAGAAAGATTGGAGGTTCTTGATCAAAACATTGAAAATCCACAGGTAAATCTTTTTAAGATAATAAATATCTTTTCCATTTCAGTTGTCCTGCATTAACTTTATATGACACGAGCGATTCTTTTTCTTCAATCATAGGTATCTACAGCTGAAAATTCGAAACCTGCAACTGTAAGGTACATATTGGTTAGACGTTTGATTCTTTTTATGAATTTCCACAAGTTTATATCGAACCATTTTTCCCTTAATATGAAAACGAATTGGACTTTGAAATCTGATGTCTTATCTCACTGTTGTAGTGATGGTGTCATGAATACCGAGATTAACAAGACTGCATATCAACAAAACTTGAAGGCGTCATCAAACGAAATGGAATTATTGAACAGAAACAAGTTGATGGAAGTAGAATTAAAGGAAATGCAAGAAAGATATTCAGAAATAAGTCTAAAGTTTGCAGAGGTGGAGGGTGAGAGGCAACAGCTTGTAATGACCCTACGAAACCTCAAGAACGCTAGGAAATGCTAAAGATGGTACACTGATCGTCCGCATCATACAAAATATGTAAATTGGTATAAATGATTTATTATGTTCTTTTTCATGTTTGTTTTTTTATCATGTAGATTAGCATGCTAAGCTTCCCAATAATAATTCCATGATTTTGTTCTACTGTTGTTTACATATAACTATATAAGTTTCTATAAGTTCACATTAAATCTCGAATGAAATAATTGTATATGTCTGTAGTGGTGAGCTCATTTGAGACCTTAAGAAATGTTAGCAATGGTGCACAGTTATATCATCATATAAACTATGTAAACTGGTATATATGAATTATTTTGCTCTCTTGCTCGTTTTTCTGTTTTGTTTTTTTTCTTCGTGAAGATAGTACATTTATCATGTCGATTAGCATGCTAAGCCTCCCATTTAATAAATCCATGGTATTGTTCTAGTTCCATCAGATCTTGTTTACATACTAATTTCTATAAGTTTACATAAGATCTTGAATGAAATAATTGTAAATGTTAAGGGGGTGTTTGTTTAGTGGGTATGGGAATAAGTGAATGAGCAAATGAGTTAGATGACCTAATAAGTTGTTTGGTTAACGGGCAAAATGGGAATCAAATCCACCAGTAGACATATCCTAAATCCAAGTTGGATGGTGAGTTTGTAAATCGATTTTCATTCCCAACTAAAACCCGTAGCCATAGTGATTCTAACTTTCAAACCAAACACTCCCATGGTATCTGTTATCGATCTTTTGCAAAGTTTAGATCCTTCACTCAAGATTGGTTGTTGTTTTTTTTTTTTGGATGAGGGATGGTGTTTCTTGATGGAGTACCAAATGATAAGGCATGGAGCTAAAAAGTATTGATTAAAAGCATGTGGAAGTTCATACAATACCTTGCCTGTTTGATAAGGTTGCAGGCTCGTACATGCCTTTCTTTCTTTGGTCTCTAATTGTCTCTCTGTAAAAGGGTAATAAAGTAACATTCAATTTTCCCAATATTGAATTCTGTAAAAATTTGGGATAATATACAGAAATTTAGTAAAATAGACTAAAGTTATGTGTTGTTGGTCACTCAAAGATCTAATAAGCTTTTAAAAATCACTAGGTACATTTTTTGTCCTGTAAGTTTTTCATGTATATATATATTATATATATATATAGATATGATTCTGACAGCACTAATGATTTTCCCTTATTTTTAATGTACAATTTGGGTGAAATAAGTTAACATTGACACATTGTTTACAACTACAACCTTTATTTGTCATTAAAAAGTATCTAACTAGCAAAGTTGGTTAATAGCATCATAATTTGTTAAATAGTTGTTCAATTTAGTTTTCTAATTCAGTTGACCGCCTAACTTTTTTAATCTGCATTTGAAGAGGCAGGTACAATGTTAATTACCTTTTTCTGATTGCAAACCACATGAACAAATAATTATGAATTTAATATTTATGATGCAATACATTTATAAGCAGACAAACACCATATTCAAACAAGGATGGTGCACCCCACACCCACATAGTGACACCTTACTAGTACTTGTCTCTTAACAAAATTTTATTACTATTTAATCCATAATTTATACAATATTATTAAATATAATAAAGTGTAAACTAAAGATGCTTATATAACTATATAAGTAAGTTTAAACAATTTGAACGACATAGCCACATCACTAATTTGTTGTTAGGTGATCGTTGACAATTAACAAGCCAAACGAGACTATGCAAATAAAGTTTTATAATTCTAAAACAAACACAAAAAATACAAGAATGATTTCATTCAGTAGATATATGCTTTTTCGAAATACAAAACTGTTTTATTTACAAAGTACAAAATAATGAATAAAAATAACTAGTCTTGATTAGATACCATTTGGACAAAATACCAAAGGTAAAAAAAGACATATTGTTACTTCTAATAAAAAGTTAAAAACCTCTCTTTTGTTTGCATAAGGGTGACAAATGAGACCGGTGCTTATGTCACTTCGTTCTTTCGTCCTCCTTGTTTTCCAGGAACAATGTCATAGGCACGACATCATTTTTAGCCCGTCTTTGTGGTGTCCGGTTCTTGGTGAAACGGAGGGAGAATGTGGGTGTGAGCCAGGTTAACTTATTTTTTTGCCTTTTGTTTTGTTGTATATAATAAAAGTATTATTGGTAAATGTAAGCTTTAGAAGTTTAGTCTTTCATGTCATCATAGCAGTGTTTCGTCTTTGGTCAGTTTTTCTGAGAAAGTGCTAATGTGATGCTGAACTATCAGTTCATTTCTTTAGTTTTTGCAGTCAACATAGCGAGTGATCTTATACGTCTCCATTCTTTTTCATATATAAACACCAAAAATGACATAAGACTATGATCTACATTTTGTGATGGATTAATCCGTGTATGGCGACTAAAGCCATTATGAATATATGATCCACATGAGGCTCAACGGTCACACACAACACGTCTTCACCCAACACGACCCCAGAAGATGATCGTTTTCTTTGTACCTAAATCACAAAACGACACAAATTTTCATCCATAATGTCAAAAAAACAAACACAATGAAAATTAACATAAGATTATAAGTAACAAAAGATCACCTCAGCCGCGACTTTTCCTTCACCATCAAGAATCTTGAACTCTAAATTATGAAATGATTCTTCCATTGTATGATTCAAGCTACATAAACTTTGTGCCTCATTGGTTCCAACTAAAACGTTGTAAATTGACCCTTCATTGAAAAAACTGAAGTTTTTCCCAACTTTAAACCATGGTCTACGTAAATCTTTATCGTTATAACAATCCCATAGTCCAAATCTTAATAGTTTCTGAAAAGTTGTGAAGAAAACAAAGTATTAGTTTCGTTATAACTCAAGAAATATCAACATAAAATCTTAAGAAGAAAAATGTATCATATACAATCAATTGAATGATCTTATACAAATTTACCTTCCGAAGTATTGTGCATACAACGTTTCCACAAAGATCCATCAAATAAACTTCTTTGCTACACTTGCTATCATAATTATCTATACGAAAAATGACTGATCCATTAGAATCGTATATTGTATAGCCATTCGAGTTTAGAACGAGTGATTTCATCCATATCGTGTATGTTTCTCTTTGGTTTGAACTGAAGGATGACGAAGAAGATGAAGATGAAAGTAAACAAGGATGTATTTTTGCCATTTTTGGAAGAAACTTTATTATTGTATGTTTGCATCAACTTGCATCTAATTTATATATCACTTTCTAAAACAGTTGGCGGATAGGCTTCAACTTATCATAGTAATATAAAACTGTTACAATATTAGCACTTTTTGTCTTACATAAACTTAATGACGACTTTGTTTGGTAAACTACGTTCAATCAAAATATTGTGCTTGATCTGAAGTTAAAGAACAATATATTATTGAAAACAAGTTATATATGGAGAAGTGTTGGAATTTTTTTCAAAAATATGTTGAAATGTAGGTTGTCATTCAAATGTTTCGGGATAAATAGATTATTATACCTTAACCAATATTTAGAGTGATAAAAGAGTTCGTTATGGTTGATTAGTTGGTGAATTTACCCTTATTTCCAAGATATTGTAACCTATAGCTTTTAAAAGTTTCAATACTTTTTTGAGACATACACGTATAGTTGATTGTTTTCACAAACTCAAGTCACTAAATCCTTAATCATAAATTTAACTTTTAAAAACTCTTTTACTTTAACAATTCTAGCATTACCGGTACCGATTATTATAATATCATCAACACATACAAAAATGTAATAAACACATTATTAACATAAAAAGTGTAAAGAGAATAATGATTCACACTTTTAATAAACCGAAGGAAGAAATAAAATTTTCATTTTATTTTCTTAGGAGCTTGTTTTAACTTATATAGAGACTTGGTTTATGTCCGAGACTTCACTTTTTAAAGAGGTTCATGTTCAAGTCTTGCTTTGTTTATTTTTTTCTTTTCTTTTCCCACTTATTTATTTATTTTATAATTTTTTAATTCAACCTTTATTTTTAACTTTTTTATAACTATTTTATAGTCTAGGAATCATGGGTTATCTATTTTTCTTCTTTTCTTTCAATATTATGTAATAAAAAATTAAAAATTGATTATTGTTAAGAATAATATAGCAATTCAAACATGAGGTACCAAGATAAATTCCAATATTTGTTTATAGAGTTAATAATTACCATGCAAATGTTTTGAGTAATCTAATTCAATTAATAATTGACTTTTTTTTTCTTTTCTTATGATTTTTAGTTTTACTTTAAAGTTGTACTGTATAAAATAGTAACGTCTTTATATTTTTTTTATTTTGTTTGAGTTTGTTATGTATTATTGTGATCTAATGATCTAAAATATTAAGTGATATATAATCAAAGGATGATGGATAAAAATTCCAATAATATAAGGTTTTCTATAACAAAAATAATGCTCATTTTTTAATTACATAATGAGTTATTCAACACTTTAATTTATTTTGATCCATAACTTGTTACCGCTTATTATATTATGTATTGTTGGTATTGTTATTGCTCTATTAAAAATATTATTATCGTTGTAACAGTTACTTATACTATTATTGTTATAATTTTTTTTATTAAGAGAATCATATTTTTTTATTGTCTTAATTTCATAACACTTCGATAGTTTCAAAATATAACTAATAAATGTCAATATATGTAGATAACTAAAATTTTATTCTTACTATCCTATCATTATACGCGGGTATATAACCCTAGTTTATAATAAGAAAACGACGAAATCTAGTTTTTTATATATTTTCATTTAAGATAAAATATTCCTTTCGAGACATAAAATAATATACACCAAAATGTGCATGCTTTTTTGTTTTGTTTCTGACTAGGCAAGTATTTAAATAAGTGACACATGATAAACACACATTTTCAAACAGTTCTCTTTGCTGACCAAACCAAAATAATAAAGCTGACTTTATAATCAAAATATGTGATATATTATTATTGCTATTATTTATTTATTGGTATTATTATCCAATGAAAATGAGGTCATTGCTTTTCTAATCATTGCCAAATTACATGGCAAATCCACTGTATTCGGTTCCATCGAAAATAATAGTTTAAATGTGAAGTTAAAACTTTAAATATCAATAAATTTACTTTAATATTACATTGAAAAAATATTCTCAAATAATATAATAGTTTATGATTATATAAAAGCTACCTTTTGCTAATAGGATTATTCAAACAAATTAAAGCTACTAGAAAACAAGTTTTTGAAAGCTACTAAATTTTGTGTCGGCTTAAAATTAGAAAGATACCTAATTTGGACCTTTAATAATGAACTTAAACTGATTAATTTTTTTTTTTAAGGGATTATGATCATAAAGACTAATAACCATTTTGTATACGGAAGACTTTAATCAGAGTGCGTTTGGTTTGCTTAAGAAAATCACTATAAGTATGAAATTAATTGTAAGATAAAATGGGAATGGATACTACTTTCAAACCCATTTCCTTCCATGGGTTTGGGAAACTCTAGTATTGAGTGTTTGATTCTCAAATTATAAAACTTACATACATCAAACAAACATCATATATCATTTCCTTTGATACCCTTCTTTCAAAACCCACAAACAAAACACACCCTTAGAAATCGTTGAAAAAGTTTTACATAATATCATATAGCATTGTATCTCATTATTATTTTTGTTATTAGTTAAGTTCTGCAACTATTAAATGATACACGATGAAATGTCAATTATAAATATGTGGTTATTAGAATATCTGAACCTTTTGATCTTATACAATTTAAACATATATGCTACTAGGTACACAATGAGAACACCTTCTTATATATGTATACGAATAGACGTATCTATAAGAAAGAAAGAATGCTTATATTGATCCCTTTATATATAGAAAGTTTCAAATATTGTGCCTTACAATTTTTTAATAAGTTAAAATTATTAAGTTACCCCTCTTACATTCACTGTTAGTAGGAGATCTAACCATTTTTTCACTTTAAAGGAGACCAAATCATTTCGATTATGTAGAACTCAAAAAGTCCCCATCTTTATTATTACAAACTAAAATATTACAAGGATACAAGAAAGTCTCCATTTTTTATTACTACAATTTAAATCATTTCCTTATTTTTACATTTATGAAATATTAAAGTTTAATAAAAGTGTGAATACAATTATGCCAGGAGAATTTTATTATATTTGTGGAGGATTTAATGATGAGAAAAAGGCACAATAGGTATTTGTTGAGGAAATATTTTTGTTAAAATATGAACGAGGCTCTCTATATGAAGTAAGCTTGCTAGAGGATTTTTAAATCTAGAGAAAGTTTCTATGCAAATTTACTTCTTGTATAATTGTGATAAACATAATTAATTTCGCTGTGTAGTGATATGAAAATACCGGAACGATCTCATATTTAATAGATGTCCTTCTGCACGTAGAGATTTTTTTGATAGTTTAGTTGATTTATCGTTCATATGGTTCTCAAATAGATGTCGTAAGGCTATGATCTCATGGATCAATTGGCTCCAAAATCCACTGTTAAATTATTTTTTGTAATTCTTTTCTAACTTCTTGCTAGTTTCTAATAAAATTTAGCCGTTAAGAAAAAAAACCTACTGGTATATCTAAGTAATAGAGTCGTTTTATATCCTATAACCGTAAAGTTAACACAAAAGCAATGGCTCGTTTAAATCAATGAGTTGGACAATCTTCTCTTTTGCTCTAAGATTTTCTGTGTAACTAACTATATATATATATATACATATAGGGAGCTACTAAACATACTGTATTGGAAATTGTGATACCTCATTGAAAATTATGCCATATGAGTAGTTGCCTAGTAAATTTAGTAAACATACTAGTCAATTGAGCTTAATATACTAGTGTTTATTAGTAGTCTTACTAGTCAACACTCACATGACACAGTTTCCAATACAGTATTACAATTTTCAATGCATTATTTGCTTTATTAAACTAGTATGTTTAGTAATACTCTATATGTATTTTTTTCTTTTGTCTCATCTTGTACAACTAACTATGCATGTATTCCGACTATTATGTTTTAATTTCTCAAACTCTTATACAAGTTTGTCTTGCAATGGTTAATGTCACGTATCTGTCAGCTTTTAGTAAGATTTATACGTTTGAATAAGATTATAAAATAGTTAAATGAATTTATTAATCACTAAAATTGGAAATTTGTAATTGTAAGTTGAGTGAGTATACTAACAACAAAACTAATAAAGAAACTCAATAGCAGATTATATAAAAAGAAGAAGAAGAAGCAAGAAACAGTGTTTTTTTATTAAAGAAAACGGCAACTCTATCATATATACCATTTGTTCAAGGAAAAGTTAATCAACTATTATCTTAAACTAAAAGTATGTAGCATTCTTTCAATGAAAAATAAATTCTTTTTATATCAATTATCAAGTATGGTTTCTCACTGTTTCATAAAAATTATCTAATAGTAGAAAATAAGAGACTTGTGGGCTACTTGAATGCCTTTACTACTCGGCCCATTTCACTTTTAGGCTTAGTAAAAGTATGACGGTATGACCCTATATGCTCAATGCCTCTACTAAGCCCATTTCACTTTTGGGCATAGTACTAAAGGTATGCCGGTATGACCCTATATGCTCAATGCCCAATCGGCCAATATGAATGTTTCTGGATCCGAAATAAGTTTGTTTGTTATGACTTATGAGAACTTATTAAAAGAAAATGTACATAGTACTTCTTAAAAGGGCAAAAAGAAAGAGGAGTGAAACAAAAGTATTTTCGGATTTTATTTATTATTTTGTTAAATTTAATAGCTACATATAAAACATTTTAGTAATTATCTGACAGTTGATTTTAGAGGTAATAAAAAGTCTAAATTGCGCACAAAGTATTTGCATACATACGTGATGATTATTGAACTCCACCCTTTCGTTACATCTAGCATTACTCAACTTTCATCGTCATAACTAATCTATCAAAAAAAAAATACATATACTTATCGTATATTCGCCGCTATATAAATTAGATGTTATTTGCCATTGGATTAGCACGAGTATTTTGCTATTATCAAATAAAGAGAAATTATATGCACGGTGATGGTCCTATTTTCCTGTGGTTGATGCTATGTGTTACAATGACTTCTTTATAGAAAGTCGATAATAGTACCCACAACAATAATTAATTGTCCACATCAACAAATATGGCCTTTAATTTAATAATCATAGTTTGAATTTGGTGGTAAATAAAATGGTAGCGAATCAACCTTAAAACTAAATAACAAAAGAGATCCAACCACTCCCACTATAGTCCTTTCTTTCTAAGACGACCTTTCAAAAATCTACTCGCTCCCACTTTCTCCTTGATTAAAGACGATAATAATATTCAAACAAATTTTATTAGTATACAAATAAGAAAAACATTTTTATAAAAGGTTTAGCTCAAAGCTATTACGGTTTTTTATTTATTTATTTATTATTATTATTTTTTTGTCAAGCAATAATACTAATAAGTGATTAATAGATAGAATGATAGCTTAAATAACTTTGTATTTAATTCAAATATAAATATATGGTGGTCATTTGTTATGATGGGCGTTGAGAATATAAATTGTTTAATATCTTTATTACGTGGTACGATTATTTCCTGTACATGCTTAATTACTTAAGTCATGGTCAATAAAGTATTCACAATTAATTACACTTTGTAAATAGCAATACATGGATGAGTAAATGAGAGGCCACATGCTTATGAGTTATGATTGTCTTGTGTAATGAACTTCGCTTATAAGCCAATAAACATCATGACAACGTACTAAAGATTAGTATAATGTGTTGCTGATTTATTAATTTTAAGGTTAATTGACGTATTCTTTGTAAGTTAAGAGCATCTACTATTTAAAAAATTGTATATAACATTGGTAGCAAAATATATATAACTCTTAATACATTCATAATAATTCTATATGAAGAGATGCTTATGATGAGTTTAAATAAACTTATAGTGGCGAAATATATATATATTTTTTACTTTTTCAATTTTTAAAACGATAAATAATTAATAATGGCGATAGTGATTAGAAATTGATGTATCGATGACGTGTACAAAAAGCCACCATAGCATATGTTCTAATCTAACACCTTAAGAACCTTAAAATTTTAACACCATGTATTAATTTTTAAATGATGACGATTCATATAAAATTGCAAATTGTAGGGTTGCATTCTTTGTATTTGAATCTGCATTAACTGTTGACTATGAAGTCAAATATGTGATATAATATAAAGATGTAGGTTAATTGAAATGGAAATGGGAATGGGAATAAATATAAACTTGATGATGAATTAAACAAATGTGTTTCATTTTCAAGTTAGTTGTTGGTTAAAAGGTTAAAAAGAGATGATTTTACAGATTGAGTTTTAAACCCACGATTCTAGATATATCCCAATCCCATTCCCATCAATAGAGATAGGTTTCAAAATGCATCGACATTTCATTCTACCCCATTATTAATCGTTTTATATTAAAATATTAAACACTCGTAAATATGTGATACAATGTCTTTTTATAAGCGATAATAAATAATAATTAAGATGTCTTTGGCAATTTGATTTGTGAAATAAAATGGTTTAAAAGAAAATACGAAAAAAATGTACAATTACTTAAAGTATTAGTTTATTTAATATTTTATAACTATAAATTTGTCCGGAGCACTATTTTATTAATAAAAATAAAATACTATAATTTAGAAAAGGACTTACTTTGATAAATTAAAAAAGAGATGCATCGTGTAGACTATTTTAGAGACACGATATAACATGGTTTGTTACTGATTTTCATTAGCCAAAACAATAACAATTATCAGTTATTTTCACGTAACTTTCATTTCCAAACTCTATAATAAAGGCAATTTTATATTATGATATTCTTTTAGTTGATAGAGGGTAAATTTTCTTATCTTTAAAGATGAAGAACTAATAATAAAAGAGAAGAATCAAAGTACATTTTGTTTAGCAATATGTAAGGAACTCGTTAATTTGGAGGTTCATCCTTATATATATATATATGTGAATGTATATATATAACGTGTGAAATAGGTAATTTAGTATCCAAGTTTGTCTTTTTTTAAAAACATAAAGAAAGATAAATATTTATAATTTAGTAATGATATACGATCAATTTTTTGTTAAAATAAATAAAATATGAGTGTTATAAATTATTTGAGAAAGGAGCTTGTCAGCTTGATACATTGACAGATAGCAATTTATCGTGTAAATTACAATTTACAAATAACAAACACACTTAACACCTAAAACCCACATTAATACATTAATTTCCGCAGGGAAATAATCCACTCAAAAACTTAAAAAGTATAATAAACCGCCAATGTATTAATTAATTTCTTATAATGCATCAAGAAATAGACCATTTCACATAATTCGTTTGTATCTACACCTTTTAATTCTGCTTCTTTCTAGTTTCCTTAACCCAATACTTCCACCAAATCACTCTTTAATTTCAAGTTTTCTTCAACTGGGTTTTGGTTAAATCTTGTTAACATCACTTTCCAACCATTTTTTTACATTTTCCCACTGATTTGATTAAAGTAGGTTGCTGTTACAATTTTGTAAAGATTCAAATTCTTTAAGCTTTTTTCCGTTTATAGTGTTCTTGATTTTTTATTTTTTGGAAAGATTCTATCTTTTTTTCTGGGATTTATGATTTGATGTTATATTGAGAGAAAAAGCATGAAAGGAATGATTTTTATTTACTTAATATGTGTTACTTTGGTTCTGTTTCTTGATACTAGTGGTGCAGTTCTACGAACAGAAGGTATGCAATTTCTCATGAATCTTGAAATATTTTAGAATGTATTTGTACTTTTGATTGATGAAATTATGAGTAATATGGGTTGCTGTAAGACATTTTATTATTTGGGTAAAATTTTAATTTTTAAGGGTTTAGTAAGAAACCACCATGATTTCTTGTTTTTGCAGTTCATGCTCTTACAGAGTTCAAAGAAGGTATAATTGATGACCCATTATTGGTTCTATCAAATTGGAATTTCATAGATTCAGATCCTTGTAATTGGTTTGGTGTTTTTTGTTCTGATTATCATGTCAGAAAAATGTAAGTAACTGTTTTAATTCAATTCACACATGTGTATTTCCCAATATTGATCTATAGAAGATGATTATATATGTACACCTGTTTGTAAATTGGTCACCCTGGTGCATGGCTCGTTGACTCACAAGAAAACATACTCTTTTATATATATCTTACAAAATACTAAAAGGAAATTTCAGGGTATGCTTTGGTATATGTAATGGACTAACGGTAGTAATTCGGGTTTATAAATTTGTTTGTTCAGTAACATTTCTGGCTGTTCCTTAAAGGGATTCATTGCTGAAGAATTGTTGCAGCTCTCGTTCTTACATGAACTGTATGTTTTCTTTCAACATCTTATCTTACCTTCACTATCATGATAAAAAGTTCAATAGTTTACTAAAAAATGGTCATTACTTTCAGGATTTTACACGGTAATAATCTCATTGGCTCAATACCTAAAGAAATTGGATTGCTAAAGCACTTGAAAGTGTTAGACTTGGGAAAGAACCAGTTAACCGGACCAATCCCACATGAAATTGGTGATCTTGTTAGTATCGTTAAAATGTAAGTTTTCAATCGAGTTTTGATATTTCAAGAAAAAAAAATATGTTTGTGTTATCTGAAGCTAATATGCACTATCAGAAACTTACAATCGAATGCGTTGACGGGAATATTACCTTCAGAGCTTGGCAATCTTAAAAACCTTCTAGAACTTCGATTGGATAGAAATAAGCTGCAAGGAACTATTCCAGGTGCTAATGTTACAGATCTTGCTAATGCCATGAGAGGATCGTAAGTTAAAGACATTTCTACTTGTTTTTTCAGACATTTACGTTGCTCAACTATGTGTCAAATAATATATAAATAAAACGTGAAAACTGTTATCCTAACTGCTTCATTTTTGGTCAAATGTGAGTGAATAATATATGGATTGTCTTGGCCCAGGGATGCCTCGAATAATAATGCACTAGGGTTTTGTCATGCATCTCCTTTAAAAGTTGCGGACTTCTCGTTCAACTACCTTGTTGGGAGTATACCTAAATGTTTGGAATACCTACCGAGGTACTTTTCTTATTGCTTCATATTTTCTTTCAAGTATTCGTTTGTAGAGGTGGGAAATAGGTGGGTCAGGTAGGGTGCGTAGCTGGTCACAACGGGTAATTTTTGGTGCGAATAAAAACAGGACTGTCATGTAGGTAATTAGTGTGTCACATACGATTACAAAAACTAATAATAATATAGTTTGCTTTAAAAAATGATTTAGCAGGCTTTATGCATTAACAACACATTTTGGACAACCTTTGACGCAATGACTTTTTCAACCCATTTTGCTCGTTTCCTATTAAGCTATTCTTTTTACAAAAATTAATTTAAATTTTTAGTGTTTGACCAGTTGGAGATAGATTATAACCTAACTCAACCCATTCATAAAACGGGTTGAAATCAACACCTCTAATTCTGTGTTTACGCACTCAGTGTCTTTTGTCCTTTTCTTACAGGGCTAGCTTTCAGGGGAATTGCATAACGTACAAAGATATCAAACCACGGACTCCTGAACAATGCGGTATGTTCTAGTAGCAAACAAACAGGCTTTATAGATATGATCTGAAGAAGTGACACCCGAAACTAACAGAGGTTAACTTTGTTAATATAGGTATTGCTGCTCCACCAGCTAAACCCCTTAAGTCGGGAGATTTGAAAAATCGTCCTGCCGAAGATAAACAAAAGCCCAACTCTCGCTCTGCAAAACCCGCATGGCTTTTAGCTCTAGAAATAGTGACTGGAGTGATGGTGGGCTCAATCTTCCTTGCAGCCCTATTAATAGCTGCTCATAGGTATAAAGGCAGACCATCGGTTATCATCCCGTGGAAGAAATCTAAAACCAGAAAAGAAAATATGGAAATCTTTATCGGTGAGGAAGCTAGTTCTTTATCAGAACTTCATTATATGATGATCGTGTACAAAAGCTTAATCTTTTTTGGGTATGCAGATACTGATATGCTCAAAGATGTGAGGAGATATAGTCGATATGATCTTGAAATTGCGTGTGAAGATTTTAGCAACATTATTGGGTCGTCATCGGATAGTGTAGTTTACAAAGGAAACATGAAAGGTGGGCCAGAAATCGCAGTTATTTCTCTTTGCAACAAGGAAGAACACTGGATGAGCTATCTCGAGCTCTATTTTCAGAAAGAGGTAAAGTAAAAGCTGAAAATCTTGATTTTTTAAAGATGTTATAAAGATTCTATTTATTTACTCGAGTTTTGTATTGTGGTGATCCAGGTAGCAGACCTGGCAAGGCTAAAACATGAAAACACAGGGAAGTTGCTGGGATATTGTATTGAAGGAATCCCGTTTACAAGGATGTTGGTCTTTGAATATGCATCAAATGGGACATTGTCTGAGCACCTTCATTGTAAGTTCTCTCTCTCTTTAGGTTCTAGATTCAGGTAGAGGGGGTAATTTTAAATTATGAATGGGTTGAATCGGGTTATGATTACTTTCTAACGGGTCAAATGGGTAAACATGTTAGCTTAAAAGGGAACAGGTCAACCAAGTCATTGGGTCGCATGTAGTGTAGTATAATAATTTGTTAAACCTCTTAAATCATTTTATACAAAAATAGAGTGTTATGGAAATAAGTATTCTGTAACTATACTCGATACACTTAATTAGGCTTGGTTTCGATTGCTATGAAATAATTACAAAAAGTTAAAGTCTTTGGACAAAAAGGTTCGAGGTCAACCTAACCAGACCTGACCTGGACCAAAATGATCTGTTATGACTTGTAGCCAACCTGCCAATTTTGTCACTTTTGATTCAGGGTCTAGAGTTTGTTGTAGAGTATATTATCACATGCTTTTGTGTTAATATAGATGAAGAAGGTTGTCAACTAAGTTGGACAAGACGAATGATGATTGTTATAGGAATTGCTAAAGGTCTAAAGTATCTTCACACGGAAATTGAACCGCCATTTACTATATCGGAGTTGAACTCTAGTGCGGTATATCTCACAGAAGATTTCTCGCCTAAGGTACCATCTGAAAACCCTTTCTTTTACAAGAATACTCGATTCTGCATGCTAGCTTAGTTGTGTTTTACATGTCATTTTCTTGATTCTTGTAGCTAGTGGATTTTGAAAGCTGGAAAACCATTCTTACGAGATCAGAGAACAATTCTAGCTCTATTAGCAATGAAGAGGCCATGTGTGTTCAACCAAATTCATTACATACGCGCCATTTGGATATACAAGGAAACATTTATGCGTTTGGTGTACTCCTGTTGGAAATTGTTAGTGGACGACCTCCAATATGCAAAGAAAAGGGATTTCTAGTGGACTGGGTAAGTCAAAACGGATAACAGGTCAAGAATGGTAATATTTTGTATGGGTTGGGTTGACCCAAAACACATGTCCAAATTTTGGTAAAAGTAAGTAAAAAAGGCAATAATTCGATTATTAAAATATAGTTATTCTAATAGTAGTAAAAATCTCTTAAGAAATGGTTCCGAAGTTTTATGCATTAAAAGTTCAAATTTGGTCACTTTTAACCCATTCGATCCATTTCCTATCAAACTATGTTATTAAGTTACTAGTGACACATTCCTGATAGATTATAAGTTTATAACCTGAATTGACCCATGTAATATACCACCTCTACATATGAAGGAGATAAACACTCTATCAAGCAATTTCCGACTTTTCCTTTTCTTTGAACAGGCAAAAGATTATATCGAAGAGCCTGAGAAGATGCCTTCGATTGTAGATCCTGCACTGAAACATTTCAGAGATGAAGATCTTGAAGCAATACGAGAGGTAGTCAGCATTTGCATTCGGATAAGGCCTAGAGATAAAGTAACCATGGAAGATTTGTGTACAATGTTGGAAAGCAAACTTGATACCACAGGCTCATCAGAACTTAAGGCGTCATCATTAGCATGGGCTGAAATCGCACTTTCATCTTGACCCGAGTAGTACCACCTAACAAATACTGTAAATTTTACCAATCATATATACGATCTTATTAGCATTGGTTTAAAGATTCTTGCTTTCTTGATCTTTTGAGGAGTTCTAATAAACTTCGGCATGGTAAAGATTATAGGATGAGTTGATAATGAGAGATCTTGTTTTGTAATCAATTTAGGTTTCTCCAAATGAATGGTTTTGATTCAATTCATATGTATTTGGCCATCTAAAAGTATTGGATGTCATGTTTTTAGCATATTTTGATCGATTTATTCTATTAAAAAAACATCCACCCTGTACAACGGGCCCAAAGTTATGTAGTTGTATCATGTATGAGAAGTACAGAAGTACAGTATTCATGCATTTTATTCGCAACAAAGAGGTCATATTTATAAATGGTGCAAAACCTTAAAAGCTGAAAAAAATGAGGTCTTTATAAAAATCATAACAGGCTTTGACTGGGTAACTGGGCCAGGCTAAAAAAATGGGCCGACCGGGATAGGCTTTGAAAATAGTTGTCAAAATAATGTAGAACATTTATGGTTTCATCAACTTTTACAATGTAAGGTATGTAGTAATATAGTGTTTACATATATATATATATACACATATATATAGAGAGAATATATAATATTTCTTTTCTTAAATATGAGAAATTGGATTTGATAATTTTCTTTTAGAACCAATTCACTATATGATCAAATTTTATTTTAAATTGACAATCCGTGAATCGGTAAAATAGTAATTCCTAAATAGTTGGTACAGTGATTATATGCGACCAAACCGGCAACCCCTCAACAACTCACATTTTAATCACACATATTTCACGAGTCTTACATATAAGATATAGTTTGTGCGGATGAAAATATGTTTATGAACATGTGATAAGATAGAGTCTTACATAAGCTAGATTTGCTTCTTATTCTAAATCAATGAGCTAATGGAAGAAAAAAGGTATATTCAATCTTCTTTCATATATTAAGAGCTACTTACATATAAGTTTCAAAAAAATGATGTCATGTTCACGATTCTTGGTGATTTAGAAAGTTGGAGAAGAGGAAAAAGTGCTTCTATGATATTTTTGGTTCCGTAATAATTTGTTTTCAAACACTCTTCTTCTAATGTGTACGGTTCTTCAAGAACGTCCGTTAGAAGATGCACATTCTCGTCGATAACTTTCAACTTAATCGCACAACAAATAACATCACTTGTTAGTGGTTAAATGATGCTAAGGTGTTATGATATGATATCATACCAAAATTTGAGCACCACATTTTTTTAGTTTCCGATATGTCAAAAAAAGTTTGTATTCAATCTCTAATTAATTAATATAGTAACCTAATGTGGTGTCAATTAACGGCATTTAATTTAGGTGTTGTTATGTATAATGAAGATAGAGGTGTTAGTCGGATTTTGGGTTAATAAAGTCATTCAGTTTGGTTTATTCGGTTCTTTGCCAACTCTCGATCCACCCGAGACTCAATCCAAAACATAGGTCACCCAATTCAAACCATCCAATTAAGAATTCGGGTTATTTGGTTGGATTTTGGTTTCCCCAAATAAAAGGAATTTGAAATTATAGTTTAGATTATTGAAAGGGACGAATACTGACTAGGCAAAGGAAGGTTGCAAGGGGCCCAGGATGGTCAATAAACGCTTCGGCTAAAGTAGTGATTCGTGAATATATCTAGAGTAAGAGATGACGTGAAGTATACAAAATTTCAAATGAAAATTTCAGCAGAGGAAAGAATAACAAACATAGAAATGGATTTGACCCAATAATAGGCTATATTTGTATGTTAATTTCACTCGATACATGTCGTTAACTTGGGCAGGGACTTCCTGTCAAATATTTGTATTAATATTTTAAAAAGTTTACGAGAATTAAAAAAAAAAAAAAATCACTAGTGAGATTCTACACATGCATACCCTTCCTCTCAAGTAAGTCAGTCACTGGTTAATATTACTTGAATTCCATTTGAAGGAAGTCGACATCTTTCGAATCCAATTCCTTTGTTCCCTCCTGTAACAACTGCTAATCTGAAATTTCAAATACGATCAATGAATTTATGAGAATATTTTGATTAGACAATTAAATTTATTTTTCAATGGAAGAAATAGAAGATGAAGTTTATTTGATGACTATTGTTACTTTTTTTCCCTCCATTAATTGGCTCATATGAGGCGGTGTATACAGAATAAAGATCCCTTGGGCTTTTATGTTGCACGAATAACTAAGTTGAGTTCTATTAATTTATTTGATAGGTATTTAATTTTTTATCATTTTTATTTTTAATTATGATGTCGAACATTTAACTAGGGATGATAATGGATTGGAGATGAATTGAATGAAGTCACATACATATTTATTTAATTTTCTTCATTCATATCCAATTTATTTTCAGTTCATCCATTCATACTTACACTCATTGGATTAAGCAGGTTAATATATATCAAAATAATGTTAAAAATTTCTTATTATGAAATAAAACCAAAAAACTATATTTAACAAATAAAAATTTAACGTAATAAAAGAAATTTTGTCACAAAAACATGTAACCATTGTTGTCAATAAAGCATAATTTGTTACAATACAAGTAAATATAAGTTTTCACAAATGTGAATTTGTAATTTCTATGTTTATTTTTTAACTACACGTGTTTTAATTGTTATTTATTGTTGATTTTGATTTCACTAGATGGTTGTAGGCAAAATTCGGCTTGACGGGAAGGATATAAGCATTTCAATTTTCTATAAATCAATAATAGAAGTTCGAGTCTCACCCGGGACTTTTACTCTTTCAGGCGATAAAAAAAGGAGGAACATAAGGGTCTCAGGATTAGCATACTGCCCAATTGGATGTCACTGACAGACCTGAACCACTAACATCTAACAAGCCGTTCTAAACAAAAAAGAAACTCAAATATATAATTAAGGTATTAGATATATAGAATATATGAATTTATGAGTATTCATATAACTACATCTTCAATTAACAACCTATCGTTGATAACATTTTAATAGTTTAGAGTGTATGTGCAAGTGGATGTGTAAACGTATATCCATTTGTTTGTGTATATGTATTTTGGGTGGTAATGGGTAAATTCATAGATGAACCATTGTCATTCAAATTCAATAACCACCCACATCCATATCCAAATGCATTATTCATCCATTTAGATCGTCCATATCCACCATTAGTTGATCGGATGACAATTATCATCCATACCTTTGACCAACTGATCCACAAGGTCCGAATCTATAGTCACAAAAATTCGAAACATATAAAACTCTCAAATAGAGACTGACGTGACCACATGTGATATTTCTATACTAGTAATACGGGTCTTTATACTCTTTATAGAGATTGGCAATTAAATAGTTTTTGATGAGATCTGTATCAAAAGAGATTGTCGTCACAAAAATTCGAAACGGATAAAACTCTCAAATGGAGACTGACGTGACCACATGTAATATTTCTGTAGTAGTAATACGGGTCTTTATACTCTTTATAGAGATCGGCAATCGAACAGTTTTTAACGAAATTTGTATCAAAAGAGACATATCTCTTTTGTGTTATTTGTATTAGTGACAGAGGTATTTGTGTTAGTGACAAAAAAGGTTGTTATTTTATCTTATGTGATATGATTAAGAAAAGTAAACCGTTTATGCTAGGTCGAAGTCAGTCTTCATACCCTTGTGCCAAAAGATATAGAGCCATATAAAAATACATTAATTTATCTTCACCTATCATAGATTTTATTTCATGTAAAATAACTATTTAAATTTATATATTTGGGTTTGTTAATTTACTTATGATTATCAAGTTACTATTTTTTTCAATAAAAGGGGTTTTGACTTTCGTTCAATATAACGTTGTTAACACCTACTAGCCGCCATATACACGAAATAAAATAACTGTAACGTAGCATGTTGCTAGCTTAATATTAGTTTATCACTGCTTAGTTATTATGTCGAGCAATTAAATTAACCCATCTTCAACAAAGACCAATTCAAACCTAAAATATTGCATTCAAATGTTGCATCGAGAATACAATTATTAATATTAATATCAATAGAATACTCCTACATTCTTTGTTCACAGAAGAAAGAAAAAAATAATTGAGAAAATTACACAAATGGTCCTTGCGGTGTATCAAAACTACCGATTTTGAGACATTTTTATCACTTGACATCCAATTGTATATTTGCTACTTTTTGGCTGTGTGCATGATTGGAATAAAGTCATTCAAATAATAATTAAAAATAGATTGTATAATTTAACACAACCTCACAAAAATTAGATCAAAAGCAACCGTTGGAAAATTAAGAAAATGGCATCAAAAAGGTACTTGTCATAATTCAATCCTCTCACACTTTAATAGTATCTTTTAAGCTTAAAATCTATCAATCAATCTTGTATTTTTTGAACTAATTGCTCTTAAACTGTCTTAGGATTGCAGTTGTTACCGGTGGAAATAAAGGTGTTGGTTTAGAAATATGCAGGCAGTTGGCTGATCGTCAAGTTGTTGTGGTGTTGACTGCAAGAGACGAAAACAGGGGAGTCAACGCTGTCGCGAAACTGCAGTCCTATGGTTTATTGGACGTCGTTTTTCATCAGCTCGATGTCACAGATCCTGCCAGTATTGCTTCCTTGGCGAGTTTCATTAATGATCAGTTTGGAGAACTCGATATATTGGTAATTATTTTTGACTTTTAAGCCCTGCTTTTTGTTGGTGGCGTGGTGAAATTTTGTTGAAAAAATGATGATGTCATTGAAATCTTTTTTTTGATGAAATTGATAGTTTTGATTGGTTAATTTAGAAACTGTTTGCATACTTTTGTTTTGTCATATGTAAGATAAGATAAGATATGTGATCAGTGATCACATTTACAACCAGTAATTTTACTATTCGACCATAAAACAAGGTTAATGGAAAACCAGTAAATGAATTTCTCTGTTAATGTAGTCCGTCACTCGAGCATATGTTTTATGATCTGCGTATCTCATTGATAGAACAGGTGAACAATGCTGGAATCTCTAGTACTATCGTTGATGAGGAGTCGTTTTTGAGTTTAGACCTTTCCTTTCCAAGTGAGGTAAGCCTTTTCCCCCCTTAAAGGTGTAGTAGAGATTCAGTTGTTGTACTTAATTTGGTTCATGCTAAAAAAAGTACATCCGAGTAAAAATATTTGCCCTTCCGAGTAACCTGAACAGGGAAAACCTCACGCATTTACCCAGATACTAAAAAGTACAGATTTTTTTATGTCGAAGTGTCAAGTGACCTCAATAACTTACAACATTGTTATCATTTGACTGAAAATATTAGTTATTTCTACATAAAGTATTTAAGTAGTTAATTATGTGATATATATGTAAGACGATGTATGATACGGACTCCAATGTAAACAAGGTTCTGAGTTACTCTGTATGTTTTAAAGTTTTAGTAAACACCTAGGGAGCAATGTAAATACTGCAATTTTTTATGAAATAGCTGTTGATAAGGAAACAGTGGATGTCTTAGTGACTATTTTTGCCTTTTGGGAGAAATGTTAATAGGGCAATTTATTCATGAAACGACTACTGATACAAAAGTTTCGCTGTGATGTACTAGTTATTTGATGGAAAGGTTAAGCGGTCCACCAAAGTTGTAACACAAACTTTTGAAGGAGCTCAAAAGTGTTTGGATACCAATTATTATGGAGCGAAAAATGTCACTCAAGCTCTGCTACCACTTCTTCTTAAATCTAACTCTCCAAGAATAGTGAATGTCTCATCCAAATTAGGCCAACTAAAGGTAAGATAATCTTACTTTCCCTCATGAGGGTATATGCATATGCTAATTACGTACAACTTTGTATGCATCAGCATACAAGTTAATGCCTTAATGGTACCATACAATTAGACCATGTTCATTAGTTCTTTAATTTTTCCTTTTCCCTAGCAAATTGACGATTAAATTGTGTACGGTGATGTTTATGTTTCATAAGAATGTGGAAGACGAAAGTGCAAAGAAGATTTTGACCGATTTTGATGGACTCACGGAGGAGCTTGTGGATGAGGTTGTGAGCGAGTATCTTAAAGATGCTAAAGATCAAGAATTGCTGGTAAAGAAAGGGTGGTCTAGTAATCTTTCTGGATATATTGTTTCTAAAGCGGCTCTCAATGCCTACACAAGGATCATAGCAAAGAAATATCCATCTATTTGTGCAAATGCAGTTACTCCTGGTCTTGTTGCGACTGATATGACCTTTTTTAAGGGACCTGTGACTGCTGAAGAAGGTGCTAGAGGGCCTGTAAGACTAGCTTTGATCCCTGATGGTGGGCCTTCAGGTCAATACTTTCGGATGATGGAAACCTTGGCATTTTAATAGGAAAGAACTTCTGATTGTAACCCATGATTCTAGAAACCGTATGTGCATTTGAAAAGATTTAAATGGGCAGTAGCACAAAAGTTATATATCAGATTTATACTTATAAATATCATGTAATATTAAATTAGGTTATTTACAACAAGTTTTTATGTTACCTGATAATTTAAGAGGTTGTGCAGGTGTAAGTTCTTATCCTGCTTATTTGGTACTCCAATTTACAGAAGCAATATCACATATTAGACGCTAGTTGCTAGACATATAGAACTATTGTGTTACAAACCAACACTTGATGTGTAGTTTTCCTTATTCAGGTTACCGGTGACTGTTTTGGACTCTTTGCATGCCCACCCCAAGATGTTCACCTAGAGTGGTTCGAACCTGAGACATCTTGTGAGCACATCATCAAGACGCCTTAGTGAGGACATAGTTGAAAATATGCAACATACCAATTCTTGACGTGTAGAACGAATGTAGCAAATAGAGTAAAGATCAATAAAAAAAGCCAAACTAAAAAAGGTAGCATAACAAGAAAAATAAGAGATATACCATATAAGTGACACTTCTCGCACAACTAAAGCCAATACGGGTTCGAAGAAACGTATATTAGATGAATCGGTTGGTTTCATCGTTGCAAACTACAATATACCACTTCAAATATGTTACAGTTTTTACATTCTGCAGATCAAAATGGAGCTATTTACATTTGACTGAAGTAGACACCAGAAGGCCCATCATCTAAGCAACCATTAGCACACATTCAGCACCTTACCGTTATCACATAACCAGGATACACACAATTCACAAGAACTTTTTCATACTTTCTTGCCATTATCCTTGTGTAAGCATTAACAGCAGCTTTCGAAACTTTATAAGCAGAAAGTTTTATAGGCCATTCATTCTCCCTCAATTTAGAAGACTGAAAGTCCCTTAAAAACGATTGTATAATCTCGTCAATCCTATCTTCAGTATCGTTCTCAATATTTTGTAACTCTTCTTTCAACTTTTCATTGCGAAGCCACTGAAATACACCAAAAAGAAAAAAATATCTACTCTTCATTTGTTTTAATCATTGTATATGATATTTCGTGCAAGTATGAGTTACTTACATGTAGCTCTCCGAAAATGGAGTTATTGATCACAATTCTTGGCGATTTGGAGAGATTGAGAAGAGGAATAAGTGCATCTGTAATTTGTTTGGTTGCATAATAATTTGTTTTTAGACACTCTTCTGCCTACTCATAAGGTTCCTCAACAATGTCAGTTAGTAAATGCAAAATTCTCATCCATCAGTTGCACCTAAATGAACAATAGCTAGATAACCTCGAATTCCAAAAAAACTTAGGACTTATAATGGGTTCAAACTTCTCAATTTCTTACCTTTTCTGACAGTATAATTAGTTTTCAGACGATAAAAATGACAGTTAGTAAATACCTCTACAGAAATATACTTTAACCCTCCTCCATCTCTAAATTTTTTTATCATCATTGATCATAAGTCCAAGCTCTCCTGCATTATTGATCTGTACACAAAATTTAAATTTTCTTGTATTAATAACACAATAATTTCTAACAACATATAATAAACACTAATACAGATGGATCTATTTAATCACTTACCAAGATATCGAGTTTTTTGTATTGGGTTTTAATGAATGCAACCAATTCTGCTACGCTAGTAGGATCCTTAATGTCTAGCTGATTAATAACAACGTCTTGCAAGCGAGAAGCTTTAAGTTTTTCAACGGCTTCTAGTGCTCGACTTTCGTTTCTAGCTTTAAGCTTTAAGTTTTCCCTATTGGCTCATATGAAGTGGGATGATGATAATTAAGAAGAATAAAGCATCCTCTTTTATATTTCGTTAACAAGGGCATTCCCAATTTCCCAATGGGCGTCGGTTTCGTAAACCGACGAGTGTCACTTTGCTGACACCGTTGGCACCAATTCGTGAGTTGGTACGTCACTTTGATTCAAGTCGGTTTTCCGACGAAGAAGAAGGTGGGCGTCAGTATTTTTTGTTTGTTTGTTTTGTTTGTTTAGTGTATATAAATAAAGGTATATTGGTAAATGTGGGACTCAAAAATTAAAGTGACATGGTTACAATTGGCACGGGTGTGTCAGTTTAAGAAGTGCTGAGGTGGTGCTGAGTTGACAGAAACTGACCCGTTGGTTTTCGTCACGATTGGGTTGCCTTAACTACTAAATAACTACGGAGAATTACTGTATTAGTTCATACTTTGTATGTCTGGCTTCGTGCGAAAATGTTTTGTACTTGGTTTTTTTTTGTTTTTAAAAGATGTAAAGCATTGGTACTGATTTAATACCAATGTAAAAACGTGTTAGATGGGCATTTCCGTAAAACACGATAGATGTGATGTTATATGTTTGATAAGTAATATCTTTCAGTACCAACTATCCACGAATTCATGATATATGATTTTATTATAAATTTTGTACTTTATTTTTATTTTATTGTGTAATTTTTAAGTTGATATGTTTATGCGGTTGACATCGCAAAAATATTTTGAATTGAATGATGGATGTGTATACATTAAGAGGGTGTTTGGCCTAACTTTTTTAGGAGCTCAGGGCACTCCCAGTGGTTGCTTCGGTAAAACCAACACCGATGGCACGGCGTCGTCGGTTGAAATCGTCGGATAACCAATGGAGCTTCAGTTTTTTTCGCGAGCCTTTTTTTTTTAATAATTGCAGAGCATGATGGCACGGCGCAGAGATTTTTTTAGGAAGTATGTTGGATGTTGAATAATGGGTTTAATAGTTAGGTTTTGTTTGAGCTTGTCCTAGTAACTATTTTGGACCAAAAATATTTGTATAAGTCCATATTTTTAGAGGATGATATATTTGTTATTGTAATGTGTTTTTAGTAAATGTAATATTTTTTAAATTAATATAATGTGTTTATTTTAACAAAATGTGTTTTATTTTAATTATTATATTTTAAATATGTAAATTAAATAATGAGAAAAACTTATCAGTGACTGATGGCACGGGTCAGTCACTTGTTAGTCAGTTTCGGTCAGTTTAGAAAAACCTGACGTGACGCTGAGTTGGCAGAAACTGACAAATCGATTTTAGTCAAGAATGAAAGTGACCTTAATAGCTTATTGCATTATCTTGCAGCTATTAAACCCCTTGAAGGTGTTTGGATGAACTTTTGTGAGAGGGCTTATCAAAATTTTGAAGGGCAATAAGCTAAAGAGCCTATAGTTCATGGTTTTTAGGTAACACATAAGCTAATGCAAATACTGCCTAAGTTTATCAAGTATGATGAAATTATAGTAATCGAAACATGACATTTTTTAGTTAATAATAGTACACTACATATTGTAGATGTCAAGAATAGTAAAATAATCGATAGGTGTTACATATTTTCACTATCTATTTGAAAAAGGTATGAGAATTACATTAGTTGTAGATGTCAAGAATAGTAAAATAATCGATAGGTGTTACATATTTTTACTATCTATTTGAAAAAGGTATGAGAATTACATTGAAATAACTTATTGTTTATACACATTCACATATATGTTAAATATGGGAATGATAAAAGTGGTGGTGATAGGTTGTATAGAAGTGATTAAAATATGATAGTTAGTGTATCATTCATTGTTGTCACATGTGTTTAAAGTTGCATATATAATTAATTACATATGACAAAAAAGAAAAACTAGATTTATATATTGTAGCAACCAATTGATATTAAAATATTAATGTAATATTATTATATTATTGTACGAACAACTAAATATTTCACTTTGTTGAAATTATATTTAAAACAATAATGAAATAATTTATAGAATGTAGATATAGAGATATATTCTTTTAAATGATTTATATCATTAAAAAAAGCAATAAAATAACAAAGTTGCAAAAAAAAAAAAAAAATTGTTGAAACATGATCAACTTGATTGACAACATGGCATTTAAAAAATGTGTAGAGTACTTGCTTTATCATCGTGGTCGTAATATTGGGAGTAATACATTTAAATGAACTATATGTGTTGTTTATTTAGTTATATGGTTTGCAATGAACTATAGATTGTAATGTGGAAAAGAATCACAATCTTCATAGACCCTTTTATTTTAGAATCTCGGTTTATTTTTGTCATTTGTCTGGTTTCGAGCTTATATGAAACAATGAGCCCATCCTATTAAACCACCTCTTAATCACGTTTCTTGATGCTACTGTTTGCTGCTAATGTCTTTAAAAAATTATAGCCCAAGTTGTAGGGGTGTTAAATCGGTTTAAACCGAACTAAACAGACAAAACTTATTGGTTTTCGGTTTTCGATTTTCGATTTTCAAAAATTGAAACTGAACTGTCCAAACAAATTAAAAAACCAAACTGAACTGAACCAAATTACTATTTGGTTTGTTCGATTTATGCTTAATATATTAATAAAGACATTCGAACAAAATCATAGAAATTGAATATCAATCAAAACTAATTGTCAGGCTACATAAGTTCTTGACGAAACTCTTGTAAAGTTTTAAGATAAAATTAACGTACAGTTGAGACTTTGGTGATAAATGATTATTAAAAGTTAATAATGATATCACACATACATAAAATTAGGTGAGAAACCAAATGAATGACTGTGTAACTAATAATAAATTGAAAGATAAAACTAGTATTTAAAAAGAGATCTAATAAACCAAACTTTTTTTTAGTGTACACATTTAGAAAAATATAACCAAAACATATTATTATTTGGTTTATTTAACCTATTCGGTTTTTACAATTGTAACCAATACCAATGTTAGAGATCGGCTTGTGAAAATGGCGAATGATTGGATATTTCTTTGTGAACCGTGTATGGAAATCACTTTCCAAAGACAATATTTCAACCCTTAATTGTTTGGGTTGCATAAAATTCGTCCAAGGATAATTCTACATAATATTTAAGTTTCTGGCAATCAAAACTTAAATCTGTATGTTTCTATGTGTTTTCTTTTCATGTTTGTATACTTTTTAAATATTGTCCAAATAAGTTCTTAGGATTTAGAAGTGGTTTCTACATTTTAGGAGAATTTATGTTGCGGTTACAAAGCAAATACTTATCAGCGTCAACTTTGCTGACATTGATCTGGTTGGTGATGTTGATATGGTTGTTGACACTAATACTGATGTGATATCAAAATCCATATCACATTCTGCTATATCAAAAGCCATATTAGATTCTGGTCACTGATGCTGACTTAGTCTCTGATTTGGTCATTGATCAGAGGTCACTGTCACTAACAACCTGGTCACTAATCATAGGTCGTTGTCACTGATCTGATCTGGTCATCTCACCAATCTGGTCACTAATCAGACCTTTCTGGTGGATGATTTGGTCACTGATGCATACTTGGTCAATAATTACTCAGTAAGCACTAGGGGTGTCATTTGGATGGATTATCCGGATCTCGAATTATTCGGTTCGAATTATTCGGATTTTGGACAATCACAAGTTAACCCGTAGTCCTAAGCGAATAAGAAATGGATTAATCGGATACGGGATAAACGGATTCGGATTAGTGTTCGGATTATACAGTTTCATCCTAATTAGCTATAGTTTAAATTTATACTCACGTACATATCTTTTTTTAGACGAAAAACTTTATAAATGTAAGTATGAAAAATTCACATTCTTCAAACGTTAGAAGATAGCCTTACACAAATTGAACTAAAATTAAACTACTCACACAAAAGAAATGGTAGTTATCCAACATAAAAACTACTAAAACTCGATAACACAAGTAATTGGAAGTGGAAAAAGAAACATATGCACTTCCCTCCTTTTATTATATCCATTCAATGCTTTGATATCTAAAAAACATAATCGGGTTTTCTAAATCAAACAAACATCACCTCCAATATAATTTAAAAAAAGGTCCTTTTATTTCCAAAATAATTTTTTGGATATAAAATGACCTTTTATATCATCTATTATTATATAAGATTTTATTTTTATTGATTTTTATATGGTAAACATTAATATATTAGTAAAAATGTAATTATTTAATTACTCAAATCTTATACGGATTATTCGGATGTATCCAAAATATTTAATTTTGATCCTTTATCATATCCGTTTAATCCGTTTAAGAAATCCGTAATTCGTTTAAGTGATCCGTAATTCGAATAATCCGGTCCATTTAACTTAACTTGGATTGGATCGGATGGATTATTCGGATTTCGGATAAAAGTGACACCCCTAGTAAGCACATTAACATTCCATTAGCAATAAATTTCAGCAAACACATCAAATTTGACTCCCGCAATAATTCTAGACCCAAAAAATAGTAACTTAGCCGGGCGTTCACCCGACACCACCTAACCCATATCCACTAAATCCACCATTACACTAAAAATAAACAACATTCCTCTCCCATTTTAGTACAATGCTTTTGCGGAAAATAAACAAACATAAAACAAATTTATGCATAAATGAAAATGTCACGAAGATTGAATTTTCATCTTAGTATATTACATATTTCAAGTACTCGAGAATCAGGGTGTTCTAAGAATTGGACCCTTCAACCCATTAGAATACCCGAAGATAATATACACACAAGTTTAAAATAAAAATAAAAAATGAAATCTTGACACTATTACAAGCCATGTGTCCATATCCATTCATGAATGCATACAGAGCTAAAGTCTAAAGCTTCTTGAAGCGGCCAAACATATTCACATAGGTAGTTCTTTGATTCTTGAAGCGGCCAAATACACAAATTTGAAGATCATACTAGTATGTATGAATTGCACAAACATATTCATTGATTATTCGAATCAATACTTTGAAACTTGCATCATCCAAAAGTATTGACCCGAGGGCCCTCCATCTGGCAATAAGGCGAGTCTCACTGGCCCTCTAGTAGCTTCTTCAGGGGGAAGGTTCCTTAAAAAAAGGTCATGTCTGTGGCAACAAAACCTGGACTAAATGCATTTGCACAAATGGACGGAAAATTCTTGGCTATAATCCTTGTGTAAGCATTAAGAGCCGCTTTAGAAACTATATAGCCGGAAACGTTACTAGACCAACCTTTCTTTTCCAACAAATTTTGATCTTTAGCTTCCTTTAGATACTCGCTCACAACCTCATCCACGAGCTCCTCTGTTAAGTCCCTCACAATCACTCAAAATCTTCTTTGCATTTTCGTCTTGAACGTTCTTTAATTATAATAAAAAACACAGAAAAATATTAGTCTACTCACCGAAGAATAGGCTGCCAAATTTGGTCAGCTAAAGCATCTTTTTAAACCATGTTATGCATAAGAAGTTGCACTTCTTATACACATCTAGTTTCATGAAGGAAGGTTATCTTGCCTCAAGTTGACCCCCAATTCGGATGAGATGTTGACTACTCTTGGAGATGCAGATTTAAAAAGTGGTAGCAAAGCTTGAGTGACATGTTTAGCTCCATAATAATTGGTTTCCAAGCACTTTTGAGCTCCTTCAAAAGTTTGCGCTATTACTTTCTTGGCCTGCTTTGCCTTTTCATCTTTTACCTATATCAGAGTGAAAATAGATTATTAATATGACCTTGTTTGCATTGCTTACAAAAGCCCAAATCTTATTATCAATGGTGTCCTTCAACTCTAGCTAGCTCATATGAGCAATACATATGAATAAATCGAATAACATTTTGATGCAGAAATTAAGTGACTGTTTGAAAGTTGTAACTTTAAACGTAAACAGAAATATTAGCATTTGAACGTCAAGTAAATGCATATAATGATAAGACTGTTCATTATTGGAAGGTATGTGTTCTTGCAAGATCTGATTGCTTTTAATAATTTATTTGAGATAAAACAAAATACTCTTTGTACAGTTGATAACTAGTTTTCTGTATTAACAGAACAAGACTTACGTCACTTGGAAGATCTATACTCCATAACGACTCCTCATCAACGATCGTACTAGAGACTCCAGCATTATTTACCTATATCATTTGATTAATATTTCCATTGATATACACCAGTTGTATAGAACATGTTTCTTTACATAGTGCAACTGTTAGTGATGGATGCCACCGTTTGTTAAAAGTACATCTGAGAATGTATTTCAATTTTGATTTTTCTATGCTTTAGAAAGTTAATTTTGAACATAGCTCATTGCTATTATTTTGTATAGGCACCAAATGAAATGATAGTGTGATCAAAGTTTTATGAAGATGAAGGACCGACTTGCAAGTAGCATGAAAGATCAGGGACTGAAATGAAAGATGGCCTAATTTGGTTCAAGGATGCAATACTAGCAGGATCTGTGACATCGAGCTGATGATAAACGACGTCTAGTAAGCCATACGAGTGCAGTTTGGCGACTGCGTTGACTCCCCTGTTGTGGTCTTTTGGAGTCAATACATCAATAACTTGATGATCAGCCAACTGCCTGCATATTTCTAAACCAATACCTTTGTTTCCACCAGTAACAACTGCAATCCTAAACAGTTGAAGATCAAGAAAATTAAATTAGTTAAAAAACAAGACTGTTTGTTAGATTTCATAAAGATTTTAAAGTATGAGATGAGTACCTTTTTGATGCCGTCATTAATGGCTATGCTTTTGACTGCTTTCTGGCTAGCTAGTGTTTGTGTGAGCATGATTTTTTACGTATATCTAATTTACAAATATGGTCCTTGAACTTTATAAATATATAAAATTTTGATTTCCTATGAATCAACTCACTGAATCTCCTGTTTTCCTTGCCCGAACAATTGCTATGGTCATTAACTAGTACTGTGCTTGAGTGTGCACACTTCTATTGCAACATTATTAACACAATGTCCATCGGTTTGTTAAAGTTGCGGTTTAACAATATAAAAAATTCAACGACTTGACTAACTATAAAGTCGACCCCAAACCGTTGGAATATAAGATCATTCTAGATTTGAGGTTTGGATGTAAGTAAAAGTCGCCAACCCCTATGTTAAAAGAGAAGGAAAATGTGCAGCAAATTAGTTCAAAAAATCATCCAAAAGCACAAAATGATGCAAAGAAATAACAAAACTAGAAAAAAGAGAGAAGGAAAGTTAGAGGATGTAAATCAAAAAAAGGATTCGTAAATAATGAAGTCCAAAAGAATAAGGACTGAAAGTGTAAATTGAGGAAAATGATCAAAACCTGCAAAACCTTCACAAATCATAAACCCTAAAAGCCCTAACCTTCACACTCCTTCACTACCAAAAATGTACAATTCATCAAGAATCCATCTAGAACGTTCTAGATTCTTCCACCGGCTCACCTTCCTACGTCGCATGGGCGGCGGCCCACGGACGTTTCCTGGCGGCCTGAACAAATGGCAATGGAAACGCCTTCATGAAAACCAAGCTAGACAAAAAGAAAAACGTCTACTTGATCAAGAAAAAGAACTATACCAGGCTCGGATTCGATCCGAAATCCGATCCAAATTGTCCGACCCGAATCAAACAACCTGTGAACAGGGTAACTTAAAAACTCCCAATTATAAACCTTTATCCCCAAAAGAACACATTAAAACCCTAGCTGATCGATTTATGAAAGATGGAGCTGAAGATTTATGGAATGAAGCTGATGGACCAATAAAGTCACCATCTTTACAAGAAATGATAAGAATTGAATCGAATCGTAACCCGATTAATGTGCAAAAAATGGTTTCGGGTCAACTTCGGATAAGTAGTAATCAAGTGAGTGATCTTTCTTCCGATTTCGGTTATAATCACTTAAAACGTAGGAATTATTCGGCGTTTTCATATTTAGATAATAGATATAGTTTGTTGAATATTAGGCATTATTCAGTTAGGACCAGTTATAGGAAGAATGATAATTTTTCGAGTGAAGAATGTTCAGATGATGAGGAGGGGTTTTTGTTGACGAAAACAAGGGGCCTGCGGTTGAGTTTAGTTGGGTCCTCGGATGGTGAGGAGAGTGATGATGGGAAAGGGGATGTGACGAAGAAGGTGATGATGAGTAGTGCTGCATTGGGGAAGTATGATAAAAAGGTGACGAAACGGGTACCATTAAAGTTTTTGGAAGAGGAGGATGATTTGTCGTTACATGTACAGGCTATTAGGAATGAGGTCATTAAGAGGCGGGTGGCTGAAAAAGACATTGAAATGGGTGATGATGACTCGATCCTTAGTCCCAAGAGGTATGTTTTTTGGTTTTCTTGATGTGTATATGTTGTTTGCACTGCGTTTCGTATGAGCTAATGTGTCGATGTAGGGGTGTTTGGGATTACTTGTTTATGTGCTTATCTGCTTATTGCTTATTTTTACTGCAGATAAACAAATCCAAACACTCTGTAGAACACTGTTTATCTGCATATTTGAGAAGAAATAAGCACTTCAAATTACGTATGTTGGTATTTGCTTATTTTAGTAAGCACATATGCACTTCAAAATAATCAATCCCAAACACTCCCGTATGTAACTGCTAAAGTTAATAATGTTCGAGTTCTTGGTAAATTTATAGTGGTAAAAAGACTATATCTTTTTAGGGTCTATGTTGATAACACCATAGGGGTTGTTCTATTTTCAGGTTTGATGAATGCGATGTATCTCCATTGACTATTAAAGCTCTTACGTTAGCAGGATACGTGCAAATGACCAAGGTTCAAGATGCTACAATATCTACTTGCCTTGAGGGTATGAGTTTTACTCTCACTAGCTTATTACCTTCCCTCAATTTTGTGTTAATCGTAATTCTTTTTAACAGGGAAGGATGCATTAGTCAAAGCTAAAACTGGAACAGGGAAAAGTGCTGCTTTTTTGGTACACAAAAAATTTCTTTTTGTTTCAATCAACTTGTTCCTTTCTTGTGTTTTTTCGTTTCTGGTTGTGCGATGTTGTTAAACACAAACAGCTCCCCGCAATTGAAACAGTTTTAAAGGCTTCAAATAGCAAAGAGGCAAAGCGTTTGCGGGTTTCACCAATATGTGTTCTTATTCTCTGTCCCACAAGAGAGCTAGCAAGCCAGATAGCTGCGGAAGCCAATGTGTTGCTAAAGTACCATGATGGAATTGGTGTGCAACCGCTTGTTGGAGGAACTCGATTTAAAGTTGATCAGAAACGTTTAGAAACAGAACCATGCCAGATTATAATAGCAACTCCTGGTAGATTGCTGGATCACATTGAGAACAAATCGGGATTCTCTGCACGTTTGATGGGATTAAAAATGCTTATACTTGATGAAGCAGACCATTTACTAGATTTAGGATTTCGCAAGGACGTGGAAAAAATCGTTGATTGTGTACCTTGTCAAAGGCAATCTTTACTCTTTTCTGCCACACTTCCAAAAGAGGTTCGGCGAGTATCTCAACTTGTATTGAAAAGGGAACATGCTTATATTAATACAGTTGGGTTAGGCCCAGAGACACACGATAAGGTGTGTGATATTACTTATTCAACCAATTTCCGATATGATTTATTTGTCATAGTTGTATTACTTGTTGGTTTTTGCTGCAAGTTTGAAACTTGTTTAAATCTTTTGCAAGGAAATAGTTTTTGATGTTTAGGATATCAATGCAGGTTAATCAATCTTACCTTATTGCACCACATGAACAGCAATTTCAGATAGTCCACCATATATTGAAAGACCATATTGCTCTTGTCCCCAATTATAAGGTATGCTGCATTTAAAGTGCTATATGAGTGATGAACATATGAAGTTTGTATTAGATGTTGAACTTACAAAACTGTTTCATTATTTCTCAGGTTATTGTCTTCTGTACTACAGCAATGATGACATCCCTCATGTTTTCTCTTCTCCGTGAGATGAAAATGAATGTTAGAGAGATTCATTCTAGGAAACCACAACTTTACAGAACTCGTGTTTCTGAGGAATTTAAGGAAGCTAAACAGTTGATTCTAGTTACATCTGACGTGTCAGCTCGTGGAATGAATTATCCCGATGTCAGTTTGGTACTTCAGGTAACAAAAACAAACTACATGATTTACTGGAAGCACATTACCAAAATGAAAACTCGATTAAGTTTTCTTGAAAACAGCTTAGTGCTAGGATAAAGTTTGTACCTTTCTCACTTGAGATAACTGTAAAAGTATATCAATATATCTGTTTTTATAATAATTTACATTGAAATCCAGGTGGGTGTCCCTACGGACCGTGAACAGTATATAAATCGTCTTGGAAGGACAGGACGTGAAGGCAAAGGTGGAGAAGGAATTATGGTGCTTGCACCGTGGGAAGAATATTTTCTTGACGAAATCAAAGACCTCCCTGTTGATAAATCCGCTTCACCACATTTAGATCCAGATGTGAAAGTAAAGGTATGTTTCCGACCAACCCTCTAACGCCAATTTTAATTATTTCGTTCGCATAAATTTATTTGTGTTTTTCAGATAGAGAAGTCAATGGCGAAAATTGACTCGAGTGTGAAAGAGGCAGCGTACCATGCTTGGCTTGGATATTATAACTCGATCAGGGAAACAGGAAGGGATAAAACGACACTTGTTGAGCTAGGCAAAGGTTTTTGCGACTCTATTGGGTTAGAGAAAGTGCCTTCACTCTTTAGAAAAACAGTAGTGAAGATGGGGCTAAAAGATATACCAGGTATTCGAGTACGAAAGTAGCCCTTAGTTTACTTGTTTAGTGATCAATTATGGGTTGATGTGATTACCATTTTTATGCTGTGGTAAATGTTTGCCCAGAGCTAGAGATTATCAAATTTGAGGCTGAAAATATTTATTCAAATGTAAGGCAATCATACGCTCCATTTGACGTGTATCATGGCTGTGAAAATAATGTGAATATGCTGCTGATGTCAAATATTGGAGAGTATCATCTGTAGTTCCTAGATTGGGAACATAGGAAAAACAGAATTTAAAAACCATTACTAGTTAATATATTTTAATTTTTTGCATAAAGGGGAAAACATTTGTACAACTTTAAATGTTGCCGGGTATAGAAGGTGATTGAGAATCAGACAAATGTTTGACTTGTATTCTAACATTAGACAACATCATTATCTTAAATACAAGACACAAACTAAAATAAGAGGCCCTGAAAGATGTGTATGTATGTATGTTCAATGGATAACATGAATATGCCGAGGTGAAACGTAAAATACAAAAGATGTTACGAATAACTCGGAACGTAAGTAATCTATACAGTTAACAGCAAGCATGTAAGGTTAAGTGATCTTAGTTTCCATTTGCAATGTTTTGTTTCGACTGTGGTGTTTATCATGTCATATCAAAGCAGATCTATTTAAACTCTTGAAATATTAATGTAAATTAAATCTCATTACATAAACAGTGAAATACTACTTTCAGGATATGGTTTTGGATTCGACGGGAACATACGATAAGATTGTATTTATAAATTCATGGTTCATATTTAAGCAATATTCGATCATTTCCACAAAAATAAAGTTCCACTATTTTTAACTTCTATCTTAATATAGCCGCCTCCACATCTATATACTTCTATGGTTTTCTTGCCCTGAATATTAAGTGGCATACATTCATAAATCGTACATAACCAAAATGTCTTTCACGGCTCCTTTACTTCTTCTGTTTGGCATCTTTGCTACATTCCTAATTACAACAGGTTCATATCTTTTATCTCAAGTTCTCAACACAAATGGTGTTGTTATAAGTAACTTTTGTAATTTTCATTTTATTTAAAAACTCAATTGCTATATATAAAAAATCGCATTATTTCTAAATTTCCGGAGTTTCTATCCGTAACCAACTGAAGTGGCCAAACCATTGATTCAATTTGGTTTGGTACGGTCTCGTTGTCGTTTTCTTGTTCGGTTGTTATATAATTTGATGATTAAATTAAGAAAAAGTGTTTAATATGTTTAAAAATGTATGTTTAAATTTAGACGTACCTAACTATTTGATTTGTGGATGTGATAAAATGATAGGTGGGTATGATAGAAAACATGAATAATATATGACACACTGATACAATGCTACTTAACATGATATATGTTATGTGATGTTAAGGAATTTAAAAAAAATAATATTATATACATGTTTTACCTTTCAACTTTTTTACGTATACATGTTAACCCTTTTTTTACCTTTTTGGTCGCGTGTCATATATATTTGACGCTTTATAAAGACGGCTCAGAAAATAATGTTAAATTATCTGAAATATGTAAGACCTTAATCTATGCAGAATCACAAATTGGTGTATGCTATGGATTACTTGGAAACAATATTCCATCATCTGCACAAGTCATTAGATTATACAATTCGCGTAACATCACACGGATGAGACTCTACGATCCTTACCAAGATGTCTTACAAGCGTTAAGTGGATCCAACATTGAAGTAATGATAGGAGTCCCAAATTCAGATCTACAATATGTAGCCGCAAGTCGTGACAATGCATTCGATTGGGTATGGAGAAATGTTGCGAGCTTTCCTAGTGTCAAATTCCGTTACATAGCAGTTGGAAATGAGGTTAAGCCTGCTGATGGCACATTGGCACCGTTGGTCCACCCTGCTTTGACTAATATTCATGAAGTCGTAGTATTTTATGGACTCAAGGATCAAATCAAAGTTTCGACTTCAATTGACACAACGATGATTGGAGTCAATTTTCCACCATCGCAAGGTCAATTCAGGGATGATGTTAGGTGGTACACTGACCCGATCATCGGGTTCCTAAATCCCATTAATGCACCATTGCTTGTCAATGTATATCCTTATTCCAGGTACATTTGTTTTGGCGTGCCTTTAGTTATCATTATAGTTTTCGTTATATGTGAAATAGTGACCGACAAATGTGGCGTTGAAAGTACTGTTAGGAGTAAAAAAAATATTAAATAAATTTTTCTTTTTTACGTTAAGTTAATCATTAGGATTGTAACAATTTTGTTAGGTGATTCCAGTGTTTTGAAATCCGGGTCAACCCGGCTGGTCGAACCGGAACTAGACTCCTTGCCGGGCCAACTATACGCGGGTTAATGTGCAAGTCAAACTCGGTCAAACCCGGCCGATTTTTCGGTCGGATCGGGTTGACCCGGTTTATATATATATATATATGTATATTTTTAGTTTTTGAAAACCAGATCTACAACCACCACCACAGCTACCTACAACCACGACCGGTCAAACCCTTGCTACCACCACCACAACCTACAACCACCACCACAGATCTCTGACCGGGAAGTTGAGAACCAGTGAACCACACTTACATGCTTCTACCTGTGGATCTGCTGTGGGTTTGAAATCGGTTGTTGTTCTCTCAGATCAGGCCACCGGAGTTGCTGCGTGTTTGTCCGCCGGAGTTGCTATGTGTTCGTTGTAAAATGATGTTGAACCGGAGATCCAGATTTGTTGTGTATTTGTTTCTGTGTGTTTATTGGTTCGGAGTTGCTTTGTTCCTGTGTGTTTATTTATTTGGATAATGGGCTTGGGCTTACATTTTAATTTGGGCTAACATCTTAGTTTCCATAATTGTTGCTGGATCACATACAATATGTTTGTTGAAGTCAAGTCTTGGCCTGGCTAGGGTGAATAATACAAGAACGGTTGGACCTGCTGGTTTGACCGGTTCGATCGAAATCGAGAGTCTCACCGGGTTAGTAAGAAACCGGGTGATTCACTACTCCTAACTAATGTTTTCAAACCCGGTTTTTTTACTGACCCGGTGACACTCCTGATTTCGGTCGGACCGGTCAAACTGGTCGGTCCAACCGTTCTTGTATTATTCACCCTAGCCAGGTCAAGACTTGACTTCAACAAACATATTGTATGTGATCCAGCAGCAACTATGCAAACTAATGTTAGCCCAAATTAAAATGTAAGCCCTAGCGCAATATCCAAATAAATAAACACATGAACAAAGCAACTCTGAACCAATAAACACACAGGAACAAATACACAGCAAATCTGGATCTGCGGTTCAACATCATTTTACAACAGACACACAGCAACTCTGACGGACAAACACACAACAACTCCGGCGGCCTGATCTGAGAAAACAACAACCGATTTCAAACCCACTAGCAGATCCATCGCCAGATCCACAGGTAGAAGCGTGTAAGTGTGGTTCATTGGTTCTCAACTTCCCGGTCAGAGATCTGTGCTGGTAGTAGCAAGGGTTTGACCAGTTGTGGTTGTAGGTAGCTGCGGTGGTGGTTGTAGATCTGGTTTTCAAGAACTAAAAATACATATATATATATATATATATAAACCGGGTCAATCTGATCCGGGTCACTTGGTCAACCCGATCCGACCGAAAAATCGGCCAGGTTTGACCGAGTTTGACTTGTACATTAACCCGGGTATAGTTGGCCCGGCAAGGGGTCCAGTTCGACCCGGTTTGACCGGTCGAGTCGACCCAAGTTTCAAAACAATGCTTCTAACGCAACTTGACTTATTGGATATAGTTTGTGGGTCCCATATGACTCACCTCCTACTTGGCATAAATATATGGTCAAAATTGACAATGTTGAATGTGTGACCAAACATGGATAAATATATTACATTTAGTACCCTTGTTGTAAGGTTCTTTTACATTTACGTCCCCTTTGTTTTTCTAATAGTTATTTAGGAAATCCTTCGGCCATATCGCTTGCCTATGCAACATTTACTTCTCCTGGAACTGTAGTACAAGATGGAGCAAACGCATACCAAAATCTTTTTGATGCAATCGTAGATGTGATGTACTCGGCATTAGAGAAGACGGGAGGCTCTTCACTTGAAATTGTGGTATCTGAAACCGGATGGCCGTCAGATGGTGCGTTTGGAGCAACATTTGAGAATGCACGTACATACTACACAAATATGGTTGCACATGCGCCATGGGGTACGCCTAAGAGACCAGGAAGGGCTATAGAAACATACTTGTTTGCTATGTTCGATGAGAACAACAAGGAACCTCAACTCGAGAAAAACTTTGGAGTATTTTACCCGAACCAACAAGCAAAGTATAATCTCAATTTCAATTAGATACAATAAGGATTTTAGTCCATCTAGAGCTGGTTTATCTAGTTCTTAAAGGTACTTGAGATTATGTGTATTTTGGTTGGTGAACCCAGAAAATGTTATTCTTCATGTATATTCTTGCAATCTTGGTTTATTGATATATGATATATAAAGTTTTTATCCAAGTGTTCAATAAATTAGTTTGTATCTAACAGCTCCCCGCAAGTGAAAAATTCCTTTTCGTTTCAATCAACTTGTTACTTTCTTGTGTTTTTTGGTTTCTGGTTGTGCGATGTTAAACTCAAACAGCTCCCCGCAAGTGAAACAGTTTTAAAGGCTTCAAATAGCAAAGAGGCAAAGCGTTTGCGGGTTTAACCAATATGTGTTCTTATTCTCTGATGCGGGCCCAAGTGTGGAGGATCGGGCCCTTGTGTTTCTTGAGGCCCAAGATCGCGTATCAAAAGGGGGCTCACGAAAAAGGCCGTAACTTGGGCTAGGAGTGTCCGTTTGAGGCCCAACTTTCGGGCCCAAATTCGCTGTCTTTTATGATTTATGGGCATTTCTATGTTTTTTTAATACTTTTTGGACTTTGTTTTTGGGCAAGAGTCCGGCCCGTTTATCCGTTTAGGCCCAATCGAATTTCTGGTTCCTTTTTAGGGTTTCATGAACATTATCAGACATTTAGTTTTTATTGATATGAAATTTCAATTTTCTCTCATTTTTGAGGCGAATTTTACCTAATTATTGGCATTCTTTTGAATCAACAATAGTTGGAGGAATCGTTCCTGGCATTCGTGTGAATCAACAGGCTCGATTTGTGTTATCTTAATTTTAGTCTACATCATTCTCTGTCTCACAAGAGAGCTAGCAAGCCAGATAGCTGCGGAAGCCAATGTGTTGCTAAAGTACCATGATGGAATTGGTGTGCAAACGCTTGTCGGAGGAACTCGATTTAAAGTTGATCAGAAACGTTTAGAAACAGACCCATGCCAGATTATAATAGCAACTCCTGGTAGATTGCTGGATCACATTGAGAACAAATCGGGATTCTCTGCACGTTTGATGGGATTAAAAATGCTTATACTTGATGAAGCAGACCATTAACTAGATTTAGGATTTCGCAAGGACGTGAAGAAAATCGTTGATTGTGTACCTCGTCAAAGGCAATCTTTACTCTTTTCTGCCACACTTCCAAAAGAGGTTCTGCGAGTATCTCAACTTGTTTTGAAAAGGGAACACACTTATATTAATACAGTTGGATTCGGCCCAGAAACGCACGATAAGGAGTATGATATTACTTATTCGACCAATTTCTGATATGATTTATTTTTCATAGTTGTATTGCTTGTTGGTTGTTGCTGCAAGTTTGAAACTTGTTTAATTCTTTTGCAAGGAAATAATTTTTGATGTTTAGGATTGGCTTGTTTAATCATCAATGCAGGTTAATCAATCTTACCTTATTGCACCATATGAACAGCAATTTCAGATAGTCCACCATATATTGAAGGATCATATTGCTCGTGTCGCCGATTATAAGGTATACTGCATTTAAAGTGCATTGACAGTGCTATATAAGTGATGAACATATGAAGTTTGTATCAGATGTTGAACTTACAAAACTGTTTCATTAATTCTCAGGTTATTGTCTTCTGTACTACAGCAATGATGACATCACTCATGTTTTATCTTCTCCGTGAGATGAAAATGAATGTTCGAGAGATTCATTCTAGGAAACCACAACTTTACAGAACTCGTGATTCTGAGGAATTTAAGGAAGCTAAACAGTTGATTCTAGTTACATCTGACGTGTCAGCTCGCGGAATTAATTATCCCGATGTCAGTTTGGTACTTCAGGTAACAAAAACAAACTATATGATTTACAGGAAGCACATTGCAAAATGAAAATTCGATTAAGTTTTCTTGAAAACAGCTTAGTGCTAGGATAAAGTTTGTACCTTTTGCACTTGAGATAACTGTAAAAGTATATCAATATATCTGTTTTTATAATAATTTACATTGAATCCAGGTGGGTGTCCCTATGGACCGTGAACAGTATATAAATCGTCTTGGAAGGACAGGACGTGAAGGCAAAGGTGGAGAAGGAATTATGGTGCTTGCACCGTGGGAAGAATATTTTCTTGACGAAATCAAAGACCTCCCTGTTGATAAATCCGCTTCACCACATTTAGATCCAGATATGAAAGTAAAGGTATATTTCTGACTAACCCTCCAATGCCAATTTTAATTATCTCGTTCACATAAAATTATGTGTGTTTTTCAGATAGCGAAGTCGATGGCGAAATTGACCCCAGTGTGAAAGTGGCAGCATACCATGCTTGGCTTGGATATTATAACTCGATCAGGGAAACAGGTAGGGAAAAAACGACACTTGTTGAGCTAGGCAAGGGTTTTTGTGACTCTATTGGGTTGGAAAAAGTGCCTTCACTCTTTAGAAAAACGGTAGTGAAGATGGGGCTAAAAGATGTACCAGGCATTCGAGTACTAAAATAGCCCTTAGTTTACTTGTTTAGTGATCAATTATGGGTTGATGTGATTACCATTTTTATTCTCTGGTAAATGATTTCCCAGAGCTAGAAATTATCAAATTTGAGGCTGAAAATATTTATTCAAATATAAGGCAAATATGCTCCATTTACTTGTATCATGGCTGTGAAAATAATGTGAATATGCTGCTGATGCTATTGGAGAGTATCATCTGTAGTTTCTAGATTGGGAACACAGGAAAAACAAGTCAAACATATAAGTCGTGCTTTTATTAATCTATACAGCTAACAGCATGTAAGGTTAAATGATCTTAGTTTCAATTTGCAGTGTTTTTGTTTCGACTGTGGTGTTTATCATGTCATATCAAAGCAGATCTATTTATGCTCTTGAAATATTAATGTAAATTAAATCTTATTACATAAACTGTGAAATACTACTTCTAGGATATGATTGTGGATTCGACCGGAACATACAATAAGATTGTATTTATAAATTCATGTTCATATTTAAACAATATTCGATCGTTTTCCACTAAAATAAAGTTCCACTTGCTTATAACTCGTATGTACATCAGTACATATACATCTCCCATGGTTATACTAGTCAAAGTCTGAGATACCTTTTTTTGCAACTATACTTCTTAACTTCTATCTTAAAATTAGCCGCCTCAATATTTATATACTTCTATGGTTTTCACGCCCATTATATAAGGTGGCATACATTCATAAATTGTACATAACCAAAATATGTCTTTCATGGCTCCTTTACTTCTTCTATTAGGCATCTTTGCTACATTCCTAATTACAACAGGTTCATATCTTTTATCTCAAGTTCTCAACACAAATGGTGTTATAAGTAACTTTTGTATTTTTCATTTTATTTATAAACTCAATTGTTATATAAAAAATCGCATTATTTCTAAATTTCCGGAGTTTGTATCCATAACCAACTGTAGTGGCCAAACCATTGATTCAATTTGGTTTGGTATGGTCTCGTTGGGGTCTTCTTGTTCGGTTGTTATATAATTTATTGATTAAATTAAGAAAAAATGTCTAATATGTTTTAAAATGTATGTCTAAATTTAGATGTACCTAAATATTTGATTTGTTGATATGATAGAATGATCAGTCATCGGTGGTATGATAGAAAACGTGAAAATTATATGACATACTGCTACAATGCTACTTAACATGATATACGTTATGTGATGTTAAGGAATATTTTTAAAAAATATTATATACGTGTTTTACCTTTCAACTTTCTTAGGTATACATGTTAACCCTTTTTGTTACCTTTTTGGTTGCGTGTCATATATATTTGACGCTTTATAACGATGGCTCAGAGAATAATGTTAAATGATCTGAAATGTGTAAGACCTTAATCTATGCAGAATCACAAATTGGTGTATGCTATGGATTACTTGGAAACAATCTTCCATCACCCGCGCAAGTCATAAGTTTATACAATTCGCGTAACATTAAACGGATGAGACTCTATGATCCTAACCAAGCTGTTTTACAAGCGTTAAGTGGATCCAACATTGAAGTAATGATAGGAGTCCCAAATTCAGATCTACAATATGTAGCCGCAAGTCGTGACAATGCATTTGATTGGGTATGGAGAAATATTGCAAGCTTTCCTAGTGTCAAATTCCGTTACATAGCAGTTGGAAATGAGGTTAAGCCTTCTGATGGCACATTGGCACCGTTGGTCCACCCTGCTTTGACTAATATTCATGAAGTTGTAGCATTTTATGGACTCAAGGATCAAATCAAAGTTTCAACTTCAGTTGACACAACGATGATTGGAGTCGATTTTCCACCATCGCAAGGTCAATTCAGGGATGATGTTAGGTGGTACACTGACCCGATCATTGGGTTCCTAAATGCCATTAATGCACCATTGCTTGTCAATGTCTATCCTTATTTCAGGTACATTTGTTTTGGCGGGCGTGCTTTTAGTTATCATTATAGTTTTTGTTATATGTGAAATAGTGACCCACAAATGTGGCGTTGAATTTACTGCTATGAGTAAAAAAAAAAAGCATTAGCTTTTCATATCAATTAAATTACTTAACTTACCAAAGTTAAGTTAATCATTAGGATTAATTTTTGTTAGGTGATTCCCCTATTCTAATGCAACTTGACTTATTGGATATAGTTTGTGGGTCCCATATGACTCACCTCCTACTTGGCATAAAGATATGATCAAAATTGACAATGTTGAATGTGTGACCAGACATGGATAAACATATTACATTTAGTACCCTTGTTGTAAGGTTGTTTTATATTTACGTCCCCTTTGTTTTTCTAATAGTTATTTAGGAAATCCTTCGGCCATATCGCTTGCCTATGCAACATTTACTTCTCCTGGAACTGTAGTACAAGATGGAGCAAACGCATACCAAAATCTTTTTGATGCAATCGTAGATGTGATGTACTCGGCATTAGAGAAGACGGGAGGCTCTTCACTTGAAATTGTGGTATCTGAAACCGGATGGCCGTCAGATGGTGCGTTTGGAGCAACATTTGAGAATGCACGTACATACTACACAAATATGGTTGCACATGCGCCATGGGGTACGCCTAAGAGACCAGGAAGGGCTATAGAAACATACTTGTTTGCTATGTTCGATGAGAACAACAAGGAACCTCAACTCGAGAAAAACTTTGGAGTATTTTACCCGAACCAACAAGCAAAGTATAATCTTAATTTCAATTCGATACAAAAAGGATTTGAGTCCATCTAGAGCTGGTTTATCTAGTTCTTAAAGGTACTTGAGATTATGTGTATTCTGGTTGGTGAACCCGGAAAATGTTATTCTTCATGTATTTTCTTGGAATCTTGGTTTATTGATATATGATATAATAAAGTTTTTGTCCAAGTGTTGAATAAATTATTCTAGCGGATTTTATTATAAAAGTGTTCAATAAATTATTCTTTGAGTAACTGAATCGAATAAAATGACATAATCATATTAGTTTGTCTAAAATTGGTTCAATGTTAACATTTAGTTGTTTAGCACATGATAACAAAAAATAGGCGATGTGATAATTCATATGGATGCCTTGTAAGCGAAATCTTTATGAAAATCTCTTTTTATTTCCCTTAAAATAAAAAAGAAAGAATAAAAGATAGTATGTTTAATAATGCAACTTACGAGAGTTTAAACTTATTGTTTTTATAATCTCAAATTTATTTAATACATAGAATTTTAGAAGTTTATTAAAAGATTAAGCTTTAAAGAAATAAGTTAGTGAAGTAACTTATTAAAAGTAGCTTGAATTTTATTGAAATCAAAATTATTTAAGTACCTTTATGTCATTACTTTTTAGAAGTGTTTTGTCATTTTATATCATTTTACATTTTTAAGTTATAATTATATATATTTTACTAAACATTTATAAATACATATAAACTTTAACTAACAACTCCATCCATAAGTTTTTAATTTCAGCTAACAGTTAATTTTGTTACACATATCATATAAAAACCATTTAATTTTAATACGATATTTATAATAGAAAATAGATAAAGTTATATTACATTTCGATATTCATTTATCATATTACAACTAATATTGTTGTCTCTTTATATTGATTAAAAAAATAGAATCATTAAAAATAACATTACAATAATCAATCCTATCATTTTTTCACTCGTCATTTTATTAACCAATCAACTTTCTTCATTTCACTAAAAATTATATTAAGATAAAATTATACTTAAGAAACACTAATAGATCATAAAACTTTAGTATGTATCATATATTTATTTAGGTTTTATTTGTCACCATAATGCTATATAGGGAAAGGATCCATAAGGAAGCTTCAAATTTTGGGGAGGGAAGGAAACAAATCTTAGCCCTTGATTTTTTCATAAATAAATAATTTTAACATTCATTTGTGATGAATGTTAAATTTTGAAATTATTTGTAATTTTTAAAATTCATTTATGATAAAATCAATGGTTGAGATTTATTTCCCTCATTCTCTAAATTTTTTTGCTTCCCTCTTGATCCCTACCCATGCTATATATTTATCGTCGGTAAAACAACTAAGGAAGGAGAATTAGAGTATTTGGAAGCTTGAAGATGAGAAGAAACCACCGACTACAAGACTACCTATAATTTCTTAGGTTTTTCTTATTTATTCATTTGTTTTTAGTAGTTTGATAATTTTGTGAGTTTTTTCGGAAATAATCACTCGTATAATTTATAGTTTTTTTGTGAATGGTTAAGATTTTATAAAATTAGTTAGAAGGTGACTAGCAAACTATACAAACAAATGCAATATTGAATTTTAAATTCACAATGTCCATGTAATGTTATTTTTTGAACATCTACTTGAATACCATTCAAACGAATGTGTCACAATTGATTCAAAAATATTACTCTTCTTCATTCTTGTATCTTGGAAAACCACAACGTTTCGAAACCTCCATAAAGTTCAAATTGTTGTATAAGCAACAACCTCAAGCAATTTCCTTGATCTAACACTGTAAGAATCCAACCAAATTAGAAGCATAAAAACATTATTCATATCAGGAATGGACAAGTATAACTAAATCGTATAACTTATAGTGGTGGAAGAAAATTTAAACTCTTAAATAGTAATAACCTTAACGCAACAACTAGGGTTATATGCTAATGGGGTTACATATTAACTTATGTGATCTTATCAACATGAATAATGGATTGCTTGATATAATTTCCTTTTCCCATTATTGTTGTTAGTTCTTTGCCCTCTTTTAATTGTTTCATGCATAATATCCCGACTGTATGTTAGGATAATTGAATTTGCATGTCAATCGCGTTCCCAAGGTGACTTTAAATTTTAGATTAGACTTTTTAGTTTATTTTTTCTTTTTTCACAAATAGACTAATAAACCTATAAAAATTAATCTCTTCAAACACTTCAATCAACTTTTTAACTTATATTTCCTTAGCTTAAACCATAAGCTCTTGCAATAATCTAATCCAAACATAACTCAAAGAGGTGGTGAATAAGTGACTACTGTTAGGTTATAATCTTAGGAATAAATTAAATACTTCAAACATAGAAAGAAATATATGGATTATATGTAAGTTTATTGATTTTAACTTTACATGGATAGGACATATGACAAAGAATAATAGTTATTAAAGATGTGTGCATATTAACCTATACTGTAAGATCTCTTTGTCGTACATTGATTCTATTCATGATATGTTCATAGATATCCAAATACTCTTACATGCTAATATTAACATTGTAGTTAGGACCGCAACTTAATTATATATAGTCAAGTAGTTGTTGGTTCATAAATATCGAATATGTCACGATACATTTGAGAGTTGAAATAATTGAACACTACAATAAATGAACTTAAGATGATTATTTGTCTTTCACCTTAATAATTACTTATTTGATGAAATGGTTGCAAAAACAAAATGTTAATATTCAATAATGGATTTATAACTTCTAATCAAATAATAAAGCAATAATTGATTCACGGAATTAAGTTGCATGATAGATTGATAAATTTCGTATTAAAAAGTGCAATTTATTAACGTCATATATGTATACCGTAGATAATTAAACACTCCCAGTGTATAAACAGGTTTAAAAACTGGTAACATACTAATTCATTCCATATGTGATGTGTATTTTACACTAACTTGGAAATGGTTTTTTTAATGTGTCCCTCCGTAATAATAATAAAGTGTATTTAATGAAGTTATAAATTTTTTAAATATTAGCATTTGCATTTGATACTTATTAATTCAATCTAATATTAATCTTTTTATGCATATATTAAGAGAGTTACATGTTCATTAGATGCACTTTAACGTGTGTTGTAAGACGTACATTAACATAACTCATTTTTAAAAAATAGACTAATTTAAAAACATAAAAGAAATGTATTTCAATAATAATTCTAACACATTCAAAGTTCAACCGAAAAGATAAGAAAAAGGAAGTATCTAAAGCATGTTTCTCTTGTTAAGTGAAATAATACTCCTATTAAACTTTAAACTACTAATTTATCATACGTAGATGATATCGTTACCTTTTTTTGATATGTAACTGTCAATTACGTCAAATTAACATAACTTTCAAAGAATATCTACCTATTTATTAAACATTTAATCCAGCATTAAACCATAACGTGAAAGAGATAATCTCTTGAATTCTTTTGACATGACATTACATTCATTATACTTTTATCCTCATTGACATCATTACAACAAAATCTACAATTAAACTTGCATCAACTCAACAACATTGCGTGTTGTTTTACTAACTTCTAGGGTGAGCAAAAACCGAATAAAAAATCAAAAAACCAAAAAACCGAAAAAAATTGAAAAATCCAAATCGAAAAAATCGAACTAATTCAAAAACCGAACGGTTTAGTTTTCGACTTTCTAAAAACCAAACCGATTGGTTTGGTTATGGTTTTTGGTCTAAAAACCGACCAAAAAAACCGAACCGGACCAAACTTTTAAAATATCATATATATAAATACATATATATAAATATGTATACAATATGTATAGGTATGTATGTATATTTAACTATTTGAAGTAAAATTTTGGACTCATTTATAATATATATAGAATATATGTGGATAATATATATAAATATATGCATATAAAATGTATATTTATAAAAGTATTTGACAAATAAGCTTAATTGGAAAAACCGAAAAACCGAACCGAAAAAACCGAAAAACCGAAAAAACCCGAATGAAACTGAAACCGAAATAACTGAATGGTTTGGTTTTTAAAAATTCAAAAACCAAAATTTCGGTTTGGTTTTCGGTTTTAGCCAAAAACCGAACCGAACCGAACCATGCTCACCCCTACAGTAACTTCTATCTTTCAAAACAACCAGTGAATTCTTTTCGTTAAAACATACTACTAATAATAAAACTAAAAGGATAATAATTATTATAAACGTTTCTGAAACATTTAAATTATAAGATTTAATATTTAAAAATAAAAAGATTATAAATTATATTAATGTCCCTTCTACATAAAAAATAAATTAAAAATTAAATCAATCTACAATTAATTGCTTCTTTTTATTTATACACATCACAATTATCTTTATTTGAAACATAAAATAAATAATAATCAAATACAATTATAGTAATAACATAAAATATAAATAAAATTGAAATAAAAATCTACAATCATTATCATTAAGACGACTATTATTATCATCAGTGACGTATCCACAATTTTTTACTAGGGTGGGCCAAGTAAACAGTAACAAGTAAAATTAACACCACGATAAAAAAAATTTACAAATCTCATACAAAATTTGTTCATCTAGAAACTTTTAAGCACACAATGCTTTTTTAGATTGATGAAATTTGCTGATAAGGTATTAACATATTAAGAACAAATTCCAGATAATAAACAAATGTTAACATTCAAACTATAAATATAAATTGATCCATATGCTGAAGACTAGCGTAATATCCGCGCTATGCAGCGGAATTATATTTATTCAGCAATAGTCGTATATTATGTTTGTTGTAACTCAATAACGGTAATTTACTCGTACGTAGAGTTAATGATTTAAAATACGATGATGTGTCTTATAAATATGATAAAATTAATATTAAATAAAAATTATATAAGTTATATATAAAAATGTTGAGTCTTACTTTTTAAGAATTTCTATATATAAAACACCAACATACTTTATATATTAGTATAGATAAGTGTGGAACCTTAACATTCTAGTAACTTAAAAATTCAGATATTAATATAGTCAAAATACTTAATAGATTAATCACCAAACAACAAATTAAACTGTTGCAAACTCAACCACACTTTGAACAAAATTTAGTTGAAATACTTTGTAAAGATATCAAACTAAACATAAATAAATGAAGATCGAGTTACCTTTTGATAATCCAGTGAAATAAAACAACGTATAGTACAACCTAAATGAATTGCTAAATATTGTAATTTTACTTGACTTTAAGAAATTTGGAAGACTTGATGAATAGAAAACGGAATGTATCAATAACCACCGTTTGGAAATTTGAAGAAATGTTGGTGTAAAGTGATTTGAATATTGTTGAGCCAGATAATGTGAGTGGGCCAACTATTATCTAAACAACTCAAATACTTACCTATATTTGCACTGCTAATATTTTCTTTGGGTGGGCCGTGTAAAACACCCCTTAAATTAAGATAGGGTTAAATTAGTCATTTGACTCGGAAGCGATGGATAAAGTAAAATTATATATTATGTTACAAAAAGGATCAAGAAATTTTCGCGAGTTTACAACATTTAATATTCCTGAACCAAACATATTTTGTTGTTCTTCAAAATCTATATACATATAATCTAACAAAACATCTATATAATTATCAGAGTTTTGGCGCTCGTCAAACATCCCTTCTAATATCCATCTTCCTGCCCAACCCACAATATAATAACAAAACCTGCAGGAAGAGAAGTGGTGGAATTAGCACAAAGCTAAGTGAATGAATATACAACTAATAAATCAGTTTAGCATAATAATCTGTTTACATTAAGCACAGTAAACACATAAACTCAAGAGGATCGGTGGTTACTGAGGAACCCTACAGCCGCGGTGGCCCCCAGTAACACTTACCACAATCTGTATAGGCCCATACAGAATAGACCGATAACTTGGCACTACAACACAACAACACAGTTTCCAGCGACAACACATGTATCTGGAACCTGTGTTGAATACAATAGTAACCAAGTCCAATCGCAATTGACCTCTGAATAACACAGATGCCCGAAGGCCACAATTATAGCAAACAGATATTCACAATCATAAATCAGAATACATAGCCTATCAAGGTCTACATTACTCGTTGTAATCACACTATTACAACTAACTCAAATTATGAGTTGCAGATCCACTCACCTGTCTGCTACTATCCACCTCTCAGAATTCTAATATTACTGAGTCTTCGACTGATCTGAGAATACAACAGATAATGAGTTAGTAACTCATTTCGTAATCGTAAACATATCTCAACGCATAGTATCTAGATAATAAACATTTATCAAGTTTAAATCATCATAATAGCACATTCTTACAAGCAGGTAATTCCCTGAAGTCTAAGGAAATAAGAGTTCAATTTGGAACGAAACTCGAAAATCCCGGAACGTCATTTAAAAACTGAAAAATGCCATTTTGAAGCCCAAGACGACCCCGAAAGGCCAAAAACTGACTGGGCTATGGTACATAGTCTCGATTACTTGGTCGATTCCGAGTGACCATGCGAATTTCATCAAAATCCAATTTTTAGTAAGATTTTCACAAAACTTAGTAACACTTACGCATTTTCAAAAGCTGCGACATTAGAAGCGACATTGCCAATATCGCCATAGCGACATTAGCCGCGACATTACCAATATCGCCAAATCATTAGCGATATTGCAAGCGATATTAATCGCGATATTGGATGCGATATTACCTGCGATATTGGTGGCGATATCACCAATATCGCCTAAACCAGTTCATCTGCGTTTTTGCAGAAAACTGAGCTGTTTTCACCAAAATAATCCAAATCTTAATTCTAACTTCGATATTTCACCAAAATAACGTTCCCACACCTCATAAACACATAACCAAACATTCGAAATGCATCAATTTAACATAAAAACACTTAAGTGAATTTCCAAGCAAGATTCTCTTATTTCTAAAAACCAAAAACTAAAAACTAACTAACCTTTGATTCTTTGCTTAAAACCACAAAAACGAATTGCAGGACTGATCTTTGATGAAATCCGAATCTACTAACGAAGTTTGAAATGATTTTGAGCTTGATTCAACCTTCAATTGCAAGTGTGTGTTTGGAGGTGTTTTAGTATGTGTAAATGGAGGTTTTAGAGATGAAAATGGAGAAAAATCTGGATTTTAGTTTATATATAATGATTTACGTATACTACGATGTATTATTATCATTAATCTAGCACACGATGATATTAGTTCTAACATTTAGGCATATCCGTATTTTAAACTAAAAATACCATAATTCCCATTTAATTATTCCTAACAATTACCCACTCAAACATTTCATATAAATTGATCCAATTAAATAAAGTAAATAAGGAAATGAATTTACCGAAAAATACTAGGCCGATGGGGAGGATGTTACACCGTGGCCCATCCTGACTATATAGTGGCTCCGCTACCGAGATTTATCATCGTATTTTATTTTCAAAGCTATCGTATTCTGTGACACCTCGACTAGTATAAATGAAATATTATTTAGATAAAAACACTTTAAAAATAAGAAGGGTAAAAATGTTTCAAAGTTATATTTATGCTTGACAAAATCCTTGAGCTCACATTTGCACATCTCAAATATGTAAAAAAAATGGAGTACACATTTTAAAAAATGTATACTGTTTAAGAAAAATGATTAATGAACAACTTAACATGTTTCATTAAAAATTGTGTATCAATCATTTTTTCAATTTTCATGTATTTATAAAAATATATATCTGTTTTTCTTCGTATTTAAAATGTAAAATGAAATTTATAAAATAAATATTAGAATATGAAGCGGTATCATCGTTCGTGTTCTCGTATAGAAATAGCTATGAAAAAGTTATTTCCATATTGGCAACCAGAATCTCAAAAAGATCAAAAATAAAATTCTAAAAGGGTCCCACCGTGATCTTCTAACGTACGCTAAAACTAAAAAGCCCCAAAATTTGAACTTTTTTGTTTCTCTCTCTGAAATCAGATTCATTTTCCCGCTACTTCGTCGTGATCTGAATCTATCTATTTCCTCTCTCTAAATCCATCCCATCCCATCCCATATATATACTAAAACACACACTCACACACTCATAGCGGTCGCCCCCTAAATCTTCGCTAAAGCCCTAGCATCAACACAGGTTTGTTGTAATTTCAAATCTCTTTCAATGCTGATATATATCATCTATATATACACATTATTATTACGCATGTTATTTTCTCTTTTTAGTATTCGTAGTTAATGTATTTTGGAATACATTAAATTAATTTGACGGTTACTTAATTTAGGTTAGCTATTTTATCTCTATATATCTATACGTTTGTTTAATGTCTGTGTGTATGTTTATAATGTATCTATATAATAATCGATTGATCTACAACTGAAGCTTACAGCATTTTGTTAAATTGGATTTGATTTTTTGATTAATTGATTGCAATGCTGCTGGTTGATTAAATGTTGTCGGTGGTATTATAACTTTTATGAAGTTAGGGTAAGGTAATGTGGATGCAGTGTTGTTTATTAATCGATTGTGCAATTAATTTCTTAAACTTATTTATAAATCAAGTTTCAAGATTTTTTTTTCTCTTTTTGATGATTTTGAGAAAAAAGTAAGCTTTAATGGGATTGCAATTACTACACCTAATTTTTAGTTAGAAATTGGACTAATATGCTATTTGCCATCGATTTTTGTAATTGTTGATTGATTAGCATATGTTTGTTTTGCTAATTTTTGTATTTGGGTATTCTTTTGTTTTAAGCGGTGGTGCTTGTTTGTTAAGTTTTACATTGATTGTGGAATTTTAGGTGAACAGATGTGATGGCTGGGCTAAAGGAGGAAAAACACACTTTTGAGTTGACCAAAGAGATTGAATTCACTTCGTGTTCATCGATTTCGGATAGTAGCTGTGATGCTAACACTCCAAGATCTCATTGCAGTCGCGGGTAAGCTTGAATGAGTTAACTTTTCTTAGATTTTATATTGTTTGTAGACCTGGATTTGACCCCATTACGGTGTATTTAGTAAGTTGGCTTGTGAAATTTTTTTAAACTAGTACTGTTAAGTGGGTAAATACATTTTAACTATTTCTTTCGAGCATCATTCAATTAGCAAAGATTGTTATAGCAAAGCATTTGGATTTGGGAAGTAATGCTTCAAAATAGATAATGAGATAAGTTTTTCCTAATTTAAGGTAAAGTTTCAGTTTTCTTTGTCCCTCTATGGTCAAAGTCAAAGTAGCTCTGAGCCCATTGTGATAGCTCACAACAAATTCCTGCAAAGAGTTCAAAAATGTTTTATTCGCTTATATAGCACTTCTTTTGCTCCAACATAGATTATTGATGTATTTGCTTTTTACTTGTGCTTGTAGAAGTATTGGTCAAACTAAACGTTCATCACAAGCAGGCTGGACAGATGAAGAGGTTAGTTGGTGACTGTAAAAACAGGATATTTTCTTGATTTACTATCTTGTTCACTGTTAACATGCTAGTGTGTAGATCAATGATGCAGTCTGCCGGTTTGTATTCAGTAGTATTAGAGTTATTCTGTAAAAAGAACACATGAGTTTAATGAAGTCAACATCTTCTTTTGAAATATGTTCTCTTAAAGTTCTTAGCTACAAGCTAATTTATATCTATATGCAGGATACTAATGTTTCTTATATTTTGCATTGCAGGACACAATATTAACTGACGTGGTGAAAAAGTACAATGGGAGGAACTGGAAGAAAATTGGTTAGTCTGCTATCACTTTGCTTCTTATATTACAATCTTAACTTAATGTGATAACTTTAGTAGCATATAGTGGATTCAAGACTTTTGTTTCACAAATTTTATTGTGGTGCTAGAATGATAAACATTTAAATGTTGTGGCTAGATATAGTTGCACTTGCATTCAGCATGTATTTGCAGGGCATGCCCGTTGTACTTATTTTTCTTGATTGGGAGCAATTCCATAAAAATAAATCTAATTGATACCAGTTACAATTTTCATCTTATTTGCTGTTTTTTCCTTGTCTTGTGAAGCCGAATCTATTCCAGGACGATCTGATGTTCAATGCCTGCATCGTTGGCAAAAAGTTCTTAATCCTGAACTTGTTAAAGGACCTTGGACCAAAGAGGTATCTTTAGACTTTTTTTTTTTTTCTTTTTTGGGATTTGGCATCTTTTTCTATGTGTTTTAATTAATGAATTATTTATAAATTTTTATTTATTAATGAATTATTTATCAATTTTTATTTCCATTATCTATTCAGGAGGATGATCATATAAAGGAATTGGTTGAAAAGCATGGCTGTAAGAAATGGTCGCTTATTGCAAAGCATTTGTCTGGGCGAATTGGCAAGCAATGTCGGGAGAGGTAATAAGCACTATTAGTGTACTAATCTCATTGCATATTTATATTCTTTTTTAGTTTGTATCTTTTTTATTTATTCTATTTTTATGAAGGAGATTCTGTATGTTAAGAGGCTTTTCTAATTTTTCCTTTATGCTTCAGTTTTTTTAAGTATCAACCCTTTCGGACAAACCAATGAATCAACACCTCTTTTTTAGTGCAACAATACTAACCAACTGATATACTGTTTGCCTTTAGAGCATATTTTAAGATTGAAATAGTGATTTTTAATTTGTAACTTCTTATCAATTATTGTCAAATGAATCATGAAAGACATTGTATGGTTTTACAGGTGGCACAACCACTTGGATCCAGCAATAAAGAAAGATGCATGGACAGAAGAGGAGGAATCGACTCTTGCATATTACCACCGGATATATGGGAACCGATGGGCAGAAATTGCTCGATTTCTACCTGGAAGGTAAAAATGAAAATTCTTATTTTTTTGAAACATATAAATAGCATTGTTAGATTGACAGTTTTATATTGAATTACTCCATCATTTAAATTACCATCTCTATTGTGTTCTGTTTTGGTTGATAGGACTGACAACGCTATTAAAAATCACTGGAATAGCTCCAAGAGGAGATTGGATCTAAACATCCTGCCTGTTTTTTCTGATAAAACTACATCACCGGAGCTTAGTGTAGGGAAAAAGAGAAATAGGGAAATTTCATTAGTGGATCAAAAAACCAGTGAACATCTTTTATCTACCCGAACCCCTTTGTCAAGTGTTTCAAATATTTTCTCAACAAATCTGGCTCTTGGAAATATTAAATCTGGCATTACGAATGACGATTGTCTTGGTTTTGCTCGGTATGCAAAACATAAAGTTGAACCATCAACGTCCACCGATGTTCCCATGAGTGTTACGGATCTGAAACTCGAGACTCCACCCAAGAATTCATTTTTAAGTCTATCAATTGGATTTAGTGATGGTAGTTCTCATATGACTGACGATCATATAGTTTCTGGCACACCGCCTCATAGCTCGTTGTGTTGCCTGCCACCGCAGCTCAAGAATTTGGCCATGTCTTTAGAAAATGGTGGATCTCCAAGTACTCCAAACGGTTCTAAACAACCAAATGGTCAGTTTACATGTTCAACTCCTCCTCATCTTGCACTAAGCATCTCAGTCAATAGCAGCAGTCCAGAATCTATTTTGAGGAACTCGGCGTTGAGTTATAAGAACACTCCTTCTATCATAAGGAAGAGAACTCCTAGAAAAAATGTTGGTTCGTGTCCTTCTACACCTGGTCAGGCACAAACGGGTTCACCTGGTCATGATTGTAGCAAGTATTTCAAGACTAGTCAGTCTGAAAACATCAAGCATGGTTCAGACTCATGGCTTCATAGGTCCCAACCATCTCTGGGACGACGTCTGGACTATATGTTTGATGCGGAATGGGATCCAACTGTGGTCAGATGTTGCACCCCAGGTTCTGTTACTCAATCTTCTAAATCGAATGCGATGCTGACACCTTGATTTAGTCTTAATTTGTGAGTCTCTTCCTTCTCTATGTATAGATGTTTACATACATGTAAATTTAGGTGGTATAATGGGCGGGCTAGGAGGTTTAGTTAACGATCCATAATGGATTTAGTTTACCAAATCATTTCTGTCCAAAAGAGTTGAAGTTTATATAAATGGGTTGAAATAGCCACCTTTAACGTGGATGTATTATGGTTCTAATAACATTTTCAAAATTTAGACTTTTCTTTTCAATTTATGGATTGAATGTCATTTGTGAACTCATCTTGCTTTTGTTTGGTGGGTGCAGACATAATAAACCTCTCAGGACAATCTGTCATATATATAGCAAAAATATATCTGGTGGTGGCTATGAAATGGAAGTTGCTAGCTTGATAGAAATTCAGGTGGGGAAAAACCGCTGGTTTTGCCTGATACTTAATTGGCTGGAATTAGGAAAACTTCATAGCTTAATAATGGCACCATACTTCATATGTAAATACTTTTCTTTTCATAGCTGGTAGACAGTTCTGTTTTGGAATTTCAGATGACTATATGATACAATAAATGAGTATGGTTTTGTTGATGGAAATAGCTATTTTTGGATATGTTTGATCTAATTGTAAGATTCAACTTATGATGCATTAAAGATTAAAAGACAAGTCATAACTCATAAGTAACATGATAATTGCACATGAACTGGAAAGGGTCACCTTGTGAAATTAGTAAATAGTAACTTATCAGTTCAATTATATGGAATCGGTTATAACGGAGGTGTATTATTGAATTATGGGTATGTTTAATGAAGTAACTGTAGGTTGTAGCTTTAGGTTTGGAACTTTTTGCGAAAAGCTACTTCTAGTAGCTTTAAGAATTTGAGCTTTTAGTTGGATTCTTAAGCTATAGCTTGTACATGACAAATGAGACTTTTATTTTCATATGAGCTTTTTGTTCAAAAACTAAAAAGCAAAGTTCCATACTAAACAAACCTTAATACGGAGTAAATATTAGCCTATTGAACTTCTTCATTCTAAAAATATATCAAAATAGTGCAAAAATTAAAAATTAAAAGTTAGATCTTTCGCATGATAGTTAAAACTTGAAAATTTAAATATGCTCCAATGAGCAAATCTTTCGTGCTTGGATTTTATATCAAAATACACCTCCGTTATAAGTTCAACAATTCACTAGATCATAGCTCATGAAACCAAAAGCTGCTATTTTCCGGTTCAATTATATGAAAGTTGATTTAAAAGGAGAAAAATAGGAAGGCAAAAAGATTCGACCCGTGCCCAAATTACATACCATATAACATTTTCTAAACAACAATGTCAAGCTTGAAATTCTAACTATTTCGTCGACAAATATACTTGATATAAGTATCATAAAAATTACCTTTTTCCATATATAATCTTTATTAGCAGAAAAGGAATCACAAATCTTATATACCTAGCAGTATAGCTCCAATATAAAGCCCTAGGGTGTAAACCAGTCAAGTTGAGTTCGAGCTCGGCTCATTTAAAATTTAAGGAGCTCGAACTTATCTCATTTTGAACTTAATATATAAAGCTCGAGCTCGATTCGTTTAATACTTTAAAAGTTTGAGCTCGATTCAGACTCCTCGTTTATTACAAACTTATTTATTTTATTGTTACTTAATTTATCTATAATATTTATTTTATTTTTGTGTACTTTTTGCATTTATAATAAGGTTTACGACTATTATATTTGACTATCATATAGTATATAATAAATTTATGTGGCTACAAAAGATATTTGTCAAACTTGACGAAGAATTTTTCATCACATAGTATATTAAAGGATATTTTAAATGGACACTCTAATAGTCCTGAGTATACGTTTTGTGTGAGTATATTTGGATGTGTGTCAGTTCCATCCACCCCAATATGTATGTGTTAGTCACATCACCCTTTAGGGGTGTTCAAACAGTAGCCCCATATATTAATCTAACTAGTAATGTGTCTGTACATACTCAAACGGGTGGCGACAATGACAATTAAATAGTTAATTGTGTCGGCTAAAGCTTATCTAATCATTTCGTTATCATAGTATTGATAAATCATGTTGCATGCTTGCTTGTAAGGGTTGTTGAACGTATTTTATTGTATAATTTTTAATTGAAAAAGTAGAAGAAAATCAACGATTTATTATATCAAATCGACAAAGTTAAAAGTAATACATTATGATTACACGAATGCGATTAATATTATACAACTTAACTTATATATATTTATTTGCGGAATACCAATAAAATATAATATAGCATCTTTACCAAACCATATAAAATAACTTTATTTTATTTTTCTAACTCCTATAGTTCTATGAATTCTGATAACTCATTTCTTACATAAATCTGCCACACAACTTCTTTTACTTCTTATAAACGTGCCAATACATGTAAAAGAGTACATAACATATCAGTTTGTTGTAACTTTCTTCTTCTTACATGCTTATGAATTTCAAAAAATAGTACCTAATACATTATTTACTTTTAACTTTCAAATTCATATATATTGATTTGAACTATTTTATCAATTGAAACATTTATTTACTTTTAACCTTCAGTAAAATATAACACAATTAATTAAATAAATTTAATAGGTTATTTAAAAATCAATTAATTAAAATTTTATACAATGGAAAAGGTTAACCTTTTAAGAAATCTTTTCACTAATGCTTCTAATACTACAAAACACTTACTTTAAGAAAAACGTATCATTACATTCTTATCAATGACATTTTGTCTTCATTTTAGGAAAGAATTTTAATTAGTTGAAATATAAAATATAGAAAATTATTATTTCAGTATATATTAAAACTGAAAGATGAACAGTAAGTTCTAGACAAACTGAATAACATATATTATTCACTTAATTCTAATACTTCATCTCATTCTCTGATTTTTTTCAAGTGTCGTTATTTTATTTTTTATAAAATTATTAAAAAGAAATTTTTAAAAAGGCATTATTTTATTATTTTTATATAAATCGAAAGCTAGTTTTAGTAGTAGGTTTTTCTCAACACGAAACGTGGGTAACCGAATACTTGTTTGCCATCAAATCGCTTCGAATAAAAATTATAACTTGAAAAGAAAAGCAATTGATTCTAGTAATCCAAAGAAGATGTCGTAATTAGGCTATCCTTTAAGTGGATAAGGATAATATGTATGTGTGGTGGGTTCTTGCTAAACTTGGAATTCGGAGGTGTTAGATGTGTTACAAGACATTAAGATGGTTTCCTAACTTTAGGCTCATATTATCTTTTTGGTGTTATGAATAATTAAAATTAAATCAAGCATCTCATGTATTAATAGCTTTTTATTTTATATACCAATTGGGAAATCCAGACATCATATAATCCCTAACTTTAGGCAAAATGTGTATTGGTTTCAAAAACTAAATCAAACATAATCATAAAAGAGTAAGATATATTCTATCGTGGAACAAATATTATAGATTGTCAAGTGCAATAAAGTACAAATGAGATACTAATTACGTACGTAGATTGTAAGAAGTTGAATTACTGACTTTAAATCTTTGTTATTCTTTAAGGTTGCGTTTGATTCACGAAATTGATTGGAATTCGATGGAATTGAAATTGAGATTTTATTTCTTAATTTATTCGGTTGAGTAATCGATAAAGTTAAAATGCATCAAATTCTTTTCACTAAAAAATTTAAATTCATTTTCTTTTGATGAATTTTAATTTTTAAATTTTTTTTACGAATCAAACGCAATTTAAAACTTATGCACTCTAATCATATATTTTGTTGAAAAGATACAATTCGGCTAACTCTTTAACATCAACGTCAATAGTATTATAAAGTGTACACTTCGGAGCTCTTTGAACATGCAACATTAAATTATTATTCTATACAACATCGTGCCTAAATACAACTATTCTAGTGGTTAAATTGTTATCTCTATATATCACATCCACGAGGACCCCAAATACATTATATTATATTATAATATTTTATTATTACATATAATTGGATAAGATGAAATCATCCGGTACTTATGATTGAAAAACATGTCGTATACGTCTTACGAAACCAAGAAAAGAAATCATCTTCCTAATGATAATGATATAGACGTTGTTTTGAAATATAACAATATATATATATATATATATTGGTCGGTGGCGTAGGACTATGGACTAAAAAGGTTGTAAGTCGACTTAAAAGTTTTAAACTCTAGTATAAATATGTAAAATTTAGTGACGTTTTTTTCTTGTAAAGAATAATAAGCTCATTTTATTAATGTTTATTTTGTCTTGTTCAACTTAAAGTAAAATATCTAATTACGCTACTGATACTAACTACAAAAATCAGAATTCAGGATTGTATACCTATGGGTTAGATTGCACCCAAACAAAATAGTGTCTAAACTACAGCCAATAACAAAAAGAAAACGTTTAAAAATTAAACAACATAAAGGTCTTGAGACATGACTACGCTCATAACAATTTTCTTTTTTTATCATACCACATTAAATAAGAGATTAAATAATTAAACACTTTTATATGCGTCTATAAGATATATGTGTCGAGATAAGAAGAGGTACTTGTATTGTCCTTTTTAAAATATACATAGAATATAAGAAAAAATCACATTGACACTATTATGTGTGTCTAAAAACATAGACATAAAATTATATTTAATTCATTTATTGATAATTATTAATATTAATAATTTCATTTATATCTTAACTTTATATTTATATTTATTATATTTAACGATTAGTTTTAAACATAAAGTCATATACCAATTGTTTTGTCAGATATATGTATCAATTTTTTTAATGCAAGTTACAACGATAAAAGGTCTTAATTTTTCATTGGGCAAATATGTCATCAAGATGTTCAAAATGAATTTTAATTTATAGTTTTGGTGTGGAACGGAGTTAGAATAACGGAATGGGCCCCACAACCGTTTAGACAACAAACTGTTTCTGTTATCATCACAATCACACCAGCTATGCGAATACAATACATACATACATATACGATATATACACATAAATATATTGGCACGCTCATCCCAAGAAACAAACCGCCTTCTTGATTTGCTCAATCTTCTATTCTCTCTCATCTCATTTCTCACAAACTTCCTTTTAGAATTCTCTTTCTAAATTCTCCTCGCACTTTTTTGCGTTTTCTTACATAATTTCTGTAACTAATGGATTTAACTTCATCATCTATTTTAGTCACTGGAGGTGCAGGATTCATAGGCACACACACTGTAGTTCAACTGCTAAATGAAGGTTTCAAGGTTACGATAATCGATAATCTGGATAATTCTGTTCAAGAAGCTGTTGATAGAGTTAGAGAACTAGTCGGTCCTCGTTTCTCAATCAATCTCAAATTTCATCTGGTATATCATCTATTCTAAATCTATATGTTCACTTCACTTATTATTTATCTGATTTTTGAGTGAAAATAATGTTACGAACAGTTTCGAAGAACTGATAATTGTTTCTGTTTACAAATTTTGTTGTAATTTGCGCGAATTGCTTACTGTATGTATGCTCTAATATTCGACCGGAAAAAATGTTGAGAACAATTTCGAGGAGTGATAATTATTTATACTTTAGAACTATGTTGTAATTTGCGTGAATTGCTTACTGTATGTATGATTACGATTTTTAGGTTTAAGCAAGTATAATTGATTTGATTTCTTCAATAGATAGATACAGTAGCTGATAACTGTTTGAAGATGTTTACTGTAACGATTAATTTATTTTATAAATATATAATTCTTGTTAATTATTAAATGCGGAGTACTATTTTGATTGAAAAATACTAATGTATATTTTATTTATTACTATTTATTTACTTAATTTTCATAAAAAGAATGCTAACAATAATTTCAAGAAGTGATCAGTTCTATTTATAGATTTTGTTGTAATCTGCCTAAATTACTTTGCTGTATATATAATGGCGATTTTAGGTTGAAGCAAGTGTAATTGATTTTTAGGTGCAAGTCTTTAATCACAACCACTTGTATTAAATAGATATATAAACAGTAGTTGTTAACTGTCTGAACATGTTTACTGTACTACTCGATTAGTTATGAATATATATATTTTTTCTTACTAATATGTATTTGATTGTGTGTTAAGTGAATGAATGTAATAACGATAATAGTAATAGTAATTAATTATTAATTATTATAATTATAATGAGACGGAAATTGACTTCTGGATTTCAGATTTGGTTTGTAGGATTCACAGCTAAATATCGAGCTGATCTTGTTATGTTTTATCTGTTTTGTTTGCTGGTTACTGAATATAGGCGTATATGAATAACATTTGGTGGTAACTGTTGGTTGCAGGGTGATATCAGGAATAAGAAGGATTTGGAGAAGTTGTTTTCTCAGAATAAGTAGGTCAATATTTTGTATGGATGTGTTTTCTGCTATTGCGTGTAACTCACCTTCATGTTTAATCTTCATATAATTATTATATGTTAGATATGTATTGACTTGATTAGCGGTATGTAGGTTTGATGCTGTTGTACACTTTGCGGGGCTCAAAGCAGTGGGTGAAAGCATGGCCCATCCGTTTCGTTACTTTGATAATAATTTGATCGGATCAATCACCCTGTACCAGGTCATGGCCAAATACAACTGTAAAAAGGTCCGTTTTCAATCAATCAACTGTAATAATACCTCATAACTAAATAATTAATTAGGGTTCCCATTGTTCCCATGCCTACGTGTGAAACTCTGTTGTGCAGTTAGTTTTCTCGTCTTCTGCAACTGTTTATGGACAGCCCAAGAAAATTCCATGTGTTGAGGACTTTGAATTGAAGGCAATGAATCCCTATGGGCGTACAAAGGTATAGAATCTTGCTGCGTCTCAAGATGTTCTCATCACTAGTGTTCTGGTGTGCAGTTATATTTGAAAAAATCTTGACATTCTATCCTTATCTATATTTTTTGGTTGAATAGCTGTATCTTGAGGAAATTGCTCGAGATATCCATACTGCAGATCCAGAGTGGAAGATTATTTTGCTGAGGTATTTCAACCCTGTTGGAGCTCATGAGAGCGGGAAACTTGGTGAAGATCCAAAAGGCATTCCAAACAATCTCATGCCTTACATACAACAAGTAGCTGTTGGAAGATTACCAGAGTTGAATGTATATGGTCATGACTATCCTACAAATGATGGCACTGCGGTATGTATCTATCGTGATTCTACTTTCAAGAAATTTAGAGCTACTGCATAACACATGTTACACAAAAATCATGTAGGGAGTGCTAGTACATTTTTTATTTTCTTACAATCCACTAGAAAGGTTAGCCTTGATATAATGGGAAGTACCAACAGTAATAACACAGAATTTGGTTAATCGCTGCCTAAATGTCGATTTAAGATAGCCCTTTAGGTTTGGCGACTAGTGACAACTTAAAGTACATGTCGTAAAGCACCGGATTTTTTTTTTACTGCATGAATTTTGTCCAGTTGACCAATTGAAAGTATTTGATGACTTCCAAATTATAATTGAAATGCCTGTTAGAATTTTGGATATATTCATGTAAGTCACTATCCATTTGTGGTTCCATGATGCCATAAATACGGAACTGGGATTAACAACCTTATTTATGACAGTACATGATTCTCTACGTTTGCTAACAGGTACGGGACTACATCCATGTGATGGATCTGGCTGATGGTCATGTTGCAGCACTTAAAAAGCTTTTCACGAAAGAAGACATAGGTCAGCAAGGAGTTATTTAATTTACATGGAATCGGTTATCATCCTTAGTTTTATTTGCTGACATATATATCATGTTTGTTAGGTTGTTTTGCTTGCAACCTGGGGACCGGTCGTGGGACCTCTGTTCTTGAAATGGTTACTGCGTTTGAGAAAGCATCTGGGAAGGTTCTCCATCTCTTAACCATGTGATTGACTTGTACATTCTGTATTATTGCTAACAACTTCCCATTTTCAGAAAATCCCTATCAAATTCTGTCCAAGAAGGCCGGGAGACGCAACAGAAGTTTATGCGTCCACTGATAAAGCTGCAGCCGAGCTTGATTGGAAGTACGTTATCACATATTCTGTTCTATGTAAACTGAATTGTTCTGTAATTTCTTGGTGAATATCACCATAGCATCACTTACTTGCCCATCAACACTATTTTTTGTCTGTGGTATCTTGTCAATAATTCTAGACTCTAGAGGAGGTGGAAATTTCGTCCCCTATATCTGAATGGATTGATCCAGGTTATGTTTTATTTCTTAGGATTCAAAACTCACCCAAAGTGTATACTTAATGCTTAAAAGCTTTGAGATTGTTATATTCAAAAAGTTACGTTTTTAACAAACTGATCACTTATTAAACAAAAAAAAATTGGACAAAAAGTCTTTTGTGGGCAACCACATCACGAAAGTTACTCGTTTTGAACCATTCCCAAGTGACCTACCCATATTACTACCTCTAGTCTAACCCAACTGTACTGTATTCCTTCTTTTCAAATACAGATGTGGTAGTTTTCGTCTTATTATTTTCTAATAGATCTTTTGGTGTTTTCAGGGCAAATTATGGTATCGAAGAGATGTGCAGAGATCAATGGAACTGGGCAAAGCAGAATCCATGGGGATATCAGGAGCCACCAACCAAATAGAAGAGTATTGGTACTCAAATATGATGGGTCTATCGTCCTAGTTGCTTGTATTGCAAATGCTTCACAATCATTGTTGTTTTAGTTCAAAAACCAAGTCAAGTGGTCATGGTTGATATGTAGTTTCGATTACTTGCAACATCATTACTGTTGGTTCTTATATTACTTTGTGTATATCTTCTAAGTGACGCCAAAAGTCAAGTTGAAAGAGCGTGGTTAGCTTGTTGAATAATAAATCTGGGCTTATGAGGATTTAACCTCGGCCTTTCGTGGCATTCATTTTCAGGTCTTTGACACGTCCCTGCAAAGTGTTCAAAGTTTTGAACTGATACGAAGGTTGTAGTCTTGTAGAGACCAATTGGTATCGTTGTGCTCAACTGTTTATAATCTTGCAGCGTTGACCATGGAGCATTGGTGTCATTGGGCGGATTAGATGGAAATTTCAACTTCAAATTAGGCATTTGATATCTCTAAAGTGATGAAATAGGTACGTTGGTTTATGGGTCAATTCAAGTTTTTGGATCAAACCTAAGGGTTTAGTACTTGAATATGAGTAGGCAAATAGTATCTTTATTGTAATAATTATTTTCATTTCATTTCATAAAAATAATTTTGGAGGTAGTATGCACATAAAAATACATGTAGGATACATTAGATAATTAATAGTGTCGAATCCTGCCCACAACAACGGGTGAAGATTTCACATATGATATTGAGAGACAAATATATAATGATATCTTAATGTAATAATAATTGATTCTTCTTTAATGAAAATGATTTTTTATAATAGTTAAATTATTGTAATTGAAAATTCAATATTGTAATATAAAAGAAGAAAGAAGATATTTAAATGTATTATGTAAAATATAATATTAATTGAATAATTTATATAGTTAATAAATGAGAATATAAGTGGAAGGATAAAATAGTAATTTCTGATATTGTTTTTTTAAAGATTAAAAAAGAGTGTGTTAAATGCTTAATAAGAATTATAGATATAGATTGAAAATTTATTACTAGCCTTTTCATTACTCCTTTTGGCGATTGTTAAATAAAATTTCAAGAAAAGAAACAAAACAAATTTAGTTGCTTCTGTTATCCAAATGGTAGAGGCATCTCATCATTGGCTATCTATTTTAAGTAATGCTTTAATGTCAATAATCACATTAGGTAATGTCTTCTATTCTCATGAATAATAAGATCCACCTTTTTCTCCTCAAAAGTCTCTCAAATAACTTACCATCAGCCTTCCAATAATAATCAACAATTCACCACCCAAACCACCGTGTACCACCAATGTCCACCCAACAACAAGTATCATGGACGGATTCTTTCTCTCAAGCCCAAACTGCTATCCAATCCCTCTCCACCATCCTCTCCTCCATCCCACAATCCGTCTCCTCCTCGGATAACCCGGCTTTAGCCCTCCTCAATGACCGTGATCTTGCCACCCAAATCTCGGACCACCTCCGCCAGCCCGAGTCGGGTGCGGGCGACAACCAACTATGCCGTTGGCTCTACGACACGTTCCACACCTCCAAAACCGACCTCCAACTCGTTGTCCTTCGCTTCCTCCCCATCATATCCGGAGTTTACCTTTCTCGGATCCCACTTAGAAAACCACTTGCTGGTTTTGAAGCGGTCTTGTTGGTGATATATGCACACGAGACTGCTTCCCGTAACGGGCAAGCCGTTACTATAAACATATCGGATCTTTCTCACCCGAGTGTTTACCATGAAAGCAAGCATCCTTATAAAAACGCTTCAACTGAGCTTAACCTTGTTGTGGTGTCCCCTAGTTTGGAGCCTCAAGGAACCATTCGATCAACCAAACGGGCCCGTATCATAGGGGTTGCCCTTGAACTATATTATAGCAAGATTGTTGAAATGCCGGTACAATCAAAACTCGATTTTTGTGAATTTTGCGTTGTATGGGCTGGCCAAGATGGAGAACTCTATAACAATTTCCCGAATGATAATCAAAAGGAAGACGATCACAAAGAAAAACAAGATGAAATGAAGAAAGAAGGAAGGGTTTTGTTACCGTGGGAAATGTTGCAACCAATGTTGAGAATTTTGGGGCATTGTTTGATGGGTATCAATAAGAATGATAAAAAGAATAAGGAGTTGTATGAAACCGCATGTCGTGCTTGTAGAAGTTTGTATGCTAGAGCATTGCACGATATTAACCCGAAGGCAATTCTGGCTATTGGAAGTCTTCTTAAACTTATTAATATTCAGAAAACAGGTGTCGATCATAGTGAGTTGCCTGTTACTAATGTCATCCATCTTTGATGCTTATGCTTGAAATTTTGTTATGATCTGGTTATATCCTCAAAAGAACAATGCCCTAATCAATTGAGCAATAAAACTATCAATTTGTTATGCTGTTTATAGCTTTCCCTAATGTATTCATCGAAAGTGTGAGTAACAAGAACGCTAGAAAATAATCGATCAAGTAGATTTGCACTCCGAGGGTCTTGAAATTAGCTAAAAACCAATATGATTGTCTAAGGTTTGTATACCGGTGAACAATTGATATAACGATGTTTCTACATGATCAAATAATGTAGTTCTAGATAGTCCGTTGAACACGAGTTTCCAATAAGAATGAAAATTAGTGAAACTTTGATCCCTAGCCGTTTTGAACTTGAGCACAAGAAAAGTCACAAAGTGAATAATAGTAGTGTCAAAGAAACTAGACATCGATGAATAGAAAGGAAGGACCCGGGGCCAGAGCAAGTTCGGTTGGGGTATAGAGCCGAAAGCGTCAAAGTTTGAGACAACTTATATTTAGGTGAAGAAAAGTACATGGAAAAAACAGTACAAATGCTAAAGATTACAATTATATATGTGTATAAGTGTATGACACATACAATAATATATGTATAATGTAAGTTTTGCCAAATAGATAAGGAGAAGAAGAGTGAACTATTGATCTTGGTGTGTTTAAACTTCAATCAAAAGCTTCCTTTTATAATCAAAGATTTTTCAATGGGATGTTGGAGTTGAAGCATGAAATAAGATTCTTTGACAAAGTGGAATCATTATTATCATGATAGCCATGTGTTGTTATTGAAAAAAAAAGTGGTATGCAAACAATTTGTTTTGCCAACTGTTGCCTTCAAGTATATACCCAACAACAATGTCAGGCGTTGAAAGGCTTTATTTGTTGGGAAGCTACAAATTTTATTGAATCTTACTCGTAATGGTATTTTTCAAATAATTACTCTGCTTATTAAATGGATCTCAATTTTAGATTATTGTTTAAATATTTAACAAGTCCTACAATAGAATGTGTTAATTATCCAATTAGGTTCCTAGATTTATATGAAAATATAATGTGTGGAAGTCTTAGTTTGAGTTTGTGTAAAAGTCTCCGTTTGAATCTGTGATTAATTCTCAGTATAATCACAGTATGAAAAATTCATCTGTAATATAGGAAGTATAAGGGGTAGTCTATAACTATATGCAATCAGTTAGTTAGACAGTTTTTTTTTTCTTTCTTTTTTTTTTTTTTTTTGTCGTTTATGTATTGTACTTAAGGTGATTAACACCTCTCTTGTTAATTGATGAAGTTGATTCCAATTTTCACAAATACGCTTCCATTTATCATGGTATCAGATCTCAAGGCCAGATCTCAAGGAGTTTTGATTTGATCGGTTATCGAAATAATTCTTGAATTCTTGCCCTAGTTCTGTGTGCTCATCGATCGGTGATACTTAAAGATCAAATTGATGATACAATTCATAGAATTTTAATCTCAAAATGGCGAATTCGGATATAAACCCTAACTGTTAAACTAACGGTGATTCGAATGTGCAAAATATAGTTAATGATCCAATGCACACTGCGAACTCTGATCATCCAGGCATGATGCTAACTACTAAGCCTTTTAATGGCAGTAGTTACATTGGATGGAGTCGTACAATCAAAATTTCGTTAGGTGCGAAATTGAAATTAAGTTTTATTGATGGAACCTTGCCAAAATCTACTGTAATTGATAAGGATGGTGGATTAGGTGTGATTACATGGTGATCTGTTGGATTCTATATTTAATGATTGTTGAATTGTCTTATTCATTCCTTTATGCACAGTTATCTTGTGATTTGTGGAAGGAATTGTAAGAAAGGTATGGGCAGTGCAATGGACTTCTCATCTATCAAGTTGTAAGACAGCTAAGAAAGGTAACTCATGGTGGTCTCACTGTTGCAGCTTATTTTAATAAACTAAAAAGATATTGGGATGAGTTGCATAGTTTAAATGATATTACCATATGTACTTGTGGGAAGCTGAGAGAGTGTTCATGTGGAGTTATTGAAAATTTTTTGAAACTTGATAGTGGGTCAAAATTAATGCAATTTTTGATAAATTTAAAGCTCCGAGAGATCAAATTCTACAAATGGACTCTTTACCAAATATCAACAAGGCATACTATATTGTGCAACAAGTTGAGAAATAGAAACAAGTGGAGAAATAGAAACAAGTGATTCATCAAGTGCATGACCTTACTGCCTTTATTGCTAATTACAACAACAAAAGTAGTACTGCACCAAGAAGGGATGTGAAAGATGATAAAGGTTAAAATAAAGTATGTACTTACTGCAATCAAGAAGGACAGGTGCTTGAGCAGTGTTTTGATAGGATTGGCTATCCTAACTTGTATAAGGGTAAGAAGGCAACGAAAGGTGTCAGATTTGATGTACAAGTCACAAATGTCTCTTGGTTTTGATCAATTCATGCAGAGGGATATACCTTTTAGCATGGAATATGAGAATGAAATGTGTACTAAAAAGCCAGAGTTAGACCAGAAGCTAGTTAATGTTGTTTGTCAAGAAATGGTGAAAATGTTTAAAGGGAAAAGGACTGATCAAGGAAGCGAGTGTAGAAGTTCTTCCAAACCTTATGTAGGTATCTCTTTTTATGAATTTAGACCACACATAAGTATATCATTTCAAGCTTCTCTTAAAAGGCTATTTGATACTCATAGTGATTTTGATGTTAAGAAATATTGGGTGGTTGATACTGGGGCATCATATTACATGTCACCACATATTCACTTATTTCAGTCCATTAAGGTTCATAATAGACCTATAAAGGTTAAGCTACTAGATGAAATTAGTAAATGGGTTAGCAAAGTAGGACGGAATCCCACCCTAATCTTGTCTGATGTGTTTTATGTTCCCAAATTGATAATCAATTTAACGTCAGTAGGAAAAATACTAATATCTCTTTATCTCATGGCCGTAACCTCATAAACATCAATGGTTAATTCATCCGAAACTGTTTTAAAACAGCAACAATATCCCTTGTTTCATAATCATGATTTTGAGAAGTTTCCCATTAACTGTGTTGCATCTATATCACATGCATTGTCCACTACTAAACTGAGTTCATCTATCCAAGCTACACTGGATCCTTGTTGGACAAATACCATGAACAAGAAACTTGCAGCGTTGGAAGCCACTTACACTTGCGTACTTACTTCTTTACCCAGTGATCATAAAGCCATCTTTTCAAAATAGGTGTACAAAACAAAGTTTTATCCTTATGGTTCTGTTGAAGGATTAAAAGCAAGGTTAGTCATTGGAGGGTTTGATCAGAAAGAAGGCACATACTATAAACACACATTTTCTCCAGTTGCAAAAACAGCTACAGTAAGAGTGTTAATTGCAATAGCTACTGCGAAAGAATGACCACTGCACCAATTAGATGTTAATAATGCATTTATGCATGATATGTACAAGAAGAAATCTATATAAAGCCACCAGAGGGAGATAAAAAAGCTTTTCGAGGCAAGTGTGCAGATTGAACAAACCTCTTTATGGCCTCAAACAAGCATCTAGGCAATGAAATCGGGAATTGTCAAGATTTTTGTCTTCTTTGGGTTATGTGAAGTCTAAACATGATTATTCATGTTAAAAACTCAAACTAGCATGTCAAAAGTTCGTAGGTGTTTGGAAACGGCTTCTATCACAACAAATGAGTGTGGAAGGTGGCGATGACTTTCGGGCTCAGGTGGAGGCTCAATATAGGCTTGAATGCCTAAAGCCTTTCCATAGTTTTTTAGCATGGAACTTCTTGAAGGACCGCTAAAAGTGGTTAACTCTCGATTCGTCGTCATTAAAAGGCAGAATGTTTCAAAACGCCGCGAGACAATGCACGTAGACCACTGGATTTGGACGAGGAACCGAAAGCTAACGAAGAGAACCTTAATGCCGCTTTATTCGATGATGATCCATTCGAGCGTCCACGAGGAAAAAACGGAAACAAAAATCCCGAAAATGTCTTCTGGTTCTGCCGCTTCTTCCCGAGCTTCGTTTGATGACTCTGTTACGAATACCTTTCAAGGCATCTGTTCCGACAATAAAACTACTATCGTTCAAATAATCTTGAAATACAGTTGCAAATTTTGACTATATCAACGAACCACTTGACATGATAAAACAAAATGATAATAGATTATTAGTCGTTTCATCATTTACACTACCGATAACAATGTCATTATAATACTTCATTTTAATAATATCTATCTAATAATCTAATAATAATAATATAAAATAATGGATAATGGATGGATGTTTTCTAGATTTTCGTAGTACCCTTTTCTTCTTTGTGGACCACAACAACTATTTTTTTGTCTAGATATGCATTTCTATATATTAAATATCCTTCTCGAAGCCACCAGAGACATCCCATTTAGTACTTTCATTTCAATCCTTTTCACTTCAATCACCACCAGGAATCTTCTAGAACCTCGTCCTTTCCTCCTTCATTCTCCGTCATCTTTACACAGTTCCCGGCCAAATTTTCCGGTGCGTTTTACTCGCCAACTTCGACATTTCAGGTATCGATGATTAACTGATTACGCAACTTCTTTTTTGCTTTACTTTTTATACATATTTTTCAAATAAGAGCATAATTTTATATTTATGTGTGTAGTGATTTGTATTAGAAGTAATGTCGACGTCATCACCGGTGGAAAAAACCGGTGAATTAACTCATAGAACTACACCGACGCCATTTTTGACTAAAACTTACGACCTGGTTGACGACCCGTCATCAAACGATATGATTTCATGGAACGAAAATGGCAACGCGTTCGTCGTTTGGAAACCAGCTGAATTCGCTCGTGATTTGCTTCCAAAATACTTCAAACACAACAATTTCTCAAGCTTTATTCGTCAACTAAACACTTACGTAAGAAATTTGATAGTAATTAAAAAAAAATTAACTCAAATTGATCGAATACGAATTCATTTTAAGCTAACCTAATTTCGTGTTTAATTTAGGGATTTAGGAAGATCGTAGCTGACCGTTGGGAGTTCGCGAATGATTACTTTCGCAGAAATGAAAAATCACTCCTAGGTGAAATTCACCGCCGGAAAATCGCAATTTCTCCGTCAACACCGCCGGCAGCGACGGTGACAGCGGTGACAACGGCAATTCCGTTAGTAGCATTACCGGTAACGACATCATCACCTATAAATTCAAGTGAGGAACTAGGCGGATCATCGAATTCATCACCGATTGCTACCATGATGAAAACAGATCTAATTGAAGAGAACGTACGACTAAAAGAGCAGAATTTGAATTTGAGATGCGAAATTGATAAATTACGAAGTTTATGTAGCAATGTAGTTAGTATGATGCCAAATTTCTTGTCTAATCAATCAGAGATGTATAATTGTGGATCGGTATTAAAGGAGGTTGAAGGTGGCGATGACGGTTTAAGGATGGAAGAAGATATGTGTCCACGGTTGTTTGGTGTATCAATAGGTGCAAAACGTGTGAGGAGGTCCAGCAATGAAGAACCACAAGATGATGAGATGCAAGAAGGATAAGTTGAAATGTAGATTACCTTGAGTGTTAGTTTTGTTGTAGTTGTACTAATCTGTATACTTGAAGTATATAAGTAGCAAAGCACAAAGTCTGGAAAGCAAATGATAGAAAGAAAGTAGAACAGATAGTTACATTGATGTATGCCTCATGTGGGTTATTGCCTATTGTGACTTGTGTAACTATTAGTTGTATCACCCATGTTTCTTTTTTAAGGATATGTAGATAGTAGTTGAAGATTGGCTTGAAAAGCTAGCTCTATCGGTAAGAACTAAACATAATGAAAAACTAATGATATGTTTATTATGGCGGATCCAGAGTAATTCATAGTGACTTTTATAAGAAATTTATATTTCGTATAACAAATGGACCTGTAACTTTTATAAGAAATTTATACTTCGTATAACAAATGAACCTGTTACTATAGTTACCAAAATTATAAGGTTAATATTAATTTCATATGGTCAAAGAACTAATAACAGATGGATGTGTTTTCATTTCTAAATCGTAAAATTGTAGAACATACAGGTTCCTTAACCCTTTTTTGATAGAACATATATAGAAGCCGCAGTAAAATAAAGTTATAAGGTCATCTTCAATCATACCTCTACCTCTATCTCTATATATAGAGGAAATAGAGAATCTTTTTAGCATATTCCTTCTCTAAAAGAAACTCATTTCCAACCATTTCCTCTAAAACTCCACCTCTATCATATTTATCCAACTTAATTTATACTTAACAACTACTTTATTTAATTCTATTATATACCATTTTAGATCCTTAAATACTAAATAGTTCATTGTAAATATCATTTATAATTGAAAACATATATATAATATTTAGTAAATTTAAAATATATATAATTTATACTTAACAATCTTCCAAACTACCAGTATTTATGATTAAATTAGTAAAAGTAATTATGTCTAGCTTCGTTTATTTATCTAGCGATCGTAGTCATAACTAGTTGTAATTGTTAAGTTGTAGTTTATTATTTCATTATGGTTATCATTAATGAATGTTGTCTTTTTATTTGTATTGTTGCATGTATTTAATTTAATAATATTAATTAATTAGTTATTAACAATTAACAATATTAATTTAATAATATTAATTAATTAGTTGTTGATAATTAACAATATTAACTATAAGAAAACATATAAACATGACTAATAAATATATTAAGTATGGTTTAAAGTTTTTAAAGGATGAATAGTGTTCCTCTATATATATAGGAAATCTGACTTCCTCTATCTCTATATCTAAATATAGAGAAACTGTTGGAGTGCATTTTTCCTCCTCTATCTCTATATAAACTTTTAGAGGAACATTGGAAATGCCCTAATGCTGCGAAAATTGTTCTACACAGGCCCATGTTATAATTGGCCCACGTTAAAGATAAGCCCAATAAACAAGCACAAACGGCCCATCGTCAATTTAACAACAAACCACCTTTTTCAACAAAATTCAAGAAATAGGGTTTTGACTTCCGACGTAACGATGAAGAAGACGAAAACAAAGAAGAAAAAAATCAACGATTCATCATCATCATCGGAAATCACTAATTCGCAATCATCGGATTTCCACACGGCAGTCACTAAAATCGCCGTCGCACAGATCTGTAAATCCGTAGGATACAAAGGCGCTCAAACCACCGCACTCGAAACCCTAACAAACATCGCCGTCAGGTACCTTTTATCAATCGGAAAAACCGCCGCTAATTCCGCCGTTTCCACCGGCCGTACACAATGTAACCTCCTTGACGTCATCCGTGCATTCGAAGACCTACATTACGACCTAGGGTTTAAAGGAAACTCAGATCCTAAAAAACGATTATATATACTCAGCAATTTCTCGATTCTACGCGATACGATGAAATTCGTCTACCGGAGTCGCGAAATTCCGTTCGCGACACCGTTGCCGCGCCGCGGAAGTACGATTCCGTCAATTTCGACGTGTTTTTCCGGCGAGCGTGTGAATTTGAATCATATTCCGAGATGGTTGCCGGATTTCCCTAAAATCAGTGACGGTGGAGATAACACGGTTGTTGATACTGCAAATGAAGGTGAAATTGAAATGAAGAAGATGGTTTTGATTGAATCGGATCGGAAGATAAGTAAGTTGCCGGATAAAAGGAAAAAGGTTAGTTTTAAGATTTCTGGGGGTGGTGGTGGTCAGAATGAAGTTGAAGTGAAATTTGGGGGTGATTTGAGAAGTGGTGTTTGTAAAGTGGGAAAAAGAATCTTATGTCAAATTTATGATGATGATGATGGAAAACCTTGTTCAAAAAAAGCAAAGATGACTATGATGAATTGATGCTATTACTATTATTATGTTTAAACAAACAAGATAACTAATTTGAAGATGATTAGTGATGATTATCAATTATTAATGAATTTGATGTTTAATGAGACAAATGCAGGCATGAAGTTTGTTTTGATACTTTTTTGAAAGATGTGTAAGTGGTTTAAATATATTGTAAATGGTATGCAGCGTAGTTTTATTGATATGGATCGTTGGTTTGCGAACATGCTATAAACAACTGTATTCGTAGTTTAAAGAGGTCTCGTGTTCAAGTCTTGATAGGCATCATTTAATTATTTGTTTTTTCAGGGAGCTTATGATAATAATGTAATGATATCAATCACGTTGCACGAAAGTGTTGGTTTAGACAAGTATTTTGCTTTATAGTGCCAAATACTATTTACTCACTTTTATACAAGGTTGGATAACTTACATTGACATATGCAACAGATAGCATTTTATGCATTCTTCTTACAAACATTTCAAAGAAAATTCCTAATGAGAGAAAGACGATAATGAAAAAAATATTTGCATTTGGGTGATGTTTTAATCAATCCAGTATTTTCAGACTTTCAGTTACTACTTTTTTTAAAAAAAATCTTCCTATCAAATATAAGACCTTACGTATGTTTTGTTTAAACAGACAATTGCAGTTCAAAAAATAAATTTGACATCTTATTAACATTGGAGGTCTCCCAGATTGTACTTTTAAGTTTTAACCTCTATACAAATCTCCTACATACTACTCGATTTGACCAACCCGTTGATTTTTCTACCTCCTACATCAATTTGATTTTACCAAGCACATTTGGCTACATGCTATAATCGGTGACTTTTACTTTCAACAAAAAGTTGGATAGTATCTAGCAATTTTAGAGATATATAAATATACACAAACAAAACAAAAGACCAAAATTCATACTAAATACCATTAAAGAATCTAACAAAATGTTGATTGACCTTAATACAACGAGGCTAGGACCAAACGAGGGTGAAAATTCAACAAATTTAGATACAAAAACGACATTAAGATAACCAAACGCAATATCACTAAGGGTAATCACTCAATAGAAAAGCATGAAATAGGTTGAAACTGACCGCCACCTAACTATGACCCTTGACACTTGAAAAGTAACCTGTCGGAACCTTAAACCAAATAGTTCCACTCATACTGTCCGACCAAGTCGTGACATTTTGAACAGAAAATAAGGTTGACCGAAATAGTACCCCCAATTTGTATGAACACAACCATCTAAAATGACCCTTAATGAAATGACCGGTCTCGACACTTAACTCTTGACCCTTGCTTCAACGACCTATAATTTCACCTCGATACATATATCTTTCATATACTAATCAAGATTAAACTTTTGATTAGCTTGGTATATGTAAAAAAACTTAAGTGCTAAACAGGTATATTTTGTTTTACGATCTTTTTGCAGTGAATTTTCTGGGTCGGTCCGTTCATTGGAGCTGCATTTGCCGCTTTGTACCACGTGATTGTCATCAAGGCTATTCCTTTCAAGAGCAGATCTTAATATTTCTTTGATTTGTTGTTGTCTATTATGGATTGTTGTTGTTCTCCACCCAAATGTGGATTTTAGTTGTTTCTTTATTAGTTTTCGGTTGATGAATGTGTGCAAATTACCTATCTACCCAAGAGTTGGTTATGTATTGAATTTTAAGTTAAGAACTCTTGTGGTTCACCTTTTTCCCTATGGAATTAGCATGTTTGAGCTGAAAAAAGGTTTCTTCTCTATTATGTGTTTCTCTTGTTCAACTTTCTGGTTCATAAATGTTGTTTTAGCCAGGCTCTCTAAAATATAAAGGGCTTTTGATGGGCCCTAAGTGGGCCTTGACTGACCCAAATAAGTTGAGTTGAAACCATGGGTTGAGGCCAACCCAAAACTACTTGCAAATTCACCTATTAATTAGGCTAGCACTAAAAATATCAAATACTTAATTTAGTGTGAATCAATCTCTAAAAGAAGATGTTGGGAAATTCAGAGTCATTACAACTGTTGATGAGTAATTGCACAAGGCATTAACACTGTTAGTGTTAATGGTTTCCACTGTTTATACAAGTATTAACACTGTTAGTGTTAATGGTTACCACTGTCTTCACAAGTTACAACTGTTGGTTCAAGTCTTCAAAGATTACAACTGTTAGTGAAGTGATTACAACTGTTAGTGAAGACTGAAGTGAAGACATGAGTTACAACTGTTAGTAATGATTTACACTGTTAGAAATTTCCACTGTTAAGCTTGTTTGTAACAGTTAACACTGCTTAGGCTAGTTACCACTGTTGGTATACTAGTATAAGTAATACATACAAGTGTTAACACTGTTAGAGTAATTACCATTGTTTATATAAATATGGTAGTTAACACTGTTTATGTACAAAATAGGCGGGTAGATAAAGTTTGGATAATTATGGAATGTAACAGTTTCCATGATTATAGGAGATTGGTTAGCAGGACTCTATGTGTTATAAATAGAGATCCTAAACCTAAATTAGATAGTGATTTTTTGTGTGCCGCTTCAAGGTTTTGTAACCCTAATACAAGTCAGTGTATTCGTCTTTTATAATTAATAAGATTGAAGCTTTTGATAGTAATTCTGTTTTCATTGATTTTGTTATTAATCTTCATTATATTACTAAGTGTTATTCCGCAAACTTCTTAGTAATTATTCAAAACTGTGTTAACCTAATAAGAGTATTAGATCGATCTTGGTTTATCATTTTGAACAATTCAGCAGTAATGTAGCATATGCATTGGTATGCTTAGCTATTGGTCAAAACTTTAATTTTTCCAACTTTATTTTTGCTGGTATGCTAAGAAACATCAACCAACCTAAACTGCAATTTTTAATGTATCCAAGGTTTGTGCAAGTATTTTTAAATGAACAAATATCTGAATTGCCTGCTTTGGATAAGATTATAGATATCTCTTCTTTCAAACCAAAAGTATTTACAAATATGAAGAGGAATAAGAAGATGAGAATATCAAAAGTAAAGGAGAGATGGTTGTTGGAGACTTATTTGAGCCCATAATTGGTAAGATATACATATTTGGTTGTTCTTATAACTGTTAGTTTTATACATACAGATACATAGAAAATAACTAGATCAATTGAAAATAACTACAATCAACAAACACTAGGTTACTTATTTTCAAAAAAATCTAATAGATAAAAAATGAAAAATCTAGGTACATACGAAAATGAATTGAGTAATTGTTTATTTTGATAATCTATTACTTGATTTGTAAACAATAAGTGCGGTATTAAATTAAAAATCTATATTTGCCATTTGCGTAAACCAAAGTCTATTTAAATTGCTCTTAAAAAGGTATATCGATATGATTAGGTATATTTTATAAGATAAGATTATCTTGAGGTAGCAAAGGCCTGATAATAGCCCTTACTTAGGCCCGAACCACTCACCCATAAATTTAGCCTAGGATATGTGTATTTGGGCCCGAATCATGAGCCCGTATCGTATGTTCTTTGATTATTAATTTATTAGTAATGTTTTTGCCCTTTTGGACTAACCTCTAACGGCTTTCTTGAACTTAGTGCTCATGTTAATGGTAAACATAACTAGTTTCACTTTGTATTATCTGATATCTAATGTCTATGATATCTTACTTTTAGCAGATTGAAAGTTATTAATATTCAAGTCAAAATACAATCTCTTTTTACCCAAAAAAATAATAAAAAAATTGCAATCTCTGTCTCTTTCTAATGGAAGGGACCTAGACATATACGTATGATTTTTTTATAGTTCACCTATTAGTTTTGGTCGAATTGCTTAAAAGGTGATGTTTCTTTTGTAATTTCATTGTACAATCTGCTTTAAATAGATAAAAAATGGATCAAATTTTGAAATCGTTCCTACCACAAAGGGGTAAGTTTACAATTCTAAGCATAGTTTAGTCCTCTACTATTTGCAGGGTCGGCCTTGGTCCTGGGCAGATCGTGCGATGATCCAGGGCATTAAGAATAGAGGGGCATCGAGTGTTTAAGGGTTGGATTTGAGTACTATTTGTAGATTTGAAATTGAAGTATATAAAAAACGATTTCTGTACAATTTAATTCGACTATATGATGTTTTTAGATGTATAAAGTATGCCTCATATCTCAATTTATCGAATTTGTGAAAGAAAATTAAAAACTTTGTTTGGGTTTAATGGAAGAAAATTGCAGGTAGTATGGTGGTGAAGAAGATGATTCCCCCTTGCCCCAACTGTATATTTGATTGAAAAAATTTTCTTTAGTTGCCCCTTCTTATTATATAAACTTACAGTTTAACACCTAATCTTTTACAAGTTAACAGTTTAACTCTTTATTAATGAGAAGAGCAAAACAACATTATATATGGATTGTGTTAGCTACCAATTTTATAAATCATTAGCAACTAATTATATAAAACTAATTATGGATTGTATTAGCTACTAGTTTTATATATCATGACCATGTTAGCTATTACTATATATTGTTTACTCTTTAGTTTGTGGAAATTAATGGTTATGAACATTTAATTTAATTTATTTTAAACTTACGAAAGCTATTGATTTATTCATAGAAAACCTAGAAGATATAATTTCCAAGTTTAAAAATATACATAAGACACTATTGAATTCATATTCTAGTTTAACTGAGTAAACATATCAAAGTTGACATTTTTACATATAACTAATATCTTACATCTATAAGAGACTACTTTTGTACTTCAACAAACACATGAAAACGTCATTTTAAATGATTAAGTTTGAACTTGTAATTGTAATTCAAACTTTAACTTCTAATTAAGTTGTAATATCTTATTTATTTATAAAATGATTTTCAAATGAACCTCTTAACTTGAACATATTTCGAACCTCTAAAGATAGTGTATTATTTATTTACAAGACTCTTAACGACATATTTTAGTCTTCACGCCCAATGCATCAAAAATTCTACGACCGGTCCTGATTACTTGTTTATATTGAATCACACTCTTTGTATGTTTGCATCATGACACACGTTGTCCCTTTCATAACTAACACATACAATAACACTCATAAGCTTATCATGAAACACGTACCCGTCATCTCTTACTTTTAAAATGTCTCGAGAGATTGTCTTTGTTTTTTTCAAAAAATTTTTGGAGAGAAATGTAGATTAAAGAAAGTAAAATTACTTTTAAAAAAATTGAGTGAAAGCGTTTGATAAGATAAAGGTACAAATTAATATGTAGATGTATAGGTGTCATAAGAGTAGACATGACCATGACAAAATTTGAAGTAGATTAAACAAATTTTGTTAAAATAAATAAAATTTTGATCGTGTGTCAAAAAAAAAAATGAATGACATATCATTACAAGAAATTGATTAAGAAAGTAAGAATGTTTGTTACACAACAAATCTTGAGGATAGTTACACAAATTTTGTTTGTTAAGAAAAATGTTAAACAGTTTTTTGTGTTGACAAAAACTTTTTATCAGTTGTTATTTGAAAAGAAAAGTAATTACCATTTTATTAGTATTATTATTTTTAATTATGTACACTTGACAAGTTTTAAGAAGTTTATGTGTCATTTTTTAAGAATGAAGATCTTCTTCATATATATACTAGGAAATTTATTGGCCATGCAGATGCAAGACCCACCTAGCATAATTGTATATAAATTTATATAATACCGATTTTTATTATTTTTATAAAGTTTCTAGCCTAGTGTTTTTAGCATAAATCGGCAACTATTAATTTGTAGGTTTCCAATATCAAGTATACAAGATGTAAATAATATGTATATGTATGATGATATATACAATGTACGGTAGGTTGAAAGGGTATACAAAATGATAATATATGCATCATAGTGTAAGGGTAATAATGGTGTTTTTTATATATAATAACTAATAGAGTAAATTACAGTCCCTACTCCTGTAGTATTTCGTTTTTTCACGCCTCATCCCTCCCAACTTTTTTTCACAATCCATACCCCGGTACTGACACTTTTGCATCTTTCCCCATCCCTCCCTTGTTAACTCTAACGGAAACACCGTTAAATAAAAAATGACTAAAATACCCTCGTCTTCCTTATTTTTGTCTTTTCCAATTTCCGGTCAATTTTCTGTTGCCACCATTTTCTTTGACAAAATCTTTGTTAAACAAGCAAATCAACGACGACTTAACCATATTAAAAACCCAAAATTTTAAACTAACAAGATAAAATTAGGACAAACAAATCAACAACATCATGCTTTGTATCTTACTCATCTCTACTCCTAAAAATTACAGTAGAACCCAAAATTATCTATCCTTCCACCACTTAGTATAATCTTAAGAATTAAGAATTCATTTAATAGAGAAACCATGGTCACATGCCAAGCTCCTAGATCTGAGACAACCGACTAATAAAAAGAGAATCAACACTAACTCATGGCTCAAATCCCAATTCACTCATTCAATTCTTATGATAAAAGTCTATATTGTTGCAGTATTCATAACATTCATAATCGCAAAATTAATAAACAATCGAACATATTAAAAAATCGAACTGAAGATAAATGAAACGGCTGAAATTACAAAGTTTCTATTTCAATTCCACGTCGCTGACCTAAATTCACGTTCAATTTATCATCTGTACGGTTAATTATTTTAACCACAGGTAATGGCAGATCTAGATCTTCAATACTAATCACAACATTATGTTTCATCTTCTTCGCATCAATCAGTTTCGTAACATCATCATTGCTGATTTAACTGCAATTACGATTTCGATTGTGATTTCTGATTGCACAGGTTTCCATCGGTGGAGAAATTAGGTTTTTACTGGAGAATAGTTGACGAAGCTTCGTGTAATTAGCGGATTTACCGGTGATTCTAGTGGAGGTGTGGTGGTAGTTTGTGGTGGCGGTGGTGGATCGTTTTTTGATTTGACCGATGCAACTGATTTTTGACAATGAAGGATCTGTGAAGATGATGATGATGAGGTGTGAGAAAAAGGAGATTTAAAGGGTTTTTGTATATGTGGGTGTATCAATAAATAAAATGGTAAAGAGATGACGAATCTGGTGAAGATGAAGATCCAACTTTGAGGGAAAGGAAGATACAAGGAAGAAAATGAAAGGGAAGATGATGAAATGGGGTTTAGGTTTTGAACGCAGGAAGAACTAGCAAAGAGGTGTTTATTTTTTATGTTTTTTTTTGTGGTTGTGATTTTAAAAGTGGAAGAGAAATTGTTTATGACTTTCTGTACTGTCTGGAGTCTACACGATGATGACGATGAGTTTTAAAGATGGAAAAAAGGGAAATAAAAGAAAGAAGGGTATTTTAGTCATTTTTTATGAGTTAACGGTGTTTCTGTTAGAGTTAACGAGGGAGGGATGAGGAAAGATGCAAAAGTGCCAGTACCGGGGTATGGATTGTGAAAAAAAGTTGGGAGGGATGAGGCGTGAGAAAATCAAGGATCACAGGGGCAGAGACTGTAATTTACTCTAAATAAGAATAAGATGCTAAGATTTGAGATGATAATGGTTCTTTTTATAAGAAAATTTAAATATTAAAAGTTCGACATATATAATAAAATTTAATATAAGTTAAGTACATTTTAAATCATTCTCTAAAAGATGATAACACATATAACTTTTTTTTAATAATTCTGTTAATAAATGTACATGTGAAAATTTTGATTAGTTTAAAATATTACTTTGAGAAATTGAACATGTTAATCTTATATAAAGTGTTTAATGATCATTTATAAGGTGTGTATGTCCCTTTTAAAGTATTAAACCATTTTGTATATGTATTAAAATTAAATTAATGTTTAAAATAAAAACATACAAAGGTTGTCACAATTTGTTAATCATTTATGTAATAAGATGTAGAGTAACTAAAAGTTAAATTATTATTATTGTTAGTTGATTACACATGATACTATTTTGGGTGCTAACGTGTACAAATTTAGTTAATTTGATTCTTCTTATATATATATATATGTAGTTAATTAATAATTAATTAAGATAAAAAAAGACGTTCCATCATTTATAGATACTTCGTAATCAAAGTAATTTAATGTAACACTAATTATTGTACCGTGACCTTTCAAACAAAGAGGGAGGGATAAAAATCCGAAAAAAGAAAAAGAAGAAAATAAAAATGTCAAAGAAGTCCGTCAGTACGCCGTTGGTATCTTCGCGCGTCTCCAAAGACCTTGTTTCCATTTCTCTTTGATTTTTATATTCCACGCACACACACACACAATATGGATTCTTCTTCACTGTTGCTACACCGTTACCGTAACGATCGCCGTAACCTACTTGACTTTATAATATCTTCAGGTTTGATTACTGATATTCGATCGTCTTCTGGTTCCGATGATATCGATTTTGATTCTATTAGTGCCGATTATGTACTCGAATTCGTTAAATCCGGCGGTAATTTTTAATTATTTAGTTAATTACTGTATTAGCTCGTTTCATGTTTTAAGTAGGTTTATTGTTTGTTTTATAATGACTTGATGTAGCCAATTGTATAATTTAATGGTTTTATGATGCTATGCCAACACTTAACAGTGAAATTATTAAAGTTATAGTAATGATATTAATAATAACAATACTAATTATTATTACTATTATTATTGTCCATATTTTCATAATTTGTGATACTATATCTCGGTGTATACTGTATACTTTAGTGTGGTTAGTTTATTTTTCGTTGAGAATATTAAATCTATGTTTATCTTGAAGTTGAAAGTAAACATGACTACATGAGTAAACAAAGTTGGAAGGCGTATACGTGTTTGGAACTGAGTGTTTGATACTATAAAAATAAGAATTGGAATTTGTAATGGATATACTTTGTTTGAATGGCATTTATTATTAATATATAAGGCATTGGTAGGAAATATAAAAAACAAAAATTGTTGGTTACAGAAAACCGATGAACTAAATTATATAAATGTTAATGAAGGGAGATGGGAGGGGGTGGAGGATGAGTATCAAAACGTTATAATCTGTTCTATTATTAAAATTACAGATGCAAAATCTCCATGTATACCTTTTGTAAAGCATTTGCCGTTATGTAGTTAAGTAGTTTACTCTAGTTATAAGTTTTATTACACAATTACTAGTGAATTTATAGTTTAATATTTATGTGTATGTTTGTAAACTCACAAAACTAGAAATGCATGTTTAATGAACAAAGGGAGTATTAGTTGGTTTTTGGTTCAAGTAAACTTTGACTGAACTTATGTGTCAATTTCTTGTGATTAGGTGGAGTGCTTGATGTTTCTAGAGCAGTCACGAAGCATACTGATGAATCTATGTTCCCGACAATGGTAAGACTTGTATATATTGTTTCTGGTGTTGCAATAAACTAGATAGGACAAGGGTTCTTTTTACTGGCAATGTTATATCTTTGCCATTATGCATGTTGCAGATGTCGTGAATTTTGTTTATGTGGAATATTGCGGTTAATGGCCAGAGGTTTTGCCCTCACCTGTTTGTAAATATTTGGTTTAACTTACTATTTCTGTTGTTGCTACTACTTCCACGACTGTCGTTCTTCTTGTAGAATATAGCTGACTAAGTTTGTGTATGCGTACTCAACATGAATGTAATGTAGGTATTTTATTATTATAGAATTCATTTTGCTATGTAGAATGTAATTATTTAGTGGACTTGAATACCTGATGAATGCTGGCTAAAAGTTAATTACAGAATCCCTTGTATTAGACATTTGCAGTTGACTTCAAGAGATCTCCTTGAGTCCTTGGTCTATTACTCATTTAGTGTACTTGTTGGCCTATTGTTAGGTACAATACACAATGGTTTATTTATTTTATTTTAAATTATTATCTGTTGATTATCTAAAGATTTTTGAGAACTTTTTCAGTAGTTTGCAATCTTTCTTTTTGCTTTGTATAATGTGTTTGATAAGCATTTTACTAACATCTTGCTGTCGGGGTATGGCAGAAGAATTGTCGTAATGACAACCATTTTGCTGATTCTTCATGAAAATATGACACATCATTGTCTTAACTAAAAAAGTGGTACTTCGTCTCTCACAGCTTATTAACTTTGTGTTAGTTTATTTGAGCTTTTCTGCAGATACAGTCCCAATCAGGATATTCTTTTTTTCTTCTGTCTGAACCAGACTCTGCTGGATCTCCACCTGGACGTGTTCCACCCCCAGTTGAGACCAACCTTAGTCACCGTGATAATGGTTCTGAAGCGACTGTTTCCGGGCATGATTTTGTGGTGAATCATTCATATTTAGTACCCTCAAGTTCAAAGTCTACAAAGAAGATGGATTTACCCTCTATAGGACTCCCTGCTTTAAGAACAGGTATTTGTTGTGCTACTACTTAATCCTATGACTAAATGCTGTGATGGAACCCACTGTTATTGTTTCACTGTACGATGAAGTGTAATTCTGTTCATCTTTTCTTTCTGTTAGCTTTATTCATTTAATAGCCTTTATAGTGATTAGTAAAACTCCTTTAAACTGCTAAGTGGAAGGTGTTTTTTTAATGACTGATACATAGTTCTAGTAACTTTTAAGGGTTGTCGGATGATGACTTGCGGGAATCAGGCTATGAAGTACTCCTTGTATCCATTGCATGTTCTGGGTAATCTTCTCTATTTCTTTCTACATACACACACACAGACACACACCCTTCTAGTTATTTTTTTATTTTTATTTTTTTGTTGAAAATTAGTGATTAGCTGTGTCGTATTTTCTATGCCTATTCATTCTGAATATAATGTGAAATATCTGATCGTACTCTGAACATATTCTCTCTTTTGTTTATTTCGAACATTAGGATCACAATTCATTCTTCGGAGAACCCAAAGAAGGATAAGGGATCTAGATTTCTAACCGGTTTAAAAAATAGGAGAGATAGAAGACATATCAGGTCATATGCTGTGGAAAATCAATTTGAGCACATTGACACCATTCGAGTTCAAATGCAGGTATGCCATTTCTTCTTTCATTGTCACATAAGAAGAGAAAAAGGAAAGAATGAGATGAGATAGAATACTGAACACATGTCAGAACAATGTTTGTGAATCGGCAACAAACTCCAGAGCATGTCCGAAATACAGTATTATTTACCTTTATTTGTTTAAACACACCTGATTATCTGCTCTATCATTAACGTCTGATTGATCCACCCTTAGCATTGATAGTCTATTGATTGATATATTAGGTACTATTCAGTTTGCTAAGTTTGTTCTACCAACTACTGAAAGAAAGTAAACTAATAGGTTACGCATCTTTTACACATTCTTCTGCTGGCTTAACCAGCCAACCGGGATGTTATTGGAATAATACGTCTTCTTTTACTAGATTTCAGAAGCAATGGATGAATGCATAAGGCAGAGGTTGATGCAATTTTCTATGAGAAAATCTCATGTACAAGTTGATCTTCCTCAAATCTCAATCGAGCTCCTAAGTGGCATACAACAGAATGATTTTTTGATTGAAAGGTCTTACACACAATGGAGGAAACGTCAGGTACAGGCTATGTCTTGTTATGGCGTCTTGTAGTTGAATACCATGAGATTTGAGTTTTTTTGGTGCATTAGCTTAGCATACACATTAAAGGTTAAGTTGGACAATTGCAGAAACAAAGTAAAGTTCTAGTCCCTCCATATTCTTTGAATGATATGAACCTATCGCTGATGCTTGATCCATGAAGCACATGTGGCCATTATAAAGTATCATGCTATGTTATAACGATGATGTTTCCTGATTTAGAGCTAATCTTGTCTATATTGTTTTTGAAATTACTTTAGTGATTGCATTTAGCTGCATGCTTACTGAAAGAACTGCCACTGCACTTCTCAGTGAAGATTATGCACACAGATAATAGGGCAATCTAGTTCAGATTTTCAAGCTTTGTGTTTGTCTCAACTGAACATGAAAATGGGGCTCAGAACACTTTTTCATTGTTCTCTTTTAATGGGTTACATTGAGTCTTCTAGTCTATATAAACGTATTATGTAAGTTCCATGTCTTGTGTTTTCCAGAGGCTTAAGTCTCTTGATGATACACCTTTGACTGTAGTTTTCATGATTTATCTTATTTAGTTCTCGGTGCAGATAGACAATATATATACTTAGCTGATGAAACTACTATATTGTTTGACTGTCCTAATGGATCATGTTTATCAATTATGGGTCAATTAGTTTTTAGGACACATGAGTTGAATTGGTGCTGGGTGATTTTGACCAAATCAATGATTCATAATTGCTATAACTTGAAATATAATATATAGGCAAATGTTCTGGAAGAACTGTTCTCATCCGTCAATTATCCTGAGATGCAAGAACTTGGCATTTTACTGGACAAGATAAAAAATCCAGAGGTATGTTCATATCTTAGATGGCACATTGTATAAGTGAGTTTTAGTGTTCATTGGGACTATATGTGTGGCGATTGTAGGAATGGAACATTATCATGAATCCTGCTGAATGTGCCGAGGTCCTACTAGCTATTAGACAGGTTGCGTCTTCACTTTCATCTATGCCGGCAGATTCTCATATTCAAGGTGGATCATCTTATTGGAATGCTGGTTATCACTTAAATATAAGGCTCTATGAGAAGTTGTTGTTTGGGGTGTTTGACATTCTTGATGAAGGCCAGCTCATCGAGGTATGCTCCTGGCATTATTGATAAGTCAAGTGTCGATCACAGTAGTTGGATTTATTTTTGTTTTTACCATTGCTTTTCATTGGTCTGATACTTGATATTCATCATTTGATCTTACTATAGGAACATTCTGAGTATTTAAAGCTTATAAAGTTGTCTTGGGGTACGTTAGGCATAACTCAGAAGATACACGATACTTTATATGCATGGGTTCTTTTCCATCAGGTACAAAATTCTAGGCCTACATTATATGAAGTTAACTGTTTGACTGAAGTATCTACTTCATCCAAAGTTGGATCACTTCATTAGTTTTGTTTTTTTTAATTCTAATATTATTTGTTTGCTTGTAAGTTCATCGAGACAAAAGAAATGCTACTACTTGATAACGCAAACCTTCAAGTGCAGAAAGTTTTGTCTGCCAACTATAAAGAAGAAAATGAGGAGCAATATACAGACAATCTAATGTGTACGATTCGTGAAAATTCAACTGAAAACAGATTGAGCTTGGTGCGAGCAATATTCCGATCAATAAGCATGTGGTGTGAAAGTAGACTACAAGATTATCACCTACATTTCAGTGAGGTCATATCATGTTTCTTGATCAAGCTACTTTTTTCCACATCTTACTTTTTGGCAAGCATTTGATACTTTCTCCCTGTTCCAGAGACTTCCCTCTTGTATTTGTTATTTTTTAAGCTGAAGTTTTTAACTAATTATTTTCTTTTGGTTATATTCTCTTTTCAGAAGCCAGATTTCTTGCAGAGGCTGGTTTCCATGGGCTTGATTGTCGGAACAGATCATTTTGGTACAGACAATGAAGTCAAGGTTAGTCACTAACTATTAAAATCACCGAGATCTATTGTTCTCCAGGTTACAGAATGAATCAGCTTAGTTGCCTTACCATTACGTAAACTGATGTATGTCATAAGTTAGAAGTTTCTTTTTGTGATGAGTTGATAAATAAAGATTCGTCCATGTTCTCTTCTGATAGTTGGCTTTGTTGGTTTTCACACATTCCTATGCATTTAGAAAGACTAGAATCTGCCAAGATTTTTTTCTTTACTAAAATCTTTTGGATATAGAAAGCAAACAATGCCTGGAAATCCTTGTGTTATATGCTTTTAGTAGCATTCTCTTGTGATACCAGATTTCCAAATCTTCACGGTTTGTCTTTTTTATAATCTGGACCTTTTCTTTTTTGTTTTGGCAAAAGAAACTGATTCTTTTAAATTGGTTGAAATTGTTCAACATAAGCTTAAGGGTACAAGTAGCACTTTTTTCTCAAATATTGATACATGTTTTCTCAAACTTGCAGCTAACAAACTCTAAAGCTACTGGGGAGGTTTCGGCATTTAAGGTTAAGTGCTATGTTGAGAGATCACTTGAAGCTGCATGCAGGCGGGTTAGTTTCTTGATAAATTGCCTATATGGCTTAATCGATCGTTTATAGTGTTTACTTAATGATTATAATTTATATGATGACTACCAGGTAGAAGATACCATTAATCTCATATCTAAACTGGAGGGAAAGCATCCATTGGCTTTGCTTGCCAGTGAACTAAGATTGACTGTTGAAAGAGAACTGACCGTCTTTTCACCTGTCTTACGCCAATGGTGTTCAGATGCATGGATGGTTGCTGCTGCACATTTACACCAGTATTTTGGAGAAAGACTGGTTTGTTTTTTACTTTCAAGTTGAGAAGTTGGCAAATTGTCATGTCTCTGGTCACATCAAGATCCCACAAACTTGATAATTTGGTGATACTCGTTTTGTAGAAACCCTTTCTAGAAGATGTATCCCTTTCCGAAGATGCGATATCAGTGCTTTCTGCAGCTCATCACTTAGAGGATCACTTGCTTCAAACAATCGAAGATGTATCCCTTTCTGATATTGATTTGTACCAGGTCAGTGTATGCAAAACCTAAATGCCTGTTATTTCGATTGTTTATATGTTAGAAGCCATGGAACCGGTGCTGCTCATGGTCTCATTACGCTGACTGATGGTTTAACCTCTACTGAATTGTTGCATCATGAATAATAATTATTTATATCCAATTTGACTCGCATTTAGATTCGTTTTTGATCAGTCTCTTTCTTCCATGCATTATTAATGCAGATTGATAAAATAAGCCAACCAATCATTCTTGATTGGTTGATCTCTCAACATGAACGCATACTGGAATGGACTGGACGTGCTTTCCATCTCGAGGTTGGATTTATACTTTGTTGATCCAGATCATCTGTGTGTTGCTGCATATATTCTTTCATTCGAGTTTAGCTGAAATAGTTGAAGTTATGGTTGACCTTTTTTTCTCATCTTTAAAATGTGTCAGGTTACCTCATGTATCTAAGAAATTAAGAAGTTCCATTAGTTGGTCTTTAAACACACAATTTATGTGTGCTATTACCATGTTAGTAATATTTCCTTATCATGTAACAGGTCTGGGAACCTTTATCGAATCAGCAGAAGCAAGCAGCTTCCGTTGTAGAAGTTTTTAGGATAGTAGAGGAGGTATGCAGAGACCTATAACCTTTATAATTATGCCACTCATTTGCATGTAATGTGTGTGTGTGTGGTATTACCATGTTTCTCGATAGCCTATACAAATGCCATTCACTTTAATGTAATTGTAAGATCTTTGCGTTGCAGACAGTAGACCAATTATTCAGGCTGAGTCTTCCAATGGATATATCACACTTACAAGCATTGCTTTCAATAATTTTTCATGCCTTGGATGGTTATTTGCAAAAAGTGGTTAGCCAGTTAGGTACCACACATCTATGTACCGGAATGCATTCTCTAAAATCTTACTTATTTCTGCTTCTCCACTGCTCATTGTGTAGGTTAATAGTTGCTCATGCATAAAAATTATGATGGTCGTCGTAACTTTTATCTTGTCTTGTTTATAGCTTTACTGTTTGTTGCCAATTTAAGTTATAAATGTATTTTTTACATGGACACAGTTGACAAGAACCATCTATATCCTGCTCCTCCTCCTTTAACTCGATACAAGGAGACAATGCTCCCGATAGTCAGGAAAAAGGTGGTTGAGAGTCTACTTCTTGATGAGGAAGTGGATGACAAGTTAAAAGGGTTGACAGGGGTGAAGCTCTGTGTCAGATTAAATACTCTTCAAGTGAGCCCCAATCTGCCTTAAATAGTTTCACTTTGTCATGATGAATTTTGTAAACATCGTGAAGATTTATTAGTGTCTGGATTTGAGATATTATGTAATGATGTGTAATGGAGAATGCAGCGCTTTTGTTTTTCATGTAACATCTCATCAAAGTCATGATTAATAATATGATTTTTTTCAATGATATGCAGTATATGCAGAAGCAAATCAATATACTGGAAGATGGAATTAAAAGTTCATGGGCATCTACCATGGCATCTGGATATAGTAGACACTGTAAGTTCTGTTTGTACATGGATATAGAAGTTTTCTTTAATAGTTTATACACGTAATTTTTAACCCATTGAGGCAGAGTTTCCTCAAAAGTATTTTTTAGATTTCTAACTTGTATCTGTTCTATTCAGCTAAATTACCTACGGAAACTACGGAGTTTATGCAGACTGACAGTGAATCAGTTGATGAACTCTTTGTAGCCACCTTTGACAGCATCAGAGATTCAATAGCTGATGCTATCAGAAAAATTTGTGAGTTAGTTGGTGAGTTGATGACCTTTGCTATGTTCCATCATTTATTTAGTAAAATGTGCATTATATTACCATTACATCATGGTATTGTTTGCTGAAACTGTAGGAACCAGAGTCGTTTTCTCAGATTTAAGAGACTCATTTCTTTTTCGTTTATATCATGGTACTGCTGAAGAAGCTCGATTGGAAGATTTACTTCCACAAATTGATAGTGTAAGTACCTCTCACTTCCTTTATAATATGTCTGCGCTTGTTTCTTCACTTTCTGTAAAGTTATAACTCAATAGTTTCCAAGTTCTCTTCACAGTATAGATAATTTTGACGGGCATTTTGCAGGTCCTGAATCGTGTATGTGGTCTAATTGATGATACACTTAGAGACATGGTAGTGGCTAGTATTTATAGGGCTGTTCTGGTAAGAGCTTTTTCACTTGAGCTATTATGGAATGTCATTTCAGATTCTGATCTATAATAGTTTCTATTTATAGGAAGGCTATGTATGGGTACTACTGGATGGAGGTCCGTCGTGTGCATTTTCTGATTCAGATATATCCCTGATGTAAGATGACCTAAATATGTTAAAGGTGCATTGCTGATTTCCTCTCTCCAAAACTAAACAGATCTCAAAGTATAGGAAAATCACGCAAAAATCTTAGATATATGGTTTACTAGTAATATGCATATTGTTTCCTATTTATTCATTGAACTTCACTTATGGGGCATGAATTATGCTACCTGGATCCAGGATCTTTTTGTTGCTGACGGTGAAGGTCTTCCACGTTCACTAGTGGAGGTGGAATCAAAATTTGCCCATCAAGTTTTGAATCTTTTTTCTCTTGACGTATGAAGCTTTAACCCAAGTTCTGTTATTTTTGAAATAATTTCTCAGGTTATGATATTGACATACTGACATGCATTTTTCCCCTTTTCCTTCTACAGGCTGAATCAGTTATTCATATGTTGATGATGGCAAGTGAAAACTTGTCCACAGGATTTGGATCCGGAATTCGTGGGCAGAGATCTTTGGACGATGCTAACACCTTAATACGTGTTTTATGCCATAAAAAGGATAAAGAAGCCTCCAAATTCTTAAAAATACACTATCACTTGCCTTCATCTTCAGGTGCTTATTTTGTTTGATTTGAATCTAATTTCTGGAATATACAAAACGGGATATTGACATTTTCTTCCTGTATATCGTATGTATACAGATTATGTCGACACCCCATCATACGAGTCAACTCCAAAATCACCCATAGGAGCAGACTTTTTAAGAAGTGCATCAGTCCGATGGGGTGAGAAAGGTAATAGTAGCTTTAGATTGTTAAAAAAGAGGTTTCAGGATGTTCAAGGAGGTTCATTTAGATGGAACTAGATGTTCATATATTTCGACATCAAACAGCCGGGTTCATAAGGATATTAGTTCATATTAGATTTTTTATATAGATCATGTTGTTGTTGGAGATTTTGACACAGCAAGAGAAATATAGAAGTAATTTTATGGTGCTTGCTTCTTATTGATAAACATAAGATGCCTTTAAATAGGCAATACAAACCCACGATGATTCAAAGATATGAAAAAAAAATTTAGCCTAAAATACCTCAAGTGACTGACTACTTCTACCAACGTATACTAAAGAATATAATCAGTCAACATGACTTATTCAAATACCTAAATAAAAACGTGAGAATTAATTAACTTCCAACATTCCCCCTTCATTCGAACGTGCACATTCCTAGCTGAGCACTGAGTTCTTCATGCTTCATTTGTGGCAAACTCTTTGTCAACAAATCTGCAACCTGCTCATTGGTTCGACAACTGTCAAGTTGAATCTCGTCTTTCGTAATCAGCTCTCGTATGAAATGATGCTTAATATCGATGTGTTTAGTTCGACTATGATGTACTGGGTTCTTGGCTAACATTACCGCTGATAAGTTATCACACTTAAGAATTCCTCGCAACCAAATTGCTTGACAAGCTGATGAAGAAGCTGTGACGTACTCTGCTTCTGTTGAAGATAAAGAGTTGCTTGCTTTTTTGAACTCCAAGATATAGCAGCGGTACCAAGAATAAAACAATTACCGGATGTGCTTCTTTTGTCTTCTACGGAACCGGCCCAATCACTGTCAGTGAAACCTTTAAGACTAAAATCATCAGTCTTGTGAAACCAAATACCATAACTTTTAGTTCCTGCCAAGTAACGAAGAACTCTCTTTGCTGCTCCAAAATGATGCATTGTTGGACAATGCATAAACCTAGATAAGACACCAACAGAATAAGCCACGTCGGGACGAGAATGAGTAAGATAAATTAGTCTCCCAACCAAGCTTCTATAAATTCTTGCATCTGTCATCCTTGTGCCATCTTCCGTTTTTAACTTTTCGTTGACATTCATTGGTGTTCCAACAGTTTTGCAACCCCACATATTAAATTTCTTCAAAGTGTCTTCCACATACTTTCTCTGTGACATGAATATTCCTTCTTGACTTTGAATGATCTCCAATCCAAGAAAGTATTGCAACTCACCCAAATCAGTCATTTCAAACATACTTTTCATAGATGTTTGAAACTCTCGTATAAGCTGTGGGGATGAGCTAGTATAGATCATATCATCAACATAAAGACTCACAATCAATAAATCATCCATACCTTGCCTCTTGATGTAAAGAGTTGGTTCATGAGGGCTCCTTTCAAACCCATTGTTGTGAAAGAATTCGTTAATTTTGCTATACCAAGCACGTGGTGCTTGTTTAAGCCCATATAGAGCTTTTCTCAATCGAAACACTTTGTCCTTCTCAGTTTTTCTTTCAAAACCTGGTGGTTGACTTACGTATACCTCCTCTTTTAGATCACCATTCAAAAAGGCAGATTTCACATCAAATTGAGATATCTTCCATTGATACTGAGCTGCAATGGCTAAAATAATACGCACGGTTTCAAAACGTGCAACGGGAGCAAACGTCTCTTCATAATCGATTCCTTGTTGTTGTGTAAATCTTCTGACCACCAACCTAGCTTTATACTTTTGTACACTTCCATCTGCCAAGTATTTTGTTTTAAAAATCCATTTTAAACTAATGACATTTTTACCTTCTGGAGGATCGACTAGCTCCCATGTTTGATTTCTTTGTATTGCTGACAATTCTTCTTTCATTGCAACTCTCCATTCTTCTACTTCCATGGCTTCTTCCACACTAACCGGATCACCAGCAAATAGAGCCATGGGTGGTGGTGTGTTCTCCCTCTCAATCGGAAACCGTCTCTTAGGAACATGACCACGCTCACTTCTACGTAGTGGAGTTGGATTGTTAAGAGAAGACTCTTCAAATACCTCTTCGGATGAATCTGTTGGACTTGAAGTTTGTGATGAAGAGGTTGAAACTTGTGATAAGGAGGCTGAATTTGATCCTTGAAAATTATGATTTGGATTTGCTTCTTCTTCTTCCATAATACTCTGTTCTTCTTCATTTTCAACTTGAGAATTATGGTTCTTGTTTTTGCCTTCCCAGTTCCAACCTGCATGCTCATCAAATACGACATCGCGACTAATAGTAATCTTCCCACTTACAGGTTCGTACAAACGATAGGCTTTCGAATTAGAGCAATAACCAATAAAAACGTGTTTTTGTGACTTTTGGTCTAGTTTATGTCGTGTGGCTGTAATCAGTACATAGCAAATGCAACCGAAGACTTGTAAGTGACTTACCATGGGCTTGTTTCCATTCCATGCTTCATAGGGAGTTTGGTTCCATACGGATTTTGTTGGTGAAATATTAAGAATATGAACAGCAGCAACAACTCCCTCGGCCCAAAAACGAGTCTGGCATTCCTTTTTGCTTTAGCATAGACCTAGCCATTTCCACAACCGTTCGATTCTTACGCTCTGCTACACCGTTTTGCTCGGGAGTATATGGAGCTGTGAGTTCCTTTTTTATCCCGTGCTCGTTACAAAATACCTGAAACTCTGTTGAAGTGAACTCACCTCCACGATCAGTCCGAAGCACTTTCACATCTTTCCCGCTTTGCTTTTCAACAAGAGCTTTAAATTTTCTAAAGCATTCAAAACTTTCTGATTTGTGCTTCAAGAAATAAACCCAACTCATCCTGCTAAAATCATCAGTAAATAATAGGAAATATTTGCTGCCAGACAATGATTCGGTCCTCATTGGACCACATAAATCAGCATGGATGAGTTCCAGTATTGCATCAGCTCTCTTAGATTTTCCTACGGGAAATGACCGTTTGGTTTGCTTTCCGACCACACACCCTTCACAAACATTTTCCTACGGCTTAATGATTGGAAGACCGCTCACCATTTGTTTGTTCTTTAGCAATTGTAGCCCTTTGATGTTGAGATGACCGTATCGCTGATGCCATAACTCATTTTCTGCTACCCCTTTGCTCACCATAGTTGTTTCTGTATATTTAGTGAAATTAAGTGGAAACATGCGATTTGATGACATATGAGAACAAGCAAGAATTTTACCAGTAGGTTTATGTGTCACAACACATTGACCATCATCAAATACTAACTTGTGACCAGATTCCATTAATTGACCCACACTCAATAAATTATGTGCCAAACACGGAGCAAATTGAACATCTCTGATATATTTCTTTTGATTACCTGTTGAGATCTCAGTTGTCCCTTTACCTTCGATTTTCAATTGCTTATTGTCTCCAAGCTTCACTTGAGATTTAATAGTTTCATCCAACTCTTTGAACTTCGAACGATCACCCGTCATATGATTTGAGCAGCCGCTATCGAGGTACCAGGTCTCGTTCTGTTCTTCTTCATTAGTAGCTATAGCCATGAACAAGAAATTATCTTCGTCTTGTTTTGCATAATTTATTTCTTCTGGTTTGTTCCAACAATACTTATCAGAATGCCCATTTTTGTTACAAAATGAGCATTTAAGCATAGAGTTTCGGCCACGGCCCCTTCCTCGGTAGCTTCCTCGGCCCCTTCCTCTCGTATGATGATATTCAGACTCCCCTCTAGTCTGAAAGGCCTTTTCTTCCTCATGCACGTTTGATCGGTTGATCCTTGTTTCATGAGATTGAAGAGAACCCATCAACTCATCAAACGAGAAGATAGATAAATCCTTAGATTCTTCAATAGCCGCCACCACATGATCGAACTTGGGTGGTAGGCTTCGTAAGACTTTAGCCACCACTATTGCATCTGATATTTGATCTCCGTATGATCTCATTTGCCCTACAATTGATGAAACTCGTGCGAGAAAATCTTGTACAGATTCATTATTTTTCATGAAAGAAGTTTCAAAATCACGTCTCAACGATTGCAGTTTGACCGTGATAACCTTGGAGGAACCCTGGAATTCCGTTTTGAGTGTTGTCCATGCTTGTTTGGCTGTGGTAGCTGCTGCTATCCTTGGAAATATGGACTCTTCTACGGCTTGTTGGATGAAAAACAGTGCTTTCGCATCTCGCTTTCGATGCTCTTTGTTGCGTGCTTCATCTTGTTGATTTTCTTCATAACCACTTTCAACATATTCCCAGAGATCTTGACTCTTAAACAACATAGTCATTTTGATACTCCAATATTCATATGAATCGCCTTTGAATATTGGAATAGGTGGTTGAGAAATGTTGACACTAGTGTTAGCAGCCATTACTTGCGTGTGAAATAAATTTTGAAGACTCAATTCCCAAAGGAAAGTTGGCTCTGATACCAATTTTGTTGGAGATTTTGACACAGCAAGAGAAATATAGAAGTAATTTTATGGTGCTTGCTTCTTATTAATAAACATAAGATGCCTTTAAATAGGCAATACAAACCCACGATGATTCAAAGATATGAAAAAAAAATTTAGCCTAAAATACCTCAAGTGACTGACTACTTCTACCAACGTATACTAAAGAATATAATCAGTCAACATGACTTATTCAAATACCTAAATAAAAACGTGAGAATTAATTAACTTCCAGCAGTTGTGATATCTGAACATTTAGTTAAGGGGCTTAGAATGCATGTCTGGTCCTCATTGCATTTGGCAATCATGTATTCATTACGTGTACAAGTGAACATGAATGTTCTTTATACAACCTGTCAACAAATGTTAATGTCGTAATTTTATAGAAGTTTATAAAAAGTACTCCGTGATTTTAGAAAAGTAGTCCGTAATTTTATCTTTAGATAAAAGTTTGTGTTTCTGTAAATTTTCTTTAATGAATTGGAGTAATAGTGTAACATCCGTTAAAGTTTATAAAAATACCTTGTGTATATTTATTTGTGATATGAAATGTGATGCAAAACCTAAATAGTAAAATATATTGATATTGATTAATTGATATTGAAGTACACATAAAATCGGTGTCTCTGTTAATAGGATAGAATCAAATAATAATTGCCAAATCGACACACGTGTATGTTAATTTTGAACTGTGATTTGGAGATAATATTTGTAATGCGAAAAATTAGGTAAATTACTTTTTATTTATTTTTCTGAATTCTCTATAACCCTATAAGTACACATCGATATTGCCTTAAAATAAAATTCAATAACAAGAAAAAGTTGAAGATGGCGAATTGCAGAATTTATGGTTTTATGAAACTAATTAAAACCAATTGTTTCCTTGTTCCGAGATCTTTATCACGTTTCCAGTTTCACTCGAATTCGTGTTCGATTGATGAAGTTACCAACGTGTTTGATCGAATGCTACAGACACAGCCTCTGCCATGTGTTGATAAGTTTACTCTCTTGTTAGATTATGTTGTTTCCCAATTTAAACATTATTCTTTTTCCCTTGATATGTTCAAACAAATGTGTGCCATTGGTATTCCTCTTACTAACTACTCTGCCAATATTGCAATAAATTGTTATTGTCAATTGCAACAAACCAAACATAGTTTCACCATCTTAGGCTGTTGCTTTAAACAAGGTATTGTGCTACCTCATGCCTCCACTTACAATACCATCTTAGATGGTTTTATCGGTGAAGATAAGACTCACGAGGCCGAAAGATTGTTTAAAAAGCTTTTCAACAACGATAATCAACTACTTTGCGAGCCTGATATTGTCACCTACAACACTATGATTAAAGGGCTCTGTAAGGTCGGCAATAACTTTACTGCAATTGCTTTGCTTAGACTAATGGATGGAAGAGGTGGTTGTTATAAACCTGATATAGTTTCATATAATACCATCATTGATAGTCTTTGCAACGATGTAGTGGTAATGATAGATGACGCTTTTAAGCTCTTCAAAGAAATGGTTTCTCTTAAAGGTATCCGACCTGATGCGGTTACGTACAACTCCTTGATTTATGCCCTCTCTAAGTTGGGCCGTTGGGTCGAGGTGTGTGAGATGCTAAAACAAATGAAGGATGAAAATATCTCTTTAGATATGAGAATGTGTGATACACTAGTTGACGCCCTTTGCAAACAAGGTAAGTTAAAAGAGGCAGAGACTATTGTCCTCATGATGCGTGAAAGAGATGAGTATCTTCCCGACGTAGTCACATATAATTCACTTATTGACGGTTACTGTTCTCGACGTCAAATGCGTAAAGCATTCATCTTATTTAGTAGGTTGGAAACTATAGGCGTGAAACCTAATATCGTTACCTTCAACAAGTTACTAGATGGGTGTTTAAAGGATTTGGATGACGAAGAGGCTATGATTCTGTGTGATGTGATACCTGAAGAACTTCTCAACAAGGTGACTCACTTCCTTTGCATAGGGCTAATCACTGGGACTAACCATCATCATTATCGATCAAAATCCGGATATAAAGACTGCAAGTGCAGTTATTTATATCATTTATATATGCACGGCAACTCGTATGAAAGTGCACTCGAGTTGTTCCACTTCATGGATGGACATAAGCTAAACTCAAATATTGAAGCGTACAATATCCTCATCTTTGGTGCAAACAACTGCGGAAAGTTTGATATTGCAAGGCGTCTTTTCCACGAGCTAACTGTTAAAGGTTTGCAACCTGATGATGTGACTTATACTCTGATTATTCGTGGTTTTTATCAGGAAGGTCTATTCAAGGATGCAAAAAGAATTTTTGTTATAATGAAAAAGAGTGGTTTCTTGCCGGATGGTGTCGTAGATATTAATCATCTTCCCCTATGCTATTTGGAAGAGGATTACTTTTGTAAGTTGGCTTGTTGGCTTTATGACATGGGTGGAAGATGGTACAAAACTGCTCCTCCACTTCTTGCAACTCATCTGGCTACAGATTGTTACGAATCAAATTATATATAGCTAGCTAGACAGCCCTTTTCTGAAGTTGCTGCGTAAGTTTGTGCCAAATAACTCTAAGTATTTATGACGTTTCCGATTCTTATTAGTAGTAATTTACATCTGCAGGTAGGTCCCAGAACCTACTTTACTTTCTAATTGAAGTTGCAACAACTTTCTTTTTCGGTGTCCAAAATAATCTAGATATTTTATTATTACTATAGCTTTCTTTTGAACAATATCCATGGATAACTAAGAGGACATGTATTATTTCTCTCATAGAATTAATATCTTCAGTTTCATTAAAGTTTACATAAATGGGTCACTAATAGCGTTTAATAGAATTATACAAAATTCAATGTATAAAATGTGCTTGTGTCCTTAATATTTACATTAATGTTTAATTTTATAATTTATTTAACACTATATATAAAAGCATCTCTATATATTTGACTCTTAAATCTTAAAACATAATTGAAATTACTAATCTTCTAATACTATTTATAAAACATCTATCTATATATATTTGAATCTTAAATCTTAAAACATAATTGAAATTACTAATCTACCCCATTTTACTCATAATTGAAATTGACTAAAAACAAGAAAGTATTTTATTCCAATATTTGAGCATCAATCAAATCAAATATCTAATATATAATTACATATAAAATATTTATTAATCAGTTGAAATATTATCTGTATAATGACAAATTTTTTTATTATTAAAAATAACATACCATTTGTAGAACATACAAACAATAAGCAAATAAATTAATTGACACCCGATGTAATGCGTGAGCAATATTCAAGTTTTTAATAGAACTCATATACATAAGGATCAATAAACTAGTATTTTTAGTTTTTGTATTAAAAGCCACATTCCTTGTCACGTCAGATTCACTTAACATCTCATCAGTATGTTGACTAACTAACTGTTAAGATTTGAAATTTCGGTAAATATACCCCTAAATGTGATAAGTTGAAACACCGAGTACTTTCAATGAAAGAGAGTCCAATGCATACCCCACATTGAAAAAAATTTGGATTTGTCACTTCTTTCTCAGCGATTTGGACGACCGTTTATATTATGTTTGTTATATAATTTTTTTCATTGGCTATCAGAGAAATCTTACTCGAACTAACTTTGTTGACATATCGGTTCCAAAAAGATACCCCAGTCAAAATAGCATCCAGGAACAAGCAAATTCAGTCGAACGACGAATTCTTGGGTGGAAAAAGGAAATAAAAGGTAAGTGTCGAACCAGCGTGCTTTAAAACTGCAGGTCTTAGCAAATCCCAGGTTACGAATACCCTGCAAACCCGTGAAACCGGGCAAACCACCAGCCCTCCATAAATCTAGATTATTAGGCTGGAGCTGGTGGCCCCAATGAGTTGCAGTTTTCAGGTTCGAACTTAAAACCTTCTTTGAAGAATCTCAAAACCCTTACTTCCGCACCACCCCGTTTGTTATGTAACATAATTATAAAACTACTAATGAATTATCTTCAACTTGCATCATAAATCCATCTTTAAATCATAGGCTAACTCTTATTACCCTAATAGATCTAAGACCAATTCAAATTATATGATACCTAGGCCTGGCTCTTTCCCATTTGATTTCTCATCTTATATAGATTTGTGTTTCTTCATGAATCACCACTAGTCTACAAGAAGATAACTCAAGAATCATGTAATAAATAAAAATAGAGACGTAAGCATATTTGATTTATTGTTTGTGTGAACTAAAATTATGTGAGCAAACAACACGAAGCTGATAATGGGAAAGAAAACATACATTGGCAGTTGGCACAGCAGAAAGGCACACAAATTGATGCATATATATAATCTAAGTTTGGCACAACTTCAATGAGTTGTAATAGTATTTCAATTATCAGTGCTAGCGTCAGGACCTCAATGAATCGTGATTTATGAACCAAAAAGAGAAAAGCAAACACACAAAAAACAGAAGTTGATGTAACCCTAGAGAATTTTGACAGGTGAAACTGATAATCTTACTAGACCTCCTCAAAGCCGTGGGTGCGATTCTTGATGATATTGTACTTGCAGAGCGGACAGGTGGCGTTGATATAGAGCCACTTGTCTATGCAGCTGCAATGAAAATGATGGGAACATGGAAGCTCTCGTAGCTCGGCTCCATCATCATAAGCTGAGAGACATATGCAACACTCCTACAGGTTTAGCATTAACATGAGTGCTCCGTTCAAGAAAGCCAATACTTATAAGAGAACAATAATAATCAGAAGTGACAATCTTAACCTATTGATAATCAAAACCAAATAAGAAACCTCAAGTGTTTGTGATTCGCACAACAATGAGTTAGGTAGGCTTATAGACCAGCGTAAATATTACCTGAAGACTGAAGTGGTGCTGTGTTGAGTAGTTGAAGATTTAGCAAATTAAGCTTTATAAGATTCTTATGTATCAACTTTTCTTACTTATATTAATTAATAACTTTCACTAAATAAAATATAACAAGAGATAACAATATATATATATATATTATCACTCCCAAAAATAACCTAAATCGTTTATATTTGTTTCCAACGGTATACTAACAGTTGTACCGTAAAACTGCAAAATGTAGAAGTACAAGGTAGGGAAGTCTTTTTTGGTCAAACTCGAGGGAAATTTACACCTACATATTGCAACAGTTACTTCTTTTAGGAAGCTTTCACGTTACATTGGACTCCGAGATCCTTTTGATCTGTTCATATTTAAATTAAAGAGTAGTTTGAAATGAGAAAGTAGTCATGTTGGGGTAGCACAAGGGAATTATTGAGGTTTGAGTCCTTTCACGGACCCAAACACAAGTCCATCTATAATGTTAACTTTGCAATAACTAGTTGGATTGTAATTAAACTTAATGTAGAGTTGTAGACTATAAATCAGTTTACAACATTTCAAACTTTACAGAGTGGTTAGGTGTGTGTGTGTGAGAGAGAGAGAGAGATCTTACAGCATTTTCGGGTGAGAGAACATGTTCAATGGGTGTGTCAGTGCCATATTCAGTCATTACTCCTCCACAAAGACCTTGTATCTCATCGTCAGTTTTTCCAGCTCCATCTTCACGGCGAAATGTGAATTTTGGCAGCAGTTCGATATCCTCTTTGCTTGCTCCTTCCTGCATTAAAAAAGAAAAGGAAAGAATGAAGTTTAACAAGCTAGTGACTCCAAACTCATTGTTCTATATTCATGCTAACAAAAGCAAAACAGAACTGTACAATGACCACCACAGTTAATGCATGCGATGATTATCTTGCTAACTTGCCCAAGAGGCATAAACAATATACTTGTAGAACACTGCAAATTCTTGAGCAGTCTTTCTTTTTCTTTTCTAACGGAAAATACTCACACACACAACCTAATATGGCGGAACACCTTTGCTACCACTAGGCCAAAGACCTGTTGATAGTCTTGAGTAGTTTTTGTATGATGGTGTTGATGAAGTTTGTAGAAGAAAAACAGAAATGGAAACAGTGAACTTTTAAGGCCCAAATGATGTTCCGTTTAGAAAGAGCACTATACTATCATAATGAAGGCCCCAGCAATAACAGCTAAAGGCTAAAGTGGACCCATAAAAAGTATGTTTGGGTTTTAATGCCAATGATTCTACAAGAAAGCTAGAAATATAGAATATAGCTACATGCTAAAAACATGTTAATCGTACGAAAACAAATAAAGGTAGACAAACTTTAAAAGATGCAAAATTGCCACTAAGAAATGTGAATGTGGAATGTTCATGTACAAGAGGCAGAGTTTATACCAAAGATAAAGAAAAGGAAGTGACGAAGTGTCATATTCTTTTGAGACATATCATACCAAGGTATAAAGTTGACAAATTTCAAAAGAATAGATGATGCTAAACTACATGATCATAGAGACCTTTCTAAAATTAACAAAATGATATGCGGAACAAATAGCTCATGGTTTACCTGATCAGCAACAGCATACAAGACAGCAATTATACACGGAAGACAACAACAAACCGCAATACCAATAACACATGCCAGGGCAACACAGAAAACAACAAAAAAGACATCAAACGCCAAGAAAATTACACAAAGCCTGCATTCGAAAAACCATATAATCCATTAGTAATCACTAATATAAAAAACATCAGTACCAAGGAAAAAAGTAAGTAAAACACACCAGTATAGTTTGGGCGAATCCTGTGCCAATGCTTGCCCACCAGATGAAACCCAATAAAACCCAAGAATCCACCAAACGAACGAAAACATCGTATTTGCAGATTCCAAATACTTCGCCACCCCACTGCAAAATATACATTGTTAATAACTACTTATGGAGTGTTTGGCAAAGCTTATTTTCTCGGCTTACTGGAAACTGGAAAATCATATAAGCACAGTTTTGACGGCTTATGAGTTTATCGGCCTTTTCAAATTTCAATAAACCGGAAAAATAAGTTTACCAAACACTCGGTTCATAAGTTGTACATAAAAGAATATATGCATAGCAGCATAACTATATATCAATATATCAAGTAATATATCATACCTATTGTCATTATTAGTCAAATTTGCCAAAGTAACATACTGACTACTATTTCTAGACCCATTCCCACTACCACTACCCTCATCGGAATCACCATTTGCAGCCCATCGCTGTTCGCGTCGATTCTTATACTCAGTCCAAACACACACCATATGCACAACACACTGCACACCATACCCTACAATCCAAACCCTCAACCACCAAACCGGCAATTCATCCTGACTCAAAATCAAAACAAGAACAGCTACAAATACAAACGCTAAATTCCATACAAGATCAAGTATCACCACCGGTTTCGAATACGCCCAATCGCTTTGTCGTTCTTCCAGCTGTTCAGCTGCAGTCTCCCTAACGAGCATCGAGGGTTCCCTCATCATTCTCCTGCTACTTGCTCGCCGGAGAAACCGTGCAGCGTCACGTAAACTTTGTCGCCGGAGTGATCGCCGGTTCCGATCATCTTCCCCGGAGTAAAGTAACGGTGTTGTTCCCGGAATGTTACCAGAAGGACTTGGAGCTAACATTCTTCACAAGTGTAAAACCCTAATTTCTTAATTTAATCAAATCATCTCATATATAAATATGTATATACATAGATACAGATATAGATACAATATAATTGAATTCTGAGTAAATACACGAAAAACCTGGAGAAATTGTCAGCGGATTTGATGAATATGTAATAACGGAATTGGGGGTTTGATTTTAATTTGGGAATTACAGATTCGAAATAAATGGGATTTTATTTATATATTTTTTCGTATGTTTTGACTTGACTTGATTGTTTTTATTAGTAGTTGTACTTTTTCTATGTATGAACAGTGGTTGGTATTTTTGAAGGTGGGCCCTACCTGAAACGAACACCTGATTTTGCGGGTAAACTAAAACTTCTGTGTATCTTTAGTGGATATATTATGGGTTATGATTTTGCCACAGGCATTTTTACTGCATACACAAGAAACAAATACAAATTGACAATTATACCCCTTATTCATTTGTCTGGCTTTAGTGGTTGCCCTCCGAACTCAACGCACACTTCAACTTCTCTCTCACTTCATGTTTTCTGAATACACATGTTAATTTAACTTCAAAACTATGAAAACTACAGGACACCATATATTGATTTTATATTCCATTTAAATTAAACAAAATCCCCAAAAAACATTCAAGAAGAATAAGAGCCGTAATAAAAAGAAATCAAACAGCTTCATCATAGAGATGTAAACCCAATTAGATAAGAGAAAAAATCTATCACATACATGTAAAACTCAATTGGGTTTCCTCTCAATGATAGTTCAAATGGTCGTTTCGTAATTTCATATACCCCGATTGTATCACATAAATGTCATCCTTATCACAAATCAAGTCTCGACCTTTTCAGTTATAAATGACGTTTTTCTTTTCATTCTCCTCATGAAAGCATAAAAAGATAATATGTGAAATGTGTTCGTCATTAAACACAAAAGCTCTCAAAAATCAAGGTTATAGATGAATTGTGGGAAAATAAAACCCAAAATTTTAATGGGTTTTCTTTAACTAAATGATTTTTGGTGGGTTTCTTCGAAAGTGGAGCTTAGACGTTGTCGGGTTTTGTCCGACACCGGTGAGGTGAAGCCATCAGAATTGAAAGATAATAGTACAGGGGATTTTGATGATGAAAGATTAAAAGGTAAAAATTGTGTAAAAGGAGACTATGTGAGAGAGAGAAAAAATAAGGGAAAAAAGATAACTGTGTATATAATAGAAGTATCAGACGGTTAACTATCAAGAAGTAATTGAGGGGTATAATTGGCAACTAATATTTTGTACCTGTGTAGGCAATAAAAAACCTGTGTAAAAATCGGGAACCTATATATTATACACATGGAACACTGTGTTCCTCCCAAGCTTCACACATATCACCTTTGGAAATTATCATTATTATCATACATAATTAAACTAAAAAAGAAACCAAACAAAAAATAAAAATAAAACATATTCACATCATATCAGGCTTCAAATTTGTTTTCATCCTCTTATCTTATCTTATATTTTAATTTTTTATATATATATTGTATTAGTAGATATATAAAATACACATTAAAAATCAATTTGAACATGACATGTGTCCTAAACTTTTATTCATAATCTTTTTAACTTAATTTTTAATTTTTTATAACTTATTCTTAATCTTCATATCCTACTTCTTTTCTCTTTATATTATTAAAAACCCTCTTGCTTTAAAAATTGAGATATAAGTTTCTTAAAAATTTACATGTTTCAGATATTAAATTTTTTGACAACTACACTAAAAACAAGTACTAAAAAAATAAAAATAAATAAATATATAAATCTACTTACATAATAAATATTTAAAAAATGATACTATTCACATAATTAAGAATCTTTTAACATCATAAGTAAAATTTCATTAAACTTGGCCAATTAATAAGTGATTCATGCATCAGTAACTTTAATCTCTTATTTCTTGACATAAACATATTTGTACTTTTTAACTTATTAATTCATAATAAATAAAATCAGATTGAATTAGATCGAGATCTTAAGATTCTATGTTCATGATCGAGATCCTAAGCAAATTCTATAATTTTTAAATCCTACGTAAGATTGAGATCGTCTTTGTTACCAAGATCATAAAATTACAAGATTTTAAAATCGAGATCTAAATTTTAACAAGCTTGGTTTAACGTGATTGGGTTGTATTAAGCGGAACCCATAAAATTTACTAATTGTACTTATACGATTACGTGTAATGTATATGGTCAGTTGCATGTACTTATAGAATCGGGTATAAGTTCGATAGAGTAGGTAGTTATATCTTCAACAATTCGGAGCAATAATCGTTCTCTCATACGAAAGCGACATTTGAAATACTTCTTGGAGTAGTTTCGAGTTTTCACCAATGTAATCCTTCATTAACGTTTGATGTGCATCAACCTAATCACGATATATGTACCGACGTATACGTAACGATTAAAACTGTCAGCTTCTTCTCGTAGAATTAAAACTTTATTCTTTTGCATCCTACCAAATCAACCCAAGATTTATTGTATCTGTTTGGGAGGTGCCAACCTATTTGCTTAATTAAGTACCAATCTACTTGCATATGTGTGTGTAGTGTGTACATGAGCCCTCCATAATGTAGGATGCAGACGTTGGATGTTGGGTTTCATGCATGGTGGATTTATATTTTTTAATTATTGAAGATAAGACATGGTAAGAATTAAATTGTAATTTTGCTCATGGATGGTAGAGGCATATATTTGTATTTCTTTTGCATCCAGATATGGGATACCTTATTACTAGCTATTCTTATATATTCACTCTTCTTGTCCAATACTTTCCCGACCCTTTAGCCCAAACAAATTAAATATGTTTATATTCGTCATCCAACACATGTTGCGCCAAACCAATCGTTTCATTTAATTTGTTATGCTTGTTACTTTTGATATTGACCGTCAAAACCTGAATAAATAGGACATGCCTATAGATTGTTATTTACACTTCATACATTCAAGTAAATTCTCCTGCTGTCAAGTGCATTTTAGGTTCTTCAATATAAACAAAATGTATGTCATATCATATCATATCATTTTATATTAAAGGGTAATTTATATTTTGACTTCGTTTTTACACGGTTATGTGACAAATATAACAAACTAATTATTATTTTGAAGGATATCAAATATATCAAATTACCACACTGCAAGCATGTGTAACAATTAAGACATGACCAATGTAAGTATACTGAAAGAAAGCTATTAATCGTAGGATTCTCAGTAATGTCAGATGAACAAGGGTAATCCAACGCTCAAATCTAAGTTGGTTCAAACCAAGCGATATAATCTTTTGTCAGTACACAAGACTATCTAAGGCGAGCTAACATTTTGCATAGTTAAAGACAACTCATGATCGAAAAGTCGAAATTACTATCCGAGTTGAGTACAGTGAAAGGGTCTAGCAAAGTTGGCTAAACAAGTAAAGACATGAAATCAAACACCCCTAACACTACCACATGACCAAGTCTGTGAAAGACATCGATGATAGTTCAGTTTCTATGGACAAATCTCTGATTGACTCCATCAATGTGTTGCTCAAGCATTTCAAGACTAATAGGAATGTGAAAAAGGACCTCCCAAGAAGCTTGACGATTTATTAATAAATAATTAGAATCGATAATTATTATATTAGGGGCGAAAAAGAGTGTTTTGAATATTTAGGACATTGAGATTGTTAGACAAATGATTCATATATGGTTAAAGATTAGAGATAAATGATAATGTTATTTGTAAATAATAATGACTTTTTCACATATGAAATATACCATTTGGGGGATTATATAAATATTTCGCTAACTCTTTAACATCTCAAATGATGAACAAAAAATATGTAATTGTGTTGGAGAAAAGTTAAAGATATAATAAATGACCTTTTTGGTACTTAGGCGGTTGCAATTGTTTAAAATTTTGCGTAATGTGCATCATATTGAAAAACCTAAGTTTATAGTCGCATTACAAATTTTGCTTATAATACTCCGTGTTACAACTATTAATTTTTCTTCAATTTAACCTAAATATTTAATCAAATAAATCTCAAATATTAATTGGATAATTTGATTTGATTGTAATTTACTCGTTACGGTGGTGAAGTAACAAATTTTATCTTTTGATATGTTTGAAATTAAAATGGTAAATTTGTAGTTTTTACTTTATAATTAGTGGCAAATAAGAGCATTCTGAAACCAGTAATAGTAAATTTGCTCTTTTATTATCTATAGATAAAAGAATTGCTATTTTTACCGTAAATTATTTAAGAAGATTATTTATATTTATATATGATATATATTGCTAGTTTGTAGATTCGTGGTTACACGAACTAGCACATCTGAGTTTGTAAATGTAACAATGCGAAATGTTATATCTGAGAAAAGAAAGAGAACGTTTTCAAAAGACTTTCTAGATGTGATTCGAGCTTCAATACAACGATCGGCCATGCGTATAACTTGCAACCTTGTTTCATTGTAACACTCATTCAATTGATTGACGTTATAGAGTAACATTATAGATACTCCCTCCGTAAGAGTAAATACATGATTCGGAATGCAATCAGAGGTGGGATATGAAAGTCATTTCTCGGATATGGTGTTGTGTATGTTGATCTATAGTTTTGTGTTATTTTTTTGTATGGTACTGAGAATGTGAAATAACTGACCCTAAATTTTGATAAGACAATATCTAGTGCTGTCACCTTAAGAAGCTTTACTAAACACGATAACAATATTTACTTTAGGGTATTTTTCAAAAGCTCAAGTATCACTAACATATTTGACATTATTGCAAATGTTTGTATGAGATTATATTAGAATTTAGAAAACCAAATGTATTTGCAGTAATGACCTTTTTGTGGTGATCATGATATAGATTTTGAATTAAAAATTGTTTTTAAGAGTCCAACCATGCCATTGTTCAAAATAGTTTTCCAGAATCCTTCTGAGATTCTTCCAGTGATGTGTATTCTTTCACTAATTATACTTTTAAATATATTGTTTAAAATACACGAAGAAGCATGCTATTTATTGAAATCGGTTTAAGTTAACTTTTTTGTTGTTTGTTTCTTAGTATGAAATATGAAATTAGAGATTGGAGGTTAAGTGACTGTGTACATAGTATACTAAATAGGATTAATATTTAGGCTTTTGAAGATAAGTACGTATGCTTCTTATACTTGTGACTGCAAAGTTTTTGTTTTTCTGATGTTGGTTATGAGAAAATGTGATACGTTGCAATCTGACCCATTCATTCCAGCGAATTTAAATATTTTCAGAGTTGCAATAGGTGTGGATTCGTGGGGTTACATAACCAGACGAGTCAAAGACATATCCTTTAAATCTGATTGTGTATTCATCTTTTATTGATGTGGCAAAAAGGGTGGGTCAAGTGGGTGGCATAATTTGTTGAAAAGGAGATTTTATATTATGGGTCTAAATGGGTCTGGTTGGCTTGGGTCACGCCATGTATGTAATTCAGTCTATCAATTTTCTATAGATTAAAAAAAAAATTAAATATGACATGAACTGTATAATTTTCGTTAGGGAGAATTCCAACAGTTTCTCGTTGGTTGACAAGTACCAAATTATTAAATAAGCAATTCTGATTTTTTAAAATCTAAAGAGATAAAATAATTCTAATCTATCTAACTAAGCAACTTTGATTGAGCTATCTATGGAATTCAACTGATATGCAATCAATGAAATTTCACCTATGATTTTGTAATCATGTTCTAATTCTCATTGTAAATACTCCCCTTAAAGCTTACTGTATAGTTCAGAAGATGGTCTTAGTACATTATTGTTGCTACACATATATGGACATTTGACTTTATTAAAGATTAAGATGGACATTTGATATCTGGGATAATTATTATCGACCCTTTGAATTAATAAAATTATGGTTATATATATGCTAAACATTCAAATTCTAATGGTGATGTGATTCTATACGTATTCAAGATGTGGTGAAGGGCTGTAGCTATTAGCAATTAAGTTTACGTAGTGTTTCATTTGAGGTTTTCTTTTTGTTTTTTTTAACAGCAAAAGATTTAATCTATTGAAACAAGTATAGAAGAACTATACCGATTACAACATGAATGATGACATACAAATGAAATTTGTATGATTACATACACACGCTAATGTTAGAAGACCATGATGCAACACGGAAATAATCTTAACAATAGACTAATCCTCAATGAATAGACTCAAGTGTGAAAACATGACGGAAGCACTTGATCAAATAGAGCCACAAAAAAGCTAATCTTGAAAGAGACCTTTCAATAGCCAAATGAAACTGCCCTATGCGAACTATGAAGCCTTAAATATCTTGATGTTACCTTTGGATCCTGTGTCTATTCCTACATACAATATAATTATAATTATGTATGTATCATATTGATAGTCATCATGGAGTTAATTTAGATTACTGTGGTTAATTGAATTAATTGTCATCTTGTACGTACTTATAACTTTAGGTTAGAAACGTAAAACAACCCAATTTATCGTCAGCAACTTCTACAATATTACGACAAACTTATAGTCCTCGGAGTTCCTTAGGCCTGCTCCGGAGTTTTTGGTTGGACGAAAATAAGAGAAAATAATAGAACATGATAGAAAAGAAAAGAAGAGGAAGAACACTATTGCGTTCCCGAGTTGAAAAGAAGAGAAATTTTTTTTACACGTTTCGTGTTCTTGAGTTGGAGAGAAATGGAAAAAAATGTCATTTTCTAACTTGTTTGATCTTCCATCATTCCATTTCTTCTTACTTTTGGAGAGAAATTTTGAAGAGAAAAAATATCCAAATTCTCCTCCCACTTCTCTTCTCTAAACTTTATAAAAAAAATTCAAAAACACAATCTAATTTTTCTTCTTTCCACTTTTATTTTTTTCTTCTGAAAAAACTAATTTGGAATCGTGTCTTAAAAACTATAAGTCTAAGTTACATCATTTCATATAATTAAATTACTTTTCTTTTGAGCGTAAAAACCGCATTAAAAAGCTACCAGCATTGATTACAAAGCAATGAAAAAGATATCGTGATGGAAAGTTGGAATTTCAAGCTAGGGACTAAAGAGAAAAAAAGAAAGGAACAGGGGGTAAAAATGCATATTATCGTAAGATGAGTGTCAAAATGAAAAGATCCAAATACGTAGGGGGTAAAAAGTTAGGGTTTATAATCTTAATTCAATATTAATCCCCTTTCGTTTCTATTTTCCCTCCAAATTGAAGTATTTCTAGGGTTTCTTACAGGACTAAGATTCGATATCCTCAAAAAGAAAAATCCCAAATTACAAATGGCTTCTTCTTCTTCATCGTTATCATCTAGCGGATTTGAAATCCCGTGGGTTGAGAAGTTCCGACCGACGAAGGTTGCAGATATCGTTGGAAACGATGATGCCGTCTCCAGGCTTCAAGTTATTGCACGTGACGGTAACATGCCTAATTTGATCTTAGCTGTAAGTACTCGAACCCTAATTTTTCTCTCAAACTGATCATCAATGTGAACTTTTTTTTAGTGGTAAATAAACACAATATGAGCTTCATAACAGTATGTTTGGTTGCAGTTAGTTTACATTTATTCAAAACACGGATTATTCGTGTTGCAGTTAGTTTACTTTTAGGGTATTTTCAGAAGCTCCAGCATTAGTAAAATATGTCGTTTTCCAATGTTCAACCGTTCAAGTTGCTTCTGTTAAGGTCTATTTGACATTATTCCAGATGTTTGCATGAGACATATATCAGAATATAGAAAACCAGATGTATTTGGAGTAATGATCTTTTTCTGGCGATCTTGATATAGGTTTTCAGTTAAAAAAACTCGTCTTTAAGAGTCTAGTGATGACGTTCTTCAAAATCATTTTCCAGAATGTTTCTGAGATTCTTCCAGTGACGTGTATTCAATTACTCATTATTATTTTATATAATTAACTGAATATATACGGAGAAGCATACTATTTATTGAAATATGTTTAGTTTAACTTTTTCATTGTTTGTTTCTTAGTCTGAATTAGAGAGTGAAGGTAAAGTGATTTTGTACTCTGGTCTGAATTATTTACTTTTATTTGTTTTTACAGGGACCTCCTGGAACTGGTAAGACCACAAGCATATTAGCTCTTGCGCATGAACTGCTTGGACCAAATTACAAAGAGGCTGTTTTAGAACTGAATGCATCAGATGATAGGTTTAGTTATTATCTCGATTTCTTTAAGTGCTGTGAAATATTGGAATCTCACCATTCTTTGTTATTTATCTTTCAGAGGCATTGATGTTGTGAGAAACAAAATCAAGATGTTTGCACAGAAGAAAGTTACATTACCCCCTGGAAGGCACAAAGTAATTATTTTGGATGAAGCTGATAGGTAACCGACAACTATCCTTTTCATGTGGAATCTTTTTTCTTCTTATATAGCAGTCTTTCACATAAACAAGTTAAATCATCGCTAAGCCACATAGATATGCATATACACAATTTTCATTATAGGTTTTGTTATGGGGTTTATTGAATTCTACTTACTTACTGGGATGTAATTCAGCATGACATCTGGAGCACAACAAGCTTTGAGAAGGACAATGGAAATATATTCAAACTCTACCCGTTTTGCTCTTGCATGCAACACTTCTGCAAAAATAATTGAACCCATCCAGAGTAGATGTGCACTTGTTCGATTTTCCAGGTTGTCTGATGAAGAGATTCTTGGTCGCCTCATGGTTGTGGTCGATGCAGAACAGGTATCTTTCATATTATCTCAAAATAATTTTTAATTTTGTGGTATCCAACGTTTCCGATGATACTGCTACTTCATATGTATGTCGAGTTTTCATAGATGTATAATTAGTTCATTCTTTATAACTGATGTAGGTACCTTATGTCCCAGAAGGGCTTGAAGCGATTATTTTTACTGCTGATGGTGATATGCGACAAGCTTTGAACAATTTGCAAGCCACTTATGCTGGATTTCGATTTGTCAACCAAGAAAATGTTTTCAAGGTCTTAAAGTCTTCCATTCTATGTGAACTTCCAGAAATGAGAAATTTATACCGCATTTAAATGTCACTATAAACGTTATTTTGTTGTTCTTCAGGTGTGTGACCAGCCTCATCCCTTGCACGTCAAAAATATGGTTCGTAATGTTGTAGAGGGAAGATTCGATGATGCTTGTTCTGGTCTAAAGCAACTGTATGATCTGGGCTATTCTCCAACCGATATCATTACAACCCTTTTCCGAATAATAAAGAACTATGACATGGCAGAATATTTGAAACTGGAATTCATGAAGGTAACTGTTACAATCTTTGGATGTTATTAAACTGATACGATTAATTTTTATTATGAGGAAACTATAATAAGTTTTATTGTCTAGTATTTTAATTAGGGATATTATATTATTATCGGTATCTAGTTTATTTAGGTAAGTCTTAGGGAGAACAAGTTTGGTAAACTCTATAAATAGGGCTCTATAATTGCAATTGATTTTTGCTGAATATTATGAATTGATTTGGTTATCGATTAGGAGTGTTGGTTAACCTCAGAGAAAGTAAACCCTAGGAGAGCTTATCGACCTCTCGAAAGTTGGTTATTCTATCTTTTTATTATTTTATTTGTTTTCATCACGATAGGACAATTGGGTTCGTATCATAAACACGCTGAGGTTGAATAGCAGTCAGATTGGTCACCAAGTGAACTATGACCAGACTACTATTGACCCGGATTCAAAGTTACATACTATATGTTTTATGTCATTGAAATAAATATTGATGTTAATCAAATACTAATGTAGCATAAAAATTTAGAGAGTTTCTAAAGAATAGTAGAACACGCCTTGCATAATGTTTTCAAAAGTCTGAACATATAAGTTTATAATGAAAGTCAAGTGTTAAGTAAAATAAGTAACAAATTAATGTTTGAGTTTATGGTGTAGAAAAACATTGTCATTGACTGTTTCAGTTTAGGGGTCGCTAGGTGAAAGGTGGTTAACTTTTCTGGTCCCGGTGTCGGGATTGATAAAGACTGATCTTCTTTTTGGCTAGAGGTTTAACCGCTGAGTGGGATTGTACATGTTTTCAAACATTTTTTGACCCGATTCACAATTGTATCTATTAGAGGTTGCAGTTTCGGTCCAGTTAGTTGTGTTAAGAGTTAATCAAAAGTATATCTAAAGATGTTGAGAACCTGGACAAAAAGGATTTCGGGTCAACCCAACCTGTTACAAAGCGTGTGAACGTTGCTTGTTTTGTTCCATTACCAAACCTGTTTGACCCACTTTTTGCTATCTTTAGTGTCTCTGAATTTTCCTCTAGGTCTCGCTAAAAGTGAATTATCTTGTTTGTTTTCAGGAAACTGGATTTGCTCATATGAGAATCTGTGACGGAGTTGGCTCATATCTTCAACTATGTGGTCTGCTTTCTAAGCTCTCGTTGGCTTGTCTAACTGCCAAAGCAGCATAAATCTGCAGACTTTAGGCTTTTGTAGAACTGCAAACTTTAGGCTTTTCTGACCTATGCAAGATAGCTTAGGTCTCTTTTTCTTGTAACTATGGTTGGCCCAGTTAGTCCTCGAGTCATTTAAATTGTCAATGTGACATCACTTGTGGTATTTAAGTGGAAGTATGTATCTTCTTGAATTTTAATTCTTATTGCGGTTTCTCGATACTGTATTATTGTTGTGAGTTTGTTAAGATCACTTATTATTGTGAGTTTGAGCCAAAAAATGTGATAATGTTTGATTAGTTTTGTAAATAATGGAGTACTTATTATTCTTTTCAATGGACATTGATTTCTTATTTTATCATAACAACTTTTGTCATGCCACATTGGAAAATAGGCGTACTGGGATTGTTTGGCTTTTATAGGTGGGGAGTTTTCAGTAACCAATAGATATGGCATTTCCTGCTTAATCATTTTTTACCATCCCTATATTTTTTTTGGAATTCAGGCTCCTCAAGAGTATAAATGGGCTGCTACATCATAAACCTACACCTCTCAGAACAAAAGTACACGTTAGGCCCATTTCAACACCATAAAAATGGATCAAATTTTCCTCACCAATCATAATTTCTTAATAATAATGCAATTCCCAAGATTAACACTGTATTATCAAAGGCATAAGCTTTGTATACCAAATGATGTTCTCAATATATCAAGTTACATACTCACAATGCACAATTTCCAATACGATGTCACAGTTTTCAAGATGTTAATTCCTTTGTTATATTGGTAGATTTAGTACCTCCCTTTATAAATCGAAGGAGTAATAATTACATAATACAAAGGTAAAAACAAAAATAAAATAAAAAATACAAGTAAAGGACGTCTAACCTACCTCTCATCCACAACAGAATCCTTAAGCGGCCGTCCAGCCTTCATGATGATATGGATTGACTCCAAGTTTGTGCTGCCCTACACATCAAAAGAATTATTAAGAAAAAAAAAAGGTGTGAATTAGAAAGATGTATCCATATCATGACATTAGCTAAATGTAGTTAGCCCCCTTAATATATTCAGCATCCGAGTGTTAAAAGAGTAACTACATAACCAAATGAGTTTCCATGAAACTAACTTTTATATTAAATACATTATTAAAAGCACAAGAGCATAGCATAAAGCTAGATTTAATACTTGTTGTTGACCAAAGTAGGAGTGCATATAGACAAGAATTACTGTTTTGTATCAGATCTTCTGAATGTTATTATCCTTCACCATGCTCAACTACCTTGCGCGGATCAGAATCTATATTTTCTTTGGGGTAAAGGTGAAAGACTTTCATAAGCACTATCTTAGATACATTATCTTCTTTGTGGCCAAGAAGTGCACTAAATTTTTTTATGTGTAAGCATTTGCAGAATAACCAGCACAATTCATTTCTTTTAGATAGAACAATACCATGTTTACCTTATTATATTGAAGAAATCCTTGAGTAAAAAAGCATAACGCATGCCTCTGAATGTCATAAAAAAGCATAACGCATCTTCAAGTCTTCCAACATGACATAAACCATTGATGAGAGTCGTGTAAGTCACAATATTAGGAAAGATTCTCTTTTCATGCATTTCATCAATGAGATCCAAGGCTTTGTCAATCATTCTGATCCTGCAATACCCTTCAACCAAGATACTATAGCTAATAACACAAGGTGCAAAACGTTTTCTAATCATAAACTCGAAGATCTTTCGAGCATAATCCACTTCCTCAATTAAACAACATCCTCGCATTAGTGCTGTGTAACTGACATCACTAGGTATACACCCTTGTTCAATCATAATCTTGAAAACTTTTCTCGCATCATTCACTTTTCAAACCAAACAGTACCCATGGATTAGTGTTGTGTATATGAAAGTATCAGGTATCTCATCTCTTTTCAACATCAGTTTAATCTGTTTTTGTGCTTTCGCAGTGTCACCTTTTTTACAAAAGAAATCAACTATAATGTTCTATGTGACCACATTTGTTGAGATACATTGAGCTTGCATATCGCTCAACAACTTGTTCACCTCTTCCAAAAGCCTGAACCACAAACCTCGAAGCAAGCTATTATATGTTACAACATTTGGCAAAATGATTTCCCTGATCATTTTAGAAAACATATCTCGAGCCTGGTGAACACACCCTCTTTTGCAGAGGCCATCAATAATTATATTATACTCAGTTGTACCTGGTGGACACCTCTTATTTTTCTACACATTTTCCAGCAAAATAAGAGCATCTTGTAAGTCACCTCTTTTCAAATCCCGTTTAGTATTGTACGGTAAGTTACTACATTTGGTTGTTACCCATTTTTCTCAATTTCTTTACAAACCATCATTGCATGATATAAGTTTCCATTATCACAAAGCCGTATTAATAGCGTATTAATTATTGCACAATCAGGCTTATAACCAAGCTTAAACATTTTTCCGTACACCGAGAAACCTAAATCCACTCTATCCATATGACACAAGCAGTTAACTGCGATACTGAATGTATATAATATAAATTGGGTTTACGAGAAGATTTGAAGCTTAATAAGTTATGTTCTAAAATCAAAGAGATTGCAGCAGAGTATTGCTTCATATTAGCAATTCTAATCAAGATATGGTTAATAGCATGAATCGGGTGAACATGTGTGCTCTCTACTTTACCATAAAAAGAATGCACCACAATTTTTAGCTCATCGTTCATTTGATAACTTATGACTGGGGAGGTAAAACGAACTTCAGAATGAAAAGTAGCGGTGATCATATAATGGAAAGGAGTATTAAAATGCATCAGACCGTTTTGAGGAAGAACAAATGCAGACTTCGACATGATGACAGAAATTTTTAACTTCTAATTCTAAACTTTAACCTCAAACTGATTAAACAAACGGCTATAACTCAAAAGTGATGATTTTTCCAAATGGTTCCTGGGATGATTAGAATGTTAACTTGGAGATACCTCTTGACCATCACCTGCCACATAACAATCAGCAACTTATGATCTAAAATAAGACAATGTATGTATTTTACTGCAGGATTCAGTGTAAGACAACTTATGGTCTAAAATACGATTATATACATATTTATTCATTTACTGTTTTTATTATTACTTCTAGTAATTGTTGTTTATCTATTTCCTAACAATCTAAGACAGATATTTCACCCGTATGTGACTATCTAGAGGATACAACAATCTAATTAAGCTAATGAACTTGAATTCATCGAATCTAATTAATAAACATGATGAATGAATATGTGTGCGAATTTCGGTATATAATTTTTTATGTGTCTCCAAAAACGGAGCTTGTATACATAACTATCGCCTGAAACGATGTTGAAAAATTGTGACCAATAAAAGAACGATCATAACCCTACAACAAAAAATGTTTTGTACCTAAATTCGGATCATTCAGAAAATTCAAAACGAATTCAAATTTATCACAAGACCCCGATACACATTTTTTGAACATTTAATATATATGGCGGTTCGATTGTAGCAATTTAATCAGACTTATTTAACTTTACAACATATTCTTAGAGATATTTCACATAAAGAAGGCTTATATTAAACAAAAGTAATTAAATAGACAAATTAATAGCCCAATATATATTTTGACACCCATGTGGCCCATTTCTTACTTTTCCTCTATCGTACACTTTCCTTAAAAAATCTTCTTCTCCTGCCCTTTTTTCTTCGGTCAACTAAGTCAACAATTGCAGCCTAATTTCTATTTCTTCTACCTTACTAATAAAAGAAGGTACCAATAACAATGTCATTTTATTAGTCCATCAATAAAACTTTAGTAACCCAACCCTCTCATGATAGCCCAGGCCCCTAATTAGCCATCTTATTTTTTCCTCTGTTTTTCTCTCTTCTCTTTTTCCTTTTCTTAACGTGAAAAACAAAACAAAATACTACCAAACATGTTGTTCTATTTTCGACAGTTCCTTTTCTTATTTTCCCTGAATATTCAAACCTCAATAATTTAGTACGTTGTTTGATCATTTGTGTATTCCATTCATTCGATTTTTGTTTTAATTTTTCTCTTAGCTTTCCTTTTTTATAATTGCTTCAATTTGAAAGTTATTCGTGAGTTTTTTGTTTTTTTTTTTAAATATTTTTACTTATAGAGATTGTGATATGCTATAAAAGTCATGTTATTAATTACATTATAATGTTGCTGTTGTGGTCTTTTAAAGGCTGAATTTAGCAAAGTTTACGTATTACTTTTGATTCAAACATGTTCCCAACTCATACAATAATACATGTACATTTCTCAAGTAAGTTTCCACTTGGATCTACTATTAATCGCTTACAAGTGTTATGCTTGAGGTTCAAGTTGTTGAAATCTCTTATTTCACATAAATTGATTAGGGTTTATTCAAATAATTTGTGAAAGTTGGATAATAGTGAAAGCTGGATGTTCAAGTCACATTGTTTACAAATATTTCAGGCATTGCATCAATGCACCTTTTAAGCGGATGAATACATTCTTATGATACCACTTCGCATGTAAAAGGAAAGCTTTGGGTTAAATAACAACCACAAAAGTAAGATGTTTTGAGTTGCATAACTTAAAGATTACTTTAGATTTTTGGGTTTGGATGTAATGCAAATGTTTGACATGATATATCTATTGATATGGTACAAGGTCAATAGTCCACCATGTCATGGCTTCGTGAGGGAGCATATTGGTTGTGAATGCATTTTTGAGTTTGTAACTTAATGGGTTGTGCATATGCATTACACTCACAATTTACTTTGATGTCGTTTATTAATTATTTCAATCAAATTTTTGTTTAATTAGTGTTTAAAAGGATGCAAATAGTTTACTCTTGATTTGGTGATGTATCGGGTAAGTATTTGATTGCATTAGTCATTATTAATATTTAATTAGTAGAATGTGAGGGTCCAATGTATAGTTACTTATGACATGTATATCAAGTTATAATTTTAGTAGTTTGAATATTTAACTTTGTCATCGTATTAAAAGTTTAGAGTGTTATTGATATGAAAGTAACTATTAAAATTGTTAATTTGATATCGTTTTATGTAATTTTATCGATTTAGGAAAGTGTTGTGTACATTTGAAGTTTTTAAAATAAATAAATTTCTTAAAAGCTTTTGCTATTTATCTTATTTCGAACGGTTTCTACGCGTTACCGTATGTCTGTTTATTTGGCTCACCCTAAGCAATAAGCCCGGCTACGCCACTGGACATATATCACCCGAGGATATCATCATCATGTAAGCTGGTATGATCTGAAGGTATACAATGAAGTTTAATTATTATATATAGAGTTATACTTACATTCTAGTTTTAGTTTTATCTTCTCTTATTTTACAAAGGGCGTATGTGCAGTAGTGCAGTCTTGTACTAATACTTTAACAGTTATCAATTTATCATAAATGTTTTAACTTTTTTTTTTTTTATATGTGTGCATGTAAATATTGTTTCCAGTAAATGTTAGAGATCAGTACAAAGTTAAAAAACAGATTATTTAAAATTTCAATCATACATGATAGGACTTAAAAGAGCTGATGAATAATTTGTCCGACTGTATTAGTAATATCGTTCATAGCTTTGTTTAGATCCGTCAATAGCGACGCATGACCATTTTCCCCGAACGTTTGCTCACACGCGTCTGACTGCACAGCAACATCTGCTATGCCATCCTCAGCAGGCTTAGATTGTCCTCCTTTTAAGTCCTCAATGGTGGACGGAACATCATTATCGACTACAACACCATACATACGTTTACAATCGTCCAAATCCTTTATCAAATCGGGGTTATCATTTTTAAGATTCTCAATCCATCCCAAGATTACGATACCTTTGTTTCTGACTGCATCAACTCCAATTAGTGCTAAGTCTGTTAAATTTCCATCTTTGCTTTTGGGGTCGTTTGATAGAATAGTCATGCATAAATCGTAGTTGACTGTGTGCTTGCATGTGCCTTCTATAAACTTTTCATCTGCCATGGATGTAATGATGGTTTCTTGAAGAATTAGAAGAACAAAAAGGATGGTGAAAGGTGATGTGAACTTCATGGTGATGAATTGAAAGGGGAGTATGTAGTATGTGTTGTTAATTTGTACTTTGAGAGAGTGTGTTAAATTGGTGCTTACTGATCGAACACTTTGGATTGGTATATTTATGTTTTTTAACAATGAATTTACTGGTGATAGTAAATGACAAGGATATCTTATAAGGTTAATGGTACGGATCGGTAATGAACTTTTATTTTTGTACTAAGTCAGGTAATAAATTCAATTTACTAATGTAAATAACGAATTTGTTAGTTTTGTGTTGAGGCATGTAATTATCTTTTTCTTTACCGGATTAATTTTGAAAAAACTGACGTATAATTCCCATATTACCTAACTTGGTACAAAAGTGAAAGTTCGTTACCGACGAGATATTACATAACTTGTAATTTTAAAAAATGAAAAACGCATAAAATTTGAAAAAAACCGGTTGTACCGGTCACTTGATGCCATATTATCTAATTCGACACAAAACTAACAAGTTCGTTATCTGCATTAGTAATAAATTAGGTTCATTACTTATCTCGGTACAAAAATAAAAGTTCATTACCGATTTGTATTTTTAACCCTATTTTATATGATACCACCTTTCATACAAAGTTCATATCTAGTAACGGATCTAAGATTACGAGTGACCCATAGCAAAATTCTTTTTTATAGTCATATTACAAAGAATACAATTAATTATGTCAAACAAACTTATCATTTATCGCACATTTTATTCCAGTTTTTATAAATCCATAGCACCGATAATTAAAGAATACTATTTTCTTTAAATAATATGCAGACTAAATGAACCTATAGCCATGACTCTATCTATCTTTAATCAGTAGCGGTTTTACAGTATGAACAGTTACCCTTAATGTAATTCTCTTAAACTTTATATCATTATATATATATATATATATATTTCACTTGTTTATTGAAAGTAATTGCCCTCCTAATATAGTGGTTAAACACTTTGTTCGTTACCAAATGGACCCATGTTAAGTCCTACGTAATTGATTTAATATTTTATCTTTGTTTTCCCCACTATCCCCTTTACTTTCTACTGACTTCCCTTATATTCTTTTTCTATTATCTAAAGTTTATTATTTTAAAATATATTATATTTTGTCCTTCTATTATTGTATGAGATATATATATTTTATTACATATCAAAATTTGTAAATTCCTATGTACCATTTTATTCTGTTGACATTTTATTATATGTGTGAAGAAACATATCAATAGAATATCAAAAAGTAAAAATGTATATATAATAGAAGGTTTGAAAAGTAAAGCGAAAACGTCTTATTAGGAGTTCTTTTATCCTACAAAAAGCTTAAAGATGTAACAACTAAATCGTCAATTTTTTACAATGTTTTTTTCTAATATTATTTTGAAGAAATTAATTTTTCTAAAGTAAAGATATCAAGATCTGTCAACAATATTCACGGGTACATGTAATTTGGATTGACCAGGTAGGTAAAATAAAAAGAACATACATATAATTATCTATAACTCTTATAGAGATTTTTACCATTATATTTTTAAACTTACTTAAATGAAAATGCGAAATAACCAAAATGCTCTAATATTAACTTGAATAAACTTAAAAATAATAAATTCTTTAAACAACTATAATAACTCTTTGATGATTATAATTCAAATATCATACACAATCACTAATTGTAATCAAATTTTAATTATTAATTAAGTAATCATTATTTATTTACATTTGAATATAAAACTGTATACATATGTATTCTTAAAATTTCATACATGTTTCTCGATAGATAAATTCAATAACGATATATAAATATATCATGTAACCTGCCTAATGAAGCTTTGACAACTAAGTTATTTATTCCTATTACGTATGATAGTATGTTGTTAAATATTATGATGTCTTTGAATACTAAATAATATTTTAATCATTGTATAGATAATATTTCAATTTATTAAAATAAAAAGTTAAATACTTTGCAAATAAATAAACACCTGTTACCACACGTTACGTTTGACTTAACACACCTTTCGCTAGGAAGGGATCAGTTACGAGTACGAAATGCTTTTCACATACAAGTCGGATAGCTCAATTTGAAGAAGGTCTTGGACCCTATTCCGCCCTGATTAAGATCGTCTAAAAAGGCATGTAGCCTCTTCAGCGACTCTTCCCCAGTGGCGGTCCCCGGATTCTCGAGGGCTCGAGCCCCCTGCCCCAGCCAATCTCCCGTCGGGTCAAGGTCCGCCATTAGTTGGATAATCTCAACCTTGACCTCGAACAGGTCTTCGGCGGTGATTCGCGCTAGATATATATCTAGCGGCGAAGGTGTGGTTTTGCCCGACAAAAGACGAAAATTATTAGCTTCACCAAATATACTTTTTGTTGATAGTTAACATATATTATAAAATAAAATTTCATAATTATCATCATGTGCAAAGATAACTAAATGTTTTATGAAAAATAATTCTTTCTCATTCCTTTAAATTAAGATACAAATATTTTGTACGTAATAAAAGATTTGATTATGATTGGTGTTTAAATATTAGAAACAAAATACTTTTCTATTTTAAACTATTTTCCATTTATGTCAGCACTAAAAAAGTAAGTTAGTAATTTTGATTATTTTTAAAATCTAAAATTCAATGTAGAAGGAGATAAGATATTTTCATTATATGAGTAATAAAAAGATAAATTAGTCATTTTAATTATTTTTAATTTTTAATATTCAATATAGTAGGAGATGCTTTATAAATAGTATTAGATATTAGATAAATATCATACATAAAATAATACAACAAATCATATTTTTATTTTAAAAAGAATAAACACATGTTTTTAAATCTTTTAACTATATATGCAAATTATATTTTAACAACAACATATAAATATAATGTTTATAATTTAAAAATATATATTAACATGCTACTTCTTTCTTTAAACAGCTTTTACGAGTATCATAAGTTTTTATTTTTGAAAGCTATTACCAGTTACAACATTTGTTTGGATAAGATAGTTTAGATTTTTAATATAAAAAATAAATCAAAACTTTGCATTGTCTTTTTTCATAGATTATAAATCAAAATTTTGCATTTTCTACGTTTATAATGTTATTTTCATCATATAATTAATTAACATGTCTTGTTTTGATAGATTATAATATTCTCTAACTTAAGTAATAATATGAGTAATTTTAGCCCATATAATTTTGTTCCTATGATTTAATATATACATATAGGTGTAGATACCTTTTGCTCCACAATCATCTTCTTAATATATATATTATAATACTAATAATAATATTAATAATAATAATTTTGAAATCTAAATTTAGTGATAACAATTTAGTAAATTTTGCAACGATTACGCTATTACGGGTTTTTATATGTACAAATCTCTTAAGAAATAAGATAACAATAAACTTGACAGCACGTAAACTTTCATACCATAATTTTTACTTGATAATTAATTTGTACATTATGCATTAGAAGTGGTACGTACTAATGAATCGATAACAAAAACATTCAGGAAGTTACGTATATGTTGTGACATGCGAAAAGATAGGATATTAAATTATTTGATTTTCGAATAATAATATTAAATAATAATTTATTATAATGATATCATTAAATTTTCAATTGAATAAAATTAAGCAATTTAATTGACCAATTAAATTTTAGATGATGTGATCGTTCGCTTCTTTTATTATATTTAAAATTTAAATATCTTTTAATTTAATTCATTTTAAGTCTTTAAACCCCAGAGAATATTACTTTATCAACTATTTCTAAATGATAACTAGTAAAACTCTAGCTTAGCTCACATCTCTGGCTAAAAGCTTTGACTTACGATCCCTAACCCGCAAGTTTTAATTCAACTACTTACGTCAAAAATATCTTAGATTTATCTATAATCTCTTGTTAAATATTTATCATCTTTTCTTAAAATTTAAAAATGATATGAAAAAATTACATTATACTTTTAATATAAAATTAACTTAGAAAAATTAAATATATTTATATTATAATATAAAGAATTTATGCTTTTTATTCATAGAAGTTTTTATCACAATTTAATATTCAAAATTTCTATATATATATATATATGTGATTCTCATTCATAAATTTAATTTAGCTTTTATTAACTATCAAGTGTCACTCCTCTTCCATTTTTACATCAAAATGTTTTCAAGTTGTAATTGTCAAAGACGAAAATCCAGACCATTACTAATCTATCATAATAGTAAATCAATTTGGTAAAAAAAAAATAATATATCAAATCGTTAATTTATCGCTAATAATAAGTTGTACTCCGTTACATAGCGCTCAACTTAAACTAGTTATTTGAAATGTATGAATAATTGCTTTTTAAGAAGTGGTTACCATTAATGTTTCAACCTTATTATCGTTTTAATTCGGGTTGAGATTTTCTAAAATCCCCAACCTTTTCCATAATTGTTATACCTTTGTTTTTTACTGCATCAACTCCTATTAGTGCTAAATCTGTTAAATCTGCATATTTATTTTTGGGGTCTGCTAAAAGAATCGACATGCATAAATCGTAATATTCAGTACGTTTGCATGTGTCTTGTATAAACTTTCCGTCTGCGTTTGATAGAATGATGGTTTCTTGAAGGACAAGAAGAACAAAGAGGATTGTGAATGGTGATATCAACTTCATGATGATGATCAATTGAAAGGGGTATATGTGATATTGAAATGTAATATGTGATTTTTTGATTTTGAAAGAGTATGTGTTGGTGCCTAGCTGGCTAGCTATATATAGAACACTTTGGGTTATTTTTACAATAAATTTATTTTCGATAGTAAAATGAAATTTTTGACCAATTAATTAAAAGTAAACACTTTAATAGTATAAAATGAGAGATTTGACACATAATTAAAAGTAACCACTTTATAATAGTATAAAATGGAAGATTTGATATGCAAGGAAATTTATATAATCTTAAATGTTACTAGTATTAATTAGCAAAAATAACTAGTTTAAAATTGACTTTTGTTAATAACAGCTATTTTTAATAAAAGTTTTCATTATTATAGTACATTTATGATTTTATCATTTTTACAAGAAATGGGAGACAAAGTTGTAATAACTAATAAGCTTAATGTACTATTCTTCTTGTAGTAATTATACCGGAACGGAGTATATAAAAATAACACGTAGTACTATTATATCCTTAAAACCACTCCCTATAAAAGCGTCTTGGCCCGTTTTTGTGTTCACCTGGCTCTCGTCCTGAGAAACCGTCCTACATGCTTCGTGCTAGCAGGAACGAATGAAGAACGAAGGTGTGGTGAGACCCCATGACAACGAATGCATGCCAACGGCTCCAAACATAAAAAAAATAATAAAAATGTTTAATACTTATATAAAATCTCAACTATCGGATACATATCGATGTTCTTAATGAATAGGATTTGTGTAGCGATTTACTCCAAAATTGAGCTTCCGATGTAAGGTTTACTGTGAACAGGATTGAATACAACAAAGGATATTACTTCACTAAAAAATTTATTCAAAATGAGAGACTATTGTTAAATCGTTTAAATGTCCGATTGAGAAAAAGAATATCAAATACAAGATATTTCAAGAAGCTGCAAGATTGAATGTTAGAATGTGCATTCGGCATTTCATTTAAAGTTTTGACCAAGTAAAGCAAAAAAAAAAATTGAAAACATGTTAGTGTTCGATTAAAAGAATCGTAAACAAGCAACATATTATATTAAGCGTATTTAAAAGTGAACCCAACTATTTTAGATAAAGAAATAAATTATTTGAAAGCTGCCTGATTATGAATCGTTTTGGTTGAAATCTTAAAAAGTAGCTTATTTAAATGTGTTTAGAATTTAGAGGCCTCATTTTAGTAAAACGACAATTTTTGCACACCGACTCAGAAAATTCAGAGAGCCACCATTCTTGCAAAAATTTCGAGAAATGATTCATGATCATGGAAGCTAGTAACCATCATACACAATTCAAAACGTGGCATGATTTGGTATTAACCTATTCAAACCGGGTTCAACAGAAGGTCCATTTCAAGATGCATTCACAGGGATTGACTCTACTAGTCCCTAGCAGTCCTGTAACCAAAACCAGCCAACTGATTTTTTTTTCTTGAACGTCAAGTTTATCAAGGAATTCAACCAATCGTTTGGGGTCCTAACATAAACCCATCAAATGTGACATATGAATAGGGTGTTCAAAAATATTTTTGTATTCGAATCTGCTATTTGAATATCTGAAAATCCATGTGAAAGCATTTAAAAATTCGGATGGCAAATTTCAAAATTTTCAGATATTTTGGATATTCAAAATTTTTATTATTTTTTTTTACTTTTTTTATTTTAATATTAAACTTCAAACGTTTTAGAAGACAAATTGCTAAAAATGCATCAATAATAGGTTCAAAATATCTCCTTGAAGCATTGTTTATTATTTTGGTGGTTTGTTTGGTTTTTGAATACCAATTTCAATTTAAAGTTCCGATTATAATATATTTTGAATATTCGAATATCCGAGTTCAGAACTATCCGAAATTTGGATGACGAAACTTTCAAATATCCGACTTTTAACACCCCTTGCCAATGAGTAGTAGGGCTCGAGCTGGTTTACTAGGCATGTGCGGCCTAGAACAGAACCATTTTTCAACCAAATAACACATTAAAAAAGTTAACAAATTTGAGGTGCATATATTTCAATCAATGAGCTTATGTTCATGTAAAAACAACCTATTTCATAATTTACATAAGGGATATTGGTTTAAATTAATTCAAGAAACAACGCTTCCTGCTTGCTAGTCAAATCAAGTTCGTTCAAGGTTAAGAGACTTTCTCCATCACCGAACGCACGTCGAGGGAATGGTCTCACCTGTTATAACAAGGCAGCAACAGTTAAATTTACTTTTAGATTGGCTATTATTAATTTAAAGGTAATCTTGGTCATTATCTATTGATTCACCAAACGAATGGCATAAATGTTAATTGAAGGTGTGACGTAAAAATAAAGACAAGTGATTTACCAATCTGTATGTGCAAGGCTTGACCACTCTGTCAACATCAATGAAGTCGAAAAGATACTGCCAGGGGACAACAACAAATAAAAAAGAAAGAGAAGCATAAGATACGGATATAAGGACATCACTAACAACAGAATGCATGTCATCACCACTGCAGATGCTTTACCTGTAACTTGTCAGTCCTAAGAAAACGTCGACCACGGCGGCTTCCATCTGGCATCCGCACGAGAAGGGTCACAGCGTTTTCGTCATCAGAGGTAGGTTCCTGCGGAAGTGATGCTTCCTTCACTGCTAATTGCCTCTCAATTTCCTACATAGAGACAGCAGAACATTTAGAATATTTTACTCAAATCTAGTCAGATATCTAAAATCTCCTTGGGATTAATTTTTAAAGTGTACCTGTTCTTGTTCCAATTTTCTTTCTGCCTCTTCTTCCTTTCTCCGTTCTTCTTCCATAGCAGCTTCTCTAGCTGCCTGCTCGAGTACCTCCTTTTCTCTGTCAGCTTGCAACGATGCTAAATATTCATCATCCTGCAAAAAGCAGATAGGAATTAGACACCAATAATAACTTAACCACAGTTTGGGTTCTTAATGTTTACCTGTTGCTCCCTTATCAAGCGTTGAGCAGTAAGAGAGGGAGATGGAGGACGAGGAGTGGACCTAGTGTACGGCCCACCAGTTGTATCTAAACCATTTCGCGTGTAGTGACGTCTGGCATACGGCACACGGTATGCAGCACCTTCAGGAACTCCACCAAACATAGCAGCCTCAAGCATAACCGCTTCATCGTGTTCTTCAGATGAGATGCCTCCCCACTATTTATCAACAATGACCAAATAAAATAATTGGTATTAACACACGTATCATGATTGCAGCTAATCAAGAGAAGTTTATAGTAGGATATTAGATCAAAGGTCCGAAAAATACTTCGGAAGGGAAGTCACTCTCGTTATCTACAGTGTTATTCACAATTTCCTGTTGTGTGGGACCCAAGTCCACTTCTCTCATTATTCTAGAAGATCTGCGTCGACTTCTATGCCTAACTAGAGGTTGTTCGTCTGCATCTTCGGTGTCATCATGGGTAGGTGAGCTTCCATTGTCCAACCTATAATTTTTGTGTAATCTCATAAGAATATTGTCCCACTTGTCTCTATGGTTAAACAAATTAGTAGACATAAATAAGGGTTTATAGTTTGCTAATGTATCGAACTTTACACCTTTTACTATTGTATGCATCCAACTTCAAAACCTCCTATTGTATGTATTCAAGTTTTTAAAACCGTCTACCGTATGTTTTTTACAAGCTTTTGGCTGCATAAATTGATGTGTTTTTGGTAAGTTCTATACATAGAATAGTAAGTTGAATGCATAGAAAAGACGGTTCTATAACTTGAATACATACAATAGAAGGTTTTATTTTTGAATACATACCATAGTAAAACATGTAAAGTTGCATGCACTCCAAAACTATAAACCCAATAAATAAAACAGAATGATAAGCGTTCTTTACCTTCCATTTGATGATGATGCCAACGTTGCGACTTCTTTGACCTCAGCCAACTTAGAAGCTCCTGTTTCCGATGGTCCAGCTTCGGATGCTAGTTCATGAGAGATCTTCTCTTGCTCAACTGACTAAAAAAGTGTCGACATTAAGTAAGCAGCGGAGAGGATAACACGAGGTTTATGTATTATCTGGGTTGAATGTAATCCATAGCGTATTTTCAACACATAAAACCTCCTAAAATCATTCTATTAAAAGAATGAATATTGAAATAATTATATAATTTGAATCATATTTGACACGCTATTTATTAATTAAAATATAAAAGATATTAGAACAGAAAGTGCATTGAGTCATCCCAACCCATTTCAACCTACCAAAGATGACCCGTTTTGACCTTCCACACAACCTGTGTGACCCGCCTATTTTTGCCACCTTTTGAGTTTTAGTGATGCTGAAAATGGAGCACAAACCTTTACAGAGGCAGAAACCGCATTAGTGATTTCAGGATCCTCTACCCGAGATGACATTTGCAGAGGTAATGCATCAACTGGTTGACCAATTTCAGCCTGTTTGGATGCCTCAATTGCAGCTTGGATCATCTCCTCTTCTATGCCTAAGTCAGGCAAATGATCAATTCCAGGAGCACTTGGAGTCACACGAGCATCATGAGTAACACCACCTAATAAACCTTCGTTCTGTTCACTAGGCACTTCTGGATGAGAAGTTCCAAGAAACGGAAAATCATCATCATCAAGAGTCAAGGTCCCACGAGTTCCAGGGACGTTTCTCGGTAAAGTGTCGGGGTAATCCTCGAATGGTCCAGCATTTGGCTCATCTATATCCATAAAATCCTCCCGTGGAGCTGCAACATTGGTTTCATGTCTGCTAAAATAAAATAAAAAAGTCATTGTGTCAAATAGGGATAATAAAAAACAAGACCAGGTTTATTTCTTTTTCTTTATACTTTTGTAATTTGACATAATTAGCATATTCAAAGGAAACTGACATGTTTGTATCTCCTTCAGTAAAATGTGAATTAACTGCTTGATTGAGATTGCCACCATGCTCCTGATAATCAAAAAGAGTAATGAAGTTTAGCCCTAGACAGGAAAATGAAATTGAATATATATATCTTGCCAAGATTCAACTGATGTGATGAAAATAGCTAAGATGTTTGAGGAACTCTTAGAAGAATACCTACTGCATACTAAGGCATCATTTGGCATTGCTTTCGTATTTGCCAATTTGGTTAGTAGTCTATATTATTAATTCAGCTTCCCTATAAAACACACTTTTCGTCTTTTTTTGTTCCCATATTGTTTCTGTAAACGTCATGCCAAGAAAACTAAGGAGACCAAATAAAGCACTCCCTTTACAGAAAAAAACCTTAACAAAAGGCCGGGATTTTTTTTTGTCAAATCATGACAGACTAGTTCTTGAGAGTCCAGATATATAACAAAGCAACAGCCCAAACTGAAAAATCTGATAAAGCAAATCCTTTTATAAAGTGCAAACCGGAAAACAAAATTTATTTTCCGCACCTCATATAGCGCAATTAGACAACTTAAGATACTTTCTTCATGCCTGAACAAAAATGTCAAGCGCCATGGTCTTTTCTTATTTCCATAACTTACTCAAAATTATTCCTTGCGGCAAACTATATATCATTATTTTTTGGCATCTTCACTAGTTAATTAAGACTCCCATGTCCCAAAATAATTGCCCAGCGGTAGACAAGAACACACAGTTGAAAAAATATGCAATTGATGCTGCTTTTAGTTAGTCAAAAAAATATTTTAATACAATTAATGCATTTTGTTTTTCCTATCAACGAAATTTAAGGCCTTAAGGATAGTTAATAAACAATCCTGAGAGTGGACCTTTATTTTAAGACGAATAAAAACAGTAACTAATATGGACAATTTTTTAGACAAAAAGAACTACAAATGGTCAAGAATGCCATTTAAAAAAGTTCAATCTTAAACTTGATAACAGTTATTAATTCAATATCAGTTCTGACATTCCAAAATTGCAAGTTCCAAATCAGATATCAAAGTTAATCACTTTCTTGACACAAAGGAAATAAAACATCAATCAAACACAGAAATACGATTTAAAATTGCAAAATTAAAATATCCTAAAAACCCTACATTAAATTAATCACGATTCAAATTAGAAAAAGAAATAATTATAAGAGCACAAATTAACAAAGATATCGATAAATATATAAAAACTAAAATAAAATTAAATCAATAAAATGATAGTAAGTAATAAATAGATGGCAATATCTAATAATTGAGATAATCATAAGAAAGAATTGGTACCGTGAGTTTTTGAATAGCAACCGGTTCAGACGAACCGGTGATACTCATAAACGTTTCGATTGATTGTTGATCAAGTGTCGTTTCCATTTGATGAATGTCAGAACCAAACTGATTCACTTCCCAAAAGAATCTGCTCGTCTGTATTTATATTTATATATGTTATATGTATTTGTATTTGGGAGTAGGTTGAAATTAAAGTGGAGAAAGGGGAGGAAGGCTCGTAGACATTATATCTTAGCATCAATGGTGGAGATTGTTTTTTATATTTGAAGGGTAAAAGTGTACATTATAATTAAAAACCGTCTAAAAATCGTCCATAACCGTCCATAACCGTCCATGCTTTATAGTAAGTACCCTTTCAATTTACTAAACTATCATTTTCTCTACTTTCTTCCATATAATTTTTTTTCTTTTTAGATCCTCTTTATATATATATGTATAGGATCAAAAGTAATTAAACAAGATGATTTTCATTTGAGGGGAGAATATATACTGTTATTTTTATTTATATATATTTATCGTATATATCATGTATAAAAAGGTTTTGTTTTGGCCCCTGTACTTTTTTGTTATTACTTTTTGACCTTTTAGTTTAACCACTTTACAATTTAACAGCCGACAGAAAAATCATTCAGCTTAAACTTAATTAGCAGAAGTTCACCTTTTAAGTTATTAAACAAGTGATAATTCGTACGCCGACACATTTTCATCATGCATTACCAATTATCTTTTAAAGTGTTATACGGTACAACAATGTGATGCATGATTAGTAGTACATTGTAAAAAATATGGTGGTGTGTAAATCGCCGCCCTTATTAAATACTCACATTACATTTTTCTTAATATTATTCACTGTAATACAACTTTCATCTATTTATATATGATGATTTGTCGCTATTACAAGAGGCGTGAAAGTGAAAAATAGTTATATAATGAGCTTCAAAGCGTAGGTTAAGGTTTCTAAAAATAAAATAAAAAGAATACATTTGTTAGATCGTTATCTGAGTCAAACATTATCATCTGAGCTTGATTTACTTACAACCCGACAAACATGGGTGGTATGGCGTGTGTTGATTAGCATGTTGAAAACTCTCTTTAGGAAGTAATCATATGGCAAATGGAAGACGATAATTTGTTCATATTGTGTTTAAAAATGAAGTTATTTAAGAAATAAAAACTGTTAAATATATACAAGTGAAAATTATGATGAATTCACTAAACGGTTTGATTGTTTTACCTTTAGCTATGTTAAAAATTAATATACTATATAAACACAGTTGCAAACAATTGTTCATATCCTCGTTGTGTACACATATCAAAAGTTTATGTGAGTAATTTTTGACGAACAACTCGAGGGTTATACATGTAAATCTGTTCTTTCTTGTATCTATAATAATTTCAAGAATGTGTTACCTTTGTTGTTCATGAAATTCAACATTTCCCTCATTTATAATTGTATCGGATATTGTACAAGATATAATGACAAATAATTATGCAAAAATAATTAGTAAAAGTTTGAAACATGAAAAGGACTACTTAAATGTGAATCGAAATGAACTAATTGTAGCAAATGAACTAGATCGAACCAACGTATCATTGTTATATGTTAGCACAGTAAAAAATTCATTTCCACTCATAATAAAATACTAATATACTAAAGAGTCTTCAATATAGTAGTGCGTGATAAATCTTTTAATTATAAAGTTGTGAGTTCAAGTCTTATTCAAACAATTTGTGTATATTGTGATGTACATAAGATATATTGTAAATTTTTCCTATTAAACCGTCACCAAGATAGTCTACTGATAAGGCGTTCTATTTCCTCACAAGAAGTCTCAAGTTCGAATCTTGCTAGGTAAACATTTTGGGATGACTGGGGAAAGGGTTAGAAACGGTCACGGGGATATATCCCGATTAGATCGCATCATATGAGTAAATAAATTCATCATCCCTGAGTAAATTGAACAGGAAAAAACCTTCTCTGCTCTTCGTAGATTTTCCTGATTAAAATAAATAAAAAAACAAAAAAGAAACAATAATAATAATTTAGTGACCTGATATACAATAAGTAATAGGATAAGGGTCAAACAAGTGAGTTTAGCTAAGTACAAGGGTTAAACTAAGATATCTTATTATATTAATATATTGTTTTGGTAAATAAGAGTTTCAAGCCGCTTGGTGCTTCTCCAATGTCGCACGCTTCTATTGTTGATTGAATTTTACTTTCAGCTAGGATATAATCTAATGTGTTACATTGCGTGTTATGTTAGATGGGCAAGCGAAAGGCTGACCGTTAGATGACGGTCAGTATATTCAAAAGTCAATATCTGGAGATGATCAACCGTTGAGATTGCACAATTACGTGAGCACGCACACATGTTGATAACTTTGTGGTTTCCCAATGTTTTGTGCATTTGGTTATCTTGGGGAAGGAGTTTAGTATAACACAAAAATGGATTTAATTTAGTACAATTGAATGTAGGAAAATCTGTTCTGGTGCTTTTAATGATTTGTCAAAAAAATATAAATCGTATATGCTACGATAAAAACATAGTTATAATTTCAATGGCTTATAAGTAAGTATATGTATAGATATTCTCATTCTTTTGTTAATGATATTATTTGACGGGGTGGCTGGACGACGGGAAAGTGTAGACAGTTTCTCCACTACAAAATTTATATAATTTAATATTTTATTATTACTAGCCATATTTATAATATTTGCTTTTATAAAAATTAAAAAAATAAATTATATCGAAAAAATATTTTTGATATTTGTCTCTCGAAAAGAATTTATTTTAAATTTATCACTTTAAAAATAAAGTTTGGCATGAATTTAAAAATAAATAAAAAAATTAAACGATTATTTAGTCAATGAAGAAATCATTGTTCATCATGCTTTTTCAGTAGTTTAGCATTATGTGTGGAAAATTTATTTTACAACTGTGATTATAAACACTCATAATTACACCAATTTATGTTGGACGTTGTTAACTGAACAAACAAATCAACTATTATCAACCAAAATCATTGTGCAAGGTATATTCCTCAAAAACCGCATGTAAGCATTATCGATTATCCATTATCCATTATCTCAATTGTCAACAAAACATTTGTGACCCAAACGATTAGCTTAAACCCGGGCCCTACAAAAGGCTCAGTTCAAAAAGGGTTTGATATGAGTCCAATGGTCATAACTCTTCCTAACCGGACCCGTACGTGCTTTCAATTTTTTTTTCTTTTATAATTTTTTAAATATACTAGTAAAAATTCACGCAAAGTAGCAGTCTACTTATTCTATTTAATCTTGTACTTATTATATTTTATACAAGTATAATAAATTAAATTTTATTATTTTGTAATTATAAATATTTATCATTTTAAATTATTTATGAACTAAATTGTATTTCATTTAATATATAATTATATATAATATTTTAAACAGTTTTATCATTTTCAAAATTAGCTAAGAGTAAATTAATCTATTTTGTTAAAAATAAGGGTATTTGTGTCATTTATGTTCTTTAAACATGTAAGTTATTAAAGAAAATGATTAAATCCTTGATAAAAATATAAAATTATTATATTTGTCTTTTGTTAAATTATATTTTCTTAAACTATACGTTACAATAATAATGTTTTGAATCAAAACAACATTTATTAAATTTTAAGATTAAACTTTTAACGATTGCAAAAAAAATGCTAGTAACATTGTAAAATAAAGGGATTATATACTTGGAGGCCACCCAAATATATCATTTTGTTTTTGTAGGCCACTCATATTTGAAAATGATTTTGTAGGCCACCTAAATATATCATTTTGTTTTTGTAGGCCACTCATATTTGAAAACGATTTTGTAGGCCATCTAAATTTGTATATTGTTTCATATATACTAAATTCGACTAAAAACTCATCAAAAAATTGTGAAGGGACACAAATACCCTTATATTTGTTAATTAACATTATTTATATTATTTTAGTTTTATTCAAATACATGGATATTTGTATCCTTTTACACTTTTCGGATGAGCTTTTAGTCGAATTTGGTATACATCAAAACAATATACAAATTTAGGTGGCCTACAAAATCATTTTCAAATATGGGTGGCCTACAAAAACAAATTGATATATTTGGATAGCCTACAAAATCGTTTTCAAATGTGAGCGGCCTACAAAAACAAATTGATATATTTAAGTGGCCTCTAAATATATAATCCCTAAAATAAAAGCATTCGGTTAATAAAAGCAATAAGTTATGAGTTTAATTTGTATTCTTATACCTCTTTAATTACGAATTATACAATTTATTCTTTCTTATATCGGATATGAGAAAAATCAGCTGTTAAAAGGTCGGTTTCCCTTGCAATATTCATTACATAGGAATATCACAAAGTCGTGTATTTCCCCGATGGTGATGTTAATAACAAAAAGAAGTTATTGACCACGGAATGGATCTACGTTTGCTTGTTGCTTAAATTTGTGCCGATTCCTTGTTGGTTAAGTATCCTCCACTAACTTTTATAAACTTTAATATGTTTCTCAAATTATTAATAATTCATTAATTAATAATTATAATATAGTAGAATTTATATTGTGTCTCAGACTGCTTAAACTACTTGTAGTTGACGCATGCTGGAAAACCGTCGAGCCAGCATGAGCTTCGCATGAACGGATAGTGAGCCGTGCTTCCAGTTTGTCATCATGCGTTCCATGAAATCGGCACCAGAAATGATAGACAGGCTCTATTATTTTAATATTTTTTAATTTCGCATTTAAACAAAATAAATAGTTTTCTTTCAAATAAAAGTGAGCTATGAAAAAAAGGTAACAGTTTATAATGGGTTTAAAAAAATTTATTTTTCAAAAACTTATTTTACTTCTATATAAAACACAACAACTGTATAATATTTTAACACAACGACAAATTCATCAATTCACATGTATACATATTCACAAACACTATAATTTTTCTTATCATGTCTAATTCGAAGGAAAATTTCTCATACATGAAGCTTCTCAATTTTAGTACTATGAATACTCCGGGTTCTAGCTCATCACCACCAACGACGCGGACTATCGACGAAGTGCTCATTAAATTAGTTCCAAATGGCAAAATATTAACCAACTTTGTGGTCACTTTAACGCGATTTATAATCAACACTACCGCACATGGGGAAACAGGCAAGACAACCGAATTATCTATGATCGAGCAATGGCAGAATTCAAAACCGTCACCGAAAAGAGGTTTAGTATGGAAGAGTTTGGGAAATCCTAAAAGACAAACTAAAGTGGTATATGTAACTGTGAGTAAGTGGCTGCTCGAGGTGATTATTTGACGAAGATCAAGAAGGTGAGAAGAGACGGTTAATCTCGAAGACGTTACTACAAACGAGCTTTTCAGTGATGATGCAATTCCATAACCTCCCCCCCCCCCCTTCCCCGGCTGGTTGAGTACACGGCCAATAAAAGTCACAAAAAGTCAAAGGACAAAAGGCAAAATAAGAACATGAGAAAGTTTATTCGTAAAAAATATGTGGAATTCATGGACCTCTACGAAGACGAAGAATAATTTTAGGATTATTTTTTTAATTATTGTTATATCGTATTTTTAATTTTTAATTAATGTATATTTTTTGAGGATTGTAACGTTTTCATTTTTATTAATTAAGTACTTTTTAAATTAATTGTAGTTTTTTATATTTAAAGAAATTATGTTTTTTAAAAAAGTGAAAAATAAATAAAACGTGAGTTTCAATTGTTAGTCGTGAATAATCATGAAAATCCTCACTGTGGCTAGTCGTGAGATGATAGTTAATTATGCTGACATGAAACTCACGATAGACCATCACCACTACAAGTGATCTTAGCCTCTAAAATCTTAAACAGATATACACTGCTTAAAAATTATACTGAAAATAGTCACTATTTCTTCAGTTTGTCTCATATTAATAGTTATTGTCAGGGTTTTTCTCCAAAAAAGATGAACCAATAATGTTCTTTTTGTATCTTCGGGTATCGAATAATTCAATTTTTTTTTAAAACAAATAACAAATTTAAAAACAAACATCGAAGGGCATATGTGTCAAATATGTAAAAAAACCGAACATGTCATCCGGTAGCAACGTACATGACATTCTATGTAGATAAATAATTACTGACATGTCCCTTTAATCTTGTTTCAATCGACGTAAAATATAATTTTCATCGTAGGGTATCAATTAATAATTTTTCATAAAAGAAGGAATATCAGGTTCAATAACTTGATCTTTTATTTTAAGAGAATATAATTAATAAATTGGTTCTAATATATTAATTAACTATATTTAAATCCGTACGATGCACAACAATTTAGTTTAAGCAATTTTTATGAGTTTAATAATTTAATATTATTTTTTAATTATTATTTAAGTATGATTCGTAGATTTTTTAATTAATTAATATTATGTTTAAATATTATATAACTCTATCTAAATTTATTTTTTAATTTATCTTTTAAATTTAAATAATTAGTGTTTGAATATAATTCATAGATTGTTTTATTGATAAATATTATATATTTAAACATAGATAGATAGATGTTTTATAATTAGTCTTATCCTTTTAATCTTCTTATGAGTTTTTCATGTTTATCATTAAAAAACAAACCATCACCGTTATACTTAATCTACATCACCAGAAATTAAATAAATCAAAAGCTAAGTTCGAATAAAAATCAAACTCTAACAACAAAACGTATAGTACACTTATTTTCCGGAGTGCAGTTTTAGTATTAGAGGTAATAGATACTATGACACCCACAGATTTATTGAATTAAAACGACAATCTTATTTATTTATCAAAGTTCTACATCACAAGCGGAAGCGGAAATATATTACAAGCTATACAAAGAGAAGACTATAAATAAACTTAAACATCTTCGGGTATCATCTGGTCCTATGGTTCCCATCTTGAAGAGCCTACTTGATGCTTCCTGAGATATACACGTACATGCGTAAGCCTAAAGGCTTAGTGATTTCGTGTGTTTGTGTACTAAATATCACACACAATATGTAGTAATGACGCAGAATGTAAAAATGTAAAATATACAAAGTATGATGAGATCTCTATGTCCATCAGGGTTAACCAAATCTCAAGTCGTTTCAGACATCGATTTAGCATAAGGGCTATCTGTGTCACGACTATCTATACCAGCACTACACAGAGTGACAGGTATCTGCTAGTATCGATTTAGTACAAACAAGTGGCCGCTTATGTAATAATTGTACCAATATATATATGTGGGCCAACGACCATTACGTTTCAGCTCCTGGTTACCCGATGACCAACGTGACATAATATATTTAAAAGTCAATGTGCGTCATATTAAATGCAATTAAACAGATAAACAAGTAAGCAGTTAATCACGTGGTATATCGCATACATCTCAGTTTTTAAAAATAACAAGAAATTCACTTTACGATTTTGAATCAAGTTGCTCAATTTGATTGTACCTCCACCTTTATCACTTGTACGTCCACCACTAAAATTTCTTATTCTCTATGTGTTCGTATGTGTTTAAGATACAAGGAAATGTTTGAATTACAAATTCTATTTATACTATTGTCAAGTGATTACCAAGCACCTCATTCATCTAAGCTACTAATAGGTTTCTACAACCTAAGTAATTTACGTGGCATGCATGTACAGGAAACTTAACTACTAAGAATTTGTCTAAGGTGGTTACTAATTCATCTTGTGCATGCCATGAGTTTAAAGTGTGCAAGTATGAATCAAAGTGTGGTAGAAGCATGTCTATCACATGCTACAATTGTTATTGTTAATTCTTAGTTAAAAAGTTAATTTGTTATGTATTTTATTTATTTTATCTAAATCAATGTTAATCTATCACTATTAAATTTGTACTTATGACAATGTAATAGTTATGTTAATATTTTGTTTACAATATAATATATATATATATATATTATAAATAGTCTAATTGTATTAATAATAATATTGATTTTTTTTTTTTGGATGTTACATATACACTTATTGTCCATTTATATTAAAATATCATAGCTTTAGAGCATATACTCGATGCATGATTTTTTAGTGTATATCTATTTTCTATACTAATATATAATACATTTAGCATTTTGTCTTAAAATCAATTTAAACATGAGAAATGACTATATCGCCAATACCTAATTAATACAATATTTTAATTATCTCAACAATTATGTTTTCCATTAATAATCTATTACTACTATTATCTAATAGTATATATAAACCCTATATAAATAAATAATTGACACAAAAGATATAAAAGTATAGACTCAATCTTTAAAATAATATTTTGTTTTTACCATCGCATTGTACGGATACCACCCTAATATTAAATAATGTGATTTATTGATTACCTCCACCGAAATTAGTGATAATTGACACAATAAAATATACCGTCAACTACAGTAATATACGTCGACTAAGTAAATTTGGTAGAATTGCCCCAAGAAAAGATGATTTATCAATGGTAATTAACCCAAGAAAAAGATGACTTGGCAGTAGTAATGACCCAACTTATATAGAGCTTTGGTCAATGCACCAGCATCAACCAGGCAGGTATTGTGGGTTTCTAAAGTAGGGAACTAAAATCCCCAGTAGACCAATAAGTTATATGTTTGGACTCAGGAGAGGGCCCTGCCATCTCATCCCATCAAAATGTTGATCAAACACTTTTTAAGACCTTTTCTAATAAGTGGGTCCCTGATCCATCAGATCAGTGCAATACAGGTAGGACCTGTGATGCAACCTTCGTCAGACACAAGGAAAACAACCTTTATTCAGTCCGATGCACTAAAACTTCATCCCACTCTTTTGCTGTATTATGCGTTAATCAAAATGATTAATTAACTACAAAACTGGAAAAAGTGAACACAACGTCCAAGCTCGATCCTCTTTCGTACTTTACACTTCCCTTTATGAATCTTTTAAAAATCTGAATTGTTTCCTAACGGCACTATGTAACAAAAGCCATTTGGATCCCTTAACTTGGATCTAACTTAACCATGTAATGGCCAATGGGTGTCTTCTTTTTTTTTTCGTTTTAAAAATATGGATTTAGTGATCATTATTTTACAAATCAAAGCCTTAATACAGTTCAAATATGACTATATTCCATTTGAAGAAGTTTATTTAAATCGGTGCAGTGATGCAATGCATTGCAAAATCTGACAGCCTAACCCAAATCTGCAGGGGCCTTGGCATAAAAGAAATGTCTTTTTGGATATCACAGTAGCTTTAAATCCTAGACAGCTAATACAGTACTGTATTAAGTACTACTACTAGTAGTATTTTACTTAACGAGTTGCCACAAAAGTGGAATTAATAGAGGACTGGACCTAGAAAGACATGAATCTGTAATTATGAATTTTTTAAATATGCTTACTATAATGTAAAGAAAAAATAAAAATCTTAAATAAATAGTAATAATTGGTTAAAAGTCAAAGGAGACTTTCTAGAGTTTAGAGCTCACTTTGACTACAAGACATGTAAAAGATTAAAAGAGCAGAGAATGAATACATATACCCATGCTCTTGTTTTAAGACCTGAATAATTTTCTTTTCTTTTCTAAATTCCATATTCTTGCAGCTCTCACATAGTCACATGGTATATACTCATTGCAATCTCTCTGTCTCTTATAAAGACCCACACATGCACCATGCACGTGCACATACAGTAATTTATTGTGGCTGGTCAAAATGGTAACAGGAACCTACCTAGTAAAAAAAGAAAACTCTTGGCTCAAAAAAACACAGCTTGGGTGGGTGACTGGGTGGTGCTCTATGTGAGAAATGAGTTGAACTTGACCAAATTAAGGATGTTTGTATTCAGTGTATATAGTGAAGAAATTATATGTGGTCCTAGTTGCATACGTTTTTATGGTTGCATTTTGGACTGCACTAGATGCATCGTTTCATATGATTCTACATGTGTATGTTTACAGAACGCGCACAGTCAAAAGTGCAGTTTCATGTATCTTACGAGTGGCTAGTAGGAAGCAACACACATCATTTCTCCATTCTAATTTGGCTATTGTGATTGCAAGATTAGGATAATTAGCTAATCACATAAATAAGTTTTTAAAGTTGGACAACATGTAATTAATTTTACCTTTATCTATATACAATAAATCTAAATCATATTAACCTTTTATTTATACAACTTTAAAAGTATTCTAAGTTTAAGTATTTTTATATTTAAGCATATGTGATTCTCACTCTTACATTGAACTTAGCATCTATCGACTCTCAAACCCTCCTCATCATCTTCATATCTCTATCACTACATCTTCTGCTCGTCACCGTTAAAAATGAGAATGTTATCATCATTGATGAATTATCATGATGTCTAATCAATCAAATAAAAAGAAAAAAAAATAGGAGGAATATCACTATCGTCAATTTACTGCTAATAATGAACCTTTATATTTAGTTGCACAGTGCAAAAATTATTCTAGTCTCCATAAAGTGTTATTATACAAAAAGGTTTATTGTTTTTCAAATTGTATTATATTTTACCTCTTTTACAATTGTATGAGACGCACTTTCATTTGATTTATTGTATGTATTGAACATGTCAATTCCATCTATTGTATGTATACTTTGATAAAAAAGGAAAGTGTACATACAATAGACAGAATTTAACATATTCAACACATACAATATACACAATGAAAGTATGCTCCATACAATAGTAAAAGAGGTAAAATATAATACACTTTCAAACAATAAACCATATACAAAACTACCTACTTCTTCATATTTGAATTAGTCTTGTATACTGAAGAGTCACAACTAAAAGAAGCTATTCTCAACCAATCTAAGTTAATTGTATCGAATCACAATAACCAGTTTAATCATAGATCCAAACACCTGCTTAGTATCTCTTACAACAAATATACCACATTCTTTTTATAAGTAAGTGAGGCTGACTAAAATAAACCTCATATTTGGGGACTTTCCATGGCTTTTGAACAGAAACCACAAAATTTTCATTCACTAGAGTGGTTCCTCACGCGTTCCTAAAGATAAGTAAAAACACAAATTTGGTTGGTAAAAAAGAATCTGAAGCCGACTATACGAAATCAATGGTGATGCAATTAAGATTTGAATATGGAAAGAGATAATATGTACAGCTAATGAAAATCTAGGATGACATCCATATATGAAAAAACAAAAACAAGTGCTATAAACAAATAAGAGAAGAATAACATTCGTATCATCAGTATTTAGCAGAGATACTGGGTAGGATTTATAGTAATAGTTAAAACTCAAAACTGAAACGCATCTGGAATTTAAGTAATTTTTAATGATCATCTTGATGATTGATTTCTGCTTCAATAGTCAAACTGATTCTTCTTCTAGAATCTAGTGAAGATAACTTATTTCTATTCACTCTTTTATATATCATACCTCACAACTCTAGGATGATGCAATACCACACGTATATGTTAAGGGGAGATACAAAACAATCTTCATATAAACGCATATGTTTATCACAATAACAAGTTACAACTTTACCAATATACTACTTCCATACCAATGATTCATCTTTAGAAGAATCTTTCCCACAAGGTTAGCATACGAAACCATTTACCTGGTACCCAAAACAGTCCGATTACACCAGCGTTAATCAAAACACAAACTAAGAATGTACGAAAAATAATGGGTAGAAAATGTAACAACTCATCCCACATTGGTATAAAAAGATAAGTTTGAACACCCTAAAAATGTACAGTTATCGATTTTAATTGACTATCATTAGGATTTTTAAGTTGAGATCCAAAGCTATGGGGCAGGATGTTACAGAAAAGCATCAAGATGATCAACAATTAAAAACGAGCTTTTTATCGAGTTTATGAACATATATGAGAAAGGGAACATCATTTGAACTTCATAGAAGTTGAATGCAAGCAAGGCTTAAGTCCTAATTTAAAGATGCTGACTAATAAATAAAATAAAGGATGGTCCGAAGACAAATTTTAATTATCAACATAATATATTATCACCAACCACTTGTACAGCTTTATTAACAACTAACTATACAAAAAGGGAACTGAGCCAACATTATAATAATAGTTTCCAACTTCCGGCCAGTCCATATAAATACATCACCTCGTGTATACACTCATATGTACATTCCAGCATTTGCTTCTCTCACACGCATTCACAAACACTCTCTTTCATCATCATATATTCACCTGTGTGATTCTAATTAATTGGTTTATTAATCTTTCTCAAAAACCAATTATGTGGCCTCTTAGCTTCTGCATTGCAACGACAGTAGTCATCACCATTACACATTGGTTATACAGGTGGTGGAATCCTAAATGTAACGGAAATCTTCCCCCGGGTTCGATGGGTTGGCCCTTACTGGGCGAAACCATTCAGTTTTTCGCTCCTAATACAACTTGGGATACACCTCCCTTTGTCAAAGAGAGAATGAAAAGGTGATACGATTATGATTATTATTAGTTGGTTATCATATCATATCATATCATTTATTTATAGATTATCATATGTTATTGTTTATTAGAATATAATACTATCACTATCTAAAATCCTAATGATTAAATTGCAACATTATCTATAATATTTCAGATACGGGGCGATATTCAAAACCAGTTTGGTTGGGAGGCCAGTTATAGTCTCAACCGATTCAGATCTTAATTATATGATCTTCCAACAAGAGGGCCAGTTGTTTCAAAGCTGGTATCCGGATAGCTTCACAGAGGTATTTGGGAGACAAAATGTAGGATCTTTGCATGGGTATATGTATAAGTATCTCAAGAACATGGTACTATATCTATTCGGTCCTGAAAGTCTTAAAAAGATGCTTCATGAAGTAGAAAATGTTGCAACAAGAAACTTAGAGAAATGGGCTGCCCAAGAATCCGTCGAATTGAAGGAAGCAACTGCAAATGTAATTATTTACTTGAGCATAACTTAATTATCCATTAATCTCATAGTGCTAATCGACTTTTGTTTCTGTGTTCAGATGATATTTGATCTTACTGCAAAAAAGTTGATAAGTTACGATCCAGAAAAGTCATCAGAGAATCTGAGAGAGAACTTTGTAGCTTTTATACAGGGATTAATCTCCTTCCCTTTGGATATTCCTGGAACAGCTTACCACAAGTGTCTAAAGGTACATAAAATAATTTCAATAACCGGCACTGATGGGCGGGGCGAGTAACAAGTCAAAATGGGTCATTGTCAATACGAGTCAAAACGGGTCTTGTCGAGTTGAATTCAGCTATTAACAGTTTTCATCCATTTGTTTTACTAGTATTAAATGCTTTAACTATGCTTACAGAAACCATATCCCTATCTAGATATGTTTTCATTTGACCCCCTTAAACATGACACAAATCAACCCATTCATTATTTAATGGATCGATATTGCCACATGTAACTACATATGTTGCGGATAGAGAGCTAATGGGAATTCTGTTTTCATTATCTTAACTTAACCAGGGTAGAAAGAAGGCAATGACAATGCTCAAGAACATGCTAGAAGAAAGACGAGCCAATCCTAGAAAAGTCAAAAGTGATTTCTTTGACTACGTGTTGGAAGAACTCGATCGGGGTGATACAATCCTAACAGAAGCAATTGCACTGGACTTGATGTTCGTATTATTGTTTGCAAGCTTTGAAACAACTTCCTTAGCTATAACAGTAGCTGTCAAGCTTCTGAGAGACAATCCCAGGGCATTGCAGCAATTAACGGTTAGTGAAAAGGATATAACTCAAACTAAAAGTTAATTTTGTTTTTACCTATTATTCAGTTCAATTACCTAAACTTGCAACGGTATACAGGAAGAGCATGAGAATATCCTAAGAAATAGGGTAAATGCAGACTCTGGACTTACATGGAAAGAATACAAGTCCATGACTTTCACGTTTCAGGTGTGTTGAATAATTTAAATTTATATGCATTACATAACCTATATGAGATTTTTATAATAGGATTTTATTGATACCAACTACATGATTGTTGCAGCTTATAAATGAAACAGTCCGTCTGGCTAACATAGTTCCAGGAGTATTTAGAAAGGCACTAAAAGATATCAAGTTCAAAGGTAGACATGCATTTTTTCTACAGTGTCAATAACTTCGATAAGTAAAAATATCAAAATGGACAGGTCAGGCGGGTTGGGTAACGGGTTGAAACAGGTCATCTTTAGTACTGGTTGAAATGAGTCATGTTAGTTGACCCATTTGTTGTAAAATTTTACAATTCTCCTATAAGAAATTCGTGTGTCAAATACGATTACAAAACTTAATATTCATCCAACCAGAATCTAGTTTCTTGAATAAAATATCTGAGAGGTCTTGTGCAAACAAAATAAACTCGGGGTGACTTTTGATCTGTTCCTCGCAATTGACCCATTTCCCTCAAGCTAATTTAGAGATGAAACATTACCCGAATCAAGCCATATATAAATAAATAAATAAATGGGTTAAATTGCAATCTATTACTCAAATAGTAAAGTTTGTGAATGTACCTTGATATGGATGTCGACATGATGCAGACTATACGATTCCATCTGGTTGGGCAGTAATGGTATGTCCCCCAGCCATCCACTTAAATCCTAACAATTACAAGGATCCGCTAGAGTTTAATCCATGGAGATGGGAGGTATGTTACAGTTATATGCAAGTTGTTCGTTGAATAGATGAAATATATTATAATATAATATAAACCTGAGTCTTATACTTCAATTGTGTGCCAAACAGAGGATGGATCAGAAAGGTGCATCAAAGAATTTCATGGCTTTTGGTGGTGGCATGAGGTTTTGTGTTGGAACTGATTTTACTAAAGTGCAGATGGCCGTGTTTCTCCACTGCTTAGTTACCAAATACAGGTACAAATAAGTCCAATGTATACGTCGTATGTAAATAGATTACTATGCGTGTTTGAGTGAGAAAGTTGCTAACATGATTTTCGTCTAAAATTGCCAGGTGGCAAACAGTCAAAGGAGGAGAAATTGTACGAACTCCTGGTTTACAGTTTCCAATTGGCCTTCATGTTCAGATCACTGAGAAATACAGACAGAAACAACATACAACATCAGAATCTGATACAGATCCCGAAATATCAAGAAATTAGACAATTAACAGAGCAGAAAGCAGAAGTTAGGCTCCTGTCATGTAGAACAGTTGGGAAACAATCACTAAATTCCTGAATAATTTTGCTCAGGATCATGTGAAGCTCAATTCTTTTCAAGTACCTTCGATGTTAGAAAATGTACAATTTTTACTGAAAGAAGAAATGAAAAATGTACAAGGTTCCATACGACACACTTCCAATATATAACTTTTTTTACTCAACTTCATCGACAAAAAAGATCCAGACCAAATTAAAATAAACAACACATTGTGTTAGCAGATTAAAGAAAAACATACACGTAATTTATTCCTCTGATGCCTTTTATTTAGAGTACGATGCTTATGTGTTTGTCACCCATCAGAACATGTTGGGTCAATTTGACCCATTTACTTACGTATTGGTCAATTTGGGTTATGTTATACCTCCAACTGTTCAGAACGGTGAAACAGCAAAAAAAACAAAAACAGTAAATAGGGAATTGATCAAACAGGTCGAATGAGTCAAAAGGGTCCAATGTAGATGTAATTTGCTCGCTCCAACATCAGAATTTATCATTTGTGATGAACATGAAGCTCATAAGAGCTAATGATAAGAAGAGGTTACACTAAGCTAATATATCTAAGATATTACCCAAGTTCACTCGATAATATGTCCATCCTCACCTCCCAACCTATGGATCACACATTAAATCAGTTAATTCCCAGTCGAAATTGTATATGTACGTCAACTGCCAACAGTTAACACCTTCTGCTATATGTGTATGGCTCCTTGCTATCCCAAAACAATACACAGACATGTAGTTTAAGCATATGTGTGGTTGTGTATTTATATAACAATAAGAATAACTAATAATCTTATTAATAGAACCACTCAGTTCTCAGAAGAAAGAGTATCTGTCCAAGTATATTCTACTAAGCTAGAAGATAAGACTCAAATAAACTCATTTTGAGCCTTACAATCAAATCGATGAAAAGTTTATATTTGCAACAACCGTGATATTACTTGCCTGTCACGAAACGGCACAACAAATAACTTTTCACGTTTAATTATAAGGAACATACTGCAAAGAGAAAACAATTCAATTTCTAAACATCAAAATTGTAGTTCATAATATAGCTCATTAAGTTTACAAGCAACATCCTGCCAGATATGTAATAGCTCATCTATATCAACATGAAATTTGAAATCTAGTTCCGAGATACATACTGTAATAGCAGTAAATTGCACATTAAATAAAGTAATTGTACAAAGCCCTAAGCAAACCCCAAACAAGTTGTGAGATACATACTCTAAAATAAGTCTACGTGTATCAGTGTACGTATATACATAGCAACTAATTAGCACATTAATCAGCATCTAACATAGAATTAATCAACCACAGGAACACAGGACTTACTGATACACTAGGAATGGTGTGTGTATATTGGTAGTGAATGAAAGGACGAAGCGTTAGTGCCAGTGGTTTTAGCGGTTGAGTTTTTCGAATATCATCGCGGGAAGCTAACAAAATCAGACAAATTTGGGGAAAAGTAGTAAACAACTTGTGTTGTTAGAAACTTTTGGAAAATTAATTAATATTATATTAATATATTTTAATTATAATTATTAAAATAAGTGATTGTACCAATGATTTTTTTTAACTTATAGTTTTCATTTCATGAAGAAAAAACAAACACAATTATAAAAGACTAGAAAAAATGTAATGTTATTCATCTAAAATTATTGAAGAAATCAATCATCAAATTATTTTTCTTACAACAATCAGTGAGATATAATATTGCATATGCTAAAAAGAAGTTACCCAAAAAATAGTTACCTCATAGGATAAAAAACAACAAGATATCAAACATCATACTTAGAGAACAACATATTGATTTTCATGGAACCATTGGAACATCTTTCCTCTTTTATATTAGAGAAAGAACAATCAAAGGTTCAGTATTTAGGTGAGCAAATCGTCTTTCAACACTAATAGTATTCTTGTATTCGTACAATGCGATGATGCTGGTGATTATAGTGTAAAAGATCGAAACAGATGAGGCAAGTGTTTATGGTAAAAATGTTTGTGTGTGTTCTATGGTAAATGTTGTGTGTGGTAGTTGTTGTTTTTGGTTTATAAGAAAACATAAAAAGAAATATGTTTTGTTATAACTTATAAGTAGTAAGTAGTATAGTATTTAATGTACATGAGATACAGTGTGTTGCATTAAAAAGAGATCTTGAGGGGCGCTTGAGATTACATATATCAACTAGCATAGCATTTCTTTTTCTTTTCAAATACATATAACTGTACGTAAAATACTATAATACATGCATGTAAAATGTTCCTATAAACAGCCCTACGACCTGTTATTTAACAAACCCAAATACAAATATAAATATGAGGACGATATGTGTTTATTAAAAAAAAAACAAACAAGAATGATTAAAATCTCAATAAAGAACTAGAAAACCCAACCCCGTATATCAATAACTATAACTTTGTATATTCGAGTTTGTTACATGTAAAACCAAATATCAGATCCTAACTACGTATAAAAAGTACAAATTTACACAACCGAAAAACAAGATTACTATCAAGACATAACAAAGCCTTGATCTTATAAACAATCAATTTCAAGCTATTGTGAAGAGAATGAAACCATAGGCAGCTCTTCATTGGTTATCACAACGCCATCTCGAAGTAGGAACACAACTCAAGTAATGGCACCGTGCTGCAGTGCTTGTTGCCATTTTTTCCCCTGAATAACATCACTAGCCCCACCGTAAATCTGCAGCAGATTTGTTACAGTTAATTTGGTTATGATAGTAGATACAATACAAGAATGAAAAGTATTGTGTTTTATTCTCTCTTATTAACACCCATGGACGTCAGCGATTTGATAATCACTTTGCTCTAATGTGATCATCGTCTGTCATGTGATTGATGATTGGTTAATACAAATACAGACATTTGTCTGTTGTTTAAGAATGCTTACCCGGCAACCAATAAAATCACGGATAGAATCCAAAAGGCGTATTGGTAGACTGTATATTTTGATTTGTTACGCGCATCAGCTGGAAGATGGCGACGTTCTTGCCAAGAAAATTGTGGTCGAAGAAGCAATACAAATCCAAGAAGGAAACCAGTCAAGAAACCTCCAATATGTGCAAAGTTATCGACATGAGGAAGCATTCTAACAGCCAAGTTCACCAAAATGACAATCACAAGAGCTAAACAAGGCTGCAGCCTACAAAAAAAGAAGATACACTTTGGTTAGTTTTAAGGGTTCCTATTTTCCACTCGTTTCACCTATTAGAGATATAACATAAATCGGCTAGTCCTGTTTAAAAGTAAATGGGTCGAGATTGTCACCTCCAATCTTAGCCTATGATTACTTATTAGGGGGCGAGTTTCATGGATAATTTTATTTGATGTGGGTGGGAGAGTTATTACCTTATTGGCGTAAATAGTCCAATTGGTAAGGAGCTCTGATAACATTGCTCCAAGAAGTCCAAATAGAGCACCAGAAGCACCAACAGAAATGTTGCTTGTAATAAAAAGTGCAGATAGTATGCTCCCACCAATCCCGGCTAACATGTAAAGTATCCCAACTCGAACTGTTGTATGTATGGTCAAATTAGTAGGCATAAAAACCATAACAGAGTAGTTTTGAGGATAGAGTTATGGAAAATAGATTGTAACATAACCAACAAGGATGTTGAAAAGTGAGTTAGATATATTCTGATCAATACATTCGATTTAATAGCAGAAAGCCAATAAAGAGACATACCAAAACCAAATTGTTGCTCGAGACGAATTCTGATGAAAACCAAACTCAACATGTTTGCAAGTACATGAACACCACCTGCGTGCAAGAAGATACAAGAGACTAGTCTCCATGCTTGATGATCATTCACCACCTTATCCCACGCTAGAGCTCCCAATTTTTCCAATCTACAACTGAAAGAAACTGGTCATCTAAGAGACTCGAGCTTAAACAGTAGAGCAATCTATGCAGTCCAATATTCATAACGATCAAAGCAGCATGATTTATAATCATTTCTTCCTTCAATAAGCCTAGAGGTTCATGAGTATTTCGTACAAATTGAGATTTTGAGTACTAAATTGTGGCAGTTCACGTTAGCTCGACGAACGTTTAAACCCCTTGGTGATCATCTACGTGACTCGAGTTTAAACATTTTGGTTACACGTGCCTTGAATAACAAAAAATTAACTATGAGAGTTATGGTGGTCAATCACTGAAAGGCCAGAGCTAAATCATTAACCAAAATTAGACACACAAGAAAACACTAGTTAAGTAAGTAAAAAACTTCCAATGTGCATATTCAAAAGCCATTGTCATAAATAGTAAAAATCATATTTTACATCATAATGCCTTAAATAGGTATCTAAACAAAATTTCCATAAAGAGGGTAATCAAGATTCATTGTTTCACATGAAAGCCCTAAATCATGAAATAGAACTACTTTTGACATAAATTGATTATTGGGTGTGTAACTAATCAATTAACACCACTCAAATGAGTGTAAAAAAAGGTAGAACATTCTTAAGTCATACTCAAGATCACCAATTATACAGGAGGACGCTAAATCAATCAAATTTCAGCCTTTGCAAAGATTAACTGAATGGGTATACAAGAAAACTTCTCATGTCAACAAAAAGTAGCTTAATTTTCAAGAAACATACAAACCCATATAGGTATGTAAGAGAACTTTTCTTAGAGAACAAGATCCCCAATTTTACAATCAATGATCATCATCTTTTCCAGAAAAAAACCCTAAACCAATCAAGATCCAATTTTTACATAAACTAACTAATTTGAGTATGCAATAAAAACTTCCAGAATCAATTTTTTAAGAAACCCAAAACAATTTAAGAAGTATTTACATGTAAAAAGTAAGAGAATAAAAGAAACTTACGTAGAAGAAGAAGGACCAAAAAGGGGGTTTTCTTTAAGTGGTTGAAAAGAAAGTCTACCAAGAAGCTTAGCAACACACTCTCCTTCAAGACTTAAATTATGATTCTTGGGACAATTATTAACAATCATGATAATAAAAAACATAGCCACATTTGCAACAACAAACATATGAACAAGCCATGAAGTCCATTGGTTTTCCGATGATTCATTGTGATGATACGTTGAAGATGCTGTGTAATAACTCCCTGTGGTGGTGGTGGTTGTTGTAATGGTGCACCACTTCTGTTTTTATTACTTCCGTAGCTCTCAAGATCTCGGGTGTTACCCATAATTTGTAAATGCTTTGTTTGAGATGAGAATAAAAGAGTTGTGAATGTTTTTTTACGATAGAATAGATAGATAACGTATGAAATTTTAAATAAATGTTATTTTATATAAATTATCTTTTTTTATTAGATTCGTATGAACGTATTTACTTGTTAAAATTTGAAATGGATTAACGCACATATGGCTTTTATCCTTTTTAATTGTGTTTAATTTAAGAAAATAATTAATAGGTAGATAGATAATTAAATTTTATAAAAATGTATAGTTTGATTGACTATCTTTTTTTATTGATACTTAGATAATTAAACAAATGAGTCTGTTAAAAATTTTAAATTTTATGATAGTTTCGATTGAAATTATGAGATGACTTTTATTTATGACATAATAAACAGATAAATCATTAAAATTTTACGAATTTCTTCATCCTTGACAAATTCAACAACAATTTCATCTTCAAATTAATCAAATTAGACCTAAATCACTTTAAAAAAATCGATTTTCAGACGAATCAAATCTTAATGGGACGTTGGGGGAGTAATTAGTAATGGGGTTTGTGTCACTTAAATGCCTAAGAATCAATAAAGTTTACTTGTTACAATGTTGGATCGTAGAACATAGCCACTATAAAGTGTTTAATGTGAACAAGAGATTAAGTAATTGGCCGACAATGCATATAACAACATTTGCGAATATTCTCTTTTGTACTGTTGTCAAATGTCGGGATACCATGCAGATTGGACCACGATCAGTCATGGCGTGACTGGACTAGCTTGGATCGGTTTAATTATATTGATTTTTAGCGTTTTGTAAGGGTGTGATGTTATGTTCATCATTAAAGTTATGGTGTTCTTATTGCACCTTTTAATAAAGTAGTTGTTAGTGACAATTTTGTTTTAAATTTAGGTGTTTGAGTTTTAATTTAGAGTTTGATGGTAGAGGAATTTGGATATGTACATGACCGATACGACTTTAAAGTGGGTAAATTTATAAGGGAAAAAAGGAAAGAAAAAAATTAACTAGAGTTGAAATGAGAAAAAAACATTAGTTACTCAAATTGAACAGTTTTGCAATGTTTAATGCCCTTTATAAACCTTTAAATTACATGGAAAGTAATCAGTGAGATGAAGCATACGTGGTGCTTATGTAGACAAATAGTCAGTTATCAAAAGGTCACAAGTTACCAAATTCATTTAAATGAATAAATTTATTTAGATGATTATCTTCATGAACAATATTTATACTATGTTATTGTTCATGCAAATGTAATAAAAAAGATAACTCATGAAAATGAATATTTGCGTAAAATTTGATACTATATTTGTTTACTAATTATTTGTTTATATGTAAATGCTTTGTTGTTTTTTAAGAAGTAACATTGAAGATATATTAATTAATTAATTGCTACATTAGATACCTCAAAAATGATTTATCGAAAATGGGTGATACCCGGTTTGGTTGGGTCGAGTTTGGCTGTCAATTTCGTCTTAGGGGATCCACTGCTAATACGCGTAAGGCATAACAACTTACATTCATACTACATTTTATTTTTTGATATTTTAATATTTTATTTTATTTTATTTTTGAGAAATTACCATATATATTAATATATTATCAGGCGGAGGCCTTATGTCGTATTGAGTAAAATGTAATGTCGTTTTCTACTATTGACTTTTATGATGAAAAATGTTTTTTCATAGATTTATGTTGTAGCAAAAGAAAATTAAAGCGACGGGTAGTTTTGCTGGTTAATTTCAAAAAGTTAAAGAATGTAGGTATATGTGCAAGGGATCGAGACTTACTTGTGCACTTTTTTTTTTTTTTTAATATTTTTTAAGCTACTGTTTTCATTGTCCAATTTATAATAATAAGATACTAGGTCATAAACATGTGATAATGCAGGTCGAATTTAATTTTTATTTGGTCAATTTTTTTATTTAGTTTTTAAACCCGCAATAAGGCGCGACGAATTTAATAGTTTATTGACCTTATTTATAAATGAATAAAATATTGTGGTCGATTTTCTTATATAATTTATAGACTTTTTAGTTTTTATAAATGAATAGAATATTTAGTCTAATTTTTTAAATAAAATAAATACATCAAATATTTAAGGGGCCAACTGTGTAATTATACGAAAGAAATTAAAATCGTTAGATTATAAAGGGTGGAAAATAATTAAGGGCTAAGATTATTCCATCGTATCCTCCTTTAATTAAAAAAATAAAGATAAAAATTTATTAATAATCAATAGCAGGCTTTTCTACCGGGAGTCATCAACATATCATGTACTATAAAGCATAAATATAAATATCTATCTTATAGAGAGGTTGCTAATTTGACAGTTTATTTTCAAAGTTTGATTATACATAAATACTTAAAATTAATAATAGTTCTCTATATAACTATAACTATTCCAACAAAAACTATAAACATGTACAATGACAAGCTTGTAACTTTATAAAGTATTAACTTTTTTGTGATCACTTATAGATAATTTTGTTATTTTAAAACTTTACAAAAAAACACACCACTAATCATATATTGTTTGCAATTTTTATTTTAAACGAAGGTTAAATTACGAAACTAGATCATTGTTGGATCACTCAGATATGTGACGTGATTTTTACACTTATTTTTTATAATGTGCATACCATAACATGCCATTATTAATGCAAAAGGTATAACACCTTTGATGCATATATGTAATGTACACATTAAAAAAGTAAGTATGTGGTGTGCAGTTTATCTTGTACACACGTTATGATATTGACACGTTTCTTCAAACATGACGATGTAAGTTGCTATGTGGAGAGGTATTTTACGTTGGACACATATCGAGCGGCCTACACATTGACTATCAAGCAATAGTTCATCCTTCAGAATGGGTCAATTCAGGAGATCTGAAGACTATGTTATCACCGGTCCATGGGAGGAGGCAAACATGTCGCTCATCTGGCCGTGCTAGTATTCTTTCTAAAGGAGATGAGAAAACAAAACTCAAGCAACAACGTAGTCGTTACATTTGAAGAGGCAGTCATAATCTTGGAAATGACTATCGGAATCATGGTTTCAAAATTTGAAGGATGTGTCAAATCATTGCGTGTAACACATACCTCAATTACTCTTTGTATATTCGCATAGGTAGTAACATGCTTCAATTGTCGACATCATCTATTATTAATTGCAAACTAGTGTCTAGGTCTTTATCATGTTCTTTAAAGAAGCAATACTCCCCCCCCCCCAAAAAAAAAAAAAAAAAAATTTGGAGCCCAATAACCCAGATCTTTCAAAGCGCAATTCAAAAGTTTTGTCGAAAATTCATCAACATATACGCAGTCAAAAAACGTCAATAGACCTAGAAAGTACATTCTTCTTGGGCCTTGAAAATCTCCACCATGACCAAACGCGATGCTAAACAATTCAGAAACTGTTGCGTACAATTCATTAGTTTATGATTCTTCATTTGGAGATGGAAACTGCCATAGATTATCGGTGAGAACCATTTAAAAAAGTGTTTTCTTGATTTTTCAACCAACAAAAAGTGTGAGTATTTTTACTAAAATTTGTAAAACAAGTTGATAATCACTTATCTTAGGATCACTATATTTATAAAAATTTTAAGAATTCCAAAAATTTCAAAAAACTTTATCCAAACTAGATAAAAAATAAAATATTTTAGCAAAAAATGAAAATTAGGCCACGATCCGTTATTCAAAATCACTAGCCGGTGATCTGTAGCAAGTCACGATTTGCGACTTATAACCTACCACCGACTAATGATCACCACATGTACTCGGTCACAATTATGTACTCATAAGTTGCATAGGCCAGTTAGCCTTGCAAAAAGGAGAAGGTATTTTGAATAATATTTTTAGAATAAATTCTTTTATTACTTAACAAAAAGTTTTTTTTTTTATTATTTTCCTTAAAAGTTTGAGTTTATAAATTACCCTCAATCAAACTAACGAAGTATTTATTTTAAAACGAGACATGTGTGTATATCAATTTGTGTTGTGAAATATCCGATCCAATATACTAAAGGCTATGTGGTTTTAATTTTAGAATTATAAATCCTAGAATTAAGTTCAAATGAGAATGATAATTTTTTGTGAGAATGAAGACATCAATCTCAACCATCTCTTTCATCAAACTAATAATACCCTCAACATTTTTAAAAATTAAATATCTCACAAACGGTTAGTCAAAAAAATATAAAAATTGCACCTTAAAAATCGGCATTTTTTTTCTCTTCGATTAGACATCTTATAAGGTATACTATCGATGATTTTTTTTTTCATTTTTTGGTGGGTTTCAAAAACTGGTAACACGTGTGTTAGTTTCAGTAACACATGTGTTAGTGATTGGTAACACATGCCACTAATACATGTGTTACCAAAACTAACACATGTGTTACTGGTTTTCAACCCAAAAAAAAATTACAGAAAATATGTCATGATGGATGTCTAATCGTAGAGAAAAGAACGCTGATTTCTATGATGCAATTTTTATAATTTTTTGATTAGCCGTTTGTGAGATATTTAACTTTAGGGGAAATTTGGGTTTTGCAAAATGGATTACCAGGATTCATTCTTTCATTCTCACCAAAATTTTCATTCTCATTTAAACTCAACCCATAAACCCTACTTCAAAGATGTTTATCGTATACATTTTAAATTATGTTGTTGTGTATATATATATGATAAGCTGGTCTAAATCAATATCTTTTGCCGATCTGAGAATTTTATATTTATTACTTTGCGACCGATTCAAGTACCTTGCGTTTGACACGTAATCAAAAATAGTAGGTGTTTTTTCTTATGATGTTGTGTTCTTGTTTTACAATATTTATGTTATGTATCTTTCTTTGAAAACAATTCAAATACCTTTCTGCTTTGTTCAACTTTCATTTCGGTTTCTGTATACCACGTATTATTCAAGACACAATAAATTATCACGATGACGACTTAGCAGTTGACGTCTTGATATCTTGACAAGAGGCTTCAAATTCAAACCTTACTAGTTGCACATCTTTAAGTGCTCAAAGAAAGTGCCAAAAACGGTCACGGAATACTCTATTCAGATTGCGTATATCTGAGTGAAAATAATGACTCTTCCCTAATAACCAAAACTAGGGGCGATACCAGAAAATAATTTTTAACAAGCGAATTTAAAACAATATTTTAACGGGCAAATATCAAAAGTGCCTTTATATATATATACAAATATCAAAAGTGCCTTTAAATATATATATATATATATATATGTATAATTTTTATAGTGGCAAAAAATTAAAAACCATTAAGAAAAATAAAAAATTTCATCATATAAATTCTAAGGAACGAACGGTGATTGCACTGCCTCGTCCTGTCTCCGGCCTTAAAAATTCATTCAATTATCCATTTTTTATTAGACACGTATTTGATAACTAGAGAGGCATTCATTGTGTTTGAATTATCTAGTTGAGACATTGAGTTGACCCAACTATATGTGTCTGTCCAAAGGTGATAGTTCCACATACCTATCCCTTAGAAAGTGTATATATGCATAAACTTTAAGAAAAACAAGACCATTCTCATAAAACAGATGCCCTTTTGGTCCCATATATTTGCCAAATTTGAAAATTATATGTCTTACGAAAGTACAACCAATAAAGCCATCAACCAATGTAACGTACACCTTGTTGTTTCACTCATTGAAAGGCTAATATTAAAATGTTACTCTTTCCACCTATGAGATAATGAGAGGAATTTTAAGGAGGCTTGAGACATAATTCTATGATTAATAAATAATAATAGCATGAAATGGGGCCAAGAGAATACTTACTTATTTAATATAAATGATTTTGTATAATTATTGTGCGGTTTAATTATATGTACGGTGTTTTTGGTGCTCAGGTATAAGGTTATTAATTAATTAATAATGGCAATTGGGCACATGCAAGGTTCCTAATTTAGGTAAAACATGATTAATCAAGAAGTTGATTACAAACAAAATGTTAGGTCATCAAGTTCTATAATTTCATTTTGTTGGTTCATTTGGAATACACTATTCGTACATACATACAACTAACGATTATACTGGGATTTAAAAGCCATTTAATGATCCATTAGATACGTATCTACTGTACAAATAGAATAGAACGGAGACTGACAAACCAAATATATGCTTCATTTAATTAATAGAATTCAGACCTTTCAAGTAAAATGACGTGTCATGTGAATTTATTTATTTATTTTTTCTGAGAGCTGAAGATAATAACAAAAAAATAAAAAAATAAAAATACATGTCAAAAAGAATTTCGGATTCAACATGATTAGTTAGTTTTTTTAACGTGAAAAATTAAGAGTTTTTTTTAACTATAACCTATATGAATGTCATTAAAAAGTTATTTTCTTTTAATCAACTATCTTAAGTTACTAACTTTATTATTATTGAATAGTATATCTTACATCAAATGTAACAATCCGTCTCATATCGATATGAGATAAGAAATTTGAATCACTTGTAAGCTTAAAGTAGTGGGTTACTAGTATCCTTCCTCATGATTTTTATTGAACCTGAAAGATACCCAAATAATTCATTACTTTCGACTTTAAAAGGCATTACATCAAAAATCATTAGAGTTGTCGTTTTGATAAAAATAAATGACATACAACACTCATATTTGTAATAATAATAAATTATCTATATGTTTTTGTATTCGAGGGAATATAAAGTCTTACGACTAGTTGATCATATAAAATTTGTTAAATTCGAGTCTAGGTCCTTAAAAGGAGAAAAGTTAACAGTGACCATCTAATTATATTTTTGCATAGACATTAAATAATAGCTCACATTACGAACAACTAACCTAAACACTTGATTTTCTGTTACAGTTGAAATATTCAAATATATACATTTTTGGAATATAACTTGAACAACCGCCCCGTCTTATTTTAATCGTCCAGATATGTTGATAATGCTGATGTATCCATTTATTTATATTATATTATATATATTTTTTTATGAATGAATATCGAGATTTTCTATATATTATGTGCCCACTAGGCACATTTTAGGTATTTAATGCTACTAGCTAATTCCCATTCCCATATATAACCAATACTTAATACTAATGACTTGTTCATTTCTTTCACTATACCAGTTATACCCTTACCCTTTTTCATTAACATTACATACTTTTATTATATCTAATTTTCTTAAATACTCAAAATTTGTCACAAGTTCTTTTTATTATAACATTACACCCCCATCTCCTATTACATGTGACGCCTTCATTTTTTATTTTTCTATTTTTTTTATCAAGTAAAACGAATTACGAGATCTTCAGATATATTCAAAAATATATAAATTTTCAAGAACACTCAAATACAAATGCTAAAAACACCCAAGTTTTATAAGTTAAAACTACATGGGGTGAAAAAAGGAAAAATATAGGTGGGTGTTGCGGCAAAACTAACGTGAATTAAATTTGGAGCAATCACAGATATACCCAAGTTAAATTAGATAATTACATATTTTTCTAAACATGCTTTAAAATTATTGTACATTATGCACTAAATACTTGTGTTATGGAGAAATATGTAATTACCCAACTTAAGTTGGAGATATATGCAATTCTCCCTAAATTTTTCTAACCCAACTGTTACATCATTTATCAAAGAATTATGTTTTAATTTTGGTTATTCATATATATATATATACATATATATATATATCTATACTATTATATAATACATTTTAATGTTTTTTTTTAAGATAGATTTTACTATTTCACCGATATAATTACTAAGAGCATTTTTAAAAATCTATAGAAATGACTAATATCCCCCTTCATTTATTAAATTATCATTAATACAAAGCATTATTAAACTATAAACTAATTAAGATGTGACATTTAATTATCATTAATATAAGCATTATTAAACCATAAACTAATTAATATATGACAATGAATTTTAACTTAAACTTCTTTTTATTTATACTACTATAAAATATAATGTATTTGAGATAAATTTTTTAAGATATAAATAACTATAGATAAGAAATTCGGAAAAAGACATAACTTTTGAACCGTTAGTAGTTACGGAACATGCCAATTATGGATGTAATGGTTGTGATGAGATGAAAGCGTTTAATCAAGGTTGGGACGAGTAATTCAAATTTTTAATCAAGTTTTAGGATTACAATGTAACGTACATAATGCTTAGTATCAAAATACAAAAAAAAATAAACCAAAAATAAAAAATCAAATAGACTCAAGAAACGACTTTACAACTCGCAACCTGTCCATTAAGAACTCGAAACCCGGCACTCGCAATTAGCAACTCGACCATCGCATTTGCAGTGACATCTTATGATTTAATTTTGAGTTATTTTGTTACAAGTTTTTTTGAAAAATTGTTAAAAAAATGATTTTTCCCATTTACAAAAGAGTATACTTCGTGTATTGTCATATGGTTTTAGATTTTTAATATATTTCAGAAAACACAACACTTAATGTAAACCTAATAAACTACTTCCGCTGCATTGCACGGGTATTCTACTAGTATATAATATATGTGTGTGGGTAAATTATAACGCTCATGTGAAGTTCAATAATCAAAATAGTCATCTAAGCGAACGTATCTGATCAAGAAATTTTAATGGAAACTAATATGTAGTAATAGATTAAATAAAGTTAAGGGCACAATTGGTAGTAAAAAAGATGAACAAGTCACTAATATTAATTGTTGATTATATTTGAGAATTAGCTAGTAGTATTGAATTATTAAAATGTGTCTAAGAGTTTAAGGACTGATGAAATTGTTTTATAGTATTTGGAATAGTGTTCTGGAAGAAAGTTGTTGCCGAAAAGATAGAGGAATGAGAATACTGTTATGGACAGTGTTCTGTACTTTAATTTATTTTTATGTATTTTTTAGATATTCAAATAATTTAATAAATTGAAACAAATAACAAAATTAATTAAATGAAAGATATAAACTTATTAAAAATAATAATAAATATTACAAGTCCAAAACTTTTTTCATAAAAAAAAAAAAAAGTATAATCAAACGTCTCCCGAACCCGATCCCAATCCCCACCCCATCTTCTTACGAATCTTCCCATTTTCACTTTCTATTATGAATTTGTCTCGTCCTAACAAGTGGTTTGTCGACATAAACAAAATTCTTAGCGCGGATTCAATGTCCTTTGTCTTATAATAGCTTTGCTTATCAGAACGGATGCCTTGAAAGGTTGTCGGGTGAAGGGTTGCTGAGTGACGTTGTTGGGTGTTTTGTGATGCTAGCCAAGTTAGGAAAACATTATATTGTTTGGTCAATAAGTTAGGTGTTTGATGGTGTGACGTTTGATGGCATTGTGTTTGAGGCATTTGGGTTTGCGGCGTATGGTATGGAGTACCAAAATCAGGCATGTCGGTTAAGGGGTTTGAAAAAGATGGTTGTTGTGGAAATGGGTTTCATTGAGAGTGTAGGTTGTACGGGTTATTCGACATTGTGAATTATAGAGTTTTTGAAGATGAGAATGAGTGTCATGGTGTGTTTAAAATTGTGTTTGACGTGTGGTATTATAGATTGTTAATAAGATTTTTTTTAAAAAATGCTTACATAGCCGTTGGAATATTTTTAAATTATTTTATTATTATATTTTAAACGATTATAAGCCGTTGAAAAAAATACACGAATTAACGTCGTACGTCGAATGTTGTTCGAGAATGCTGTTCGAAACACTGCTTGAGAATGATAGAAGCTGCTCAAAAATATTATCGTTCAAAAAATTTACGCAAAATGATGTCCATTATGTATGAACTAATGGGCACACAATAGAAGATATTCAAAATCTAATTTAAATATTTACTCATTAAAAATTAAAGTGTGTAGGCTCTAGTGTTGAAATTGAAAACCGCATGCATTTACCTACTTGTTCCTGCCCGTGGTTCTAGCTTCACCAACTTTTAACTCTGTTCATCCAGAGGTTTGAACGATTCAAACTTCATATAATCTAGTTGCTGATGTGGCTAACATTTTTAGGTTTGACTTTGACCTTTCTTATGTTTTCACATGGAAAAGGTTACCATTTATTACAAATATTAGATTCCATATCTTATCGTTCCTTATGATTGATGTCCGTATCGATTTCGATCGATATATTGTTTCCCTGTAAAATGGTTAATTTTTTTACACGGTTAAAGGGATGAGAAAACCTATTATGGACATTTCAACTTCAATTAATTTGGGTGCTTATAACAATGGTCTTGATAAACTTATTATGGAAAATTAATATTACATAATGGCGGGTTATTAAGGGAACTTCCGACAAAGGTAAATCTTGATAAATTCGGGATTGATCTTCACTCCACTAAATGTCCAGTTTGTAATGAATAACAAGGGACGAAAAACGACATTTTCCTTTGATTGCAAAGTAGCTAAAGAATTATGGCATGACATCTTCAAGTGGTGGAATTTATACAATTTTCAAATGTTTAACAACATCACCGACATCGTCAAGGTCATAGACTCATTACAACTTACAACTCTTTCAAGAGGCTGTAGTACACACCGCCAAGAAAGGAGTTGCTAGGAGATGAAATCACGCTCTATTCTTTCCTTTGAATATAGAGTAAGCTTAAAATGTAAACTTAAAATGGATTCGATCGACTTGTCAACCAAGCTCCTATTAATAATTGTTTATATAATTTGTTTTTCCTTGCTCTAGTTACTTACTAGAAACTAATACAAATTGTCGTCAAATTTTTTTTCCAACTGTCATAATAACCGTCTACCATCCTTGCTGGCCTTTATAGGCCCGAATTCCTCTCGTGCTACTAGCTGTGAGATGTGGAGTTGAGTTCACTTCGTGAAAAAGTTAACTTGTAAGCCAAGAAAGTTTATAAGAGTATTTACATTGAATTTTTTTTTTTTAAGGTTTTTTGTTTGTCACATCAATTTATTATAAAAAAAAGCTTTTAACAAAACCTTTATTTTCGATGATAAAAAAAACCTTTTAAAGCTTTTCTTTTTAAAAATCATACACACTCACTTTCAAAAAAAATATTCATGTATGACTTGAGATTTCTCAAACTTTTGCACAAAAAAGCTTTTCCTCTAACGAAGAAAAGCTTTTCTAAGTTTTTTTGCATAAAAAGCTTTAGAAAAAGCTTTCATTGGAGATGCTCCAAGAATTTGATTTTTCAATCAAATCACTGTGTCTTGCCGAGTCATGTTTTAAGTTAGAGACCTAGAAAAGAGGTTTGGATAGAAAAGAACACATATCAGAGCATCTTTGAATGTTAGTACTAAAAGTGTCTTTTCATACTAAAATAATACAAAAGTGCAAATAATGCACTCGAGTGTTGGCACTAAGCACTGGACTATTTTAGTGCAATGGCTAATAATATTTAGTATTGCACCAAATTTTGTACTGCACTAAACACTATTTACAACAAAAATAATATATATAATAATTAAAATGTATTTTATTATGATGTATTAATTATAAATTTGCGACTAATATTTTTAAAATTACTAAATATAATGTAAGTTATCATACTTATCAAAGAAACTTCAAAGTTCTTATACAATTTCATTTATATTTTTCAAATTTTTAAATATAATGAATTTTATTATATCTCTTATGGTAATTTAGTTATATAAATTTTTTAACATTATATTGCTAAATTGTATATTTTAAATCAAATAAAAAGATATAGTGTATAGATTTAGTGCAACACAGTGAAACAATTTTTCTTTAGTACAAATATATTTTTAAATTTTTTTTGTTTTACATTAAAATAGTACAATTTGCTACTACACTAATATAGTGCATATATTAAAAATATTCTTAAAGAGTCATATTGTGAGTATGTATCCATTTATGTGTGTGACTCTCTTGAAATTCAACAATATAGAGAACGAATTTATTACCGTGACTTATCATTGAGAGAACAGTGATCAAGATGATTCAAAAGTGTTTAAAAGAAATGATAATTCTCAGAATATATTTTTACATAGTGACATTATTGTAATGATTGATTCCAACAATCGTGACATGTATCCGATCGCCCACTCTTCTAGCAATAAACTAAATTAGGGAAAGAAAGTTGCGTAAAGATTAATATATGATAGGGAGAAGTTTCCATTCTTTTATTTTTAAAATGACATATAACTTGAGATACATGCACGTTATTATATCTTGCATCATCTCCTAACCTAGCTAGCTATCTCCTCTTGCCTGTTTTAGACCGACTATCAAAATTTAGTCACTAAAATAATCTATCGTAACCGTACCTTTTTGATAACCTTACATTAAAATACTACAATATGTAGCGTAAAATTAAAAAAAAAAAATCTATTATAAACTAATTTCTTTATTATATAATGAAAAAGATGAGTGTCAATTCAATTTTCATAAAAATTGACCTCTACTTTCACTCCGATTAGACTCATCTCTCTTGACAAAGACTTGAATCTTAGACGTACTTTTTATGTGATTTAAATCAAAATTTCATTTATTAATATATTTCTTGGTAAAACTAGATTTTACATGTTTTCCTATGAAGAGATAATTAGTGTGTACATCCTACTTTGATAAATATAGAGTTTTAGGCTAATTTTCTTACCAATTTTCCATTTGAATAACTATAATAGTGATAGTGATCATTCACCATGTTGAGTTTTTGTGTGTAGTTTGAGAATTACAATCAGTGGTTCTCTTTGATCCATTTTAAAATTTAATACTAACTAACAAAACAAGTATAACCGCTAATATGCTATTCACTCATTAATAAAATGGAAAGATGAGTCATATATATGACTAGAATTTAATATGTGATAGAATATTTGGTAAGAAAACGAAAACATTTATACTATAAACAATACAAATATATCCAAATTATTGAATAGACAGTATCAATAAAACAACCTACACTAATTCAACTAGATAAAAACTACAATAAAATAGTTGATGAAAAGAACATTGATTTGGCCATATTAAACAACAATAAAAATAATAATATAATAATCATACTAATATATCTTTTTGTAACTGTTCATATCATTACTTTATTATAACAATAACATAACAATAACAATTAAAAAAAAAGAAAAAAAATGTGCTAGCTAGCTAATATTCTGCTAACTATAATACATCACAATCAAGACTTACACACAAATGAACAGAAACCCTAGTAGAACACTTGGTAACCGCGAATTCCCCACGGTTTTTATAAGCTTCAATTCACACATAAACACACTCATATAAATCTTTACTTCCATTTACATAAAAAAAAAAAAAACCCAACAAAACTTCTTTTGTTAATCTTGTCTACTTGCAGCACTTTTCCCTTTTCTTCTGTGCCTACTTTTTGCACTTATATATATAGATATAGTATCTGTATCTATAGATGGCTGACCCTCCTCCTCCCCCTCCTCCACCAGCACCTCCTCCACTAAATCCTCTTCCAAAAGTCCAATTACCACCTAGACCAACAGTCATGACTTCCTCTTCTTCTTCAGCAATCTCCCCCAACCTCCGTAGTCCGGCTTCGAGTGGAAGACACCCGACGTTTCGGGGGATACGAAGTCGCAGTGGTAAATGGGTGTCTGAAATTCGAGAGCCGCGTAAAAGCAAACGTATCTGGCTTGGAACATACCCAACGCCCGAGATGGCTGCAGCAGCATATGACGTAGCTGCGTTGTCACTAAAAGGCTCTGATACCACGTTGAATTTCCCAGATCTCGTGGGGTCATACCAAGTGCCAGATATGCCGGAGCCTGCTTTGATACGGAGTGCTGCAGCGGCTGCAGCCCAGTTGATGAAGTATTCAAGTGATCAGATGGATGTGATAGATTTTCCTGGTGAATTGCCGGAGGCAGGTAACGAGTTTATGGATGTAGATACAATTTTTGATATGCCGAATTTGTTGGCAGATATGGCAGAAGGAATGCTGATGAGCCCGCCTCGACAACCGAATACCGAGGATCCTTCTCTAGGGGATTCTTCTGATTGTGATAATTTGTGGAGCTACTAGAATTCCTTTGTTTTACAAAAATAACAATTGAATTGATCGACCGAGGGTCAATAGATCAATCAATGAGACATGCGATCGGGCAAGTATAACGCATGCATGATCATCAAAGAGCGTGGGATTTTTTTTATAAATTGATGATTGAAGTCAAAGATCTTGTATAGGATATATAGTGGTGTTTTTCAACGTTATTTTTTCATCCTTCAGAACAGACACACACACCTATATGTAGCTGGTTAATAGGTGGATCAGACACCAAATTTGAAGGACAAGATTTGAGCATTGTTATGGTAAATCTATATGTACCCTACCCTCAGATATTACTATCAAATCTGCCAACTTATTATATATAAACTAAAATGTGAGTTAACAGATATTCAATTCTTTTATGTCAGTATTTTTTGAATGACTATTTGTATTACCTACTGTGTTAGCAACTAGCAAGAAACTAGTGTAAAAAGAGAACAATTACAACTTATTGGGTAGAGTTGAATTTGAATGGCAGATCTACTCTACACAATTTGGTTTTACGTTATTGATCTAATTGAGATCATAAGAGTGTAACATCATCCTCTAGAGTAGTACTTCTAGCTAGTTTGTTTTTTTTTTTATTTTATTTTTTTGAATACCATCTTGTGATCTTGATACTTCAGCAAGTCACCCAAAAACGGATCAGCTTTTACACCATAATTACGGTATTTCATGATTAGCTGATAAGTTTTGTGGTCTTATATATTTGCTCTTAGTTGAATTTTGGAGTATTGTCCAAACCAAGTTTGAGTTTGATAAAATGAATTCAACTCAAAGTTAGAAATCATTTTGTTTTTCTCAAACTAATTGGTATCTTTGCATGTTTTCATCGTAAGAAATTAACTTATAAATATATGGACATATATATATATATATATAGGGAACACACTCTAAACTCAGAATCACTAACGGTTGAATACAGATTTAAACACTCACTATCAACTAGAGAACACACTTTAAGTTGACTACAAATGATGCTAAACTGCTAATGTTATGCTCTCAAAACTCACAGATGATTCACTCTTGATTCACATGTAATTCACACTTGACTTCAAAGCATGAAGTCATTAATTTATAGTCGAGCTAGTATATTCCTGGTAACCACTACAACCTATCAGAATCTTCAACGTATCTTCATTCTCATTGGTGAATTCTGGACATGCTTCTTGTATGCTCTGACATGTACTGTCACACAGAATCTGTTGTCTGTAGAATACATCGCATGTGCACTGCACACGCCTGTGCAGTTGGCTGACATTGATAGAGGGAACCCCGTATTCATAAATGGTCATCTTTAGCAGGTATGTACATTTTTACAACTTTGAAGATGTCATCTGGATAATGATCAATGTTCCAAAGTGTTGGTGAATCATCAACTTAAATCTGCAACAAGTGTGATTATCTTCATGCTCTGAGGTGGCTTCAAATAGAACTTTATTCCCACCACTAGGTCTTTATTCTCTATCTTCAACTTCACCTTTGACTGAGTTAAATGCACTACAACATAGGTAGCTCAGAAAATAACTTTCAATAGGATGAACTTGAAAATTGTCCAAAATTATCTTGTGTGCTAGTTAAACGTATGACCAGACAGAAATTCTTTGGACCCATCTCATAAAACACTTGTGAGCTGTCTACACTATCTTTCTAGACTTTAAAGCTGGCTATACATAGGATCAATTTTGTTTTAGATTCAAGTTGTTGTCATCATAAAATCAATGTATAATAATCATGCCTTAACAATCTCCATTCCACTCGATATCCCATTTGTTACGAAGATTAAGAAACAGAAAACCATTTATTTGTGGATTGTTCGATAGCAAAGAAAATGTGGTGATATATAGCCAAACGGTGAAAATTAAACCTCAACAATCTCAACAACCTTCAAAATATTACTCTTTCACAGATGCTTGACATCGCTCGACTATGTCTAATCAATGTCTAGATGTTGTCATCCAAACTACTCTTTGATTGTTATGGCAGCATCGAAATGGTGTTACTTCCAATGTGAAGAAACCACCGAACGCTATAATTGAAAATGATTCAAATTGTTTTGTCATTTGGATTGCTAGTAGGTGTTCAAAACTTAAGTTAAATTGTTCCGGATGGTCATGTAACTCAATATAAGCTTGTATTATCCCATTGTAATATTTGATTTTCACCTCTAGCTCCATGTTAGGGCTGATGATTTTTTATAAATCAATGATGATTGTTAAAAAAATATATTAAATTGTTTTATGTACATATCTTACTTGAGATAAAGATGTATATAATCGATGATTTTAAATAGTGTGTGGTTTCTAATATGTATGTATTTTCTACTCTACAAAACGAGTGGTCACATCACAACCGCTCATGTATGACAACCGCTCATGTATGTCCTTCACTTGATAAAAACTGATCGATGTATAGTCGTCGAATCAAATTTATTCTTTAAAATGGGATTATGCAAAAATTGTGATCAGTTCACTACACAGTGACAAAGACAAAAGGAGACCCGATGGTACACGAGCTGCTCAATATATAGATTGACCAATTTAGGTTGTGTGTTATTAGATTTTCCATGGGTTGGTTGCACTCTAGTGCATTTCTTATTTGACCTCCTAAATTTCCCTTTCATTGATCATTTTTTAAGGTTTTGGTGACGACAACCTAAGGGCTGTCAATAATAAATTCGATCATGCATAAATGATAGCATCTTAATCGATATTGATGGGTCGCAGAGTTTGTTATGGTCTGAGTAGAGATATATTAAGCGTGTATTGACATTTTAATAATAGCTCTTAGGGTATTGTTATCATTGTTCTAATTTTATATGTTCTTAAAAATGTATTTTATTAACGAAAAATATTAAATAAAATATAAGGAATTGTTCAATTTGTCAACATTATAAGACTATTTTATTATGTTTGAATGTAATTTTTAGCGTCATATGCTGGAGTACGAGTCTACTCAACTTCAAATTCTAACTCCGAGCGTGAGTTCAAAATTATATTTTCTTTTTTTGTCATGATTTGCTGGTATATTTGTAAAATAAATCGACAAAATCTGAATAAATAATGTGTTTAGAGCCGTATGAATACTATATAAATATAGGTATGTTTAGAGCCGTCCAAGTAGTAACCTCTAATATTCTCTAAAATATTAATTGACACCAAATGTCAACTTCTGTTAGTTTTTGAATAAGCGGTTGTAGGCAATCAATTGATCAAGTACACAAATCTGTTTTGATCAATGATGAATTTAACGACCTATTAATTACTCCAGCAAGTTCTCTAATTTACTCATCAAATTTATGCTAAAATCATGGAAATAATTTCTTGGGATTGAAAAAAGAATGACTGATGTGATATATGTGGTTACAAATTAAGAGGGAAGTTCAAATGAGAATGGAAATTTTAGTGAGAATGAAGAAATGAATCATGGCCATCCATTTTGCAAAACCCAATTTTCCCCTAAAGTTAAATATCTCACAAACGGCTAATCAAAAAACTATAAAAATTGCACCATTGAAATCATCGTTCTTTTCTCTACGATTAGAGATCACTCATGACATATTTTCGGTAAAAAAATTTTTTTTTTTTTTTTTTGGGTTGAAAACCAGTAACACATGTGTTTGTGGTTGGTAACACATGTGCTATTCGAAACCCACCAAAATATGAAAAAAAAAAAATTCGTCGAAAGTATACCTTGTGAGATGTCTAATCGAAGAGAAAAAAATGCTGATTTTTATGGTGCAATTTTTATATTTTTTTGACTAACCGTTTGTGAGATATTCACTTTTTAAAAGTGTTGGGGGTATTATTTTTTTGATGAGATGGATGGTTGAGATTGATTCCTCCATTCTCACAAATAATATTCATTCTCATTTGAACTAACTCTACAAATTAAACATTATATTTTAAAAAAAGTTATGTGTCAGTTTTAGTTTTCATGAAAGATTATGGGATGAAGTATCGAAATCTTAAATCTCTTTTTGTTCCATTTACTTACGCACCATGGACAAATCATCAAAAGGTTTCTATGGGGCCCCATTTTGTACTTTTTTTCTCCAATAATTATTAGAGACTTCTACTTTCTTATAATTATAGTACAATTTGTGGTATTTAAAGATATGGCCACTCCCATCCCTTCGTCAGTTTTGACGTCGATTTCTCGTCGGTTTAACCGACCAAGCCGACGGCGATGGTACCGTCTCGTCGGTTGGTTTTCGTCGGATATTCGAAGATTTTCACAAGCGAGTTCGATTTTTTTTCTTTCTTTTCCTTTTTCTTTTCCTTTGTTTCTTGTTCCAACGTATATATTTCAAACTAAAAGTAGCCAACGGCTACATTTGACAAACAAACAAAATAACTAAAATTTTTTAATTTATTTATTTAATTTTAATACCTAACTTCCTCCTACATATATACACACTCCATACAATCATAATTCACCAAAAACTCAACCAATTCACTCTAAAACTTCTACAATTTATACACCCATTTTATCTACAAAAAATACACACAATGTCTAATTCCGATTCCGATCTTGAAGATTTGCAAGAAATTACGAGTATTTTCGATACGGGTCCCGCAATAAATATGATTAATTCGATAGACTCCGATTCGAACGAAGACGGAGAAAACTCATTCCCTCCGCCAAGAGCACCAAGACGATTTATTCGTAGAGATCGTGACGCAGGGGGCGAACGTTTATTTTTAGACTACTTTGCCGAGAACCCAACATTCCCGGCGGACTACTTTCGACGACGTTTTCGAATGAGCCAGCCTTTATTTATCCGTATATGTCAAGGTATACTATCGTAATCCCAACTTCCACTACCTCCATATTTTGCATATTTTCATCAAAGTCGAGACGCTGTTGGTGCACTTAGCTTTAATGTTTTTCAAAAGTGCACTTCCGTCGTACGCTAATTGGCATACAGTTGTGCCGCCGATGCCTTTGATGAATATTTACATATGGGTCAACAAACATCATACTTGTATTTGGATAACTTTTGTAAATGTATTTTTCACCTATATTCGACCGAGTACTTAAGAAAACCAACACTCGAAGATGTGCAACGTTTACATCAACGTCATGCCGAGTTGCATGGTTTTCCGGGTATGGTCGGGAGCATCGACTGTATGCACTGGCGTTGGAAAAATTGCCCAGTGGCATGGCAAGGTCAATACACTCGAGGTGATCTGGGATGTCCAACGATCATGCTCGAGGCGGTAGCCTCTTACGATATGTGGATTTGATATACCTTCTTTGGTCCTGCAGGTTCAAGTAACCATATCAACGTTTTAAATGAATCGGATTTATTCACTGATTTACTACAAGATAGAGCTCCTCAAGTAACTGGACAACAATTCACCAAAGGCTATTATCTTGCCGATGGGATATATCCAGAATGGGCTACTCTTGTAAAGTTGTTTAAGTTTCCACTAACGCAACAAGAAATACGTTTCAAGAGATATCAAGAATCCGCAAGAAAAGATGTTGAACGAACATTCAGGGTGCTTCAAGGCCATTGGCAAATCATCAAAAATCCGGCAAGACCATATAACATCAACAAAATAAAAAGAATAATGTATTGTTGTGTGATTTTACACAACATGATAACCGAGGACAACGGCCGAAATATGTGTCAACTCGAAGAAAATTATTTGACAAACCCGGTAAATTTACCTCGACATTCCTGGCAAGAAAGGGTTGCAAGTCAACTACGTATGGACAAGGAATTACGCTATCGAACGGTGCATCATCAACTTCGCAATGCTCTAATCGAACACGTTGCGCAACTCCCACCAAATTTCCGTCAACGTTAATCATATTTTTTTTTCAATATATGTAATGTTTTTTATTATTGTAATTTTTTTTTTAGAAAATGTAATGTTTATTTTTATTAATGTAATGTTTTTATTTTAATGAAATGTGTTTTATTTTAATTATTGTGTTTAAAATAATTAAATAATGGAAAAAAAACTGACCGTCATGGATAGCAGTGGGCAGTCAGTTGTTAGTCAGTTTCAGTCAGTTTTGAAAAATGCTGACGTAGCGCTGAGTTGGCAAAAACTGACCAGTCGGTTTTAGTCAGGGATGAGAGTGGCCTTATAAAGAATGGGAAATAAACAAAGTTCATTGAAGGAAAAACCCTATTTCAGAAACAATCTTTAATTCAACTTTAACAAACAATGAGTGTAACATCCTCTCCTGCGGTCTGGTAATTTCTATTATTTTAATCGATTATCTAATTTTTCTAGAAATTATTTAATATTATGTGTTTCATTGTGAAACGTAGATAAATAAGTCGTTTGACTTATTGTGACTAGTGAAATATTAGTCGTTTTAAATTGTTATAGATGAAGGTAAAACAAAATAATATTTCTCGCAAATGGTATTTAAGTTCCAGACAAAAGATTTAGGACGGGTATGAGATTATACCATTTAATTATGCAAACCGACTTTGTAATCCTATATATATATTCTCAAGTCTTCTTCTTGTTTTCATTTGGTAAACTTGCAATTCAAAGAAACCATAATCAAATTAGATTCAAGTTTGTGCTTCTGTGATTTCGAATTTAAAACATCAGAACCATCATCATCCATATCCTAATTTTCATCATATTATCAACCCTTTCATTTTCATTTAAAAGAAAAGAGTAAGTTTGTTTTTGAGTGGGTAAATCAAATTGAAGCTTGATATGTTGTTAATAGGTGTTATTTGATGTTACTTGAAGTATTAGAAACCATAGAATAGAGTTTTTTGAAGTTTTGGTGAGTTTTGATTTGAAAAACTCGTAGCAGCAGCGAAATTCGCAGTTCTCAGTTCGTCCTGCGAACTGAGTCGACTTGCGAAGCGAGTTGACTTGCGATGCGAGTTGACTTGCGAAGCGAGTTGACCTGCGAACCGAGTTGCGAACCCAATTTTCTGCGAACCGAAATGCTGCGGTGCGAACCGAAATCACTGCGAACTGAAATTTTAAAATTTTATTTTGCAAATTTTGAAAATGCGTAAAGTGATTTTGAGACGCGGTTTTGTGAAAATCTCACTAACTCGGATTTAGTTGAAATTCGCATTGTCACTCGGAAACGACCCAGTAATCAAGACTATATGCTATTAGCCTAGGCAGTTTTTTGGCCATTCGGGGTCATTTAGGGCCCGAAAATGGCATTCTTCAGTTTTAAACGTCATTGCCTTGATTGAACTTTTGTTTGCCTAGAATTCAGGGATTACCTGATTGGATAAATAGGCTATAATGATAATTATGGAACGAATTTCTAACTTATATATGATTTTTGTTTCAGATCAACGTAAGACTCAGTGATATAATAATCATGAGTGTGGAGACGTCGGAGATATCGGTGAGTGGATTCAGAACTCACCATTTGATTTAGTTGTAACTATTTGGTTACAATAAGTAAACGTAGATGTGTGTTAGACTGTTTAGTCTTGATTATTGATTATTAATCTACGTGATATGCGAACCAATGTGTATTAATGTTATTGAGGTCAACGTGTAGTTGGACTTCTGGTTATTATGTAGATTACACAGGTTTTGATTCATTTGTTGTGTTTGAAACCTGTGTATGAGTTTAATAACCAATAGTTATCGGTCTATTCTTGGGGAATCCCCGGGTATTATGATACTCCAAGAGCCATCGATCCTCATTGAAATATGTGTGTTTACGATTATTTGGTGCAAACATCTAGTTATGCTAAGTTGAATGGAGTGTGATGAATCTATTCACTTAGCTTCGTGCTAATCCCTCATATTACTTCCTGCATGATATATTTTGATTATTAGTGGGTGCAGGAGGGGAATGGTTGATCAAGGAATGTTTGACTGCGCTTAAAGACTCTGATATGGTTTTTGTGATAAACCAAGTTTTGGAGAATTGTATAATACTCCGTCTTATGTAGTTTTTAACAGTTTGAATATGGTGTAAATATTGAAAATGTAAACTGTTTATGTATAATGTTTAATATATATTAATTAATATTAAGGTAATGTATTTTAAATTCATGCTTCCGAATTTATGAATATAATATTCTTAAATAAAATGAGGGGTGTTATAATGAGTACTTCTATTGGCAAGTGTCACGTCTAAATTAATCAACCGGGTATATTTTAGTTCATAGTATTAAGGCCTGATTATTTTGGCAACTAATATTAGAATGTTAATACATCAACATCAAAATCAACAACATACTAATATATGATGAGTTTTTTTCTTTAGAGAACCTAGTATTTTTTCTAAAATACCATATGTTTGAGGGTATCATTGGTTTACATTTGAATTAACCAAAACATATATAATAACCCTCATCAAATTTGGAAACCAAAAATTAACTTCATCATGTAAAAGTAAAAGTCAAGAGGAAAAATGAAAGAAAATAAAGGGAATTCAAAGTTCAAATATAGATATACATTTAGGTCAACCTAATCTATCTAACTTATATAAAATAAAATCCATTTCATATACTACTTTTTAGATTCAATGGCATATACACATTAAGGTAAAACAGTATAAATATATATTAATCAAGAAAATATATATAGATCTTTAAGAGTATATAGTTAAGGAAATGATAAATAGATAGTTCTTTAAATGAAGTACATTAAAATATTTTGTTGCCAGCCACAAAAAAGAAAAAAAAAAAAAAAAAAACCTATTCTAGTACCATCAAAGATACTGTTAAAGACGTATAAGATTGTGTCAAATATTTCAATTCCATTAAATTTCAGTAATTTCTCGGTACATAATATAACAAATTAGCTTCGTTTCTTATAATATCTTTAGCTAGATTGTCATCGTTAAGTTTCGGCTCTTATCTTATGAGGTTGTTTGACTGTATTCATTAAACGCAAACCCTAAATTAAGAGTAAGAAGATAAAGAAAAAACATTTGATAGGTATCTATACAAAACCAATAAATCGTTATCCTAATTTCTTAACAATTATATTAGATTCACACGTCAGTACTAACCAATTAATATTCCGAAGCATCTAATACGTACTATCATAACCGATATTCTGTTTCTATATATAGGTTGAATGTATAATGAATTAATTAAGTCGGCCCTATACTTTAGTTTAATTAGATTTAATTTTAATTTAAGAATTAATTAATCAAAAGAAGCAGAAACATCGTAGTCTCAAATGAAACTTTTTGGGCAGATAAAAGTCATAAATCAAACAAACCAACTAAGTGGGGCTTTTCGTCTCATACCACAATCTCTAAACATAACGTCCACAAGATATTATTTCACTTTAGTACTCCCTTAACTCTTTGAACAAATATTTCATTCTTTGACTTCCCAAATTAGGCCCGACATCCGATATACATGCAAATATATATACCTTAAATGGGATGACCACTAAATCGATCATGCCCAACGTTATTTCTTTAAAACAGTTAACTTTGTTAAAATATTGCTTAAATTGTCTTAAGAAAATGAAATCAATCAAGATAATGAGATCAACAAATTAGTTTATAGAAAAGTGTGAAATTAAAAGGGGCAACTGCATTCTGAGGGTAGAGATGCAACGATTCACGATCAACAATTTCAAGCAGACGATTTCAACTATTGATTTCCCCGATCGCCGACCCAGATTCACGAAATTGTATTTACATGTACACTGCATTTTACGTAAAATGCAGTATTGTTAAGATGCAGTGAATTTAGACCGTTGACCATATAAATCAACGGTTGAGATCATCTGCCCATACTTTCTCTCAAAATGCAGTTGTTCCTTAAAACCTTACCCTTATAGAAACAACAACTCCAAAAAAGCAAAATAATAATAATAATGTCATGTTTTGTAAATGACATCAATTCTAAGTATTATTTATATATACAATTAGATTTTACGCATTAACAGTGGTACGATAACCATATATATGTAAAGCACATCGAAGTTAGTAGTAGCCCTAACTACAAGTCCGTTCAATTCGTGAATTGAAGACGTGAAGTGTAACTTTCTTTTTCAAAACAATTGTAATTTTTATTAGTGTTACGGGTATAAACGAATTGAAATACTGATTCTACAGAAAAACAAATCCATTTTATTATATCAATATGAAAGTTGATAATTTGATAAGTTTTACATACCTAAAAGTAAAAGTGATAAAGATTGTTGAGTGCTACTTTTATGAAAAATATTTGTTATTTATCAACTTATCAATCAAATTTTATTAAGTTGTACATTAAAAGAAAAAAAAATGTTACGGATAAGTTACAACTTTGGATGACAATAACGACAAACCTATAATATTTTTAAACGTAAAATAGAACAATTTATGCATAATATTAACTTTTATTGATAGATTTAAAAGTCATCGTCATTATCATTTTGCCATAGTAAATTAGAGTCTTTTGTGATTTGTAATAATTAAATTGAGTGGATTGATGATATATATTAATATATTATGGTTTTTTTAAACATCCTATCATAATTTTATAAAAAATAAAAAAAAGAAACTAGTAAGACGGTATGTTGGTGTACGTTTTGTGACAACAACTTCTAGTTTGTAATAGTTAGGTTTAGAAGTCATTTTGTTAATCATTGTAATTGTTAACTTAAGTTTTGTCTGTGTATTTTGTAGGTTCGTACGAACTTAGAATAGGTACGAACTTAGTAAGTTCGTACGAACTTAGTAAGTTCGTACGAACTTAGAAAGTGTCTAGGTTCGTACGAACTTAGTTGCCTATAAATACACATGTCCGAAAATAGGTTGAAAAGGTGGTTTTTTAAGAGTTTAGGAACTGGGTTTTCCAGCTAGGTTCGAATACTCTGTGTAACTTCGAATGTAACCTCGTTTACATTCAATAAAAGTGATATTTATAGTCGTTTGTTATCGTTTATGCTTATGTGAGGATTCCGCACTCATATAAACATTATTACCCCGTAGATCCGAGCCCGAAGGGGACTTACATAAGCATAAACGATAACAAACGAGTATAAATATCACTTTTATTGAATGTAAACGAGGTTACATTCGAAGTTACACAGAGTATTCGAACCTAGCTGGAAAAACCCAGTTCCTAAACTCTTAAAAAACCACCTTTTAAACCTATTTTCGGACATGTGTATTTATAGGCAACTTAGTTCGTACGAACCTACTAAGTTCGTACGAACCTGGGCACTTTCTAAGTTCGTACGAACTTACTAAGTTCGTACCTATTCTAAGTTCGTACGAACCTACAAAATACACAGACAAAACTTAAGTTAACAATTACAATGATTAACAAAATGACTTTTAAACCTAACTATTACAAACTAAAAGAGGTTGTCACAAAACGTGCACCAAAAGACTTCTCCTTGACAATAACTCTAGTTTCTATACACCAAGACGGTAAACATTACAAACATCAATAATACGAGTTATACAAAAACCTAATAGCAATTGGGGGTTCGTTGATATTCTCTTTTTCTTATTGCTTCTACAGCGGCCATATGTTCATATTGGAATTTTATATTACGTCCCTACAACGTTATGTCATCAAACTATTGTCTAGACATGTGAGAGTAATGGTACCTAGTCAAAAGACAAATGCGTACGTAATAAAGATAACCATTTTAATATTTATTCCGGTGCCATTTAATTATACATATACTCCACCTTAAGGCAGTAACTTTGGAATATTTATATGTAACATGTTATCGCATCATTGTTTGATGGAGTATTTAATGCTGCCCATTAAAAGTTAATGTAATGTAATAGTTTCAGTTGTAGCTTTCATGCAATATTATTATTGTCTGCTAACAACCGTAACATTGATTTGTGTGGTACGATGTTTTTTCTATTTTGCTTACCTAGCACTAGAATTGTAAGTCCAAAAGACATTAATATTTAATTGGCTAGTGTGATTAAATGATAAATAAAAATTAAAAAATATAAACTTTAGATGTAACATGTCACATGATAAATGCATTACATCTATATTTTTAAATCCTTTCATCATTAAAATTACTCATTTCATTTATATTATTTTTTATAAATAAGGTACCCACATAACAGTACCTCAACTACACATGTCGCATGTGAAAATTACTTTAATTTAATATTGTAAATGTGTAAAAATATAAATAATTATGTTTAAATCCCAATTAATAGAAATAATAAAGTTTTTGACCAAGAAGGCACCCCAAGAATTGCCGACATAACTCCACTTTCAATTTCTCTTTGTATAACTTTAGTGTTCAGTGGTTGGTGCAATATCTTTCTTTACCCTAATTGCTTGGTCTTTTAGTTATAAGTAATTTTATCAGTGGTTATTGGTAAAAAAAAAATAAGCTTTTTACTAATTAATTTTGAAAATTATAGATATGATTATATTATTTACCATTATTATTATTATTATTATTATTATTATTATTATTATTATTATTATTATATTAATTGTAAATATAAGTGTCATTACAAATGCAAAACTCTGACTAAAGTTTCAATATATCGTACGTAGTATAATATTAATGGTTCTAGACAAATTTCAATTAGATAAAGAATATATTTATCATGAAAGATTTATTTATTAAACTCATAGAATATTAGAAAAAAGATATTTACCAAAAGAAGGAATAAGCACAATGATTATACATTAAATAATTAGTACGAAAGAAAACTTTAGTCTAGTTATATTGATTTTTTTAAATGCTGCAAAATCCAAGATTCTTTTTTTATAATATTTTACTTTCCATAATGGTTCCTTAATTAGTACTTTCCATAATGGTTCATTTTAATACTCCATTTCGGGCAGTACACAAACATTGGCCACTTTATTAACTATAATTATATTAATCCATTATTTTTTTAATTTAAAATTATTTAAGTGTACAACACTTAAATGATTATATACCCACATTTTTGTCGACGTATGACTTTTTTATTCTTTCTTTTTCTTTCTCTTTCTTTCCCTTTCTTTCTCTTTCTAGTAAGAATTATTTGTGTTGGAAAGAAGTCCAACAGTGTGTTAATGGGGTACTCCAAGAATAATCGGAAGCTTTGTGTTTTATTTGTCTAAATAATATAAATTTAGTCGTTTCTAAATTTTGTTTCACTATATGCAGTTAAGTAAATATATGCGTGATCAACATCACATGTAGTCAATTTTCATAATATATACAATTTCATTTTTATAGGCGACATCATGTCAGTAAAATTACCGTAATAAATATCGTGCTAACGTGGTATAACCTACGTACAAATAAGTTGGACGAGTTAGATTTTTTTTATTTCAATTTTTCCATAGTGGTTTACACTTGAAAATCTGTTAATACATTCTTCAGAGTTAGTTTAAAGATTTTATAAATAATCAATGTGTAAAACAGTGTGAAGTAATTTTTCAGTGTATCAAAGCTTAGAAGACAATAAATATATGTATCCTATATATTAATTGCGATTAGGAGCATGCAGTTGTGTTCGTTAAAGCTTCAAGATAAATGAATGCGAGTTGCAGATATGATCGAAGTCTCGTTTGGGTTAGTTGAGTAGTCTTATATTTTAAGGTTATATATGAATATAGTTCAACCAATATCAGTCTAGGTTCACTTTTTATTTTGTCTCCAAAATAAGGTTAATTTTAAGGTCAACATATGTTATTGCTTTCCTAAAGAAAAAAGAGAGAATACTTTATACTAGATTCGTTTGCTCAACTAAATGATAAGATTTTCAACATAGGATGTGTCATGACAACTCCATTTACTAGTAGATCTAAAAGAATATAAAATAATAATAGTAATAAAATTAATTAAGCTATGAATGTTACTATTAATAATATAAAATATATGGAAAATTAATATATATACCATTAATAAAATTTATAATAATATCATATTTGTATTGTATTGTACAAATTTATAATAATATCGTACATCTGAATACATGTCTTTCATTTATTGGTTGGCTTCAACCGGAATGGCTACCAAAAGTATTGATATTTACATAGCAACTTCATATTTGTATTGTATAGTATATATACTAGGGGTGAGCAAAAATCGAAAAAAATTGAAAAATTCAAACTGAAAAAATCGAACCAATTCAAAAACCGAACGGTTTGATTTTCAAATTTCTAAGAACCGAACCATTCGGTTTGGTTATGATTTTCAGTCTAAAAACCGACCAAAAAAACCGAACCGAACCAAACTTTTAAAATATCATATATATAAATACATATATACAAATATGTATACAACATGTATATGTATGTATGTATATTTAACTATTTAAAGTAAAATTTTGGACTCATTTATAATATATCTAGAATATATGAGGATAATATATACAAACATATGCATATAAAATGTATATTTATAAAAGTATTTGACAAATAAGCTTAATTGGAAAAATCGAAAAATCGAACCGAGAAAACCGAAAAACCGAAAAAAGCGAATGAAACCGAAACCGAAATAACCGAACGGTTTGGTTTTTAAAAATCCAAAAACCAAAATTTCAATTTGATTTTCGACTTTAGCCAAAAACCGAACCGAACCGATTCATACCCACCCCTAATATATACTCACTCATTATGCAAGGAAATTACTATTCATAAGCAGGTTATGTACGTTCAGGTGCAGCAGGGTCTACCTTGCTTCTGAATTGGTGTCTTTCATTTATTGGTCGGCTCCAATTGAAATGTCTCCGCAGGAAAACACACATAAATAGACAAAAACCAAGTTAGTAAAAGATGAATAGAATGTTGACTTTCGTAGTGGTCAATTCAGTTGCAAATTTAGCTAGGAACTTAAATTTTCAAATGTACATCCTCACTTTATGAAACTTTCTTCATGGATTAATACTTTAACATGGAATATAACTCAATTAATTTATTATTTTACCTAATGATTTGAAGAATATATTGCATATAAAAATATAATTATTAGATCAAAAGTTATGTTGAGTATATCAGTATAACGATTTTAGTTTAACTTTGTAATAGACCATGATCTAAACAATCAACAACCACAACAGTAACATGAAAGTATACATTCCATAAGTCAACATAAATGAACAAATCGCAGTGAAGCGCGACTCTGAAACCTTGTTATTCTCATATATGCTACTGTACTTTATGCTAGAATAGATTTGAAAAACTTCTTTGACAAAATTATTTATGTTTTAGGTTTTCTTGACACAATTAACTGAACTATGTTAACTACCTCTTGATATTAGAAACCACACTCATGTGTTTGGAGATCTTTTCTTGAATGTATTTTCTCTCGTAACACTTTGAGAAACTATTCCAAGTAGTTGGGTTTATTTTGTAATGATACATGCAGTTGGGCTCAAACGGATAACCTTAATGAAGTCTACCTATAGCCCAATTTAAAGGGTTCATTAGTAAGGATTCAGTATTTCAGTGGGTGAAATATATAGCAAGTTAAACTCATTCATCTGATAACATATAGCATTGTATTACATTTTAATATTGTTATTGATTGATAATGATGTTTTTTTCTTTTTCTTTTTGGAAACCTCCACATGGATTGAACTTGGCTTTTCCTAAAATGTATTAAAAACTTCACGGTATTTTAGCCTGACAAGAAGTAAATGAAATATACGTTACATGTCACGATAACATATTTGAACCAGTATCGTCTCAAGTAGCTAATGCCTAGTGTCGTGAGTTAAACATCATACGTCGATCAACGTATATACATCCTTAGAAGTGTCTAAGTAGCTTATTTTTATTGCTTACTGCTTATAACTTATAAGCAATAACCTCGTAAGTTATTTTTGAGTGTTTGTTTTAACTTATAGATTACAAACTCATTTTTGTGAAGATAAGCAAATACGCTAAGAATCTTTAACTTATTTTTCACCTCTAAAATAAGCAAATAAATTCATCCAAACACTAAGGGTATGTTTGGTGAAATAGTTGTAGGCTGTAGCTGTAGGTTGTAGACTTGTAGTTGTATGCTGTAGGTTGTAGCTGTAGCTTTAGGTTTGGAGCTTTTCGCGAAAGGCTACTTCTAATAGCTTTGAGAATTTGAGCTTTTCGTTGGATTATAAAGCTAAAGCTTGTACATGACTAACAAGACTTTTATTTTCATAGGAGTTTTTCGTTCAAAAACTAAAAGCTAAAGCTCCTAAAAGCTTTGTGCCAAACAGGCCCTAAATATGAGCTTTTTTTTGTTTTCGAACAATAACTTTTATTAAGAACCCAAGCAAATAGCAAGGGCTAAAAAGAGAGACAAATAGGGAGATTTCCAAGGAGGAGAATACCACCGAAAAACAGAAACAACACCAAACATCTATACTGCTAGAGATATAAAGACACTGTGAGGCTCTGTAATCCACCTTTGTCAGCTATAACTAGATTTAGAATTCCTATTAGAAATCCATATAAGAGATAATAACTGAATTTGGAGAAAAATATATCTTCATTTAAAATGATAGCCTGCTGCTCCATCTAAGAGAATGTCAGTCTGTTCCGCCTTTTCCAAACCACCCATAACGTAATATAACATGTAGCTAGAAAAGCTTTAACCACTGATTTCCCGCCCATGTTTGCTGGATTGAAATCGATGATACCTTTAACAGAGTTCTCCTCACATCGTCCTGAAAGTCCACCAGCTAAAAACTTTTGCCCACACCCTCTTAACTGAGAAACAACCAGAGCATGATCAGTAGTCTCCACCGAATCTATGCAGATCGAACACAGAGTGTTGTCATATTCGAATATGAAAAGCCCGTCAAACCAAATTACAATGAGCCGGTATTCGAATATGAAAAGCCCGTCAAACCAAATAACAATGAGCTGGTATTCGATTAAGAAACTATTCCAAGTAGTTGGGCTTATTTTGTAATGATACAGTTGGGCTCAAATGGATAACCTTAATGAAGTCTACCTATAGCCCAATTACGATGATAACACATACTTTAACCGTGTGACTTTACATGATACACGATTGAGCACTCCAAGTGAAAAGATGATAATTAAGTGAACGAAGAATTTTTTTTTGAAAAAGATATTAGTGTCATATGCATATAGACTATCATTATGGGTGTGAAAATAGTTTAATTAAAACACCTTATTTAAGTAAAATTTTGTTGATGCATTCAGTAAGGGATGTTTGTATAATTTATTTATATGATTATGGCATTTTTACTAATGATAATATGTGACATGAGAACATTATTGATGTTGATGCTCGAGACTAATATATGTGAGATATTTGATAGGGTAAATAATTGAAAGTCTTTGAAGAGTTAATATAAAATGGTCGTGAGAAGTAAAATTTAAGATTATGATGCACAAATATTTCTATATTTTTTGAATTATAATGGAAAAGTGTATTTGAATTACGTATTGTCATCAAGTTGATGTTTAATGGACCTTGAGTATTAATTGATTGGTATGACTCATTAAACCATCTCGAATCAATGATGACGTGTAATGTATATTAGAACTGCGAGATTCTATTTTATTGTTGTTGTTGTGAAATTTAGAATAACATAGAATTTGATGATTCAAAGTAAGTTATCCCATTGATTCAAACGATCAAATAACTTATTTTATATTTTTTATTAAGGAATACTAATTTCAATTATCTAGTTTTTATTAATTAAGGTGGATAGATTAAGCATTGTATGCACTTTGTTTCAAATATGTTTAATAATAAACTCACTTTTTATAATTTCAATTTGATCCTTAGAATTGTATTATAATTAATGAAAGTGTAATAGCTTTGCCGATTTCTTTTTTTTGTTTTTAATTTACATTTTGAGTCGTTATAAGGAAAAAATAATAAATAGAATCGAGAATGAAGGATGATTCGCATTACAACTATATAATGTTTAAAATCACTTATATAATATGGTTTGCACTGACTCAAAAACTTATTATGCATGTCTTTTAGTTATAGTTTTAGACAAGATATATTAGTTATGTTTAGCAAGGCTATACTACTCATATCACAATATGTTTTGTAATATGCTTCAAAAGCTTCTTTTCTAAAAGCATCGTCCAATATAAATAAAGGTTTTCAAGAGCTTTTAGCAGATAAAAATTATGAATTATACTACTATACCTACTATTAAAAAGTCAAATTTGTGTGTGTGTAAAAAAGACTTTTTAGAACCTTATTCAAATACTAATAACTTTTGGAATGATTTTTCTTGAGGTGCTTTTATGTCCATTATAGTAAAATAATTTTTTTTTACAATAATAAGACCGTACTATATTTAATTTACTATTTATTCGATAGACATAATTTATATAGATAGTCAAATAGCGGCTAACAGGTGTTAATTGTTTTAAATCATTATTTTTACATAAATGATAAGGTTTGTCATTTACAAATATAAAACAGAGTGTATTAGTGCAACCATGCATCACACGGGATTATACACTAATAATTAATAAGTTGTGAAAATAAGCCATTCAAACATCCTTTTAGTCAAAGTCTTCACATTTTGAAGTGTGAAATGAACTATTTGAAGATTTAAAAAAAAAATTCTTTTTTTTTCTTATCAAATCTTTTATGCAGAAATTAAAGCAGACCGAACCTTTGTGCTTTCTTAGAGATATTTAAGATTTCTTATTTAAATGTTTATATGTTATTTAATTATTTTGACAAGAGATAAGCAAATTCAGAAACACCCTTTGAATAACTGATTATATACTTATTTTAGGGGTTAGGTTCAAATGAGAACCAAATAAAAGGTGAAAACCGCAAGAACTACTAAATTACACATTTTTTCACATGTGATTGACTTCATTCATATGTGAACATTCATGTATATTTGATTTATAGAGAAAAAAATCTAAAAAAAACTCTAAAATTATATCTCAAAAAACAAAATAAGAAATACATGTTCACAGATGCACCATAATGTGAACAAATCGGTAAAATGTATTTTAATACGTAATTTTTGGATTTTTAGCTTCTTTTTCTTTATTAATCAAATGTACATGAATGTTCACATATGAATGAAGTCAATCACATGTGAAAAATGTGTAATTTAGTAGTTCTCACATTTTATTTACTTCTCATTTGAACCTAAATCCTTATTTTAGAATATATATATATATATATATAAAAGTATCTTACATAAGGATTATAACATCTTTTTTTTAAGCTGATAAACAGTTATAAGTAGTCTCAAATACCCCATTTTCAAACTTATTATTGCTAGTTTTATCTACATTTTAGAATTTAAATATCCAGAGAGAACATCTTGCAAAGATCATAAGTATCTTCTCTCTCCCTACATCCGTATATCAAAGCCGCTAGTTCTTTCTTACGAGTCGTCTAAAGAAAATAAACGGCCGTTTACCCTATTCATTATCTAGTAGGTGATTATTTTATCTTTTGATAAACTCTATTAGGTGCTCATAGTATATAAAGTGTATTGTAGCCATGACGAAAGAGGAAGGAAGAAGTATGGATTTGGGATCAAAGAAAACTATACCTGAAGAATAGGATATAGATTGATCGACAACAGTTTCATTATTTCTACACATCCTTTAGGTTATATACATTTAACTTTTTCTTTGTTTTTGCAAAGCGAAGCAAAATCAATATGTTAGAAGCCTCCTCAAATCAAGAGAAGCAATAAAATACAAATATTCAAACTAGAAGGAGCTTCAACAGAAGCCGAAAGCAATACAAAAACATATCAGTTGATAGTTTAGGTTAGCTGAAAAAAATGCATTGAAAAACCTAAAAACCTAACGTACCTTAAGTTAACAATCAAATCCAAGCCAGCTAATCTAATATGACGTTTAACGTTACAAATCTAGTTTATCATATCTTAAATCATATAGTTGTTTTATAAAGGTAATATCAGATTAGATTCGAATGTGTGTACATCTAAACAAATCTGAATCTGAATGTTATATGCAAGAATTAGAAAAATTCCCTTTACAAATTACAATATTTAACTTGATGGACCATCTAAGTACTTAGGACTATGATTAACAATTTTTAAAATTGTGGGTTTTCTTCCACTTCTATATTCCGGATTAGATCATATTTCTCGGATTTAATTTGTAGATCGTAATTTAGTTTCACGATTTGCATCTAAATCGTGCATCATGTATATGCAATTTGGTGGGTCCCATCACATATTTTATTTATCTATTTTACTTGAAATTTAAAGGGGAATGTCAACTCGTAGTCCCCCCGGGTCTCACAGTCGAAGTCAAAACCAATCAATCTTACTACCCGATGTCTTCAATTCAAATCAAACTTGTTGGAAAACTTCATATAAGGTCTTCAGTTATGAGTAATATGCAAATCAGGCCCTCGATGTCTATTCAAAATGCTTTATCGCCTTTTCTTTTTTTCTTTTTTCTTTTTTTACATAAAACGGCATTTTAAGTATAGCGAAAAAATAATTTTTTGGAACTTGACAACCTGTGCATAGCCACTATGGGACACCCGTACACACCCATTTACTAAAATCGAGGTGAACTTCAAATTTAATGACGGGTTTAGTTACAAAGTTCTTTTTTAAATTGTTAAATAATTTTATGTATCTTAAATATTATTAAGCTGAAAAATGTGTTTATATTAAAGATATGGTGTTTTTGTTATACCTATAATAAATACTCGAGTTTTTACAATATATGAATTTCTTACTTATAAGTCTATAGCTAGACCACGATGAACAGTAATTCGTTCGATCCAATTGATATGTTTCATTTTCATTCATATTTCTATTAAATTTTTATTTTTACCCGACCTCCTAGCACTCACATTGAACTCATTGTCTTATTCTTTAAAAGATTAGCTAACCAAAATTGTTTTCTTCAAACTTCATTATTTGACAAATTATTCGATATTGTTTGTTTCAAATTAAAAAAGAAAAAATTTATTGTATGTATTAATCTTATCAGTACTTGCCAATATATATACCAAATAATCATTTACTCAAATATAACCAAATTTTTGAACAACTTAAACATTTGCAATATTACCTGGTATCATGTCATTAGTTTACATAGTGAACATAAGATATACACACACACAAAGATTTAGAGAATCTAACATATACAAATAAACCTATAAATATATAATTTACCTTTCAAGCAACTAACTTTAAAGAAAGGACCAAAATTATCACTACCCAATAGTTGATGTACCACACAGTGTCATTTTCTCCACTAACAACATTCCATTAAAATAAGTAAACTTAAGATTCAAATAAGAGTTGGAGATTCAAATATGAGAAACCACCTCCTTATTTGATGAAGAAGAAGCAGCATCCAAGCAATCTCCAATTGCATATGCTTCTTCAATTCAATTCTCCTACCCATTTCTTGAGATCTTAAACCATAAGTTACCTTCAATTCAATTCCTAGATCCCTCCCTACCTTATTAAGTTATACATCCAAAATCCGACCTAATTTCACTATATCTCACTCACTTACTTAATCTCTCATTTACGAAACCCTAATTGTACAATGACTACACCAAGAGCATCATTTTCTAACGATTCAAGGCTCGTTAAAATGTCGTTACCGAAATCCGTATTGCTCAAGGATTACCTACTCGATGATCTAAGCTCGTGTTCTTCTAACGGATTTCGTTCGTACCCTCGTAGACAATGTTGTACGAAAGTTCGATACCTTATCGAAATAGATCTTAATAAACACATTACACTTCATCCAACTCGACAAAAGCACATTCTCAAAAATAACTCGAAAGCGAAATCAAAATCAAGATCAAAGTCGTCTTCCGTGCTACAAAAAGCTTCTACCGCAGTAGTTAACGTTTTCAAAAACTTTCAGTTATCGAAAAAAAGCTTTTGGAAGCGAACAACCGACCAAAACAACAAACGCTTCAAACGATTGAATTCGTTTGAAAAACCGATCAAACGGAAGGACGTCATTTTAACTCCGGTGAAAAACGATTTCACCGCCACCGTCACCACGGCGGAGATGAAAGCCGTTACAAGTAATAGTAATAGTAATAGTAATAGTAACAGTAACAGTAATAGTTCGATTTCCTCGAATAGTTACTTTAGCGCCACGTCAGATTCATCGACAAATGTTGCTCAGAACGACGTCGTTGAGAACATGATTACGGTAAACGCAGATGAAAAGGTGAGATTCAATTCCATGTTTTGCATTCATTTTGACTAAATTTACAGTAACTTTTTAGCTAATTAACCTAATTATTATGATTATATTTTTAATAAAGGTAAAAATTGTACTATTTGAAATTATAACTGATAAAGTTCAAATTTGAATTATTGTTATTATTTATTTGGGCATTTAAAGTTTAACAGCGAAGAAGGAGGAGGAAAAACAGGTGGGTAGGGGACCGTAGAATTTCGACCTCTAATTACAAAATCCACGTGTTGGTATATCTCATGCACGTGATCTGAAACTACTGATTTCAGTGCCGTAGATCCCGCCTACGTGTTATTCCTTTAGCTTAATCTGTGCCGTTAAAAGCTGAAGGTGCACCTTAATATCGTGCTCCACGTAGTACCCTATCACGGTTTAAATTTTGCACATAAAAACCACTTTTATTTCATAACAAAAAATTTACAATTTTCATTGAGAATATATTTATATTATTTTATTGTTACAACGATATATACATGCTATATTTTTGATACGCATGTTCGGTTTTTCTAACTGAACTTACTTTTATATAATTGACATCATAATGTATGAGCTTGAATAATAGATATAGACAAACAAAACTTAGGTAATTAAATGTGATATAATAAATGTCTGCAAAAAGTAACAATATGCATTATTAGGTCACTTTGTTAGCATACAATAATAATATGGTCATAGTGTACATTTGCATGTATTTCTTAATTTGCTATATGATGTTATGTCATTGTATCTTTGTAAAAACAATACGGAGTAGTAGCTTGCTGTAATAAAATATGTTGGTTTGGGAATTGTATAGTTACTCGGGAATAATGAAATATCTAGTTCCATTGAGTTTAAGTTAACTATTAAGATTTGGAGTGAATGGAGTAATGTAGGATAGCATTTAGCAGGCAGGTGTCATTTGTGCTGTGTTTTTGTGAACTAGTGAGTTGACCTTGATAAGTCAAAATGCTAATCTTGGGATTTACTTCCCTTGGGAATGGCCATAGTTTGTCTTTTCCTTAAGATTCAAACTTTCTATGCAGATTATTATTATTATTATTATTATTATTATTTAAATGAAACCTACTTAACTGATTAAATTAAAAAACTAATTAAATTATAGAAATGATGCTAATTAGTACTTACAATAAGACTTAAACCCATGATCACAAGATTGTGGGAAACTACTGATACTAAACCAAAGGCCACACTGTTATTGACCTTCTTTGATCATGTATCATGGTTATCATCTTGATTTCGAAAGAATTATTAGAAAACATGGGGAAAATATAATTTTGATATTCTAAAAGTTGATTTTTGTAGTTTCTTAACCATAAACATACATTATGAACATAAATATTGGACCCAAGAAGATACCATATAGTTTTCTTTGTGTATATATAAAACTTTTGTAGTTAATCGAGTTTGAACAATGAATATGTAAACGGCGATCTAGCAGAAAGAACGGCAAGGTGAGGAAAAAGACCAATTTAGTCCGGTGTCTGTGATGGATTTCCCTTTCGAGGACGATCACGATGGTGAAGAAGAGGTTACTTCCCCTTTTCGACGAAGTAGCGTATATGTTAAAGGTTGGGCTCTCTATCTCTCAAATCACTTTTTTCTTACCAAATAAAATTTGTTACATCTATACTAACTTGAGAAAATGATATGTAACAGGATGCAGACGAAAACTCATGCTAAAAATTCAAAGAACTAGCCTTGCTCAACTGAAACCCGTTCGGTTAGAAGACAGGATCATCTTATCAGAATCTAAAATGCATGAGTCGACGCTTGAATCCTCCTTAAGAAGTCAACAGGAGTTGGTTGTAGAAGAGAATCAGACTGAAAAGAAAGTGAATGCATTACTTCAACTATTGAAAGCAACAATGCCATCTCTTGATCTATCTAAATCCACAATGACAGAAAGCGTTTTGTTAGGATTTTTTACAGACCGAGTTATTGAAGGAAATGTCTCTAACTATGCAATATTGCAAGAAGCGAAAGATTGGATCCATGATCAGACAAAAGAAACGTTCGAGTCTGAAAATTATAAACTAACATACATAAATGAAATGGAGAAAGGAGCGAAGTGGTTTAAGTATGACAATGAAGTAAGAAGAAGAGAAGTCGGTTTGGAATTAGAGTATGAAGTCTTTACATCTTTAGTCGAAGAGATGTTACTCGACTTTTATTTATAGCTTTTTAGTGTCACATGAGAATGGAAATATTTGTGCGTAAAGATAGTTAGAAACAACATGAGGTTGTTTTTTTCGTTTCGTTTTCAACTACTTTTTGAGTTACATTGAAGTTAAGCAGATCAATGTCAGAATAAAATAATCACCTTTAGCAAGCAGAAATTAGGGATTATGATCTTGAGACTTTAAGGATAATCATGGGGGAATGTTCCTTGTAAAGTTTCTAATAAAGGTTGTCAGATAAGTTTCTATTTGTTGTATGTTTGATGTATGCTTCTGTTTAATGTTTGTGTTGAACTTCAATGTCACTATAATTTTGTTATAAGTTCTTAAGAGGTAGGATCAAATAAAAAAATCTACTGTAAAAAAGGTTAGGAAGGAAGAAAAAAGGCCACAAGTTGAAATATACAATTATATAATTATTAAATTGTATAAATATGCAGTAAGTTTTACTTTTACAATGAAACTGTATCAAACTTTAAAACACCATAAATGGCCTAATTTATTGTTATTACGTTATGGGCAGTATGAAGGTAAGAAATTTTAATGAAATGCAAATGCTTAACTGCTTAAGTTAAACATCAAAATAAATCCTATTCAAGTTAAACACCTACACATACATGATCTAAAAGAGTGATTTTGACATCTAAATCATATCATTTTGTCTAACTACTTGTTTAGGAAATAAGTTACATTTTAATAATGACAAAATGTTACACGAAACTCTAACAATGGTTATCTAAAATAAATACTAGTATTTAGTTTATTACAACACGTTTACATATCAAAGTACTAGTATGATCTTAACATAACATAATAACTCTATCCATAATTTAAGTTAATTTGTGCAATAATGATGTTCCTCTTTTTACCAAAATATCAAAGAGGATAGACTTTTAGCGTTTTGAGGTAATACTAAAACTATCAACTACGGAGTAACATTTTATTAGCTTACTAATACCTCCAAGTTTACATGTTGCTAAACTCTTTTGTTGTTATCAATTTTCTTAGCTCAAACCATTACTCTCCCCTGCATATTAACAAAAGTTAAACATAAAAACTGAAATCTTGAAACTGGTTCTCCATTTGTGGTCATATTTTTTTTATATAGTTTTAAGTGGTTGATAATTTGTTCTAAAAGATGAAAGGACAAGAGCAATCAAGATGTTTGTTTGGGATCTCTCTAACAGATAGACCAAAATGGCAACAATTTCTCATTTGCTCTTCAGGGTTCTTCTTTGGGTACCTTGTTAATGGCATTTGTGAGGTTGGCTTTCACAATTTTTATTCATACACACATAATTCATATCTGCATCCATTAATGTTCCATGTATATGAGTTTGCATGAAGACTACATATTCGATACGATCATAATATTATATGCTTTTCATTTTCACCTTTTCTTGATTTTGCGAGGATGATATAATACTGTAACAACTAAAAAGCTTGCCTTTTTATTGTAGGAGTACGTTTACAACAGGCTCAAATTCAGGTATGTCGACGAGATGTTGACTTGTAACTGTAGATGTATAAGAGTACTAATTAGATTTTGATCATAAACTTTCAGCTACGGATGGTATATTACGTTCGTGCAAAGCTTTATCTACTTAATACTCATATACTTTCAAGGCTTTACCCCTAAACAAATGGTGAATCCTTGGAAAATATATATTAAGCTTTCTGCTGTTCTTATGGGTTCTCAAGGATTGACCAAAGGGTCTTTGGCTTTCCTTAATTATCCTGCGCAACTCATGTTCAAATCAACAAAAGTATGTTTCTTGAACTATCATTTTTTATCTTTATAAGAATTTTTTTATGTTTTAACTAATAAATGGTCTTTGCATGATGAGTTTGCAGGTCTTACCAGTTATGATAATGGGTGCTTTCATTCCTGGTTTAAAAAGAAAGTACCCACCACGCGAATATCTGTCTGCTGTATTTCTAGTTGTTGGCTTGATACTCTTCACGTTAGCCGATGCAAACTCTTCCCCCGATTTTAGTGTTCTTGGTGTTGTGATATTTGCGGGTCTCTAGTTATGGATTCGTTTCTGGGTAATTTGCAAGAAGCAATTTTTACCATTAATCCAAATACTACACAGGTAATCAAAGCCTTTTTGGCTTTTGACTAAAAGTGGCAATTTTCGACCCATTTACTTATAAATGAATTGACTTACGTCGTGTAGTATGACAGATTGGTTATTGTTTAAATTATTATTCTTTTATAAAAAAAAAAAATTGTAACCATAATTAGCACATTAAGTAGTTACATGGAAATTTGAATAAGTGTTTGTGGATCGAACCAATCTGACCCAATCCATTTCTACCCATACTAAAAGTTGACCCGTTACATGAACAGTCAGACCCTCTAATCTTTCCACCTTTACTAATAAGTTTCATATAAATTAACTTATTTGACTTCAAAATCACGGAAATTTTTCTTCTATTAGAATCATTTGAGAACCATGTTTAACTACACAGAGTTTCAAATTAGAAGAAAATAGGACATCAAGTTTAAGTTAAAATTTCTTGATTTCAGTCAAAGTGTTCTTTTCATGACTGAAAAGTCAACCTTATAGTTATATGAGCTTTGATCTTTTAATGTTCACTTGTATCTCTCAGATGGAAATGTTATTCTGTTCAACAATTGTTGGGTTGCCTTTTCTAGTTCTGCCAATGGTCGTAACGGGAGAATTATTCAAAGCATGGCATTCATGCTATGAAGTAAGTAAACATCAAATAATGTTAAATCATAAGCATAGAAATACAAATGTTAGTCAGGTTAAAAATTTAATCTTTTGGTGATCCTATCAATCTTTTTTATATTGTACTGTGGAACTTGCAGCATCCTTATGTGTATGGAGTCTTAGTGTTTGAAGCTGCAGCCACATATGTTGGTCAAGTATCAGTTCTATCACTCATTGCTCTTTTTGGGGCTGCTACCACTGCTATGGTGATTATACTTTTGCACTCTCACTTTATTAATTATAATGAAATGATTCACATTTTCAAATGCAAGTAACAACTGCAAGAAAGGTGGTAACTTTATTGTTGTCGTACATTATATTTACAAAGCCATTGACCAAACAACTCTGACTTTATTGTCATAGCAAAACAAGTAATGATAATGAAACAATTCAAATTTTCAAATGCAGGTAACGACTGCAAGAAAGGCGATGACTTTATTGTTGTCGTACATAATATTTACAAAACCATTGACTGAACAACACGGGTCAGGGCTAATATTGATTGCTATGGGTGTGATCTTGAAGATGGTGCCCGATCATAAAGTTCTTGAATGATCAGGCACAAATATAAGATTGCAACGAAATCAACAAAAGAGTGTTGATCTTGAAGAAAAGAGGCCTTTGGTGTAAGATCGCAAACGTTGACTTTTGGTTTCTTGAGATGAGTAGTCAGTTGATAGTCACTGTTAGAAAATTTAGTAGTGATCTCATGTGAATATATGATTGTTTAGATTAATCTTTAGATGGTATCTTCAGAGAAAAAAATGAACTTACAGTGGGCCATTATGATAGAATTGGACTTCATAATCCTTAGCAATTACAGACAAATAGCCCATGACAACTCAAACATGTTTCCCAATTATGTAGACATGTTGGGCCCAACGGACCAAGACAAATGAGATTGAGCTTTTTTGTCAAAAGAGTCACATTGGGTTGGGCTTGTAATGATAGCCAGTACATTGTGACATAAGTTTTAGCATAATGATTTTTATATTTTTTTTACAGGGAAATGTTAGATGCGGTAAACTGTACTTCGTCTTGGGCATAAAAATGCAGGTGAAAATTATGTTTTATGTTTATTTCAAAAGGTTAAAGGACCAGAATGAAACTGTGTGCAATTCTTTTTGCACTTAGCTATCTCTATCTTGCACACACATTATTTATCATGAAAAAAAACTATACCAAAAGTACCATAGTAAATATAGAATCTATTCAACACGTTTTGGTAACAACTATCTTGCGTAGAAGTGCTATATATCATCGATATTTTGTATCATGTCAATAGAATATGATAATTTAAAGAGTGATAGGCAAGTGCATATTGGTTTTATTATCGCATTTGCTTGAAATTTATTGGCGAAGTATACTCGTAGAATATTATGTGATGAAGAGTCATTTAAATATGCAATACAATACTAACTATTACTTGATTTGAAAATCAATTATGCACTTAAGATATATCAGGTGAAGTTAGTTTAAAAATAAAAGATGTACTTAGAAAACATATCTACATATGCTAATTTTATTTTCAAAGAGGTACTTAACATTCTCTTCTTAAATATAAAGCTATTAAAAATAAAGTGTATCGAAATCAATATTTTTTATTTTCTATACTCAAAATTTATTATTCATAAATAAAAAATACACTATTTAAATATCACCGATAGTTAGATAATTCAATCAATAAAATTTTACCTTTTTCTTTGAGAAAGATTATCAGTTTGTTGAAATTTAAAAGTAAACTCTTTTTGGATATAACAAAATAAAGAAGGGAACAATAAATTTGGAGTGAAAAAAGTATCAAGTGACTAATATTGACGATTTTAATAGCAAATATTCAGACTTTTTAACTATGGTCTAGGGTTATCTTTAAGAAAATTAGATATGCACCCTCCTCTATTAGGGATAGTGTTACCTATAGAACGAGTATGTTCATCCATTCTTAAAGTACATTATAAATTTCAAGTCGGAAAACTAATTAATTGTACTTCAAATAGTCCGATGGATATTGAAAGTCCTAGACAATCCATAGAGTTGTCATCCTTATATTCAATTATACTTGATCATTTAATAGATAAACTAACACTTATACAGATAAGTAGATAACTTTAGAAAGCATACCAATGAATGAAATCTGTGAAAATCTTTAGAAATTGCTGTGTACTTTCCCATCATAGAAAAAGACAATCAAAGTACCCCAAGTGATACTGTTCCTACTATCATGTTCAAAGTCTAATAATATAATAAACTCAGATTCTATAAGTTTTAGTGGTGAAAAAACTAATGATAGTTACCAAGAAAATAAATCATCGATTCCCAACATTATAAACCCGAGGGAATCATAAGTCAGCTTTTTATTACTCTTGTCACGGGTAATTGTTTTTTTATGTTGTCTCAATTTGTGTAACTATCACTGTAAATTACAGTAAAATATATAAATGTACGTTACTTATGTTAAGAAATCAATAGCAATCAACATCGAAATAATAACAGATGTCCCTTGGCTCAAAATAAGAATTATTTAGTTTGCGTAAAAATTAAAGTTTTCTGCATTATAACCCCATAGGGAAATATATTGATGCAAGCATCTTTACACCCATTTATGGACCTAACAACGACCATACATACGTCATTTAATATATGTTACAGCTGATACTGTCATTTACAACGGTATCTTGAGTTTCAGAATTAACTTATATGGTAAAATATTTGTGTGTATCATTCCTCCTAATTACTCGCATGCTTCAGTTTTATTAGTACTAGTGTGTGTTTGGCAGTGAGGATTGTGACGGATTATGGGGACCCATGTGCTTGAATTTGAGCTAGATCCAAAGAAAAAGATTATATGGAGTTAATTCTTGTGCATTAATTCAATTGAAACGTGTTCTTAACTTCTCAATGGTTTTAGCTAAAATTTCGTCCAGATTCACATTTTTAGCTCAATCCTAAGCACAAAATGAGGCATTACCAATTTTGCTCTAAACTGACTTTTTATAGCGAGATTTGTAACCATATTTTGACATTTTTCAAGATTTAGTACAAAATAAAATGTGTGGGGCCCCGTTTTACCATCTATGTTTTCTCCCTCTATCAGTACTCCTAACTCATAAGTAGTGTGCTCAGTAGAGATCTTTGAGTGATTGGACTTTAATCTATAGATATAGAAACAAAGGTATATGGAATCTGCAACAAGTAGATTTTAAAGACCATAAAACTCATCAAGACATGATCGAGCGTAAAAGAAGCCAACATTTAGGTCATGGTCATTCATGGATATAAACAGATTTCATGGTTTATGTCAGAGTCAAGAGAATGGTATTCTAACTTAAAACGATTTGATTCAAAAAAATTGTTATTATGTTATGAAGGCACGGCGCTAAATCATAACATGATAATGTGTTATGATAAAAAGTCGCTTAAAGTGAAAATGGTGATGTGTTATGCTAATTTAGGTTGTAAAAATCACTTTAAACGTATGTTAAGTATTTGACAAACAATATAATGGAATCAATGTTGAAGTTTTTTTTTTACTAATCAAAGGGTGATACACCAAAATAAGTCACCTAGATATATGGATATATGCCAACATATGTTATATTAATGCTAGAAATATTATTATGTAGTTCACTATAAAAGATATGTGGAGTTTTATAAAAATAAAAAAGATTATAAATTAATTAAATCTTAAAATATTTAAATACTTCTAATTGACTGACCTTAAAAATGAATAAGTGATTTAAAACATATCAAAATATATATGTGATTAATTTTGAATGAACAATTAAAATGGAATATTCTAAATGGACACCCTAATGTTTTTGGACGTACACCACGTATGAGTGTACAAGAATACATGTCAGTCCCATCAGCCCCTATATGTATATGTATGTGTTAGTCACGTCACACCCTAAGGAGTGTCCAAACAGTAGAGGGCGTTCAAACAAAATACCTCTAAACCTATCAAAATACCATGATATTTTAGTGTTTTCATCATTGGAAATCTAAATCAGAAGTCTGTACTTTAAGTCTTGTAGCAACACATTTTTTCATAAATTAGTATTTTATTTATTTCAAATTTACCGTTCACAGTTAAAAAATACGTATTAAAAAAATATAATTATTATAATTTACTTTTTTATTAGATGATAATTTTATCTTATTATTTATACAATTTTTTATATTATTAATATAAATAAATTAGAGATGATAACTAAATTCAAGTAATTATTCATAAAATAATTAAATTAGGACAAAGCAATAAAAAAATATGGACTGTAATACTGGCTGAAAGGAGTACTACACTACTACGTCGTAGATGAGCAGGGACTGGATGGCAAAGCAGAGTAGCAGCTGTATTTGGGTTCGGTGAACAGAATGGGTACACCCACGTGATACCTTTTGGCTACAAATACAGATTAACATTATTGTTCGAATGATTGCAAGTTTATCAACGAATATCTGTACAATAATATCTTTATTTTTTATTTTTATTTTTTTAATTTGACTAACGCACTTTACTTCATATATGGGTTGAACAATTACGTTAACTCGAGCATTACGCTGAAACTTTTAAATAAATATCTTTTAAAAAAAATAAAACATTACATTACATTTAAATATATAATTTAATTCAAATAAACTTACTTATAATTGATTACAAATTTTTAATAAATATTAATATTAAACAACATAATATAATTTACAATCATTATCAATAGAATAAATTATAACAAAATTAAAATTATTATAATAACATATATTAAATATTAATTTTAGGGAGAATTACAAATTTGATCGATTAACCAACTATAATTAACAAACTAATCCTTTGATCAAGTGTTTAACAAACTAATTCACCTTTGATCTCAAAATCTTCAATATGTTCGATCATCAACTAATTTTTGAAATATATTCGTTAATTACAAAGTTAAATACTAATTAATTCATTTTTAACACAAGGTCGACATTAAACAATTGAGAAGAAGAAGAAAACAAAACAATAGATCGAAGTGGGTCAGGGTTCAATCACCAACCAAATTGTGACACATCCCCATCAAGATCGAAATTCGATCATTCATGATCGAAATTAAAGAAATTAAAAAAAAAAAGTTGTGCGAAGTTTGATCATATATACGTTGATGATCGAAATCACTTTTTTAACATGGGTGATCGAAAAACTTGATATTTAAAAATAATAAAAATCAAAGGCAATAAAAGAAAAGTGCATGATAACTTGATGATCGAAAAACTCTTTGTTTTCGGGGCCTCTAGTGAATTACAGACATAGTTCGAAAAGGTCAAATCTTTGATGATTCCATCATCTATGATTGAGTTGCGAAAACTTCAACTTGATATTTTAAAAGAAAAAAAGAACTTGAATGGCGATCATGATATTTTTAACATATGACAATCACTTTTTGAGTTACAAATCTGCTAAGTATTTTTCATATATGATAGAACTTCACACAACTTTCTTTTTTAATTTTAATCATGGATAATCGATCTTCAATTTGGATGGTGACGTGTCACAATTGGTTGGTGATCGAACCCTTGCCCACTTCGATATATTTTTTTTTCTCCTCAATTGTTTAATGTTGACCGTGTGTTAAAAATGAATTAATTAGTATTTGACATTGCAATTAACATATACGTTTCGAAAATTAGTTGATGATCAAACAGATTGAAAATTTTGGCAATCAAAGGTGGATTACTTTGTTAAAATACTTGGTCGAATGATTAGTCTGTTAATTGTAGTTGGTCAATCGATCAAATTTGTGATTACTTTACTATGTAAAGAAATATATATATCATAATAATTAGTAAAATATCTAATGCTAACATGCACATAAAAAAGATTGATTCATTTAATACAAAAAGATATTTTCAAATTCGAATTATAGAATTTTTAGTTAAATTTCTATGAAGAACCATAATAAATCTCTTTTTATGCAAGATGTCACTCATTCTTTTATGTTGAAAACTTCTTCTAAATTTGTTATATGAATATTTATATTTTAATAAACTTAATGTTAACAAATAAAGCTACAACCTTTTATGTAAAAGTTGTTAACTTCAAATTCATATTTCAAATACAATATATCAATCTTCAACCATTTTTCCATTTACGTCGTTCAATTTATCACCTTATAAATTAACCACTTTGTACTTCATCGCATATTTTTCAACTTCAAATATTTGACAAACGTAATAAAAATAAAATCACCTTTTAAAGCTCAAATTAATATTTATTATATTTTATATAGTGTGAGTCAAATTAAAATCGAGATATCAGTCTTGACAGATACTAAAATAAACCTTATTAAAAAGCAAAGTGTCAAAGTACATAGTAATTTTTATAAAATTTATAAAATAATTATTTAAAAAATACATTTTATAATGTAATTTTGTATTGAAAGAAAAAAAAAGTATTTATTGAAAAGGTACATTTACTCTAATAAATATAGAGTTTTTGAATAAGTTTAATTTTAGTGAATAAATCATCAATCGAAATGATTGATTTGTTTTAGAAATGTAATTTAGTATAGTGTAATAAAGTATATAGAACTATAGATAGACAAGTAGCATAAAGAGAGAGATATTAGCTTTCGGCTCGTAGCTTTGAAAGTCCGCAACTTTTTTTATTATGTCTCTGCCCCCTTGACGTCAACAATAAAATATTATGCAGTTTATGCATAATTATTATTTATTTATTTAAAATATACAATTATCGAAAATCATGTGATCCATATGTTTTCCTTCAAATAAGTGATACATGCATCATTTTTAGATTGCACATGCCAATGTACATAGCATAGAATTTGAAGATTTCACAATAAATAAATGAGCATTACTAGGTGGTGTTTGGTTGGTGGGTATTGATACCAAATTTAGGTCAAACCCACAAAATGGTGGCTTCTAAAACCCATCACAAAGTGATGGTTTAACTTTTTCCATTCCCAATTCTTCACACGATTAAACTCATATCTATCGTAACAACATTGTATCGGTTCATTTCAAATTTGAAAGCACCATACAAAAATTAAAAAATGTCACAATCGCATTATTTCTTAACTCGTGCTTTCGCTGTGTACCAAAACCGTATCTATTCAATACTCACATACACGATCACACTTGAAACTTTCATCGAAAATGGCAACATAAGTTAATGGCAAACCAAAGCATCAAATTGTGTGACGTTTTCCATATAAAGTAATTCCCAAGATATGATCGAATACTTCAAAATACGATCAAACTAAATATAAAACAATGTGTTATTTTCGGTCCAAAAGAATAATTCAAAGTTGTACCCAAAAAGTTATGAGTAGGTGGTACCAAAGTGAGTCTTGTACAACCTGTAATGAATAATGTACAAGTACCTTAACCGTTGCTCTTTCTTTTTCTGGCATCTATAATTAATGGGAAAAATTGTTTGTACAGTTAACACCATCCAAAATTGAGTGTTGTTAGTATAAAATGAATTATTGAATATGTGAAAGTCGAGTCGCATAAAATATTGAAAAGAAAAAAAAAAAAATAGTTTAAATCAATAGTATAAAATATTCCCCACATAGAACATACAAAAATTTGTCGCTATGGCGACGCCTTTTGGGGTTTTGGTTCGAAAAGAACCAGACGGCGGTTAGCCAACTATTGATTCTTGAGCCTAGTTTTCACTTCGCCCTTCAATCTTCTAAAAAGTTACATATATGGGCCCTCAAAGTTTGTTTTTTGAGTGATATATTAAAGGTGTATTTGAGTTATTTTTTATGTGCAACTTTCTATTTATTTTTGCGTTATATAACTTCAATAATTCATTCTTAACTAACAATAAATTTACCGCTACTCAATTATTTAAGGTAGTAAGCTGTTTTGAAAACTAGAGTTGAGTTAATGTTGTGGTAGTTGTGAATATAAAAAACAACACCAATAATAATTGAAATTTTGATAAGTTTCAAAAGAACGTTAGATGAGACACTTTCAGACTCTGAGCTTAATATATTCAAAAACATAAAAGAAAATAAATCAACAATATTCTAATTAAACTAAGATAAACATCAAATAAAAATAGACAAATAATGAATATATAAATTATCATTATTGATGATTTAATCTTCTCTTAGTATTAAAACACTCGATTTTATATATTGATCGAAGAACTAGGAGCTAACCTATAGGAGTTGGAGGCCCAAAAGTCATTATTTGCATCACGAATGAATACTCCAATTGTAACTAATATTGAAGATAGGATGTAAAAGTATTTGTTAAAGTTATCAAGATATATGATGTTATAAAAGAGAAGAATACTTAATGAAAGTATTTATATACACTTTGAAAATGTGTAATAATTCAATGTTCTATATTTAGAGAAAATTTAGTATTTAATCATAGACGTGAGATTTAACTGATAAATCAAATTTGTTTATTACGTAGTATAAATATAAATAAAGGGATCATAGTTATTAAAGAGAAAACCTAAGGTAATTTTTGTACACTAAACAATAGTTGAAGGACTGATTTTGTGATCCTTGTTTTAGTTGCAAAATGTTTAATAATAAATCTTTGCAGTCGATTTTTCCCTTTATTTACAAATTACACCCCTGAACCTAAATATTTTATTTATTTTCTAGTTTCACACTCTTAAAATTAATTATTAGGGGAATAGAGGTTTTAGGAGTAGTGGAATTAAGAAAGAGAGGCACCTCTTGTTGGTGTAATAACCCCTTTTGTTTCTTGGGAGTACTTCTACTCTCTGCTCAAAAACCCACAAAAAAAGAAAGATATCTCTTTTATCGTTCAAAGGGTTTTTCGAGATTTGATAAAAAGGTGAGTCTTTTTTCTTATTTGGATTACGTTGATGTATTTAAACAAGATTCCAAACATGGGTTTTGTATTTATTGCTGTTTCTTGTTTTTATACTTGTTGATTATGATCAATGTTGTGATTCTGCTGACAGTTTTCTTTATTCATTAGGTTGTTTTTTGTTTTTCTTTTGATTCTTTATCTGGGGTTTTGTAAAGTTTTCTACTTTCCTTGATCATGATTCTTTTTTGTTTTGTTTTGTGTTCTTGTTGAGTTGTTATGCATGATGAGATCATAATAAAGGGTTTTGGCAATGTGGGTAAGAATTTGATAGGAAACTGTAGGGTTTTGTAATGTCCATTGATGCATGAACATTGGGATATTAACTTGGGAATGTTAGTTTTGTTATTCAATCAACATTGCTTATTCAATCTATACATTACATGGTATAAATGCTTTAAATGTTTAATGTTCACTGATAAGATTAAAAGGTGATATCTTTGTGCTTTATTAGTTGTTTAGGGTTTGACCTGGTTTTTTGTTTTGTTTTGTTTGTTGTTTGTTGTTTTTGATGATGATGATGATGACTCTTTAATATTGATTTTGTGTTCTTGGGTTTGAAGGTTATGTTTTTTTTTTATTTTGTATTCTTGGGTAAAGCTATGTTTTTGATCATGTGTTTTTGTGATAGTGGTGTGTTTCTTAAGTGCTGTGTGTTTTGTGGTTTGACTTTTTGACCGATTAGAACCAGGGGTTTCAAGCTTTATTGCTAAGTATTAGATTGGAATTCATGTTTGTTATTAATGGTGATTGATGGATGTTATTTCGGATGGAAAATTTCGAACTTTGGGTCTGTAATATAATACAATTTTTATTGCTATAGTTATTCTGTTATTAACAGATTCTGAAACTTGTTTTAGAATGACCGTGGCCTATCTTTTGTTCGTAATCCCCTTCCATTTGTTGCATAACCATGCAGTTTTAACTTTTAATGAATAAAGTTATCATATTTTTGGATTGGGCACCATGCCAAACTTATAGAATGATCAGTTCATAGGATTATAAGATTACGGTCCAAGATTAATGCTTTAATGTTTATGGAAGTGAGTATGATGAATAGTGTTCCTCACTATTTTAATGAATCACTGTGACATTTTATATATATATATATATACACACACACATATATACACGGCTATTTTGAAATTCCTATTCTTGAAATCCCAGATCAAGAGCGTTAGTTTTGACTTTAATTATTCTAATAGGGTGGTCAACATTCAGCAAATTAGATTTGATGGACAATGAAGTTTATATAGATCAAAAAGTACCGTCTGGTGTTCTTACAAGCATACGATTCAAAGTCCTATCAGAGGAAGATGCAGTAAGTATCTCCATCTTACTTTTTCTTGATTTTTGTTAGAGTTTAAATTTCAACCTATTTAAATGATACATGAATATGTTATCAGGAGAAGGCATCTGTGAAGGAAATTTTACATCCAAATGAAGTTACAGACCCAGCATTGGGGTTCCCAAATCCCTCATCACAGTGCAATACATGTGGTGCCAAAGATTATAGAACCTGTGAAGGTGTGATCGTGTCGTGTTTTTTTTTTTTTCTTAAATTAAATTGTGTTCAAGATGATTTTCTAGTTCTATCTTTAAATTCTCGTCTTGCAGGTCACATAGGGTTAATTAAATTCCCTTTCACAATACTTCATCCGTATTTCTTACCTGAAGTGGCACAAATATTGAATAAAATCTGTCCCGGATGTAAATACCTTAAAAAAGATAAGGCCAAGGTCAGGTATTAAATTGCATATTAATTACTTGAAGTTTTGTTCCTGGTACACGTAGTATTTTTATTTTATTTTTTAAATTTCTTTCTAAAGTTGTCTTCTTTTTCTTAATTTACAGAAATCTGTAACTCAAATACAGGGAATTTGTAAGTTTTGTGATGTAAGTAGCTTTTTTGTTGTTACGTTGTTATGTCTTAAAGCTACAATACTGGTGAAAGGTTGTTAAAATTTACTTTTCAAATAAACAGAGAAGCCGCAAAGATGATTATCCGCCTATCAGGTTTAAAGTATCAACTAAAGACGTCTTTGGAAAGAGTGCAATTATTGCAGAAATTAGTTCAAAGAAGATCGTTTCAGATCAAAGCTTACCTCGTGATTATTGGGATTTTGTTCCCACTGATCCTCAACAAGAAGAATCATTATCAGCTTTTAATCGAAGAGTTCTTACACATGCACAGGTAGCAACTTTTATTTTCTTTATGTGTTTGCTCTTTGTCACATTATTGATGTTTGTGACATTATTGATGTGCTATTGGTTGTTAGGTATATCAAATATTGAAAGATGTTGATCCCAGCTTTCTTAAAGGATCTTTAGGGAAAAAAAACAAGATTTTTCTCCAAAGTTTCCCTTTAACGCCCAACTGTCATCGTGTAGCAGAGTTTGGTCAGAACTTGACCTTTGTAAGTATCTTTTTATTCCATCATATGGCTTTAGTTTCAGAAATTCCTTGTGAGTAATCGAGTATCATCTTTATATTTTCAGGATGAACGCACTAGAGCATACAGAAGAATGATAGGTTTTCGTGGTACACCAAACGAGCTGAGTTCATGTGTACAAGATTGCATAAAGCTTTCAAAGGTTAGCAAGATTGGTATCTTTAATGTTTCTAGGGGTGTTTGGATTTCTCAGTTCTTAAAGTGATATTGGGATTTGAATAATCAGAATCAGAATAAGATAATCATCAGGTGTTTAAATCTGAATCATAAATTTGGCAGATTGGGTAATGGGACACATTTTTATCATGTGTCAAAACAGGCGGGTTGGGTTGACCCCGTAACACTTTTTGTCCATTTCTAAAACTTTAATCAATGATTAATTAATGTGTAATTATGATTTTTGTTACAATAATAATAATCTAAACCATCCTGTTCACATTTCTGTTTTTTTTATTTGACACACAATAGACGCTTTACCAATACTCAGTTTAACCGGACATTCAAAAACCCTCTCTAATTGTCATTCGGATTACATAAATTGAACCTTTTACAACAACACTGCAGATACGAGCAGAGAAGCCTACACTTCGTGATCCAGATTCAGATGATAATCCTTCCAAAATGCATGGACTAAAATACATTAAAGAAGTTAGTCTTGGAAAACGTACAGATTTTTGTTTCCGTATGGTCTGTGTTGGTGACCCATACATCAAGCTCAACGAAATTGGTGTTCCCCACGAGATCGCAGAAACAATGCTTGTTTCTGAGCAACTTAATTCATTAAACTGGGAAAGAATAAACGCATCTTGTGGTTTACGGATACTTCAACGAGGAGAAACATTTATTCGACGACGAGGTGGTTTAGTTCCTGTACGATACGGCGATCAATTACGTATTGGGGATACGGTTTATCGACCTTTAAACAATGGAGACATTGTACTGATAAATAGACCACCTTCTATTCATCCTCACTCACTCATCGCTCTTCGGGTCAAAGTGCTGCCCGTAAAATGCGTCCTTTCAGTCAACCCTCTTATATGTTCCCCATTAAGAGGCGATTTTGATGGTGACAGTCTTCACGGTTATATACCACAATCGCTAGAAAGTCGTGTTGAGCTTCGCGAGCTTGTCACGTTAGAAAATCAGTTGGTTGACAAACAAAGCGGCAAGAGTTTGTTATCTTTAAGTCATGATAGTTTGACTGCTGCTTATTTGATGTTGGACGATGGAGTGTTTTTCACTCGCGCACAATTGCAACAACTTCAAATGTTTTGTCCACGTCAGCAGCTTGAACTGCCGGCTATACTGAGAAAGCTTAAGGATTCACCAGCTGGCGTGACTAGTTTGTGGACAGGGAGGCAGTTGTTTAGCTTAATTTTGGATAAAGATTTCGACATGAATGTCTCGGGGACTCAAATAAAAAAAGGGGAGTTTGTAAGCTTGTTGAATCCGTCTTCATGCTTACAAGAAGGTGAAGAAAATATATACGGTTATTTGATAAAAAACTTTCAAGGTGAGGAGGTTCTTGAATTTCTTCATTCAGCTCAGGAGTTGCTTATTGAATGGCTGTCGATGAGGGGCTTTAGTGTCTCCTTATTAGATCTTTACTTATCTTGTGACTCAAGAAATAATTTGAACGATGAAGTTAATTGCGGGTTACGTGAAGCTGAGAGACAAGCTCATGGGCAGTTGTTAATGGTGGGTGCTCATCAAGATTTTCTCACTGGAAAATTAATGGAAAATGACGGTTACAGTAAATTGGATTTCGAAAAACTGTGTCACGATCAGCAAACATCTGCTGCATTAAGTCGAGCATCAGCTGCTGCTTTTAAGGAAGTGTTCCGTGATATTCAAAATCTTATTTACAACTATGCAAGTAAAGAAAATTCCTTTTATTCGATGTTGAAAGCGGGAAGTAAGGGGAATATGCTGAAATTTGTGCAGCATAGTATGTGTGTTGGATATCAGCATTCGTTAGTTTCACTCTCTTTTCGACTTCCTCGTGAGTTTTCTTGTGTTTCGTGGAATGAGCATAAAAGGGCAGATTCTTCCTTTTCATTGGGTATAGATAGATACGTTCCATACGGTGTAATAAAGACGTCGTTTTTGTCAGGTCTTAATCCACTCGAGTTATTTGTTCATTCTGTGACAAATAGGGATGCTTCGTTTGGTGGCCATGCTGATATCTCTGGGATGTTGTTTCGAAAACTTATGTTTTTTATGCGAGATATATATATCGGATATGATGGGACTGTAAGAAACTGTTATGGGAATCAGCTTGTTCAATTTTCGTACGGTATTGAAAATTCTGTGGGTGAAAGTAAGTCGCTTTTGGAGAAAGAAGAGTGTGGGGCCCCCGTTGGTTCGTTGGCTGCATGTGCAATATCCGAGGCGGCTTATGGTGCACTGGATCAGCCAATCAGTGCTCTTGAGAACTCCCCTCTGTTAAATTTGAAGGTAACATTTAAAAGTTTGACTAATTTTTAATGTCCAAAATACCCTTCAAGAATTGACATTTGTAGGGCTGATTCAATATAATTAACTTTGAAGATAGTTGGGCAAAGGTAGAGGTGGCAGAATGGGCGGGTTTATTCAAAACAGAATACTTTGTTTTAGATTTGTACATTATATAGACAATTAGTGTGTCAAATATGATTCAAAGGATTTCATTATTTTATTTATAATCTATTCCTTTTTGTATAAAAGAAAAATGATTTAGGAATTTTAACAAATGCAAAAAAACACTTTGGGAGTCTTTTTTAACCCGTTTCCTTGTTAGCTTAACCTTTTACCTATTTAATCAGTAAGAAAACACAATCTTAATGATCAATCTAAGTAAATGTATGAAGTTGAAACCTCTATGTTTCAGTTTTAATGAATTTAACAGACTTTCTGTTTAATTGTACAGAAAGTGCTTGAATGTGGAGTTAGAAAACTCAGTGGGAACAAAACTGCGTCCCTTTTCTTCTCTCAAAAACTCAAAAGATGGAACAATGGATTTGAATATGGAGCCATTGATGTGAAGAATCATCTGGAGAAGTTGTTGTTTCAAGATGTTGTTTCACTTGTTACTATATTGTAAGTTCCTTTACCTTTGACTTTTTTTAATTTTTTTTGGAAAGTTTGTTGACTTTTCTCTATGTTTTATGTTGACTAGCTATTTCCCACAAACTGGCAAAAGACCTCTTAGCCCGTGGATTTGCTATTTTCGGATAAGCAAGGTAATGCTAAAAAAAGATCACATTTTTATGCAGGCTGTTATTGTTACAAGTTTTCTTTGATCGAAGTTTCATTGTTTTTTTTTTTTTTTCTTTTCTTTCTTTTATTTATTTATTTATATATTTTATCTTTTATTCCAGGAAGCTGTTAGCAAGAAGCAACTGAAAGTGCAATCAATCATGCATGCTCTGAAGTTGAAGTGTGCTGACTCAACTAAACTCAAGAAGTTAAAACTCAGTTTACCAAGATTGCAGATATCTTCCAAGTATGACTTTTTACTTCTTGAAAAGTTGGGTTTACGTGTTTTTGCTTTCCCTATTAGACTAAAGTTACAAACTTTTGTGATTAATCATCAGAGGGGACCCTGAAGATAATGGAACGAATGGGGATATATTTATCTCCGTTCAAATAGCTCAAGTAGTTGAAGACACTGACAACTCACTTAATATACTTCAGGATCGTGTGGTGCCATTCCTTCTGGAGACTGTGATAAAAGGTAAATATAAACTTCACGATGATTGTTATTATGAACTAACACTAATGCTGATAAAACGAATTTTTTATTTTTGTTTTGCAAACGTGTTATTTAGGATCTTCAAATGTCAAGCAAGTGGATATCGTGTGGCAAGATGGTCCAAAGACCTCCAAATCATACAAAGAATCTTCCGGTCAACTCTACTTGCGCGTTTTCATGTCAGAAAGCTGTGATCGAAGGAGTTTTTGGAGGGTTTTGATGGACGATTGTATCCAAATAATGGATATGATTGACTGGGAACGAAGTCATCCGGATGATATCCAAGATGTGATTTTAGCTCAAGGAATCGATGCTGCAAGAAATCATTTCCTTTGTGTATGTTTACTGATATTCTTTCTTCTAATTCTTGTAAGACAAAAAACCTTGTTTCCTTATACTGTTTTTTGATTTAATGCAGATGCTGAAATCAGCCATAGAAGATACTGGAAAAACCATAATTCCTGAACATTTGGCTCTTGCTGCCGACTGCTTATCTGCTACTGGAGAGTTTGTTCCGATAAATGCTAAAGGGCTATCTCTGCAGAGGAAACAGACATCAATTTCTGCGCCGTTTACTCAAGCATGCTTTGCTGTAAGTACTTTTTAGCATTACAATAATGGGTTCTCATGAATGTAGCAAGTTGGGTGGGTCAAGTGGGCTGCGTAACAAATCAAAACGGACTTGGGTTAAAGCCCGTAAATTTATAGAATGGGTTGAAAGGAGTCCACTTAGGTTGACCTAGAATACTTTTTTTGCCTACTTTTGCTTTATTTTTTAAAAATTAACAACAGGGTATATCTGATTACAGAAACTACATTAAATACACTTTCTACCCGTTCGTTCCATTGATCTGCTTCCCTTTTTGGCAAAAACAAAACAAAAACAAAAACATGTTCACCCAGTCGACTTGTTTTACATAAGACACAACCCACACGACCCATTAGACGAAAATGTGTTGAAATTGTCACCTGTAGTTTTCTTGTATGTTAATGTAGAGTGTGATCTGTTGCAGAATCCATCCGATTGCTTTCTCAAAGCTGCAAAAGCCGGGGCATCTGATAAACTTGAGGGGACAATTGATGCGCTATCATGGGGAAAAGTCCCGGCTCTTGGTACTGGTGGCAGATTTGAAATCTTATTTTCTGGCAAGGTAAACATTATAATTATTAATAATATAATATTATACATACACAGTACAGATACACATATCTAAATCCTTGCAATACTTATTTTGATGATTATATTATATTGCAGGAACATGAAGTTGATAAACCGGCACATGTGTACAATTTGTTGAGCAAAAGTATCGATATCAATGAAGAGAAGGTTGAAAGCAAAAACACCCACTACAAGACTCCTATCCTGTTGCCATATCCCGATTTTGCTGCAGAAGGGAAGGGTGAATTGTTCAAAATGGTGTTAGAAAGGAAAATATCAGCTGAAGATATCAAGCGTTTGTCCAAAGATTTGAAGGGCATACTTTACAAGTAAGTTCTTTCCTAACATTCTCATTATTCTTGAGTATACTATGCTAGACGAGCAAGATCACATGATACAACTATTTTATAAAATAGTAATTTTAATTATATTGTGATATAGGTACGATGTTAACAAGGAGTTAAGCCCAGACGACAATCTTGTGGCATGTAAAGCTTTATGTTTTCACCCTCGAAAGAAGGAGAAGATTGGAGAAGGTGTTTTTAAAATTAAGGTAATGTGCATTTAGTCAGAAAAATTTCTTCATTTTTCCAGTTCCAATTTCTAGAGTAGGGAAGTGTTTTGTGTCTCAAAAAAACTAATGAAATTTCAGAAAACGTGTTCTCAAATGTTAAGCTTGATGTTTTAATTTACAGAATAGAAATGTAGAACATCGTAGATAGTAGTTTTCAGATTTGCAGTTATTAAAGAGAAAAAAAGGATTTTGTTTTCTTAGAAAACTCTTGCAAAAAACACATACTTAGAACATGTGTTTCAGTAGTTTTCTTATGAAAATTGTCAGAAAAGAGGTGTTCCCTACGACTAAACGACTGCCAATATTGCCTTTTGTTTTCTTTTTTCACGGTTATTCTATCATTTAATATTTACATTTGTTGCAGGTTGGGCAGAACACAAAGCATGGGAATACAAGATGCTTTGTAGTAGAACAAGTAGATGGAAGTATCGAAGATTTCTCATATCATAAATGCATATATCACGCGTTGAAATTGGTTGCTCCTAAGGAAGCATCACTTTACGAGACGAGATGGTTGAGTGGGAGGGATTGATGTTCTGTAGATCCCATTTAATGCATATATTGGAAACACAACTGAAGAAGAAGATGTCATTTAAACTGTATTTCCGTATTATTACATAATTAAGGGTAGGAAGAGTGTTCTTCAGCTTCTTTTTGCTGCTTCCACTGAAATTTGTTTGCCGAGTAGACCCGGACGAGGAAGTCTTAGTGGAAGTAGCAACGAGAAGCTTGGAACAATCAATAATTCCTTTTTATTTACTTGTCGTATTTCGTTTAGTTGTCTTTGTACTCGATTGTGAAATCTAATCTAGTTCGTCTTTCTCCTGTCTTGATTTACAGTTTGGTCTCCTAAATGAACGAGTAGTATACATATACAGTGGAAGATTCAAATAGTGTAGTTTGTTAAGGTAATAATGATAGGATTAAATATTTTTATTTTTAATTATAAAATTAACTATTTTTTCAATAAATAAATTATATCAAAATTATTAGAATTATATGTTTTTTAATATATGATAAAAAGTTTTTACAAAAATATGTGATATATACTATAAATTGTCACATATTAAAAAAAGTTTTTATAAAAATATGTGATATATACTATAAATTTTTAGTGTGTATCACAGTTAAAAGTTATAAAAATTGTGATACATAAATTTAAGTTGTATATCATATTCCTTTTTAAAATCAATCTCGTATTATAATAATAATTATAGTATTACTTTTTGTTAATATAGATTTGTTAAAATTAAAAATAAAAATATTTATTCTTATCATTATTACCATAACAAACAAAATTAAGTAAACCTTGCCTACATCTAATACATGTTCTATAACAGTATAAAAATGGTGAATCAGAACATGTGTTAATACTTTAATCGACTCTTTTTGTAAGACCATTTTTCTTCTGAACCCAAATATAATGTATCTATACTAATGATAAAATAAGCATATTTTAATTAAAAGAATATTTATGGTTCTAGGATCAATACTAAATTACATGACAACAGTTGCATTTATTGTAGACATACAAGGTGGCTATTGAAGGATTAGAAAAAACTAGCTATACTATAAGTTTGAAAATTATGTTGACATAATGTTTTTGTTTTTGAACATTCATGGGATCTATTAAATGACTTTAAAGAGTTGAACCCAACACTCTAACAACACTTATAGTTAAAAAAAAAATTAAATTAAATAGACATGTGCGAGTCAATTGTTCATACGTTTGAAAGAGAAACATAGAAAGGAGTTGTGGGCAATATAATAAGCACATGGATCTTAAATCTTGTAGGTGTATGATTGAGACCATCACTATCTTACTTACAATTGGAAAAAGAAAAGAAAGACATGCATTATTTCACCAAAGAGGAAACAACAATAAATCATTACTTATTTGTTATGTTAATATTAAGTAAAGTTAATATAAATGACAGATTATATGTATGAAAGTTAGGATTGAATTTGAATATTCGTTTCTTATAGTTTTAATGTTAGGTAACTTATATAATGTTAAAGATTTACATCGCCATGTTAAAAGGATCTATACGTATTAGCTTTTTATAGATGTACATTTTACCTATACATAAAAAAGAATGAAAAGTTTCATTAAAAAAAGGGATCATTTTATTTAAATATATTATATATTATTTGTATGTTTCCCATTTTATTTGACTAGATCTCACTTGCTACTAACATCACTATATAGGGTTTGATTTTGTGTTCATCTGTACTTGATTCAACACATGGGTTGAGTACCAGAAGCATATTGATCATATTCATGTGTCTTTATCTCCTTTCTTTCACAATAAATTAAGGTTCAAACATATCACGTACTACAGTTGCTGATCTTCTAACTGTCCATCTTTCGAATTCAACATATTCTTCCTGCTTTCTTACTTATATGACTCATTCATCTATTAGTAATTTATCAGTTTTAAAACAATACTACTACCCATAGAAGTTTATTTTCTATAATACATGGTCATTAATTATTCATTTATTACCAAAAGCTAATTTTAATAAGTGAATTGGGGGCTATTATTAACAAAGGACAAATTATCATAAGAAAATATTCCTATTTATTGGAAAAGATTAATATAAAATGATGCAACATGGAGATTATGAGCAGTGCAGTAAGGTGATGAGGTAGTGTAAGTATATATAGTAATAGGAAATATAATTATCGAAATGATTAAACTTTTAATATCATATATAGATAATATAATCATTTCTTATAATTAAATTAAATAATGATCGATAAATAAAATACAGTAATTAAGATATACACTCTAAAATCTGTAGATCATCGTGAATTTGTTTTTGCTATTAATTAAGCTCTTGTATTTTATTACAATATATTCAATCTTGTATGATTGTTTTTCTCAATCAACACGTGTAAATACCGGCCCCTTTAAATGGCCTTCAATGTTTAATTTCTGTTCACACATTTGCAATAGAATTTAGAAGTCGTGCAATTAAGTTTGGTTACTTAGAACATTCCTTCACATAATCCATCTCTTTCACAAATTATGTCCCATCTGCACATTTTTCTCCTTGAAAAGACCATATCTTAAATCATCAAAGTATTACTAATTATTACAAAATATGTGATCATTTGTAAAACATACATAGGATGGAATTACCTGGACATGTCTCGCACATAGGAATTTAATTTAATTTGATTATGTACATTTTGTTTTAACAAAACTATTACACTTCTGTATATCAATGCCACTAAAAAGCTACATTTAATAGAATTTTACTAAAGGATCTCTTTGCGAGAAGCGTCTCTTTCACTTTTTCCTTTCAAATTCTTTTTTTAACCCTCTCATTACCTTCCAGGTTTGCTTTGAACTTGAGGTGGATTAAATCACAATCGGCCATAGGATACTAAAAATAGCGTTATGTTTAAGGTTCCAACTCTCATGCTCAATTTCTTTAACCGTCGATTATATATAGTTAACCGTAACATATATATCAACGACCTGTGAAATGTTGGTTTAGCTAACATTAATAATAATAGTTGATTTTTTGACCGTAACATATCAACGACACGTGAAATATTAGTTACTATTCAGAGTACTTCGTTTTATATATAGCAAGTTCCTAAATGATAAAACATTTATGATTTAAAATTCTCATATCTTCGGTGTTAATATAGGACAAAAAAAGACTCGTGATAGAGTATATGTTCAATGGTGGATTCAGAATTGAGAGTGACATGTCGCACACATTTTTTTTTCCTGCATAAACAATTCAGTTAAAAAATTGATTAATGTCTTTCTATAAAAATAATATTAAATGATCTTTTCTACTTTATTTTTAATTATTCTATCCGTTGTATAATAAATATTCACAATGAAATTACACATTTTCTTAAAAAAAAAAATACATAATCAGTATATGTATAAGAGAAAAATGTCAGCTTTACTATTAGTGTTTACACATTCTTCTATGAATCAGTTTTGTGAAAAAGTAAATTACGGATAAATTAGTAAAATTAATATATTATTTTTGCAAGTGAACACTTATTTTGAAACAGACTGAAATGGAAAAGTGAACACTTATTTTGAAACGAAAAAAACTATATAAAACTTATCAAAATAGATATTTTCAAATTGATAAATAAACTGAAATGGAAAGGTGAACACTTGTTTTATGAGATAAGATTTCAATTCGTTCGTATCTATAATGAAAAAAAAAAAACAATTTTTCAATAAAATAATACCTTTCACCGATGAAACAAACGTATTACCAGAATTACTTATAATTTCAATATAGCTCCGCCCTTCTGTATGTTACTCCAAGAAACTATATTATACCTTCAAACGACGCTGTACATGTTCTGTCCCCAAATTATATTTTCAAAGAAAATAGATGTGAACGGGACGATGGTAGTATTAAGAAAACAAAAAATGTGAGTGTAAAGAAACCAAACTTTAGTCATAAAATAATACGTAGTATATATATATATATATTATTTAATAAATTGTCTTTAGGTATAACTCATTGTCAAATCATTGAGATTAAAGTATTTTTTTTCGATGTAAACTCTTTTTATAACGACATCCAAGAACATTTATATATTATTTTTAGAGACGAAGTTCATTTAAGTATGAAATTGTTTAAAAATATAGGAATATAAATTTCAAGTGTCTATATTTATCAAAATAATAAAACTCTCATATTCTTAAAAATTAAATATCTCAAAAATCGTTAGTCAAAAATTATAAAAATTGCACCATAAAAATCAATATTTTTTCTTCTTCGATTTAAGATCCCACATGACATACTTTCGACGAATTTTTTTTTTCATTTTGTGGTGGGTTTTGAAAATTGATAACACATGTGTTACCGGCGACTATCACACGTGTTAATACCGACTATCGCTTGTAACACATGTGATAGTCCTTGGTAACACATGTGATAGCCGCGGGTAACATTTTTGTTAGTCAATCGTAACACATATGTTAACCCACAAAAAATGAAGAAAAAAATATTCATCGAAAGTATACCTTGTATGATCTTAAATCGAATAGGAAAAAACGTTGATTTTAATGGTGCAATGTTTATAATTTTTTGACTAGAACGGTTTTTGAGATATTTGAATTTAAAAAAAGTAGGGGAAAGTGGGGATTGTCAAATGACGCATTCTTATTGGTACTCTCATTCTTTCAAAAAAATTCACACTTTAATGAACTCACCTCAATTTTTAGAAAATATCTACAAGATCTCTTTTTGTTATATTATGGTAATGATAACTGTAATTATTAAAGTAAATTTCGGGAGAGCAGGTGTATGCACAAGGCAGTATTTAGTAGGTTTTGAATCAATCATGATTTGACACATGTCACTAAGTAATTTCATATTCAACCCTTCTATTTCTCTTATATTATATTTTCTCCATTGACATTTGTTCTTTACTCACACTTTCACCCCCACCCCAACTACGAGCCGCCGCCCACCGTCACCCGCTGCAGCCTGTCGGATTCCGACCAAATTCTTTTTTTTCCAAAACATTTTTTAGCCTCTTTTTTTTTTTTTTTTTTTTTTTTTTTTTTTTTTTGCAAATTATCTCCTGCAACTTTTTTCTTTTATTTTACTATTTTTTTAATTTCTCTTAATATTTTCACTGCATTTTGATATTTGTTAATTTATGTTATATATACTGTATACTCTTACTGCATTTTATATATGTTGCATGTATACAAAACAAAATGCAATATAAACATAAAAGCATGATCAACAAAAAAAACACCAAATATGTAGTATATATAAAATGCAGTAATAAAATTAGAAAAAAAACATCAAAATGAAAAAAAAAATTAAAATAAATTGTAGCAAAAAATCACACTTAAATTGCAGTAACATGCACATAAGATGAATAAAACGACAAAAATTTAACATAATTTACATTTATGTAGTAGATCTGAAAAATAATAACTTACTACTACATATGAAAAGTGGAAATCGAACAATCATCATCTTGGTGCTCTAGATCTATAAAAGAAATCGAAATATTTGGTGGTAACGCTGATAGATCTGAAAAAATAGACGGCGGTGGAGACGGTTAGGTCTCGGTGGTGGCGTCGGTTCGGTCTTTCATTGGTTGCGGTTGGTGGTGGTGACGGTGACCGTGAGTGTATGTTAATACGAACAATTTAAGCGTGTGTTTGAATATGAAATTAGAGCTTGAAAAATGATCTTAATTGTGAGTGTTTGAAGATTGTCTCTGTGTATTTTGAATGAAAGATAGAGAAACTCTCTAGGTAAATGTGACCTCAAATGAAGTACCTAACAATTTATGTTTCAATCCCTCACTTTTTAAGGTTGATCGGAGTGTTTTCGTCTTCAAGGTTGATCGAAGCGTCTTTCATGGGTCTTTTATTGTTCATAACACCTTTCGAAAAAAAAGAATTTCGGGATATCTTTTAAAGCACGCCATGCCAACTCGTAAATGAAGTTTCTTTTTGTACGATCTTTAAATCCTTCACAGGCCGCCAACATAATGGTTGCGTCGTCCGTACCGCTTCCCCACTCATCTTTATACTTTTGGTATATGTTTTGAAAAAACTTGACATCTCGTTGAAGTTTTTGACCATTTACCGGTTATTTGATCAAAATTATGTTTCATATCAACACAATGGTTGTAATTTTCTTATATGACTCTTCATAAAGCGTCACCCGTTTGTAAATTCCCGATCACTCCATTTTGAGAATCATTGACCCACCGTTCTGCCAAAAACTTACTTTCTTCCGACGTCCAAAATACTTTTGGACATTTTTTTCGTTGGCTTGGTTCTGCCAATTTTTTTATCTTTTCCTTTCTTTTTCCTTTTGGCTTCGACATCGGAGATTCGGCTACGGCTTTAGCATCGAGTAGTGGTGTGTGGATATTTTCAAATTGATTTTAATTAGTGATATTTGTGATTAATAACTGAATTATTGGGAAGGTTGACGATGCGATCGTTGATTTTGGTTAAACATCATGAATAATTTTGAAATTAGCGAATAGATAAGTTTCACAACAACAACAAAAACAAAAACCAAAAACAAAACATCAGCAGTGCCACCCTTCTCTGCCTCCAATCCACCTTTCTGCCTTCTTTTTATCGTTTTTCTCTGGCCACGTAAAACAAACCAAATCTAAGTTTATTTTTTTATTTATTTAATTTTCTTGAAATTAGATTTAAATCTCAGTTACCCTTTTTCTCGTATAGTTAGTTCAGTCAATCACTTCTTCTTCATAGAGAAATAAAAATCAAATCTTTTATTTGTTGCGTGTTTCTTGATGCTCATTGATACTGCATATTAAAAAGGTTTGCTTTCTTTTTGTGATTTAATCATAACATCATAATTTGAATTGTTTTTTATTGTATTGTGATTTGTGTTTTTACAATTGGATTTCTTTGTTTGAATCAAGAAATCACAAAAAAGATTTAAAAGTTTGATAGGTTTTGTGTGGGTTTAATTATATGATTGAAATGCTAGATATTGGAATTATAACTTGAATTCCCCAATTGGGTTTGTTTTTCTTAAATTGAAGATCACAACTTTATTTGAATCAATATAATTGTAAACTAAAAAAACTAAAAATTGTTGCTTTAGAGTGTTATGTCGGATTATGCTCTTCTTGTTTTTGTACGATAAAAACTTATAAAGTTAATGGATTTTGTATTACAATTTGGAAATTTTTAGCTGGGTATCATAGTTTGAGTACAAAAATTGCTAATTTAGGGTGAATAATTTTGTTAACATTACAATTTGAGTTTTTCTAATTGGGTATCTTAAGTTTTAGTACTAAAGTTGCTAGTTTAGAGTGAATTTTTGTTGCTTTGTATTACAACTGTAGTTTCTTCAATTGGGCATCTTTTAGTCTGAGGACAAAAGGTGTTACATTAAAGTGACTTTTTTGTCTGAATTATTGATGTATTGAAGGGTGTCTGATTGATCCATGTGATTTCCATAGGGTTCTTTTTTTGTTGCTTTATTCAAACTGGATCTATTCTAGTCATGCTTGTGAGCATGCAGATTTCGATTTAGAAATTGAATTGATACTCTTTTAGTTTAAAACTTGAATTGATTTTGCACCAATGCTAATTGGGAACTTGATTTGGCGGGTTGGAAAAGAAGTTAGATAAAATTGGCTTAAAATTCAAACTGAAGGAGCTTCCTTTCGTGATTATGTTACATCGTCTTGTCATTTTATTTTATCGTGCTCTCCTAACAGTTATGTGACATGATTTGATTTTAGAGTACCTTGTTGTCATGACTCATAACTCTTAACATTCAAGAATCTGCTGAAGATGGCGTTTTTGTTGTTACAACACATTATGGAATTTCAAGTGTTTTCAGGACATTTTCTCTTGTAATTTCTATTATTATATTTTATACAGTGAGAGATGGTTGCTTTCGGGAAAAAGTTGAAGGACAGACAAATTGAAGAATGGAAAGGGTATGTTAACATTTTGTTTGGAATGTATCGTAATTCTATTGGTTATGAACTAATTACATAAATGACGATGGCTTCTTTATGATTTTACAAATTTCTAGATATTATATCAATTACAAGCTCATGAAGAAAAGGGTGAAGCAATATGCTCACCAAATTGCAGCCGGTGGAATTGAGCGCAGATATGTTCTGAAAGACTTTTCAAGGATGCTTGATAACCAAGTAAAAGCATACTAATAATCAACCTTTTTCTTTCACTCTGCCTTTTAAGTATTTCGTCACTAGGCCGGTAGCCCGGGACTTATAAAATTCAATACTTTTGCAATTATATACTGTATATGTTGAACACGTTATTTATATAAGTGTTTTAGGTCAACCTGAATTGACCTGAAACAAAGTTTCCCGTTTTGGCCCGTACCATTTTGCCATGTTGCCCGACCCACCCATTTTGCCACATCTACCACTTATTCTCTCATTAACAACTTGTATGAATGCAGATCGAGAAGACCGTTCTTTTCCTTTTGGAGCAACAAGGGCTGCTTGCAAGCAGGTTAGACGGTCTCGGGAAACAGCAAGATGCTCTTCAAGAGGAGCCGGATTTTGCAAAAATATCTGATTTACGAGAAGCGTATAGAGACGTTGGAAGAGATTTATTAAAGCTTCTGTCTTTTGTTGAGATTAACGCCATTGGATTAAGGAAGATCCTCAAGAAGTTTGACAAGCGTTTTGGGTATAGATTTACTGATTATTATGTCAAAACTCGGGCTAATCATCCTTATTCCCAGCTTCAGCAAGTCTTTAAGCATGTGGTAATGTCCATAAGGCCATTCATATTATGTTGCTATGCTTTTGTTTTGCATATATTTGTTTATATTAACATCTACACAAATATGCAGGGTTTAGGAGCAGTGGTGGGAGCCATATCTCGTAATCTTGCTGAACTTGAAGATCGTCAAGGAAGCTACTTATCAATTTATGATCAACCTGCTCTTCCTCTCCAGGTTTTCCCATTTACATATCTCGTAATGTTGCCAATTTAGATCTTATAAATATTCACTTATTATGTTTGATTATACATGTATAGTATTAGACTACTAATTTCTTTATTTTAATAAAGCAATTTAGGAGGTTGTAAGCATTTGAATACACTTTTGGTGACTTTGGACCAAGTAGAGATAAAATCCATTCCAAATCGGCCAGTTTTTGGGTGCATGTAGAGTTGCCAGTTTCGACCCAGTTTACTTACTAATGAGTCGATTCGCTTTATGTTTTTATCTCTAGTGCATCAAGCCTGTAAAGTCAATAAAAAGTTGCTCAAAGTTTATTTTTAGTGCATTTAACCTTCCTTCGTCATGTTATTAAAATGATGAGAGGTATTCACTGAAGAATACAATTTATATAAATATAGATTCATAATTAACATACTATTTATCGAAGTCATCTATCTTGTGAAAATAACACGTGTTTTTGGTTTTCCTTGCATAATATCTGTGATTTCTGTACGTTTCTGTTTAAGTTTGTAGCGGTGTGTCCAAAGTTTAGATGTCTTACAATAACTCAAATGGCTTGAATTGTGATTGACTTATATATCAAATAAATATTTGCAGGATCCTGTAATCGACACCATTAGAGCAGCAGTTGACAGATTAAGTTACTCAACGAATTTCCTCACCTTTTTGGGACAACATGCTCTTATTATGCAAGAGGAATTACCAACACCTTCGGAGGAACAAGTTCATGATGAACGATACCATTTTATGTCACTTCTCTTGAATCTAGCAAACACGTTTCTTTATATGGTCAATACTTATATCATAGTTCCAACAGCTGATGATTACTCTACGAGCCTAGGAGCTGCAGCAACTGTTTGTGGGATTGTTATTGGTGCAATGGCTGTTGCCCAAATATTCTCATCGGTTTATTTCAGCGCTTGGTCAAACAAATCGTATTTTAGACCCTTGGTCTTTAGCAGCATAGCTCTTTTCATCGGGAACGTCATGTATGCAATGGCTTATGATTTTAACTCAATTACAGTGCTTTTACTTGGTCGCCTATTTTGTGGGTAAGTTCTCGTAATTTACTTGTGCTCTTGTTGACTTTATATGTAATCAAACCTATTCTTTAGTCTTAATTTTAACACATTTATTCCTAAATTTTTGCGGATCTTTTGGAATTTAACCACAAAAGTCAAACGATATATCATTAATCCTTGCTTTTCATAATTAACAGTCTTGGTTCTGCTAGAGCTGTAAACCGACGATATATCAGCGATTGTGTGCCTCTAAAAATCCGGATGCAGGCTTCAGCGGGATTCGTTAGTGCTAGTGCTCTAGGAATGGCTTGCGGGCCTGCACTTGCAGGCTTGCTACAATTCAAATTCAAGTTATACAATATGACTATTGACCAGAACACTTCACCTGGTTGGATTATGGCATTTGCATGGTTGTTTTATCTAGTTTGGTTATGGATCTCGTTTAGGGAACCTGCTCATCCAACAGATGAAAAGCCTGAACCTGAATCTACTGCTGGTATGTCTTTTATATTCGTTTGTGATCAGATAATCACTTTCAAAATGCACCAAGTGCACTAATGTTTGACATTTTTTTCTGGGGTGTTGACTCCAGGTCCAGCCAATAGCGATGTTCTTGAAAAGGGTGTAACTCAACCGTTACTTATAAGTTCAGAAGCACACCAAGATGATGAAGAAGATGAATGTGATGGTAGTGAAGAAACTTCTGAGGATATACGTGCACCTGTCAATTCTATTGGAGCAGCATACAGATTACTCACACCTTCCGTGAAGGTTTTCCTTTGTCCACCTTTAAGTTTATCAGACTTTTGATTTGTTGGGTTCATCATTGACTTTTTTCGGTGTTTCAGGTCCAGCTGTTGATTTATTTCATGTTGAAGTACGCAATGGAGATTTTGCTATCGGAATCTAGTGTTGTTACTACATATTACTTCAATTGGACTACCGGAAAAGTAGCAATCTTTCTTGCGTGTCTTGGTTTGACTGTTCTTCCAATTAATGTTGTTGTCGGAAGCTATATCAGTAACATGTTTGAAGACAGGTAAATCTTGTAGATTACAATTCCGCTTTTCTTACACTTCACGTATTGGTGAAATCTTTGTGATGTTTCTTTCGTGTTGTCAGACAAATTTTACTCGTATCGGAAATCGTGGTGTGTCTCGGCATTCTCATGAGCTTTCACGTTGTTATTCCATATTCTGTCCCGCAATATGTCATCTCAGGACTCATCATGTTTGTCTCCGCTGAAGTATTAGAAGGTATGTTGTTAATAAAAATGTAGACTTGGCCATTTTGACCTGGGTCAAATCGGGATGTATTATACAGTACATCTATTGGGTCAATTGGATTAAATAAAAAAGTTGGCTGACAAAGGAACATGTCAAATGGGCAAGGTCAAACGGGTTGAAAGGCAGTATTTAAAATTTTTAATGCACAAAAGAAGTTATATCAGCAATATTTAATACACTAATAATATATAAAAACGTATAAAAATAGGAGACCAAAAGGTGTTTCGCATTAACCCAGTCTAAAACCTGACCCGTTTTGATCAGTACCAAAATCACTTGTTTCGACTTGCCTATATTTATACTTGAAAAAAAGATGCATATGACTAAAGAGTAAGCCTAAATGCGTGCCTAATAAAAACTTTAAACATTTTGAAAATGACAAGACACAAATTAAAATGTTTTTTTTTTTTAAATGTGTACCAGGTGTGAATTTGTCGCTCTTGTCACGTGTGATGTCATCAAGGCTCTCTCGTGGGACGTTCAATGGTGGGCTACTATCAACAGAGGCAGGAACAATTGCTCGAGTGATAGCTGACGCTACAATTACTTTAGCTGGATATTTGGGTGAGAGCAGACTCTTGAATGTGACTTTGCTACCATCACTTGTGATTTGCATAATGTCGATTGTGGCGACCTGTTTCACCTACAATTCTTTGTACTGATGATGACGATCGCACACGTATTAATGTTGGTGTATGATAAGTAAATCATTTTTGAACATTTATATTCACTTGTGTACATTCTTATGAAAGTGACATGTGTTCTTGATTTACATTTTAGTAATTTTTGGATGATTCAGTTTTGGTAAATCTTTGTTTATGACTTTGGTTTTTTCAGTTTTGATTGATAACAAGGGTTAGGGGTTTATCTTCGTGCTTCAGTTTATTTGTATTTAATAACTCTAAACAGAGGGAATTAGTCAATCGAGGAGTAGTTGTAGTGAGTGCTCCTACGTTTTGGCGGGAAATCGTACACTTGGTGCGGATATTCAACCCTGACCGGAACCGGTTTGGTTTGCTAGTTGAAAACAGGAACTTAATTGAGTCTTTTAGATTAAGGGTTAAAAATGACTCAATTCTCAAACTTTCATCATTTTTTCGTTTTAACTGTTGAACTTCTTTCGCATTATTTAGTCCTTTAACTTTTAAGTGACTTGTTAGCATAACCATTTTGGATACTTTTACCTAAAATGTGATTATCTTTATATAACATGAGTGATATTACTAACCAGGGGAATGATCCATCAAATTTTGGAGATGGAGGAAAGCAAATCTCAATCCTTTATTTCATTATTTATAACATTCATTCCAGATGAATGTTAATTCATATTTTGTTATTATACATCTATGAATATTACTTAACATAATTTTTGATGAATTTTTAGTGATAACACCTATCCATAAATAGTATAATCAGTGTATAATAACATATGAGTTAATATTTATCATAAATTAATGTTTTAAGAATATTAAGTTGAAATTTTAACCAACCTTCATCACAAATGAATGATAAACGTCGATTTTGAAAGTTTTTTGTTTAAAATATAAAATTATAACAACATTGTTTGATTAAATGATGTATATAATCGATTCATGTATATTTCAAGCTTTAATTTGATGAATATTGCTTGAAAATCATGCTTTGATGATAAATGGATATTTGTTTTCCTCCTTTTCCTTTTTTTTTTCTTCCCTCTTGATTTTCACCCTTACTAACTAATTATCTAAATGTTTACTATTGTTTATTATTTATTAAAAATACTATTTTTTATAATTTAGTATGCACCTTAAGAATAAATAACCTTGATTATAGGGTCGTAAGCATATCTGTGTTTAATGAACTAAATTAATATTTATAAATTTTAAAAGAATAAGTCCATCAAGCAACAGCCCATCGTCCTCAGCCAAGTAACTTCCCATTTGTTGCGCATAAAGAAAATGAAAACAATCATTTTCTGAAGGTAAAACAAAATGGCAAGCAAAACAATATTAAAACATGGCTAACGGGGTATGGTATTCTAACACGTGTCAGACACTAAATGCTCTGAAATAATCATGGTAAGACTTTCTTCGGTGATTTAATAAAAGAATCCTATTTCATTCATATTATACGAGCATTGTTATATAAGTTTGTCTTATAATACTTACTTTTATTTTATTTATTATTATTTGACACATACATTTTACTTATTTTTTATTATTGCATTTCTTTAATCATTTTTAAGGCATGTATTTTGAGTGCAAGTATGATCTTTCATTTTATATTGTTGAAAGCTACTCAGAATTGAACATTTGTTATTGGTGGTTAATTGATAACAACATAAGGTAATAGATCTAAAATGGAATTAGTACCTTTTGGTTGAGTGAGTTAATGGAAAGAAATCGTTATCTTGATAATAAACTACTCTATTTAAACGTGTGAGACTTTACTTGTTTATTTGTTTTACTTCTTTGATAAATAGGCAACGATTAATAAATGATCGAGGCACAATAATAAGATTAGTTGTAATTAATTATTGTAATGATCAAGGGACTTTAGACCACAAAGGACGTGTTATTAGCATGTCAGTTGATACACGTCACATCAACACCTTTCAAACTGATACAAAACTGACACACAACTGACACACTCCTGCCAACTCTGACGTGTCACTTTGATTTATGGACCCTACACATATTTAAATAAAACAATTTAATTCAATTAAAAATCCTACATTAATTAATTAAAATTAAATATTACATAAATTTTAATAAAGTATTACAATATAAATGCACTAGTATTTTTTAATAGTTTTGTCACATTCAAATAGAGGTGCAAAAAATCGGTTTTTTTCGGTTTTCGGTTTTTTAAAAATCGGTTTTAAAAAAACCGGTTTTTTATCGGTTTCGGTTTTTTCGGTTTTCGGTTTTTCGGAATCGGTTTTTTCGGTTTTAAATATTCGGAATCGGTTTTTTTCGGTTTTGAACCGGTTTTAATCGGTTATTTTTTTTCGGTTTTTTTTTCCGGATTCGAAATTGTATAACAAAATTTAAATAATACAAATGAAAATAAAAAATACAAACATAACTTTTATTTATATAATGCAATTACAACTAAAAATATAAAATACAAACATAACTTTTATTTATATAATGCAATTACAAATACGAATACATTTCGAGCTTCGGCATGGCCATCACCCGGAAATGTAATCGTGTAGTAAAGTATATCGAGCTTCGGCATAGCCATCACCCGCATACACTTAACCATGAATGTCGTCCCAAACTTCATCTTCATCCACGGATTCAACTTCAAGTTCTTCAAATTCACCTTCATCTAATTCGGTCGTTGGAGGTGATATTCCTAATGCGACTTCTTCATCTTGGATAATCTCTTCAACGTTACCTAATAGTGGGCCTTCCAACGTTGTTACATTTTGTATCCTATCTACCCCGTCCAAGTAATCTTTCAAACATATGCATACTTCCACGGATTCAGCGGTTAGTCTTGACCTTCTTTCCGATATGATTCTACCGCTAGTAGAAAATGCTGATTCGGAAGCTACCGTCGAGGCTTGGACGGCTAATAAATCCCGAGCCATAGCAGATAAAATTGGAAATTGTACTTCTCTTTCTTTCCACCAACTCAAAATGTCAAAATTACAAAAATCCTCAGGCCGGATACTGGTTAAAAAGTTTGTAGACTTATAGTTTCCCAACTCGCTTGTTGGAGCCGATGTTCGTTGACGCTTTGTAGCGTCTTCAACTAAAGTATTATAAAGGTTTATGCTTATGTCACTCGATGATGCTCTAGATGTCCCCGCCCGCATGGATTCAACGATTGGGTTATGTTGGTAACCAACTTTTGTTGCATAAATCTCAAATAATTGTGCAAAACCATCTTCAAAACGTTTAATTTCATTTGTAATATAGTTTGGGTTGTCGGTTAAGTTTAAGTCTAAATTTTCCATAATTGTTTTAAGTATAGCTTGTACGCCGCCAACATTTATAGTTGGATTTAGTGCGGCGGCACAAGTAAAAACCAAAGGCATGCTACCAAAATATTTTATAAATTTCTTTTTTATAACTCTAACCATTTTTCTAAACATTGGAAATAACGAGGTTTCAAATTCTTTTAATTTTTCGGTCATTATAAAAATTTGGTTTATCACTAAGGAGCTAGTTGGGTAATATACACCCGATAATATAGTAGTAGCATCTTTAAAAACTACTAAAAACGAAGTTAGATCATTTAGTCGATCCCATTCATAATCCGTAATAGCTACGGACTTATTTCTTGCAACTAATATGTTATTAAAAGCATTTAAAGTATCACGTTGTCGTAAAATATTTTCAAACATAGTGTGAGTAGAATTCCACCTAGTATTATTATCGTAGCATGGTCCTAGGGGAGTTTCACCACATTGTACACGAAAACGTCTATAATTAGCTTGACGTTCGTTACTAGAACTATATATAGTTATTAATAAACTCTTAAATTTTTGACGTAAATCATCACATATGTTTAATGCCGCTTGCACGGACAAATTTATAATATGAGCAACACAACGAGAATGAAAAAAAGCGCCATTTAAAATTGGTTTTAGACGTAATTTTAGTAAATCCATAGCTCTAGTATTATTTGACGCATTATCTAGTGAAATTGTAAAAACTTTATCGTCTAAATTATATTCAATTAAAGTGTCATTTAAAATTTTTCGCAAGTTACATCCCGTATGCGGATAACCAAACAATTTAAAAGCAATTGTACGTTTCATCAACAACCAAGACTCGGGATGAAACCAATGGGCCGTAACGGCTAAATAAGAATTTGCCGTACCATGTGGTGCGGTCCAAACATCACAAGTAATAGAAACACTATGTTTATAGTTTAGAAAACCATCAATTATATCATTTTTAGCATTTTTCCATAATTTAAACGCATCGCTTCTAAGGGTAGTACGACTTACTTGTTGGTATCGCGGTTGTAGTCTCTTTTTGATGATACTCGTAAGCCGTTGGTTGTCGAAGTGGTTGAATGGAAGCGCCTCTTGGATGACAAACTTTGTAAAATCTTCTCGAAGCGCATCATTATCGTATATAAATACCCCACCATCCGAACCAAGTGTCGATTGTGACACATCTTGACTAGCCGCCCTACAAGAACTGTTTTTGTGACTTCTTAATGTTGAGTTTGATGTGGGGTTATAAAACTTCCCACATCTCCTACAACGGGCCTTTTCCACCCCATCATTCATAACGCACAACTCGTAATTCGACCAAATTTCCGGATTCCGACTCGTTGATTTAATTTGCACAACATCAACATTTGTGTACACTTTGTTTCGTACATTGCTACCAACGGAAGCGGAACCGGAACCGGAAGCTTGTGATTGTATGTTTTCCATTTTTCGCAAACAAAAAGTATATAAATATTGAGATTTAGAATGTTTTTGAGAGAAGAAGAGAAGGATTGTTGGTGTGTTTTGAACCTAAACCAACTAGGACTATTTATAGACATTTGGAGGTGCCAAAAAGACAAAAAAAATTCAAAAAATACGCTCCCCCCGCTCCCCCACGGCTAGTAGCCGTTTTTTGGATTTTTTGAAAAAAACCGGTTAAAACCGGTTTTTTCAAATAACCGGTTAAAACCGGAAAAAAACCGGTTCGCCCCAAAACCCAAAACCGGTCAAAACCGGTTCGGTTATTTAAAAACCGGTTCGGTTTTAAAAAAACCGGTTTTCCTCAAAACCGGTTTCGGTTATTCGATAGGTTTTAAAAAAACCGGTTTTTAATTTGCATGTCTACATTCAAACGTACACATGAAATAAAATTATAAATCAATCGGGCCTTTCATATTTCTAATTGGGCTTGTTTTAATATACCAGCCCATGTAATGGTATAAAATCCTAGGGTAATATCATTTCTTTTCACCCCTGCCGCTATGAATCGACGAACACCCCCTGCCTGCCTTTCTGGATCGATGAACACCTCCATGGTATTTCATATGTTTTCATTTTTATTACTAGATCAAAAGCAAGTGAGCCCCACATCACCAAGGACACTACCTGTGTCGCCAAACCCATGAAAAAATCGATGAGACGGTGCCAAAGACGTCTGTTAACCTAAACGCGTCAATTCTCCCAACTGACATACCGTTGTTTATGGTCTTAGTAAGTGACTAGAGTGACTAGTGGACCAGAAGATTTGTGTAACACATCAATCAAACTAGATATTTTTCCCTTGTTTTAGTTCATATTCATTAGACTTTTTGTTTTTACTAAATTATAATTCAGTTACATTATATAAATTATTAATAATTAATAATAGTGATTGAGAGACGTCATTTTTTAACTTTACTGCAACGGAGGATCTAACCAAATAATACAAGCAGGGGCGATAAGCCTATAACATAGACCCGGTCTTAAAGGCCTTAAATTTGGATGTACTCATAAAAATTGATGCATTAGACCACTGTCTACGAGGAAGTGTGTCTTCGTTCTCGTTCCACGTGACAAATACATGGCAATTGTCCTCGTCTTCAACTATAAGCACGGATTCCTTCTGGTAGTTTCGTGCTGCTAGAAACGGAGCGAAAACAAAAATTGTGGGCCAATTTTAAATATTAAAAATATTTTTAATTCTTTTAACATTTTCTTTTTTTAATTCCAAACACTTTATATATGCATATAATTACTATTTTTTCTATACATAATTTTTATTTTCTTTTTAATTACTACATCAATTATATATATATACAACTTATATAATTAAAACATTTTTTTTATCAAATCGTAAATGGATCTCTTCTAAACACTTTCTTATTATTAGTATTAATGTAACGTACCATTTTTTAATTAATATAATTTTTATTATTAATGTATAGTACTTTTTTATTATTTTTTAAAAATATAAATGTATTTGTATTAATATATAAGAAATGACGTGATGCTGACGTGACATTAAAAAGTTTATTCCCGGAGTAAGGATGACATAAATCAGTCTTGGATCAGTCTTCAGTTCTCGTACTGATGTGATACTGATGTAAGATTCAGTCTTCAGTCTTAAAAGTGTCACTATAATAAGTATTCTTATTACTAATAAACTTTTCTTTTTATCAATATTCATATCTTTTGTGATCAAACACTTGTGAGGATGGCAAAGATCATCCAAGTATATGAGATGGTCCTGCTAATAATTGTTATTTCTGTGTATCATCTATTTCCATGCCAAAGATTCATATTAGTCATTTAATTAAAATCAAACATCTATGCAACATGAAACATATGATGATAAAATATAAGTGATTTGTTAGCTATTAGTGAATAGTATTAGTATTTAGTAATGTCTATTATTAACCAACGGGTAAGAATATATGGGCCTAATAGATCAAATTTTAAATGAGAAATGACAGTTAAAAAGAAACTTTACAAAATAAGTTACTGATGCAAAAAAGAGAGAACAAAATGAAGTTACGTAACTCTATCATATCTCATTTTAATCCAATGAAATAATGAATCATTTGTCAAATATCTTCAATACCTTAATTGTTAGGTTAAATTTTTGGTAACTAAAACATATATTAGGGTGCATCAACAATACCCTTTTGTGATCGAAAATACTTTACTCGTTAAAATTGATATATACTCATTATTAGATTAGATTAGATTATGTATTATTATAGCTCCCAAAAGTATTGATACATTTTCCATCTACATATCAAAAAAACATTTAATTCTAAAACTGTACCACCAAAAAGTTGTTGAGCCACCATTAAATTCCTTCCCGGGTGCATCAACAATACTCTTTGCCAAAATAACGCTTCCAACACTTCCTCACATCTTTTCAATCCACTTTTCTCACTTCTCCAAAAGCTTAACATTAAAAGTTAAAAACATAACAACTTAAATGGATTGAGTTTTTTCTTTTAACGTTGTTTCAATAGAACGGATATTTTTATTCAGATGTATACAGTTTAACTGTATTCCCGTGATCATTTTTGATTTTTTTCCTGACCACTCCAAAATATGTACCTAGTAAGGTTCGAATATGAATATTCATGTGAGATATTACAACATTAACCATTAAACCACTTTAATGATTTTAATGATTGTTAGAAACACAACAACCTTCATTTCAATTAAAAGTTATTACTGTGCAAGTACGAAAAATACACCATACTTGCATCTGAAATGTTAATCATGCACTATTATTATAATTGTTATTATTATTTATATATGTATATATCTGCATATGTACATGTATAGGTTCAAACAAGAACTATAAAAGAATACGAAACTGAAAGAATTTTTAAATTATATGATTTTTATACATTTAAACGTCAGAAAATTTTATATAAATATTATTTAATGTTTACATATATACATGTAAACGCCACATGAGTGATCGAAAGTACTTATAAACGTTGATCATGTGTACGTTCTTATATAGTGGTACCAACTCCAAACTAATTGGTTTTGCACCGAAAAAATAGGCATCTATTTTTGTTGATTAACCAAACTAAATATTTGATCAATGTAATTAGATCAACGCGACTCTTAAAAAATAAATATTTGATCAACTTTAAAACACGATTACACCAATTCTACCTGAAGTCAACCGATAATCGGTTTGATCATATCCTTGGTCAAACTGCCAAATAGCAAATTAAGCTAATGTCAATAAAGGTTTATTACAAAGTAACATCTTTATTTTAAGCATATGATAACAACTTTAATCCATTATATGTCCTATATTTTAGAAACCGACTATTTCCATGATATATAGTACTATCTAAACTATATACATGTGAAGTACTTGGATCACAAAATCCATCATTATATGTAGACATACATGTATATATGTATGCATTTGTTTATTTATTTAATCAAATCAATCAATGCACCCTATATTTTAAAGGGAGAGCTAAAAGAGTTAGGTTAAAAGAGACTACATACAAGTACTATCTAGTCACATTTCTTGAGTTTTGTTGATTTTATCGGAGCTAACACTCAAACTTCTTGGAGATAATAAGATTGCAAATTTGATGTGTGCGATCAAGATTGATATTCATATTTTTTATTGAGTTGTTGCTAATATAAAGCCGTCAAGATCTTTGGAGTTCTTCTCCATATAAACCCTACTCCACTATCATCCTTTTGCATGCCTTTAACACAGAAACGTAAACGTAACACGGAGATGATGGCGTTTTCTGGATGGTGGAGAACGGGGGCTGCTGTTCTTAACGCAATCCTGTTTTTTCATGGATATTGTTCTGCTCAAAGTGGTAAAATATTTGTTCACTTTTAGCACTGTTTTTGTTATCTTTGTAGTACCACTACATGTTACTTTAATTACTATCTTCTTCTTAGTACTTGTGTCACAAAACTTTATTAGTTGATAACTTTTTTTAATGTTCATAAGAGTACAATTTTAGTTATTTTGAGTTCCTAATTGTATTATCACTTATACGGAGTGTTTTACTTTAAGTTACACAATGAGGTTATATATAATGTTCATCACTGTCATGCTAAGCTAGTGGCATAATTTTGATCCTCTTCTTCGTTGAAAGTGATCTAACTTGTACGACACCATCTTTTTTTATCTGTAGTACTTAATATATATGTACGTTGTATGTACTTTATGTATCAATGTGTAACATTATGGGGTACACATAAAAGAAAGAAAGGTTGAGGTACAAATTACCTCTCCTTATCTAGATGAGTCGATTAGTAACTTTTCTTTAACGCGTCAAATAAATCAATAGTCGTCTACATTTTGTCAAATTTAAATGCAAACAAAATTAAATAGATCACTTATCTGTATTAATAAATTGACTTATATAAATTACTTGCATTTCTAAAAAGAAGGAGCTGATCATATAAAGATTATTAGTTTTTACTTTTTACTAATTAACAATATTATATCTCTAGAAAATGGAAACCAAAGTGATTGAATTAAATTAATGGGCCGATTCTTATTTATTTCCAACTGTCCATTGTTATAAGTTAGTATAAACTCCCCGTACAGTAGATGAAAATTTCAATGTTAATAATGTGATGTAAATGTTTAATGGTATTTGATTATTTATTATTTAATAAAAGCGACTTTTTAAAATAATTTAAATTATTGTAATTATAAATTTAAAAATTTGATATAAAAAAAAGAAGATATTTACATATATTATATGAGAACTGATATTAATTGAATAACTTATATATTTATTAAATAAAAATATAAAACACTAATTTTTTAATCTCCTTATTCAAGGATTAAGGATGAGAGTTATAAACTTTTTATAAAAAAATTTAAATTATATATTTAATGAAAACCAGCGACTTTACTAGATGAGTTGCTTTATTGTCATTCATATACGTAACTTTCAGATTTTCTTGGTGAATGTCCTGTTATTTTTCCTTCATAAAGTGAATAAACAATGTTTCTATAAATAATTTAACAATTATTTTTTAACACATATATGAATATGAATTATTTATGAATAAAATATTAAAAGAAAAGTGGAAACATCTAATAGATCATAAAATAGATAATTTTAACATTTTCTTTAAAGATTGTCGTTATTTAAAAAAAGAAAATAGTAACTTTAAATCTCAGCACGAAAATTACCACTCGCTAGTTAAAAACCATTTTCAAATTTATATATATATACATATATATATTTCCTGACAAAAAAATGTTACTTAAACTACAACATATAATCTACCAATCTGTATACAGATCCAGGTTACACATTCATGCACCAAGCAACAACAGCTCCAACAGTATCATACTACGATTACATAATCATTGGTGGCGGCACCGCCGGCTGTCCATTAGCCGCCACACTCTCACAAAACGCCTCCGTTCTCCTCCTCGAACGTGGCGGCTCGCCGTACGGAAACACCAACATTACTGACTTAGCCGCCTTCGGGGCGGCCCTATCCGACCTCTCCCCGACTTCCCCTTCCCAACGCTTTGTCTCCGAGGACGGTGTTGTTAGCGCCCGGGCCCGCGTACTTGGTGGCGGAAGTTGCTTGAACGCGGGCTTTTATTCCCGTGCGGGCCCGGAATATGTTCGGCTTGCGGGTTGGGATGCAGAGTTGGTTAACGAGTCGTATCAGTGGGTGGAGAAAGTGGTGGCGTATGAGCCGCCGTTGAAGCAATGGCAAACTGCAGTGAGAGATGGGTTGGTGGAGGCTGGGATTCGGCCATATAACGGGTTTACTTATGATCATATGTATGGTACAAAAGTTGGTGGTACAATTTTTGATCAAGATGGGCATCGACATACCGCGGCCGATTTGCTTCGGTACGCGAACTCGACTGGGCTCACCGTGTTACTACACGCACCCGTTCACCAAATATTATTTACTAGACGAGGTACGGGCTTAATAATGTACTTGTACTAATAGTTATATGTTAATATTATTATTTCTGAAATGATACGGTATATAATTTGTTTCCTTGTAAAATATGTGCGTAGGAAATTCAACGACGCCCAAGGCCCATGGGGTACTCTTTGCGGATGCAAATGGGTTGGCCCACCGGGCTTACTTAAGAAGAGGGTCTAATAATGAGATTATAGTGTCCTCTGGGGCACTTGGAAGCCCACAACTTTTAATGTTAAGTGGGATTGGCCCAAGAAGACAGCTCAGGGCCCATAACATAACGGTTGTGTTGGACCAGCCCATGGTGGGGCTTGGAATGTCCGATAACCCGATGAATGCGGTTTTTATCCCCTCTCCTAATCCGGTCGAGGTTTCGCTCATCCAAGTTGTGGGCATTACTCACAACGGAACCTATATCGAGGCTGCATGTGGTGAAAATTTTGCTGGTGGAGCTCGAACTCAAGATTTTGGAATGTTTTCTCCAAAGGTCAGCGTTTTGTCAATTGGGCCTCACTTATGACTATATACATAATGGGCCTCACTTAGACCCGTGTACATATTGGGCTAAGTAGCCCAAATAACTTTTAGGATTATTAGTGCTTATTATGCAAAGTATACATTTATTATGTTTAATAGATTGGACAACTCTCAACATTGCCACCAAAACAAAGGACACAAGAAGCGATAGACAAGGCAATAGAGGACATGAAAGCGCTCCCACAGAGCGCTTTCGTGGGTGGATTTATCCTCGAGAAGATCATGGGCCCAATTTCCACAGGCCATCTTGAACTTACATCTCGTAGCCCAAACGACAACCCATCGGTTACATTCAACTACTTCAAAGACCCTCGAGACTTGCAAAGATGTGTTGATGGGATCAAAATCATTGAGAAAGTGATCGAATCAAATTCTTTTGCATCATTTCGATTTGATGATTACTCTATTGTAACTCTTCTCAACATGACCGCCAACTCACCCGTAAATTTATTGCCTAAACATGCTAATGCATCAAGATCTTTAGAACAATTTTGTAAGGACACCGTGATGACTATTTGGCATTACCACGGTGGATGTCAAGTTGCTAGAGTGGTGGATCGCGATTATAAGGTTACTGGTGTCGATTCTCTTAGGGTCATTGATGGATCAACATTTCGAAATTCACCAGGAACTAATCCTCAAGCAACGGTTATGATGCTAGGAAGGTAATAAACAATCACTCAACTTACGTACTATTAAAACCATGGTTATATGTATAAAAGAAAAATTTTAAAGGCAACACACACTATCTACGAATATATATAATTCGAGATTGTTGATGATATACAGGTACATGGGCGTTAAGTTGGTGCGCGAAAGACTTGCGAATGAAGGACAAGAGTGATTTTAGTAACGGTTTAAAGATATAAAGTTTACATTGTGTGATTATTTGTTGGTTTTGAAGAAAACACACTTTGTTCAGTTCTTTGAAAGACCAATGTAAGAAGTATAATCATTTTAATGTTATCAAATCACTTATTGCTGTTGTTTTGTTTGATGTGTTTGAACTTGTGATTTATTCTAACCACCAATATGGAAATTTGTAAAGCATGAAATACATGCACTTGTATTCATATCCATCACACACCATTGTTTGAAAAATATGTACATCTGTCCATTACCACATGAATTAAAGCAAACACATTATAATGGACATGAAAAGTACAAGTATGTAAAATAATATAATTTTGAATTGTACAATGAATGTGACATATGCCATTAATTCCAAATTTCATGCTAAATATTCGGAAGAAAAAAACTAAACTAAAAAACAAAAATACTTTCTGTATTTCTATTGACTCGGTAAACTCGATAAACGACTTGGCCAACGAACAATGTACAACTAAACATAGGACATGGTACAATTATTTCCATAGCATTCTGTTTCGGCATGTGGGACTTTAAAATAACTAAAAAGAAGGTCCTTTTTAAAGACTTTTATGTTTAAGAAACTAGTTTTCTGTTAGGACGAAGGCAAATTGAAAACGACTGTTACGTGCTTAGACTCGAAATTTGCATTTTCTAATTTCTAAATAAATCCTGAATAAATACTTAATTGTTTAGGGCAAGTTGCCCTGAGCAAAGAGTTGAGAACCATTACATTACATATGATATAGTCAATGGCCTAGATATAGATAACTTGCCGGCCATTATTAAAGATTATACTATTTCCCCCTTTTCACGTTATGTAACTTATACTCCTTACTATACAAGTTGTTAATACAAGATAATATTTGAATTCGGTCCATGTACAACGAGCGAAGTTCAGTGCATTAGAGCCAAACTCGAGCCTAGTATCTTGCAGTTATGAGCATACTCACATTTCGGTAAAAGGTGTTTCGGTTTTTGTATGATCTCATGTGAACTATCCTGTGAAAAGCAAGAATAAACTTGGCATATATTGGCCCATAACAGCCAAGTCGTACAAGGCAAACTAATACTCAAACACGAGTTGGACTAATTGTATATTAAACCGTCTATATCATGCCAAACCCCTCCAAAACGTCATTTACCGAAATCTCATTCTTCGATTAAAATCCTATATTTTAAAAATATAAATTTAAACAATGCATATCAATTGACAGTCATCATGGTGATCTGGTGGTTAGGAATTCTGATATCTTCAGGAAAAGTCTCGAGTTCGAACTTGCCTAAGTAAACAATTTAGATGAATAGGAAAATGGTCAAAAATATGGAATACCCGTTAAGTCGCATACATGTGAGTAAAAAAAGACTCGCTCTCTCCAAATAACCCTAAACGGAAAGGCCTTTTCCATTAAATATGCACTTTCACTTAAAAGACAAACTACTTTTTGGTAGCTAATATGAACCACTTCATGGCGATAGCGGAGGACTGCAATAATTCCCTTTCGGGACCATTTAAAACATCATCTACGTAAAATACAACTTTAGTACTTAACCTTCACCATACACTTCTTGTTTTCATCATACCAATTGCCAATCAAAAATTTATCAAAATAACCTTTTTGCATAAAACTAGTGCTTAACATAATTAAAGGCCAAAAATCAATGCCACATTTTATTATGGTAGTCGTTTTGTTAGTAAAAAGGGAAGTGTACATCACCTACTCGTCACAAAATCACCTTATGAATGCATACATGACAACACCTTAAAATATATTGATTTTGCTTTTTTAAGAACGTAATCCGGTTTTTGTAACTAAAAAAATTAAAACAAATTTCTGCTTTTCAGTTTCCTGGAATTTTCTAATGTGACAATAACAAGTCAAACAGAGTTGAATATGAGCTGTGTATTTAAGAGGACAACTAAAATGATAGAAACAATGCTAACATTGTATAACTTATGAAGAAACAAGAAAATTGACCCAAAAAATGACTTCACCTTGTATCAAGGAAGTCTCTAGAGCCTGTTTTCGACGTTGTTGCCCGACTCCATTACACGGGCTGCCCGAGAAACGGACTCCTGAACAAACGCTAAGTCCTTCCAGGTATGATTTCATTGCTGCGACTACTTTTTCGCTTCAACCGAATGCTCAATTCACTGACCATGAATCACTACCGGCCATTGACCGGTCGTTTTCCAACATGAAAAAGGCTTACCCTAACTACTTAGATACTGAACGGGCTGACCGCATCAGGGATCAAGAATACTATCACCTAAATTCATCAAACCATGTATGTCTTGATTACAATGGTCATGGACTGTTTTCGTATTCGCAACAGTTGCATTCTAGTGCACCTTTTTTCAATATTATATACAAATCGGTGAATTTGTATACACAGATTACACATGGTGGTCAAGAACAAGAATTTGAAAGTGTTATTAAAGAAAGGATCTTTAGATTCATGAACATTTCATCAAATGATTACTCAATAGTTTTTACAGCTAATCAATCGTCTGCATTCAAAGTGTTGGCAGATTCTTATCCATTTCATACAAACAGAAATCTTTTGACTGTGTATGATCACGAAAATGAAGCTGTGCAGACCATGATTGATAGTTGTAGAAAAAGATCCGGGCGGGTCGATACAGCTGTGTTTTCATGGCCTAACATGAGAATTCAATCAAAAAGATTAAGGAAATCGATTGTTAACAAAAACAAAAAGAAAAAGAAAAAAAGAGGACTTTTTGTTTTCCCACTTCAATCTAAGGTCACAGGATCGAGTTACTCGTACCTTTGGATGAGTTTGGCTCAAGAAAACGGGTGGCACGTTTGTCTTGATGCCAATGCGTTAGGAGCCAAAGACATGGAAACATTGGGTCTTTCTCTTTTCCAGCCCGATTTCCTCATTTGTTCATTCTACAAGGTTTTTGGAGAAAATCCATCTGGATTCGGGTGTCTTTTTGTTAAAAAATCGAGATCATCAGTGCTTAAAAACACTGCAACAAGCATGGATTTAGTTAATATCGTTCAGGCTTCTAACCAGCCTTTATTTCTACAACAATCAGGAAGTATTGAAAAAGGAAAAAAAGAAGACATGGAAATAAAAAGCTTTAGCTCGATTTCATCATCAACAACATCCAATCAAGAAATGTTTGAAATACAAGAAATTAAAGAAGCTAGTGAAGAAAAGAAAGAATTAACATTTTCTGAAGTCCTAAAACGGGACAAGTTCTTCGACAAAGCTAAATCAAGAAAAAACGAAGCAAGCAGCAGTGGGGTTAGCTCAGATATTGAGTTTCGTGGATTGGATAATGCAGATTCATTAGGTTTGATACTGATTAGCACCAGGGTAAGGTACCTAGTGAATTGGCTGGTGAATGCATGCGGTTGTCTTAAACACCCACATTCAGAAAATGGGGTTCCTTTGGTTAGGATTTATGGGCCAAAAGTAAGGGTGGACCGAGGGCCGGTGGTGGCTTTTAATGTGTTTGATTGGAGAGGTACAAAGATTGAGCCTACGCTGGTACAGAAGTTGGCAGATAGACATAACATATCTCTTAGTTATGCAACTTTAAAGCATGTTACTTTTGTGGACAAGAGTAGTGAAGAAAGGGAAAGATTAGTAGAGGTAAAAAGTATCGAGAACGAAAGTCAGAATAGCCCGTTAACCAAAAAGAAAGAGAAGTTAGATTTACAGATACCGGTGATCATGGCTACACTTAGTTTTTTGACAAACTTTGAAGATGTTTACAGATTGTGGGCATTTGTTTCAAGATTCTTGGATGCTGATTTTGTGGAGAAAGAGAGATGGAGATACATGGCACTTAATCAGACAACCGTTGAAGTGTAGAGTTATGTTCTAAAGATTTCATTCTTTTCTGGGTAAAGGGTTACTGCCCAGTAAATTTTAAAGATTTCATTCATTTATGTGGTTTCAGGATTTTATTTCAATTCATCTGTTTATAGAGTTTAGTGTAAACAATAATCAATAACATGTGCCCCCATTTGAATATGTGAATGAAACGAGTTGGTACAAACAGAAATCATAAACTTCATCAAGATGTCAATGCACATAAAGCATATTCTGGTGTAATAAGTAGGAAGTACGAGGACCTTGTCACAATATAAGATAAAATAAAGAAATTGTGTGGTACTTGCTAGTGGCTAGGGCTCATGTTATCTATATATGCATCTTTTAAAGTGCTTAGCTCTGTATGATAATGTACAACATATATGTAGATGTATTTATCAGATAACTTGGCATGTAACAATCAGCATGTATAGCGGATCAAGCGTACCTGAAATGGATTTTGATTACACTGCACTTGCCGCAATCAATCTGTTAGTAACATTAACTGCAAATGCATTTTCATCACAATGCACTCCAACCAACTGCCTTTTCAACTCCTCTTTCCGTCATTAACTTTCTCATCTTTTCAGCCTCCACCCACATCCCTATAGAATCATACAAATTTGAAATGATTACATAGTACCCATCATTCTCCGGGTCATATACAATAGCATGCTTTGCAATTCTGATACCCATTTCAGGATTATTGTGGGTTTTGCAAGCACTTAACAAAGCACCCCATAAGCCTCCATCAGGAACTATTGGCATTAAAAAAAACCAAATTTTCAGCCTCAACAAGAGAACCCAACTGACCAAGAAGGTCCACCATACAAGTATAGCGCTTGAGTGTAGATATTACAGAATAATCTCCCATTTTCCCAAATAAAGATTTTCCTTCATTCACCAGTCCCGCATGATTACATGCTGAAAGAGCTGCAAGAAAAGTAAGCTCGTTTGGTTTAACATTTGATAGCTCCATATCTCTGAAAGTGTCTATTGCTGACATGGCATCTCCATGCATGCCATAACCAGATATCATCACATTCCCTGAAATAATATCCCTTTTTGTCATTTTGTTGAATATTTCTTCCGATTTTTTAAGTCTTCCACATTTAGCATACATATCAACTAGTGCAGTAGCAAGAGTTACATTTGACAAAAGCATTTCTTCATCTATAAAACTTGTGTATCTGCTCTCCTTTCTCAAATGATGCCATATGGGCACAAACATATAGCATCATCGTAAGTGTTGCTACGGTAGGTTCAATGCCTTCTAAAACCATTTTATCAAAAAGGTAAAAGACCTCGGAATAATTTCCACAGTGCATATAACCAGAAATCATCGTGTTCCAACTGATAATATCCTTATTTGTACTAAAAAATAGCCTCCTTGCTGTTATTAATTCTCCATTGTTGTCATACACGTCTATAAGTGAATTTGACACTGAAACATGCTCTATCATTAAGCTTTTTACAGCATAACCATGAAGAGAGCACCCTAAATGCAACTCTCTCGTTTGTGAACATGAAGAATAACTGATACCAAACTGTAAGAATCAGGACCGGTGCCTAAATATAGCATTTTTGTAAATAATTCTAAGTATTTCACTGGAAACCCTACATTAGAGTAGCCTTGCACCATCGAATTCCAAACCTCTTTGTCAAGGATACACACACTATCAAACACATTTTCTGCATAGCATATCAGTCCATATTTGTAGTACATTGAAACCAATCCGTTATCAACCATCTGATCTCCGTCATAGTTTCTTCGAACCATAAACCCATGAAACGTCTTTCCAGCATAGGTAGAGGTGGAATTCGCTAAACCAGATATCACGCAACTGACAACCATCAGGTCTTGATCTATCCCAGCAACAATCATCTCCATGAATCTAGTTATACATTGTCTCATACATCCCCATTTTCCATATACACCAATAATCGTTGTCCACAACTTAATATCTTTCACCGAAACTTCACAAAATGGCATATAAGCTTCCTCAAGAGTTCCACACTTGGAGTACATGGACAAAACTGAAGATTGAACAGCTATTGTCCGTTCAAGTCCAGATTTTACAGCCATTCCATGTAAGCATCTACCTGCATACACTTCCTCTATATCACCACACGCTTGAAACCCACCTTCTAACGTTCTAAAATTTGGCCTCAATCTCTCCACACGTCCTAAACATCTCACAAACACGCCTCAACCCTTTCTCACTCTCACCATTCTGTACATACCCAATAACAAGCGCAGTCCAAGCAACCACATCTCTGAGACGCATTTCATCACACACGTGGCGCGCACTCTCCACATACCCACATTTCGAATACATATAAACAAACGACAACCCAACTGCTGAACTCTCTTCAAACCCCAACTTTAAACACTAAACCATGCACATTCATCCCATAAACTAATTCCCCAACCTCAGCACAAGCCGAAACAGCCATGGGAATTGTAAACTGGTTCGGGAGAAGCATCCCCAAAACCCTCATACAAGCATATATATCAAGACATTCCAAATACATCCCATTCGAAAAGAAAGCTTTAATCATAGATTTACAAAGAAAGACGTCTTTATAACCATAAAGTGTATCAAATACATGTTTGGATGATAATGGTTGACCGTGATACGCGTAGAGGGAAATGAGTTTTGAAGAAATGAAGATGTTAGTTGAATGATGGCCAGCTGTTATAATGTAAGCGTTGTATTTTGTGAGTGATTGTAGGGTGATTTTAGGAGACCGAATTGATAGAAAGTTGTTGATGATGTCAGTGGTGATTGAGGATGAATGATACAAATGGTGTGAGGTGATTGAACTAGCATGAATGCAAAATGATATCACTTTCTTGTTGTATCTATACATCATCGTCAACTAGGCAACTGCATATTTTTAATTTGGGTCTTTCGGTGTTCTTGTAGTTGTATGGTACTGTTTGAATATAACGTATTTATGGCCAACCCAGATTCTTGATTCTGTATCATCGAGTTTTCTACCAAAGCATTTTACTTTAGTAGAATACTTAAATTTAATTTAATGTAACAAACTAACAATAGCGTACAGGAGTCGTAAGCTTAGGTAGGTCACTGTAGGTGTGTATATGAAACCATCGAAGTATCGAACCAGTCAAAATGCCAAATCGATGAACATAGTTGCACAGTTGCGGTTGAGAATCTGCATATGTGGTAAGACCTGCAAACATGCATGATCCCTGAATTCAGTTTACATTCATCGGTCATCTTTGTATAAGCAGCAATTATTGATTTATTGTAGTATGCACATATTCTTTAAGTAAGGTGAAATGTGTCTAAGATGCATGTCAAAATTCGTGTTTAATTTAATGTCAATCAATTAAAATTGTTAGTTACATATTTAGGCTGACACAAAGCATATATTCCTATCTTCTATGGCTATTTTAGATCGTTTACAAATCAAACATACTGAGGTACCAACCAATTATACTTATCTTCTTATTTTCTTTCTGTTATGAAAGACTTTAACCTTTGTATTTGATAGATTGTATTTTTCTGTTATATTTGTAAAACACTTGTAATCCACTTTATATATAAACTTGTCATTACACTTCATTAGAATACAAGACATACAGCGGAAGCAATATATAAAACTAAAAATGACTCTTTTAAACTTTTACCGTGGTTGTGTCGCGATCACCACTGATTGCGCCGCGACGACTATGACTTGCAGCTCTTTGGCCTTCTGCACAATACATCACGACGGGGACCATCACGATGCGACCTGACCAAATTTCTTGCACTTCAATTTTGAAATTTTTTGCTTAGAACGCATCATCCTATAAGTCTAAAAAAGAGAAAATAAATGAAAATTATGAAAGAAAGAATGAAAACGGTATCAATTAACAGGGTAAGGCAAGCGTAAATTTACAAACAAACTACAATTGTGATCTATAATGAAAACATACTTATAATTTGCGGCACTCGAAGTGCTTTACGAATATATATATATATATAGATAGATCTTGTATCTCATACTTGTCTCTTGCTAACCTAAAACCCTAAATGGGATTCAGAGATATAAATATATAATAGACCAATAAGCTACAAAGTGTTCAATCTATCTATCTTTTTGAGGACATTCACCAGGTAAATTTGCAAAGCTAAAACCCTAAGTAAGTATTGAGGATTACACATTAATCAAATACAAAACCTATGTCCTATAACACACTAGAATCAAAAGTGAATATACAAATTTAGTGCTTTTTTTAGTATAAAGCTAACATTAAACACATTATTACTGATAAGATTCATATATACAGAACTGAAAAAAAAAAAAAAAAAAGGGAAGTGAAAAACGTTAGGAAGCTTACCACAGTGTAGTGACTAGTGATCAACCATGGCAGAGTCTCAGAGAAGCAAATTCCACTAAAAACGTTAGGAACTCTAATTTAACATTTTAACGTATAAAAGCCCAAGATTTCTTATTGGGCTTCAACTATTCAATATTGGGCTGGGCTTAACGTATATTACTATATGGGATCCCTTACTATATTATAGTTCTTTTTTAATTTCCGAAAAGGATTAAAATGTTTAGAACTGCAATTTCTATACGTAGTACTTTATTATCTACCACTACTAGTACTATTACGACATATGACATTTTCTTTGTAATCTTTTAAAATGTATCAAAACATATTTAATTTATCTTTTAACAGTTTAAAAACGAATCAGTAGGCTTACGAATGACATTTATATCACATGTTAACTGATTGTACTGTATATCTATATCACTAATTAATCGTATAAAGACGTCTATCGTAGTGAGAGTTGCATGCTATCTGTAAATTTGTCTCACATGTTAAATATGCCAAAAATTAGTATGTATCATTTGACTATTTTTTTAACCCATGATGACGATATGTTATTGCGTTTGATGCATCATAATTTGTAGGAAGAATATCAAACATGTATTTTAATGCATATATTGTGATATGAATGTAAAATGTGAGCCATGAGTTTGTTCCAAATTAATTACACTTAAAAACCCCAAGTTCATATTGAAATAGTGAAGGAATATGCTACTAAGGTAAAAACAATTATTATTATTTTTTAATTACTCTTCTTAAATTTGTTACACACACATAACTAATCCCCCTATTAAGTTTGTAGTTGGTAGTACGCAGCTTTGTCTACCGATAGGAGTATGCATTATTTATTTATTTATTTATTTATTTATTTATTTTAAAAAAATAGAAAACTTAACTATATTGATTTATATTGTTTGTTCACGCACCAAATATATAAGTCAATCGTCCCACACTTTTGAATGAGACACTTATCTCTTTTTTATATAAATCGCTGACTTTAATGCTTTTTTATATAAAATAAACTTTAAAACATATAAGCTTGTAAGTTGTAACTTGATTTCCACCATGATGGGATACAAATTTGACAAACCAATATAAACGCAACAAATAAAACATGCGTGCCATGTTTGACTTTGTAATGATCCAAAATCGGCATCGTATTCATTAGCCAACTATATCAATCAAGTAATTATATTCTTATAATTGTTTGTTTTATTATTTTTGGTTTAGTGTTTAATCAAGATATGTAATACTAAACTTTATTTTCCTTGATGATGGGCACAACTTAACAAAGCTAAAGATCGGGCTTGGTTTCTCACAAGACAATCAAACAAATAAAATAATAAAATAACATGATTTATAGGAATATTTATTTATTTATTAAAGTTTGACATTATATATTTGACAAATTTAGAAAGGTAAATTAAATGAACGACCCGCATTAAGAATTGAGATTTTAAGGTTCCTTGTTGTTCATTTTCAACCATTAACCTCGACTTGGTTTCACTTTGATGGTAGCATCCAGTGGTTTTGTATCAATAAAATCAGAAGAATGCTAATTACAATTCTAAAAGTTATGGTTAAGTTTATCATATTTAATTTCATTCTAAATTTATAACTCGTAGTTAATATAAATAAATATTTTTATCAAATTTAAATGAGAAAAGTCAATATTAAAAAAGAATATTCATACTTTGTAATAACCCTATTGAAGAGTTTAAAAGTTTAAATATAAAAATCTTAACTATAACACTTAAGATTATAGTTAACATTCTTTTAAACGTGCTGTAACTAATCTTACTATAGTATGATATTATCTCTTTACAAATAAAAAGAACAAAAAAAAAAACAAAAACAGATTTTAATAGTCATTGTTATAAAGACGAAATGATACATAAATTGCAATTGAGAATTGTATGCTTAAATAATTGTCATCAAAGTTTTAGTTGAGTCAGCCTATAAATTTGGGTTTGAGTGTTACGGTGAAGCAAAAATAACTTTAACTAAACCGAGTAGATTTCTCCTTTTCAAGTTACTCGAGATTACGCTCTTCAAGTTACTTGAGATTACACAGTTTAACTGTGTATTTTTGTAATCGTTTTCGACCATTTCTTTATTCACCTTAAAATATGCAGTTAGTCGAGTTTGAACTTAAGACCTCTTTTAAGAATATCATGACGCCAATTAATATGTCATCTTGATAATGATTAAAAAAAAAATTATTTATTATATAACTAAAAACAAGTTCAATTATATTCCTGATATTCATTCAAACTACAGTCAAGTAATTTTTGTAAACAATACAAGTTTATTAAGTAAAAAGTATATATAATTGTGTTCACGAAAGTATATTAAAATCATGTATACAAATAATAAAATACGTTCTTACTTTATTTATGTATAAATCGAAGAAATGCAAACAAGAAATAGCATAACAAGTCATTTAACTACTCAGTTTTTTTATATCATCTCGTTAGCATTTGATGTCATCAAAAAGAAAACAAATTTAAAGATATTTTAATGGAGAAAAAACAAAATACAGGATTTAATCTTCTCGTGTTACTGTTGCACAACTAATACTCTATTTGTTATTTTATAAAATGAATGTTTATATTTTTATTTTTATTTATTTTAAAAATAATATTTATTTTAAAAAATAAATTATTAACTTTACCTTTTTACCTTACAGCTTTTTCACAAAAATGTATGCTTATAGTGAATGGTAAAATAGACGTTGAATCAGTATTGTGTGTACGTTAAAAAATTTATTTAATACATTAGAATTAAAATTACTAGTATGATGTAGTTGACTTATATAATCAGCTTTAATTCTTACACTGAAAGTATGTTTGTTGGTATTGTATAAATCCCAAAAGGTACATAAAACTATGAATAAAAGAAATAAAGTATGATATAAATAATAAAAAGAGTGCCGTAGAATCTCGACTAAATAGTAATACCACCAAAACTTTGACAATATTTAATTATTTATAAAACTTGTTCCTAATTTTTTAATTGTAAATTGGTCCATATATTTGGGGAAAGCAAAGGTCGTGGCAAACACAAATGATAAAATACTCAAGAACAGCACAACAAAAATTATTTACTCTAAAATTAGCATTTTTTATTTATCGTAAAAATAATATATCACGCATTATTTGGTTTGATGTAATAAAACAATTTGATTTTAGGTAAATTTGTATCAGATATATTATAGAAAAAATCTATGAGTAATGAGTTTCTTTGTAAACAACCTAAACAGAATGTTTTCTTAAGATAATGAATATATAAATTGATTGGTGGCAACTACAACACTTGTAAAGTATTAATATATGTAAGGTACAACTTCATTAGTCAATAACGAACACCTCAAATACTAAAAGTAATATTCATGTTCTTATAAATAACGTGTTATATATATATACATACATAGGTAAATAACATAATAGTTACATAACAATATAAAAATATATGATTAGATGTTCATAAGGCTTAACTAATCTTAAACTACTTTAAATCATTTGGACTCTTGCCTTAATCCCTTACAATTTTAAAATGAGAAATTACTACCCTATCTTTTAAATAAAAAATGTGCAAACTTTTTTACGAAAATTTTTCTATTTCGTATCTATATTCTATAACTGTCAATTTTGATATAAATTAGATTTAATATATCAATTCTAGATCCTTGGTTGGTTAGTTTTGAGGCCAGTGTCAATCCTGACTTCCTCCATCTGTCCTTCACCCTTCTTCGCCCGTCCTGCGTCAGCATCATATATTCTTTCTTCGTCCTCCGTTTCTCGTCTTCCATTTTCTTCTTCTTCAAGAACCTCCAAGACGGAGGGTTATGGGACTAGGTGTGTAGAAAATAAAAATAAAAATTGTTTCTTTTTTAAAAAAAAAAAAATTAGCAGAATTTTATCTTTTATGCTTTTTTTTCTTTTCACACAGCCACAACTACGACTACATTTATCTTTTATTCATTTTTTCCTTTTCAAATCCAAACATAATTTTCACTGTCTTTTACTTTCTTTCAAATATTATCTCTATCTATATAATTCAGACGCAATATCATATCGTAATAGATCCATAAGAAAATTACGACGAAGATTCGACGAAAAATTCGATATTGAAGATATCAATTCATTGATTGCTTGTTTAAATCTGATTGAGATGCTCAATACCATTGAAATGTTGGAACAAAATGAAGAGAACGAAGCCAAAAGTTCATGACCAAGAGCATCTTGAAAAATCTTAACTAGAAATTGTCTCGGCGCCAGTGAACGTTTGTGGCAAGAGTACTTTGCCGAAAAATCAACATTCCCGACAGATTACTTTTGAAGACGTTTTCGGATGAAAAAATCATTGTTTTTCCATATATGTCAAGTTATAACGTCTAACTCTCAACTACCGATACCTCCGTATTTTAGTTATTTTCATCATAGGCGTGATGCACTCGGTAAACTTAGTTTTAACATTTATCAAAAGTGCACTTTCGTCATTCCACAATTGCCCTACGGTTGTGTCGCTGATGTGTTTGATGAATACTTGCACATCGGTCAACAAACGTCGTACGATTGTCTAGGCAACTTTTGTAAATGTGTATTTCATATATACTCGACTAAGTAGTTAGGAAAACCAACTCTCTAAGATATCCAACATTCACATTTTAAACATCAAGTATTGGATGGTTTTTCGAGGATGATCGAAAGTATCGAATGTATGCATTGGCCTTGAAAAAACTGTCTAGTAGCGTGAAAAGGTCAATATGCACGATGTGATCAAGGTTGTCCAACAATCATGCTTGAAGCAATAGCCTCGTACGATTTATGGATTTGGCACGCTTACTTTGGTCATGCGGGTTTGAACAAAGACATCAATGTTCTTAATCAAGCCGATTTGTTCAATGATTTACTCCAAGATAGAGCTCTCAAGGAGTGTATAATGTGAACATGGTTCAGTTCAAGAAATGATATTACCTCGGTGACATAATTTATTCGCAATGGGCGACTCTTGTAAAGTCGTTTAAATGTCCGATTGAGGAAAAGTCTATGAAATTCAAGAGATTCCAAGAACTTGGAAGAAAAGATGTTGAACGGTCATTTTGTGTGCTTCAAGGTCGTTGGGAAATCATTTAAAACCCGACAAGAGCGTATAGCATCAACAAGATACGAAGAATCATGTGTACTTGTGTGATTTTACACAACATGATAATCGTAGACCACGGACGCAATATATGTCAACTTGAGAAAGCCTACCCCTTAGACTCGATTAATCTTCCGCTGCGATCGTGGTCGGAGCAAGTTCGTAGGGACAGAGAATTACGAGATTTGATGGTGCATCATCAACTTCAAAATTCTCTTATCAAACACATTTGAAATCTCCTGTCAAATTTCCGGGTTCGAAATAATTAATGCAATCATACACACACACTTTCAAAAAGCTTTTCATGTATGACTTGAGATTTCTCAAGCTTTTGCCCAAAAAAGCTCTTCCTCTATTGAAGAAAAGCTTTTTTGCATACAAAAACTTTAGAAAAAGCCTTTATTGGAGATGCTATTAGTTGTTTAAAATGAAAAGCACAAAAATATCGTTTAAAACACTTGCTTCATTTGCTAATAAAACTTTCTTAATATTCATTTATTTAAGATTATATTTTGCTCATAATTTTATTTACTATTCGGGTAGCAAAACTATAAATATTTGCGGATTAGATCTAATAAAAAGTGATATTAGTTAGAAAAATAGAAAGTTAATGGCTAGGTGACAAGTGTCCTTTTTGCTTCCCATCCTTTCTCCTTCGAGTGGTGATGATCACCATCTGTTTTGATAAATTCATCAAAATTATGTATTAGCAAATTGTACAAATACAACCTCTTAAACAATACTTGTTAGATTTATCAAAAGTAATGGTAGATTTATCATTACCCTTCCCCTTCACCTCTTCCTTCCCACCGGGCCACCCTTTCCACCCTCCTTACCTGTTTGCTGACCACTAGCCACCGGCTACCACCATTGCTGTCGGATTTTGGCGATCGAAAAATATATTATTATGATGCACCTAAATTTTAACTATAATGCACTTGACTTTTAACAATGATGCACTTGACTTTTTACTATAATGCAATTGATTTTTAACTACGAAATAATTTATTTCTTCCTTTAACTATAATGCACTGCAATTATTACGATCAAGCACCGTTTGAGTATAATTATGATGCACTAGAAATTTAACTACATTTTACTTTTAAGTATGGTGTAATGTATTTGTTGTTATGATGCACTTTGCTTTTAACTATGATGCACATCAATTATTAAGATGATGCACCATTAGAGTATAACTATGATGCACTTTGCTTTTAACTATGATGCACATCAATTATTAAGATGATGCACCATTAGAGTATAACTATGATGCACTATGCTTTTAAGTACTACACGATGTATTTATTATTATGACACAGTTGACTTTTAACTATGATGTACTGCGATCATCACGGTGATACATTGAATTTATTACTATGATTCACTGCATTTTTAACTATGATGTATTGTACTTCTAACTATGATGCACTATATTTGTAATTATAATGCAATGTATTTAAGTTTCAGGTTTATAAATAATTTTAATGTTATGATGCATCAAAATTAAATAAAGAGAGTAGAAAAAAATATAAATTAAAGTTTAGAAAAGCTTAAATGGAGAAAAGAAGAAAAAAGAGAAAAAAATGTAAACAAAGTTAATATATGTTTAAAATTTTAAAATAGAGGTTTAAGAAATGTTAAATGAAAATAGATAAAGTTATATTTTAAAGATTAAAATGAAGGTTGAAAGAAAAAAGGGGAAAAAATAAAAAGAGAATTTTTCAAATAAAAAATTAATTGTCAAATTCTGGTGGAGGTAGCTGCCAGAATCTGGGTGATTGGTTGAGGTGGAGAGGGTAAAAGGGAAGGAGGGAAGAGAAGAAAAATGAGAGGAAGAAAGAAAATGGGAGGGGGACATATGTGACATATTCATTGGCTTTCTATCTTTATGCATAACTCTCTTTTTTCTCTATAACTCTACCATGACATTTTTAATTAGCAATAATTTTTTTCTACAGTACTTGGTTTGTCATATATATTAAATGCTAAATCTTTCGAAGTACATAATTTTATTCAAGACTGAAACTATGGACAATAAAAAACATAAATGTATAAAAGCTTTTGGGATGAAACTTTTTATACATTGCTATTTTGTGTAAAGTATAAAATGAGTTTTTTCACCTATGCGTTGCGGCGGGGCATAAAAACTGTATATTTTTATGTAATTCTTCTTTATGTATTTGCTTATTTTATGGAACTTAAAATGTATAAGATCTTCATTTTTCAAGCATTATTGTATGAAGTGTATACTGAACCAGATATTGATTTTCTCAAGTCTTTGGAATTTGATTGTTCTCTTTATTGAAGATTTGTACACAATTAGATAGCCAATATATATCTTTATCGTACTTTTAGTCGATTTGTCTTCGAATTCGATCTTAAATCAGTTTTAGCTAATAGTCTTTTTAACATACCTTATAATCACATATTTTAGTATTAAACCTTTTTAGTACTTTAATTCATATAGTTGATGTGTTTAATAAAAATCCATTCATATTGCACGGGACTATAATTTATATTTTGACTATGTTGATAATCTTTGTAGCAATATAATTATCATAACTACATAAAATACCCTTTTGATTAACTTTCAAATTCAAAACATTATCTTGTGAAACGAAGATTACATTTCAAAAGGTTAAAGGACTATAATTTATATTTAACTATGTTGATAATATTTATAGCGATATAACTATATAATAAATATATATTCTTTACCCTTTCAATTAACTTTCAAACTCATAATTTTATTTTGTGGAAACAAAGATTTCATTTAAAACTGTTAATCTTTTCTTTTAAATGCTATCAAATATTTATGGTTGTATTTTATATTGTAGTTTTATTATCACTATTATTTTATATTATAAAATTATATTATATTATATTTATACATAAAAATAACATATGTATGTCTATTTCCTTATTTATTACTATTTTTTTTCTTTGAGTTGCAGTAATATATAAGTTTTGAATAGAATATAAATAATAATAGTTATTTTGGTAATCATAATAGTATAAATATGTAGTTATGTAGTCAAAATTTCCAAATTAACATAGTATAACATAACATTGTAATAAAAATTAGTTCATATCATCAACTACTCTATTTTACTATATGATACCATATCATATATAATATAATATAATATATTATATATAGTATCTAATATAATATAATTAATCACACATTAATACTGAGTATAATTATCCTGATTATGTAAATTTAATAGCGCGAAATTTTAAAACTAAAAGTAGAAGTCAATTGTAAAAAATTAAAGCTTTTAAGTATAAAAATATAAATATAAATATTCTTCTTAAAGAATACTCTTAACTCTTAAGAGCACCTAACACCTAAACCTAACCCTAACGGTCATATCACCCAACTAAAAACCGAAACCTTTAATTAATAGCTGTATGATAATAATGAAAAATTAATTAATCGACATTATATAATGGCAAAGAGTGTAAATTAACAATAAGTGAAGGGTAAATAAATAAATAAAATTCATAATGATCAAGTTTTCGTGAGTTTGCTGCTATAAATATGTTACCAGTTGCTTCCCAGCATGTATCGCCTCCTCATCACCAACCCCTTTCTCTCTATTTTTCCAAATTTAATTAATAATCACAAATTAACTAAGATCGTTAATTGATTATTCATTCATTCGATCTGCTAATTAATCGCAGCTTTCGATTCACCGAGATTAAAACTTAATTGAGAATCAGAGAAAAGAGATGGCGCCTCAAAACGTTGGAATTCTCGCCATGGAAATCTACTTTCCTCCTACTTGTATCCAACAGGTACGTATGCATACTTTATTGTAATTTAATTTATTAATTTTACTTCAATGATCTCCGCTTCAGTACACTTGTACGGTACAAGTGTAAATGTTTTAGTTGTTGTTGTTAATCGTGTAGACATTGTTGTAGATGAATGGTTGGTGTATATGTATGTACACTTTTATCTTTACCTTAGTTTGACTTTCATAATGTCTGGATCGATGAATTTAAATGCATATATAAGTGTATACATTAATGACATATGTGGTGTGTTATAACTCGATGAGCGTGCAGACTTATTGAAATTCGAATAGCCAACAAGTTCATTTTTACGGCTTACGAGCTTAATGAGGCGTAAGCATAGGTTTTAAGTTCGTAAGTCGTTAAAATTGAGCGTATTGGCCTTTTCAAATTTTTATATAAATAAGCTTTAGCCACACACCCTTAAAATATTGTAAACAAGTTCGGATTAGTTGCTTGTAAACTTGATCTGTTGTGCGAAATGAGGTCTTAAATTTTAACGGCTTACGAGCTTAAATAAGCCATAAGCCTAAGTATTTAGCTCGTAAGTTGTTAAAACTGAACTTATCGGCCTTTTCAAATTTTAATGAATATAAGGTTTTGTCAAATACCCTTAAAATAACGTAAACAAGTTTGGATTAGTTGTTAGCAAATTTCTGATGATTATATTCAATTAATCTTAATTGTCAATTAATTAATTTACAGGATACATTAGAGAATTTTGATGGAGTAAGTAAAGGAAAATATACAATCGGTCTCGGACAGGATTGCATGGCATTTTGTTCAGAGGTTGAAGATGTCATCTCTATGGGGTTTGAACAAACTTTTTTCTTCAAGATATATGTTTATTTTATTTTTTTGTTCGCGTATATCTTATAATGCTCGGTTTTTGGCATTTTTGGTTTGCTTTATATCATACTTATTGGCATGTGCCTTGGATTTATTATTAGTAACATGACAGTAAACGTGACAATACGTTTACATGAAATTAATCACAAAAGTTACTGGAGTGCTTTTATTTCATACCTACTGATGTACTGTGAGTAAAGTTAGTATATGGTTGCCAACATTTATAAAGTATTACTGGGACATGTTTTCGCTAGTAATTTGTTCTTTCAGTTTTTCTTTCATAGAATCTATTTGCGGCTAATAAATTCTCAACAACAGCTATCTTGTACTTCTTAATTCTTATATCTTTATGATAAACTTTTAAAGTCATCCTTGTTAGTTTTTGGAGGCGTATAGTATAGGTGTTAGGTGTATTAGCTTTTTTGGCATACGAACCATCATAGTATTAACTTTTTTAAATTTAGATTGACAGCTGTAACTTCACTTCTTGAGAAGTATGAGATTGATCCTAAACAAATTGGTCGGTTGGAAGTTGGTAGTGAAACTGTGATAGACAAGAGCAAATCCATCAAGACTTTTCTCATGAAAATCTTTGAGGAATGTGGAAACACCGACATTGAAGGTGTGGATTCAACAAACGCTTGCTATGGTGGAACTGCAGCATTATTCAATTGTGTGAATTGGGTAGAAAGTAGTTCATGGGATGGACGATATGGGTTGGTTGTCTCCACAGACAGTGCGGTATGCTTATTTCATTTTACTTGCACATTACACATATACTGCTAAAAAGACAGTTCAATATTTGGGTACCAATTTATCAAACAGACGATCAACTGCTAACTGGAAATCACTTTGACCAGGTTTATGCTGAGGGACCAGCTCGACCAACAGGAGGAGCAGGTGCTGTTGCTATGCTCATAGGCCCTGATGCTCCTATTGCATTTGAAAGCAAGTTCAGGGCAAGTCATATGTCTCATGTTTATGACTTCTACAAGCCTGACCTTGCAAGTGAATATCCGGTATTCCTCAATCCCTCTTCAGAACTTGCATATATTTAGGTTCAAGCTTGAGTCTTAAATGGTTGGTTCTAACCAAAGGTGGCAAAATGGACGGGTTGACCCTAAACACTTTCTGTCCTAAAGGTTTCTTTAATAAATGATTAGTGTTAGATGTTGATTACAAGAATTATATTAGTATAATAATGATCTCTGAGTTTTAGCAATTTAAATACACTTTGGATGACTTTTGACCTGTTTGACCTTGTAAAGATTACCACTTGTAGTTCTACCCACTGAACATTTTTTATTGTAGGTTGTCGACGGAAAGCTGTCTCAAACTTGTTATCTTATGGCACTCGACTCTTGCTATAAGGGATACTGTAAAAAGTAAGTCTGCTCTCAATATACAAGTACCTACTCCATTGGACACTATATTTACTAAATTTCTTACCAAAATCCTGTCAATTGTAGGTATGAAAAATTGCAAGGCAAACAATTTTCAATGGGCGATGCTGACTATTTTGTATTTCACAGCCCTTATAACAAGGTAATTTATCCAACAGAAAGCACAAGTCTTTTTGTTTGAATCTATGCAAATTGTTGAGCTTCAACTTTTGTTTGAATTTATGCAGCTTGTACAGAAGAGCTTTGCTCGTTTGGTGTTCGGTGATGTTGCTAGAAATGCTAGGTGATGATTGAATTTAATGAATCAGAACTTCAAACCACTATTATTAATATTTTCCAACACTGTTTACATTCCTACTCATTTGTTAACAAACGATATCTTGTCATTTTCAGCTCTCTTGATGAATCTGCCAAAGAGAAGTTAGTACAGTTCACGTCTCTAAAAGATGACGAGAGCTACCAAAGCCGTGATCTTGAAAAGGTGCCTTTATCTATTGATACCGTTTCATTCAATCATGTTTATAACTTTGATGAACCAATATTGAACATGATTTTATGCCTGCAGGCATCCCAGCAAGTGGCAAAACCCGATTATGATAAGAAGGTTCAACCAGGAACTTTGATCCCTAAGCAACTGGGAAACATGTACACAGCATCTATATATGCCGCCTTTGCTTCCCTTATTCATAATAAGAGTAACTCTCTGGTACGCATAACAGCTTGCTTATTATAATAGTAGTTTACATGTACAGATTCTAAAGCTGAATTCTTTTTCCGTTTTCAGGATGGAAACCGCGTAATGATGTTCTCATACGGGAGTGGATTATCCGCCACGATGTTTTCACTACATCTTAATGAGGGAAAAGCGCCTTTTAGTCTGTCAAACATCGCAAAGGTCATGGATATTGAACACAAGTTGAAGACAAGGACAGAGGTATGCTATTAAAATCCTTGGAAACAACCATAAATGTAGTTAAATTGTTGAATCTTATTAATTTGTGTCCCTTTTATCCCTATGGGCAGGTCTAGTGGGTTGGGTAACAGGTTGGTGTTAAGACAGGATTCTTTTAGTACATGTCAAAATGGGCTGGGTTGACCCGCAAACACTGGCTTTTAATGATATTAATAATTTATGCATAAATGATTACAAAAACAAGTTTGTTACATTTATAATATGTTTTTTTGTATAAAAATAAATATAGGAGGTTGTATGCATTAAAAATAGATTTTTGGCAAATTCTAATTTTTTGACCTAACTTGTTTGGTTTGACCTTTTTGAGATAAAAACACAACCCAAATAAACCAGTTCATAAGTAAATGGGTCGAAATTGACACCTCTACTGTGTGATTATCGATGGCCATAAGCCCAAAACTTAATAATTCTATATGTGCAGTTTGCCCCGGAAAAGTTTGTGGAGCTCATGCACTTGATGGAGCACAGATATGGTGGTAAGGACTACGTGACAAGCAAGGACATTACTCATCTAGCTCCGGGGACCTATTATCTCACTGAAGTTGACTCAAAGTACCGAAGATTTTATGCAAAGAAGACGACTGAGGTGGCCAACGGACATTGATGATCGGAACCAATTAGTCGACTTAGAGTCATCAAGTTAAGTTCTGCAAGTATTGTTTTGGTTAGGAGTGATTGTTGTATGAACACATCATAATTTGCTTCCATTTGAGTTCCTTATTTCTAAGTTGTCAATTATGAAGGAATGTATTTTTAACTTATTTTATTAATAAAAGTTTATGATCAGGAATATTCATATTTGATTGGTATTTGAACTGATTTTTTGAATTATTTGAACATGACTTATTTAAATTATTATATTATATCTCTTAAATATAGAAAAGGTCAAAATAAAAATTTCCTTTTCACAATGTATGAACTAGGAATATGCTTTTGGGAAAGTATAAATTAACTTAAAAAAAAAACAGTATCTGTCAAACAGTTTGATAAAACAAGCTTCAGTTGAGTGCTGAACAAAGATGTCATAAATGACGTCAGCAAATGTTAAAGTTCCAACACATTGGACAATGGTCTCAACCTTGTGTGATTCACACCAGTCAACGCTTGGTAGTCCGGATGCTGGCGGCATCGAACACATGATTGGGATTGATGGCGGTGACGTTGGCAATGAGGGAGTCGAGCCTGCCAGAACCGCATGTGTATAGTCAATGTTTTTTATGGAACTTACTATTTGTACATACCTAACCTTAATAGTTTATTTTTTTTGTTCTTAAAATCCCATTTTCTAGTTGTACATCCATATTTCCATTTAATCATTTATTATATTATTTAAATTCTATACTTGTAAACTTTTATATAATTTCTTTCTTTTAAGATAGTGTATTTTTTAAATCATATTTTTGTTTCAAACCTAGTTTCTATGAAAAATGTATTTTATAGAAAGTCTTTACTTTCATATTTTATGTCTTTAATTTTTCATAAAAGTTTAGTTTTTTATAAAAAGAAAATCAATTTCTATTCTTATAAGAAAATTTCTTTTAAAAAAGTAATTTTTATTAAAAACTTCATTTTCAATTATATTTTTGTATTTATTGATATTCAATTTTTACATTTTTTTTCCCTATTTTATAAACATTTAAAGACACTAAAATACGAAATGGTCAAGAAAAAGAAAACAATAATTTGTTTAGTTGGTAGATGGATTGATTTGACGGAAATGGGTAATCAGGAATCCAAAGATATGCAAATAAATAATATTTCCCTTTTGGATTCACAAACTTTGCTTAATTATTTTGTGCTTGATTATTCATTTGTTTTAAGTTAGAAAATGAAAGTGTTTGTATAAGTTCTATAGTTGTGGTACTAAAGGTAAATATTTTGTGCTTGTTTTTGTTTTGTAAACAATAACATATAATTTATTAAAATTTTCAACTTTTGTTACTTTATTATTATGCCTTTACTTTAAATTATGTGACGACTTTAACTCGTTTTCTTAAATAAATTATTTAATTTTTTATAACTTATTGATAACATGTCAATTGACAGGAAAATAACTATACGTAGTATACTACATAAATTTTTATGAATATAGTAATACAATAATTGCATTGGAACTTAGAAATATATAGATCGACAACTAAAGGTACAACCTTTTTAAAAAATTTAGAAGACAAAGATTAGTGCCAAGATTGGATCTAGAAATGCTGCACCAATATTTAAGTTTATGGATTTGCCATGTGCTCTACTTTGTCGTTCATTCATTTAAAAATAGTATATTTTTCAACTATGAAATAATATTAAAAAAATCTCATTTAAACTTAAATTTATACGATTTGTTTGTTAAATATTCGAGTTGGCAAATCTTTAAAACACACATAATGGTAATTTAGGAATTATAGCGTTCATCAATAGTGTTAGGGGGAATACTATTGTTGAAAAAGTAAAGACCGAGAACGATCTTATTGATTTTATTTTTGATTTTTTCTTTGTTTATAAAATTCAAATAATTTAATAAATAGAAATAAATAACAAAATAAATTAAATAAAAGAAATAAATTCATAAAAATAAAAATAAAAATTACAAGTCCTAAAAATATAAATTCATAAAAATAAAAAAGTTCAATCAAACGTCTCTAGAACCCGAATCCGATCCAAATCACATCTTCTCCTTTTGTCTTTCTATTATTATATTGTCTCATTCCGTCAAGTGGTCCGTCGGCATAAATCAAATTCGGAGGTTTGTTTTGAGATCCTTATTCCGATAGTAGCTTTACTTGTCGAAACGGATGCATTGAAAGGTATCGGTGATCGAGTTGTCAAACGAAGCGCGAGACGAAGCGGCGTAACCAGATGTAGTCTTTTGTGATTTTAATTTCCTTGTTTTTCCTCGTGTATGTTGGAACTAAGATTCACTAAATAGCGGGGCATTCGAGTTCTTTTCGTTAGCCTCTAGTTCCTCGTCCAAATCCAGTTCGTCCAAGGGCACCGTCTCGAAGCGTATTAGAACGTTCCGCCTTCTAACGACAATAAGATCTGGATTTAACCATTTTTGGCGGTCCTTCAAAAAGTTTCACGCCTGAAAACTTTTTAGTGTTTCAACCTTATATTGAACCTCCACCTGAATCCGAAAGTCATTAGCACCTTCCCTGCTTCTTTTTTTGTCATTCAAGCCGCTTCCAAATGTCTCCCCACTTTTGGGAAGTGGCGTTGAGTTTTTCCATTTTGAGGTCAATGCATATTTGGTCCGAATAAATAGAGGGTTGCGCGCATGGTACTCTTCCATGATAAGATACCAAAAGAGTCATTGTTTTGCGCATTTCCTTAGTTAGAATCTTCGGAAACGGCAATCCAACTTTGGGCCAATCGGAATTCGTCATCCGGTTCCCAAACGCTTACATTGTTATAAACCTTTTTTGGTTTCAGTTGTGATGGTCCAACATCGGTTGTTTTCCTTTCTTGGACCTATTTCTACGGAAGGTTGGTGTCGGTACCTCGTCTTCCACCGATTAAATGTCGAGTTTTTGGGTGGTTTGTGATGCTTATCGTATTAGGAAAGCATTACATTGATCGGTGGATAAATTTGGTGTTTGTTGGTATTGTGGTTGATATTGTGATTGAATGTCGGGATATCATTTAATCATTTGTTTTTCATAAAAGAATCTCACTTAATCTAAAACACTCTCAGTTTCTATTTACTGAAATTCATATTATCGTTCAAATTCGTATAACATGTAGTCGGGATTTTGCTGAAGATCTTCAAGGTACGAAAGTTCAAAAGTTATGGTGTAATATTTTTTTTTGATTTCTTAAGAAAAATGAGTCAAGTAAATGATAACTTTAAGGTTTATGTTTGCTCTGGTTGTCGTTTTGAATAGATTTCCAGCATGCCAATATATATATCAATAGATTGCGGAAGAGTTATTTTAAAACTTCCTGTTAAACCAGAAAAGCCAATTTCATACAAAGCTTTATTAAAAACAGTTTTTGAAAAAAATTGAGATTCACACTTGATATTGATGTTCGTATGAAATATAAAGTGGATCACTTAGTTATAGATATAACCGATGATGTTGACGATCTTGAGAAATTTATGACTAGTGTAATTAATAACTTCCAAGTTAGAAAACTTGTTAACGTTCACACATGTTCTTGTTCTCAGCTAAAAGCAAATAACCGTCATGCAAACAAGAGAGTACTTGTATTAAAAGAGTTTATGACCAATGAAGGACGTGTATACAGAGGCAACAACATCAAACTTGGGATGACTGCGCATTTCAGAATCAGCTTTACATACAACTTAGCTTAGATGGTAAAGTGTTATGCTATAGAGTTATTGAGAGATACTCTCCAAGAATCATTTCAAGTGCTTCCCCTTTATTTTCACAACTTGAAGCTGATAAACCGTGGGAGCATTACATATGTGCATATAAATGAGGAAAATAGACTTGTAATGTGTTACACATCCATTGGTGTAGTGGTAAGTAACTATATTTTGTTTGCACATATACATATTCTACTACAATTGATATAAATTCACTGTCATTGCATATACGTATATTTGTTAAACATATGCACCCAATGATTATTATAGATGGGACACATTTGAAGGGGGCTTAGTTGGGCGACTAACTTAATTATTGTAGGTATAGATGACAACAATGTCATCTTGCTTGTAGCTTATAGAGTCGGGGCATGAGAGACGGATCATCGGATGCGGTTCTTGGGAAACTTGTGTGACGCTATTGAATCAAATGGTGGGATTAAGAATTTGACTATCATATCCGATAGGGTTGCTTCAATTGCAGCCAATATTTCAACGATCTTTATGTCCTATGTTGTCGTCATTTGTTGATGAACTTGAAAAGCCAAGCTGGTAAATTGCTAACCTTTAGACATCAATGAACAAAAATATTCTATGTCTAGTATCATCTTTGAATGTCATTTTAAAAATTTCAGTAAATCAAAGGTTAAAGTCAAATCAGGAGCGTCTAAACCGACTCAACGTTTTTGAGGTGTAGATACGAGTCACCCTTGAAATTATTGTAATGATTAAACTTATATTATGTACTACTAAACAATGTTCCTTATGTTTTATTACTTGTGTTTTTTATTTTTCAGCCAACAAAAATGAAAGCATTTTTGATAAAATTTGTGAAATAAGTTGATGATCATCTTATCTTAGGGTCATTGTACTTATAGAAATTTTAAAAATCCTCAAAAGCTCAAATAAGTCTTATTGAAAATGGATAAAATAAGGCAACTAAACAAACAAGCCACCTTGCGAGTACAATTTTGCGGTTTGCTGATTTCCTGACCACGAGCTCGGACACGCAACCCGCAATCTAGGTCATGCAACTTTCAGATTGCGGGTTGTATGTGGGGGGTAGTTTTTCCTTAAATGTAATTCTTTTTGATACAAAATTTAATTTGTTTTTTTAGTACATTTTAGTTAATTTTTTTTTTTTAAATAAATAAGTAGAAGCAAGCCAGCAATAACCAAATTTGTATCACATGTGGGCCATTGTTTGATATCGAGGGGCCCGTTTGGAAAGCAATATGTGTTAAACGAATATTCTCGATATTTAATATGGAAGTGGGCTAATATTAATTGGGCTCATTGTGGTTGAGCACCTTCCGGCTCCCTCCTACTACCTTCGCCACTGTTCATCTTTCAAGTTTATTGCTTACAACTATCAAAATATTAGTTTGTTAACAAGTAAGCTTATTGATCTTGAACATATTGTATTCAAATTCAAATAAATAAATAAGTTAATAACCAATCAAAATAAACTCAACCAAAAACCCTTAAGTTATTAAGTACAAGACACTCCTAAATTGAAGACAGTTTCTCACAGATTTACCTTTTCTTCTATTACCTTTAAGAAAAGTGTTGATTTCTTATTTCTAAGATAAATGTAAATATCATATGTTATAAGATTTTCATATTTGAATTATATATAAGAAATTTAATCTGTTAACATCAGATAATCACTCTAAAAGTTATATGATATTCATTTTAATTTAGGATATCTGTTGACATTTAGCCATTTAGGTATCATGATTTAGTTATAACATTCAGTGATAAACCCAGTTCACAATTTAGTGATTTATTATTGACTGTTACCAAAACCACAGTGATGAAGAGTAATAATAAATGAAGTCTTTTTTAAGTTCATACGGAGTAATTTCTTTCTACATTCCCCAATCAGGCATAGCAAATAGTCATTTTTTATACTGTACTACTACTTATATACAGCCTATGAAATAAAAAAAATTGGATACTTTTCATATTTGAAAAGAATATACATAAATATACATAAACTTAACATCATGCAATCTCAAGAACATGACTTGTATCCAAAAATATATTCGCCCATAGTAATGTCAACAATTTAGAATCATCATCATAAAAAATAGCACATGTTGGCAGGGCTGTCCCTCAGAGTATTCATGTATAATAACTAAAATAAGACGCTCAAACAAACCCATAAATGTAAAGCTTACAAAAGGTTTTTTCCCCAAGATTTTAAATTGTGAGGTTTTCTTGAATGGCCACAAAAGTGCCCACAATGTTACCACCCATATCTGGAAAATTTGGACAACCAGGGAGAGACTTCACTTCACCGGTTCGATCAACTTCTACCGGGTACTTGAGAAGGTGAGCCTTCATATCGGTCACTTCAACAGCCGCATACTGATTCCAGTTCGATTCACTTAGTGATCTGACTCTTCTCACACATTCGAGGCTCTCAGGTCTCTCAAAGGTGCTCTCAAGCCCACCAATATGTTCAGCCCAAAGGGACATCCTGTACCCGAATATCTGACACAAGATCATGACACAAGTTAAACCAAAGCTGCATTTTCAATTTCACTTTGACTTGCATGAAACTTAGATATGGCAATCTCAACCCATTCAATTCATAAATAGATTATTCAAAAAATAGATTTTCATTGAAATAAATGGTATTCATATTTGACACACTAATTATTAGTATAAAGTTCAACTTTTTTTGGGAAGAGTCTTCTGTTCATGCTGATCCGACCCATTTTATCATGTATAAAAATTATTCATTTTGACCTGATCCACATTACCCAAACGGCCCGACTATCCATTTAGCGATTTCTAATGAAATTAAATAAATGCTACCTGCCCGTGAGGACTAGAACGTTTGTTAGCCCATGTATGATAGGGCTGATAAGCACCCATAGCAATTTCAGTGTCTCTAGAGCCTTCTAATGAACGTTGGTTAATGTTTGCAGATCCCATTATCACAAACTCATCATCCACTATCATTCCTTTTGAGTGTACATATATCATAAAACGGCGACTTTTTCTAGTAAGTAACTTTGTCACAGGAAAAAAATGTGTGTTAGTTATAAGAAAAAATCAAGAAAACTGTGATTTATAGAATACTTGATGAGAAAGATTAGATATATGTACTTGAGGGGTTGCAGTACTAGACCCTTTCTCTTCTGGAATTGGTTCCACACCATGGGAAGACTCACGAGTGCCAAGGCAGAAGAATATTAGGTAATCTTGAGGTTCGTACACATTTTCAAGCCCGACCTCTTGTAAAGCCTTGTAAATCACTTCATACATCATTTGCATCGTCTTATTCTGTCAAACATGGCAATAGTGAGCCTCTTTTTTTATGTAGTTCGATTTTGATAAATATCTAGAAGAGGTGGCAAATTCAACCCATTTGATTATATCTGGGTTGATTTCGGTTATGTTTATTGTGACGTGTCAAAATGAGTAACATCAAGGAGGAGTAGCTAAAAACATGGGTGAAACGGGTTTGATCAGTCTAAAGTTGCCTAGAGTGTATTTTTAATGCATACACACTCCTAAATAAATAAATGTAGATAACTAGAGTATCATTGAAATAATAATTTTGTTATCATATTTGACGCAAAAGTAATACAAAAGGTAAACTATTCGGGGTAAAAAAAGTGTCTCAGGGCAATACAACCAACCCACCCTGTTTTGCCTGGCACAAAAATTACCCAGCTTGACTCATTAGTCCATACTGATACGGCCAGTTTGCCACCTTTAGTATTCAATTTCAAATGACAGTTTTGAGTGTACCTGCCAAAAAAGAATCCTTTGAGTTGCAGTACTTGTAGGACTACCCTCTGGCCACATTGGAATCACAATATATGCGGCAAACCTCTCTTTGGCTCTGATTTTATTCGCAATCTTTAGAGCAATTTCCATCGGTATTAAATTGTTTGCACCTGCAAATACACATGGATTCTTACTTACTATACAAAATACAAAAATCATAATTAAATTGCAAATAGCAGCCTGAATCATAGAGTTTTCTTACCCAAAGTTTTGTGATTACTCCAGTTAAACGAAGAACCAAGGAAGTATTGATTTTCAATATATATGAAATGTTGAGCAGCACGAATTGCCTTCACATATGCGGTATGTATGCTCATGTCTATAAGTACGTTCTTCCCACATACCAAGTTCTGATAACGTAGAGTAAAATATTAGATATTGACCAGCAGCATAAGTAAAGAAATCTCTTAGGTGGCAATTTAAAGGAGTCAATCAGATCTATGTTTCATTTCTAATGGGTCCAACGTGTAAAAATAATAGCTTCCAAAGAAATGTGTCAAACGGGTCAAAAGTCGCCTAAAGTATATTTTATTGCACAAAACCTCCTAGATCATTATATTCAAACAAATTAGATGATAATCGAAATAATTTAAATTTTAAATCAAATCTGACCCACTACTGTTTATTAAAATTTGAAAAAATTGGACAAAACTGTTTCTGGTCAACATGTAAAAGATTACCCGTTTTCACCAATTACCCAACCCATCCGACCTGCCCATTGCCACCGCTTAAAACCGGAAGTAAAAGTGATCTTACCTTGCTGGTGGCTTCCCTGGGGTCTTTAGGAAAACCTTTAACAGAATTCGAGTCAATTGAACGAAACACCTGCACATTGTTAATACAAAAAGAATGTTAAAAATGAAAAAAAAAACACATAATCACACACTACAAGTAAAAAATTGCACAAGGGCTAACTTACCTGAACATGCCAACCCTCGGGATCTTGGTCACTTGTGCAATGAGCATCATCTATTCCTATTATGTCAGGGATCCTTTCTATTTTGAGTAATGAATCATCAGAGGATTTCTTCATTTTATGAATCCCAGTTGGCTTCGAAGCCCTCAACCATCTCTCCTCAAAGTTTTTGAGTACATCATATGCAGCTGGCCCTTCAATTCTACTGTGCAAATCATGCCATGGTTCTCTAGGACAACCAGTGGTGGGTCCCTGTTTAATCGAAATGATGATATACAATGTAGATTACAGGTAAAACTAAATAGAACTTTTTCTTTTCCTAAAAGTTCAAGAGCAATTGGAGATCAGTATATACCGTGTAATTAGGTTGGTGATAGTCATCTTTATGCAAAGTTTGTAATGAACTAAAAAGTGGATGTGATGGAGTATCATAACGGCCCACACATAAATCAAGGCCTCCAACGAATGCCATTATTCGTCTTCTGTAATTACCAGCATCAGCATCTACTATAACCGTTTTCTGATGATGGGTATAGATTGTTTCAACCTCCTGTAATCCAAATCCACTCACCAATTAAAAAGGAACATAATTAAAGATATTGGGTATCAATTCTTATACAACTTAATAGGGAATATAACCTGTTTCTTGGCCCAGCTATGTCCCTTTCCAGCAGAACGTGGGCAAAGAAGTACTTTTACCGAAGAATGCTTGAAAAAACGTCGAGTTTCTTCATCATCAGTTTGCATGACCCCTTGCTGCATTAGTTCAGAACATATGCAACTTAATAGGTGAAACATAAAATTGACAAAATAAGCAAATTACGATAACTAAAAAATACTTACTGTCTTTATTCCCAAAATACTTCTAGAGGTAGGATCATCCCATACAAGGAGAAGAACTCTTACACCTTCTGAAGACTTGGCTTTCAAAAGGTCCCCCAAAAAGCTATCTTTTGCACCTCCACCATTACGAACAAGCTGAACACTATGAAACACAGACCATCCTGTAATGTAAATCAAACGACGTGCCTGCTTTATCGATTCACAAATATCATGCCAGCAATCTCCATTTGCATACATTAAACCACCATCAAGACGCATACTTGGAAGGTAACCATCATCAACATGAGCATCTTGATAAAGGGTAACTTTTCCTCCTCTCCTTAGTGGAAAATACGTGCCAGAAACACCATTAAAATTCCGATCAAGAGGCACTTTCATCATGGTTATGTACTGAATCGATAGAGTCAATGCAGCCCCACGATTACATGGTTTCCCACTTTCATTTAGTACTGGGAAAGTACCCTCAACAACTGAACCTGAAACTAATTGCTCAACTGGTACACCAACAGCCCCCATAATCTGTGAACCTACAATGTCACTATCCTTTACAACGAACAGCACTTCAGCAGAATAATGTGCAACAGGAACATAAAAATGTTGCATCCAAACAGGGTTCTCGCTATTACTTAGGACAAAGGTTCTTGCGATTACAGCATTTGCTATTGAAACCGTGACATATGGGTCACTTGTAACCTTACGAGGCTTCCCATCTTCGGGCTTGTTTTTCCCTCCGCTGAATGTAGGCATCCTCCCAAATACTTGCTCTAATTTGATGTGAAACAAATCCATGTTAGGCAGATTTTTAGCCTCTTTTACCCATATATCTAGATTCCCATGTAGCAATAGTACTTTAAGAGATGCGTTAGAGGTCTTAAATGGAATAACCTGTACACTCTGTCCATGTTGTGATCCTTCATAGCCCACTTCTGCCATCTTACAAATAAAATCAAATTTACAAAATCAAATAACTTTCATTGCTAACCACTTCAAAAGATTGCTCAAGATTAAGGCTTTCCAACTTCCCACTTCATTGAGACATTTTATCAAACAGGTGGTAGGTGAATCTGAATCTTCTAAAACAGCAACTTTAAAAGGTAAATCAAAGGCTATCCAAGTGAGAAATTTGATCTGTATAAAGTTATAATGGATCGATATATTGAAAGAATGATTGTTTTTGAAGGTATGGTGATAAAGCCACAAGATTTGACCGAGTTAAATGAAGTTTTTTTACAAAATGTAGAAGATAAAGATGGTGAAATGGGACGATGAAAAAATAATGTTGTGGTTCCATAAATTGATTGCTTATACTGGATCAAAGTTTGTCAATTATTAATGTCAAGTGCTGTCGAATTAAAAAATAAAAAAATTGATTAAAAGCAGGCTGCTTGAAACAGCGTGTATGACTGGTTAGAACTTAGAACACGAGGTGGAAAAGTAATCAATTGGGGGAAGATTCAACCAATATTAACTGCCGCGTTGTTTTCTGTTCGGTTCAAATTTGAAATTCTTTTACCAAAAAATGTGTAATGTTCCTTTTTGTCACAAGATTCGAAATTCGGACGTAAATAAATCTAAAAAGTGCGAAAACTCCGTCGCCAAATATGGATCAAATCGTTGGCAAGAAGCGTGATATAAAATCAAATCAAATCATTAAATAACTTTGTTTTATAAAATATATATATTTTAAAAATGATTGTTGATTTATACACCAATAAAATTCTACATACATCACCACTCACCACTCATGTTTTAGTGGTCCCGTGTGATGTTGTACATGTGCCATAGTGCGAAGAATGTTTAGTAGCGTAAAAATCATCCTTTTTAAATTGCACTTTTACATGTTTTTACCAAATCCGGAAGTCAAATTAACAATTTCGCGTCATAAACTATAAATTAAATATAATTAAATAAATATTAAACATTTAAAACGAAAAGAAAAGGCAAAATCAAAAAGTTGCGTTGGCTCTTTGAGAAGTGAAAACCGAAACCTGCAAACACAAAAGTCAATAATCCTAATCTCCTCTTTCTGTGCTTTCTTCTCCATCAGTTTTTCTTTTCTTCCTCGTATCTTCTACTCGCTTTATCAAACTCGCCGATCAATGTCATTACTGTAGCCATTTCTGCTGTTGTCGACATCCACAAGTGAAAACCGGCTCACCGGGCATAATGTTATAAATTTGGGCCCAATGATGTGTCACCAACTAGCCTACGTTAAACGAACGTTTTCCAGTAATGTAAAACAACAATTAACCATTCACCATGAACAAGCATACTCCCGTATTTTGACAATATGTCTTCAATACAGCAAACAAATTCAGTCCCGCCGACTGTTCGATGAAATGCCTCAAAGACTCAAACTTGCTTCCAGAGCTGTTAAACTCATCCATGCCCAAAGTTTAATACTTGGATTTGATTCTAAAGGGAGACTTGGCAATGCAATTGTTGATTTGCACGCCAAATGTGGCAACGTTGTCTTTGCTGAAAATGCTTTTCATCGGTTGGAACGAAGAGATACATTAGCTTGGAACTCGATTCTATCCATGTATTCGAGGCGTGGAATGTTGGAACATGTTTTACACCTCTTTGGCTTTATGCAGACTTCTTGTGAGAGTGTGTGTCCGAATCAGTTTACATATGCGATTGTTTTATCAGTTTGTGCAAGATTGACAGATATTGTGCTTGGTAAAGCGGTGCATTGCCATGTTATCAAAACAGGGTTCATGTGTGATTCGTTTTGTGAAGGATCGCTTATTGACATGTATGCTAAATGTAGTTTTGTTGATGATGCGTCAAAGATATTCGATGGGTCTGTATGCTCAGATACAGTTTCTTGGACTGCGATGATTGCTGGTTATGTTCAGGTCGGTTGTTCTGATAAGGCGATTAGATTATTTAAAGATATGTTGAAACTAGGTCATATACCAGACCAAGTAGCATTTGTAACTGTAATAAGCGCGTGTGTTGAGTCAGGACATTTTGATGATGCACGTTGTTTATTCGACCAGATGCGTGATCCCAATGTTGTAGCGTGGAATGTCATGATCTCGGGACATGCTCGGGACGGTTATTATGATATAGCTATTGATTATTTTAAGAGTATGACTAGATACGGGGTCAAACCAACAAGATCTACTTTAGGAAGTGTTCTGAGTGCAATTGCGAGTACGTTTGATCTCAATTGCGGTTCACAAGTTCATGCCCATGCAACCAAAGACGGGTTGTATACAAATGTTTATGTTGGAAGTTCCGTAATCAATATGTATGCAAAGTGTCAAGAAATGGTGTCTGCCAGGAGTGTGTTTAACGAATTAGATGACAAGAATGTTGTTCTATGGAATACAATGCTGGGAGGTTATGCACAAAATAGAAATGCTGATGAAGTAATTGATCTATTCACAAGCATGAGACAATTTGGTTTCCTACCCGACGAGTTCACTTACACCAGTGTTTTGAGTGCATCTGCTTCTTTGAAAAGTGTCGAAATGGGGAAGCAGTTGCATTCACTTATTATCAAAAACAATTTTAACACTAACTTATTTGTTGGAAATGGGCTGGTAGATATGTATGCAAAGTCCAGTTCTTTACAGGATGCTAGGAAACTGTTTAGCATGATAAGGAATCGAGATAACGTCTCTTGGAATGCAATGATAGTCGGGTTGGTGCAAGAAGAAGAAGAAGACGAGGCTTTTTGCATGTTTCAGAGGATGAGATCAGTCGGGATTACCCCTGATGAGGTATGCTTTGCTAGTATACTCAGTGCTTGTGCAAATATTCAATCTCTCACCAAAGGAACACAATTGCATTCCCTTTTGGTAAAATATAATATGGAAACCACCCTTTATGCTGGTAGCTCTCTTCTAGATATGTATTCCAAATGCGGGGTCATTTCAAATGCACACAAAGTTTTCTGTTCCATGCCAGAGAAAAGTGTAGCTTCTACTAATGCTTTAATCAGTGGGTACGTTCAAAATTCGATTACAATAGCTGTAAGTCTGTTTATAGATATGCTATCTCGCGGTTTAAATCCTTCAGAGGTTACGTTGGCATGCTTACTCGATGGCTGCAATGAACCATCCAAATTAAATCTTGGTAGACAAGTTCACAATTTGGTGATGAAATACGGTTTCTCTTATGATGATGAATTCTTGGCGGTATCTCTTCTGGGCATGTATTTTAACTCGTGGGTTCCGCAAGATGCAATGGTTGTCTTCTCAGAATTGGAAAACCCTAAAAGCACGGTTCTATGGACTGCTGTTTTATCAGGACTTGCTCATAATGATTACAGTGAGAAGGCACTGGAAATATACCAAGAAATGAGGAGAAACGATTCAATGCCAGATCAGGCAACATTTGTTAGCATCCTTAAAGCATGTGCCGCCTTGGCATCTTTACTAGATGGCCACGTGATTCACTCGCTTGTTTTCCACGCGGGTTTGGACTCGGATGAGTTGACTTGCAGTGGTCTTGTGGACATGTATGCTAAATGTGGGGACATTGCAAGTTCGGCCCGAGTCTTTAAGGAAATAATTAACAAAAAAGATGTTATCACATGGAACTCGATGATAGTCGGTTTTGCAAAACATGGGTATGCTGAGAATGCACTACAAATCTTTAACGAAATGAAGGAGTCAAACATAAAGCCTGATGACATCACATTTCTTGGAGTACTCACTGCTTGTAGTCATGCAGGAAAAGTCTCTCAAGGACGTCATATATTTGATTCTATGATTAATCACCACAAGATTCAACCACGTGTTGATCATATTTCATGTATGATCGATCTTCTTGGGAGGTGGGGTTATCTCAAGGAGGCCGAGAAATTCATTGAAAAATTAGAGTTCAAACCAAATGCAATGATTTGGGCTACATTTCTTGGGGCTTGTAGAATACACGGCGATGAAAGAAGAGGAAAACGTGCAAGTGAAGAGCTCTCTAATTTGGAGCCCGAAAGTTCTGCTTCTTTTGTATTGCTTTCTAATATATATGCAGCTTCAGGGCGTTGGGACCGAGTGAACTTTGTTAGAAGGGAAATGAAAGAGAAGAATGTTAGAAAGCATCCTGGATGTAGTTGGATTAAGTTGGGACAGAGTACACACTTATTTGTTTCTGGGGATGAGTCCCATTCAAGTTCGAATGAAATATATGCACTGTTGAAAGAATTGAAAGCACCGATGAAGGATGAAGGGTATGTCCTAGGAATCGAATCTTATGTTCATGATGAAGATTTTTGTGAACAGGAAACATCTTCGATGGTAGCAAGCTAAGATCACCTTTCTGCTGAAAACTTTCATGGATATATGATGATTATAATAAAGAGATGGGTAAAAAGAACCTGTGATTTTGAAACAGGAAGTTGGCCCCCATTTCTACTAAAAAGCGCCCTGATCATTGAAGGAGAGTATGCTTGTGAGCATGTGATAGTTCAGCTGTATTCAAAGATACAAGTGCTCCTTGAGAATTATCATGTACAGGTGCAGCATTGTATGCCATATTGTTATTCCCATGGGGCCTACTATCTTCTTTCTCTGTGGCAGAACTTACTGAAGCATCTTCCAGAAAATTGCTTTTGGAGTTGCCTGAGCTGAGTGACACTAAAATAAACCCTGAATTACAAAACCAGCTGCAGTAGTTGCTCGGAAGGTTCAATCTTCTGAATTTTTCGAACATGACCCGTCTCGAAATGTTGAAATGTGAGTATATTCTAAAGTTTCTTCATATTGATTAGAGGTGCAGTTTCACATTTATTTGTTAATGGATCAAATTGGGTTGTCTTTTATCTCAAACGAGTCATAGTTAAAATAATTAGCTAAAAGGGGACGGGTCAAACGGGATTAAAGTCGCTTGGTTCTTTCTAATGCATGCAAACCTGTGAATCACGACGATACCTCTTGTGTTCTTTCTGATATCAAATACCTATATGCAAAATCCATAGATTTTCAGCAGTAGTAATTTAGAATGATGAATGAAATTGTTTAATATGAAAATTTGTGCTTTACAATGTTCACATTTGGTGCTTGCTACCGAGATTTATATCTTTATTCACATTTAAGTTGATGGTATTTTCAACTTAGTTAAATAAAAGAATTTAGTGCCGTATGGGATTCAAAGAATTCACTGACCGCTGCATTTAGATAAGTTATTTCATTGTTTGCTGACAGTTTTGGTTCATATTTGTGTCAAAATTGATAACTACCTTCATCAACCTTCTGTAGGTGCAATTTCTTTAATTATGCCGAAATAAGAATGCCGTGAATACAACAAAGATGGTCCTTAAAATCTGGTATGAAGATCTTGAAACGAAAAAAGGCGATTGGAATTGTCCTCAGTAAGTTCATCAACGATTTTACGAGTTTATGTGGTTATAAAAAGTTTCTTTTCCTTTTTTATGTCAGCATGCTGCTAATTATATGTATTTGACTATTTTACATCATGTTTAGACCACTTTTTGATAGATGAGATATTTATAGATATAAGGGAGTTACTGTAGGTTTATGATAGATGAGTTAGGAGTTTTTAGGTCGATAAATATTTCATTTATTTTATAGTGTTATATGTAGATAAACGTTTATTTATTTGAGAGGGTGTTTTAGATAGTATTAAGATAGTTTGGTATGGTATTTTAACTAGATATATATTTAGTTTATTCATACATATATTGATATAGGGTGGAGATCAAGAGGGAAGCAAAAAAATTAAGGAAGGAGGGAAGCAAATCTCAACCCTTGATTTCATCATAAATGAATTTTAAAAATCACAAATAATTTCAAAATTTAACATTCATCTTTTAAAAACATTTATTTATGAAAAAATCAAGGGTTAAGATTTGCTTCCCCCTTCCTCAAGATTTGGACCTTCCCTATGGATCTTTTTCCTATTGATATATATATATATATATATTTATATATTTATTTTTATATTCATAGTTATACACATATATATAATATTAATTTTTAGGTATATGTTTACTTATATTTTATACAGTACATATATACTAATATTCATATATATGTTTATTTAGTTATATTTATTTTTATTACTACTACTAGTAGTATTACTTTGATCTAGTATTATTAGTTAATTTGATTTTTTTATTTATTTTGGGTGTGTGCATGTAGGTACATATTTTTATACATACGGGTCGGCAAGAGATACTTCTAGAAACAATCTCTCTACCCTCAGGTAGAGATATGACTGTCTACGTCTTAGATCTCCATATCTGCCCTCGGCGGGAGTAGGTAGTTTTGTTGTGTTGTTGTGAGTTGTAATTTGAATTGTCTATATTGTATTGGGCATTTTCTTTAATTTATTGTATTTCGAAAGTTTCTTGATCGGATATTGATGATGATATTAACCAAATCTGTGCTCTGTGATTGTTTTAAAAATAAAGGTTGATTAGAAGCCTGAACGATATTAACCAAATATGTGCTTGTTGCAGTGTTTTTAGCACCGATGATCTCAATTTTTGAACAAAAAGACACCTAAACCTGGATGGATTTTTACCAAAAACCTTGTAAAATGAACAAATGAGGAAATCGGGCTGGTAAAGAGAAAGACCCAATCTCTCCTAACGCATTGGCATCAAGACAAACACGCCACCCGTTTTCTTGAGCCAAAATCATCCAAAGATATGAGTGACTCTATCCTGTAACCTTTGATTGAAGTGGAAAAACAAAAAGTCCACTTCTTTTCTTTCTCTTTTTGTTCTTGTTAACATCCGATTTCCTTAATCTATACTTAATATATAAAGTATCTTGATGTTTTATTTATAGAAATTCTTAAAATTAAAACTCAACATTTCTAAATATAACTTATATAATTTTTATTTAATATTAATTTTATTATATTAATAAGACTCACCATTGTATCCCGAACCTTTAATTCTACATACGAATAAACTATTGTTGTTGAGTTACTATTATAAATAATCCGTGAAAAATATAACATAATATAAGACTATCGTCGAGTGACAGTTTATAATTAAACATTGTATTCCGTTGCATAGCGCGGGTATTACGCTAGTCTTTTTGATTGAATTCTCATGTTAGGCCATGATAACACAGCTGAATCGACCCACCCAGATCTTTTTCTACAGCTATCAATCATGGTTTGCACAGCTTCGATTCATGATCATACACAGCCAAACAATTTCTGTTTGTATGAAAGGATAAGAGTCTGCCAACACTTGAGTGCAGGTGACTGGTAAGCTGTAAAAACTACTTAGTAATCATCTGATGAAATGTTCATGAATCTAAAGATCCTTTCTTTGATCACAGTTTCAAATTCTTGTTCTTGACCACCATGTGTAATCTGTGTATAATATTGAAAAAGGGTGCATTATAATGCAAACAGTTGCTGAGTTGTGAACAGGAAACAGCGCATAACCTATGTAGTCAAGACAGACACGGTTCGATGAAAGAGCAAAACTCCAATTTCTCCGGGACTTGGTAAAGCTAAAGCTTGCTGCATTAGGTTCGATACCTACCAATGATTCGAGTACTCGTAAATATTTTTGGTTCATGAATTTTATTCACGAGTTTAATCGTATTTTATTGTTTCTTAAATTAAATTCAAAGGGTTCTTAAAAAAGAAATAAAAAAAAAAGTTTGGCTAACCATCGCCAGACATTTTTAGTAATGAACAGGTAATCAAACTGGTTATGCAACATTGCAACGTTTGGTGTTAAGTTTGTAGTTAGTCCAACTTGAGATGATGATGTTACTAATGTTGTGGGCTTTTAGTGGGTTGGACCTTTTGGTAGTTAGTCCAACAATTGTGTCTTCATATTCTTCAGTATCATTATAGACTTCATAAAACTCCCAAACAACAGGCAGATTGTTCTAAGTGCCTACAATTTATTGATGAAAAAATTATTTTTATAATGTACACATTTTAAGAATGTCATCTCATCCAAAAGTGAGATGATAAATGCATCAACTAAATTCATCCATACACCATAAGGTAAAACATTTAAAACATGATACACTATATTACAAAATAATTTTGGTGTATCAATCAATTTATTTGGTGTCCAACCAAAAATACTATTGAAGCCAAACCTGATTTGATATGAGTCAATTTAAGGTGATTTTTCTCAAACAGTTTCTAATATGAAGTAACTCATCAATTAAAAAGTGGTTTACATATCATATACTTAGATATTTAGATGTTATATGTAATACTTTGCAGGTGCACATAAACATATACTTTTATTCATTCGCTGACGATTAACAAAAAATCCATGTAAAAATATTGCATTAAAACTAGACCAAATTTAAAATTTCATCCATAAGATCCAATCACGATATTAAACGGAAATGTGTTAGAAAATTAATCATATATGCATTCATTACAATTTGTTTAAGTTTTGGTCACAATATATTTCATATTATACCTACCATTATATCTCCGTATCAACATATATATATATATATATATATAATATATGTAGAAATTGCTTCTGAAAAATCAAAAAGAATCTTCTTTCTATCGCTTGCGCTTGGACTTAAGAGCAGTCATCGAATTTGAGTTACTATGCCAGTTTCTCTTCCTTTGATTGATGAACCAATTGTTGATTTGCTTTAGTTGTAGCCCTGTTTCCTCTACCAGTTTCGCCTTATCGTCTTCCTGTAAAAACATTATAACAAAATTATGATGGAGCACAAAGTTATATATAGGAACTGTAACATGATTTATTTATCGTAAGTAAGATCAAGGAATTTTTACGTACAGTTGGGTAAGGCCATTTTGAATGTTGTTGCCACCAATCTTTGAGTACAGAAGTAGTGTCACCAGGTAATTTTCCAGCTCGTCTCTTTCGTAATATTTCCTCTCTCACGTCCTCGATTTTTGACCTGAATCCCTGTATATCGTCTGTTTTATTAAAGTATATACGTGTACATGTATTGATTTTGACTCATTTATTTATGACCGGATTAGTTCAGGTTGTGTTTTATTTCTAAAACATCAAATGCGCAAAATTAAAAATAGTTTTCTAAAAGAAATGTGTACATAACACACAAATTATTTAGAATTTTAAATTCCAACCATTATCCTTTTGACACAAACTTATCTTTACCCTTTAACATTTTGCCAACTATATGTTGTATACTACAGTAAAAGTGAAAAAGATGTAACAAAAACCTGTTTAAGTTCGATTTTGAGTTCTTGACGGACTCTTTCCATAAGAGAACGTTCGGACTCAGTAGGAAGAAGCGGGCCAAAACCCATCATGTCGTGGCCACCATCGATACCACCGGATTGATCCAACGAAAAATCCATTGGCATTTCATCCTCATCATCAGACATTGTTGCTCCTGACCCTTCTCCAAGTGTAGCTCCTTAACACCCAAATAAAAAATATCATATCAAATAAATACCAAAAGAATAAAAATACTATATGTTACAAAAGTTGAAACGAACAAATCTATATTAATATGTAAAATATTTACCCTCTCTCCACTCTCTTACTTTTTAAGATTAACTAAAGTAAATTTTTACCATCGAATCTATATCACTTTTAATTTCATCTATTTATTTCACTTTAACATGTCTATATAATTGCACACCTAACAAAAAAATAAATACTATTGACTAAAAATCTCATATAATAATTTTATTTGTTTCCCTCACATACATGTAAACTGAATATAAAAACAACTAATTAACACCATAGAAAATACACACATCAAAACACTAATATATGTGATATTGAACTAAATTATTTAACGCCGTTGCTTTGTGTTGATAGAAGAGTTAAGGTGTGTGACTTTTTAAACAATGGTATTTATCTTAGAAAATAAGTGATCATAAAATGTTATTGGACCTATATGTAAAAAGCAGAATCAATAGTACAAGTAAGTGATTCAAAGGGACAACAAGCTAGCAATAAAAAGGAAAACTAGTTGTTCATATTTAAGCCTCCGTGAGTAAAATTAGTACACAAAAGTATTAGAAGATAACCTTTATTTATTTATTAGAAAGTATTTGCAAGCCACTTTTGGAATGTTTGTCAGGTAAAATTGGGGAAGCTAAAGAACGACTGCTTGCATTCTAAAAATTGTACTTTATTGTATAATTTATTTGTTTTTATCATTTTTTTAGAGTTTTTAGAAAATGGTGGAATGGAGCAATTTATTTACCAATAAGATGTCTTTATTATTTTTTTAATTCTATAATAGATGTTTACAATTAGATTATATAAAATTTAAAAAAAACATAGTATTACTTTTACCTTTGTCCACAATTGGTATATTGTGTAAGAATAAAATGACAATTTTAATCTTACTTTTTTACAGTCTTCTATAAAATAGTTTTGTAAAAAAATAAATTATGAATAAAGTTAGTATTTTAGTTTTGGAAATAGACACTTATTTTAGACAACTTAAAATTAAAAGGTAGAAACTTGTTTTAGGACGGAGGGAGTAACTAATAAGGAATAAGGAGTTTTTAAGCCATTCTTTTTAATTTTTCTAATTTTTTTACTGCAGTATTTTAATTGAATTTTTAGTTTACATGCATCTTGAAGTATTATTGTACCAATTTGGTTTACAAGTTCACTTTCATCATATGATGTCTTATAGCTTTAATGTGTAACTTTCATTATTGATGTAATATAGTTTTTAATTTATAAGATTACATTCATACTAGTGCTAAACCATGTTCTGTCATATCAGACACTTCACTTTCCTTAACTATTTATTGTAACAATAAATAATACTTCAGATGGTAACGTTAAATTCATTTGTAACAGTAAATCGATTGTACTCCCAATATATTTAGTTAAAAGCATAGACAATCAAATGCATAAAGAACAACATAAAGTGAGTTTTAAGAAGAAAATTACAACAACGAGCTCATACATCCAATAAAAATAATATTTTGACTATATATATATATATATATAACCAAAATGCCATGAATGCTGAAATAAAGTTTAGAAATAATTCCGCTAATATAATATAGTAAAAAGAATTTTAAAAAAGAAAAATAAAACCTTTTAATTTATAAAACACTTTATTGGTGAATACTTTTTAGATAACACTTTATTAGTAAATAAGTTTTTTCACCCCATATTTTGGTTAAAAACTCACTTTTTATCAGGATAGAGCATATTTTTTAAATCAATAAGATAGTGTTTAAAATTACTTTTACTTTTCTAATGTAAAATTAAGCAATAAATAAGTAATAGTTAAACAAACATTCCCTAGATACGAATCCACTTTGCAACTTTAAGGCTTTGATTCTTTTTTTCTTATATTATTTTTTCATTTTTTGATGAAATAAGGCTTTGATTTTCAAAACCAAGTAATGGCAACACTAAAAGGTAAACGACTAAAATAAAAAATAAACTTAATGCTATGTGAGGTTAAAATGCTTACAAAATTCATTTCCATTTTGAAAAGTAAATACTTAAGTGAATTTGGTGATCTTAGATACAAGTTAAACTTCTACGTCTACTAAAAAAATGTTCCTTCATAATAAGTAATTTCTCAGCGTTGCTGGTTACGAATGTTTTCCAATAATACAGAGTATTTAAATTAATAGTTATCGAGGGTTAAAAACTATTTTGTCATAGTTCTAAAAGTTAAAAGTGTAATACATTATACTAAAAGTTAGATCTTTTACGGACTTATAACAATATTGATAAAAAAAATTAAAAAATTGAGAAAGCACATAAAATTTATTTAATATGATAGTCAATAATATGTTCTACTTTGGCGACAACTAAATATTCCTAAGACTAAACCCTACATCACAAACCAATACCCAGCAAACGTTAAAAATAAATTATTAAGAAATAATCCATTTTCTATTATTTTTTCCTTAGAAATCAATTTAATAAATATCGGTTGTTAGGTGCTGTTGGTTTTGTTGTCACTCTTTGTTCCCTTCATCACCCCAACTAACTCAACCTTCCTTCTACTCCTAACTATAAATTAAAAAACACATAAATAATTAATTACTAGTTTTTTATAAAAATGAAATCACCAACAGGCCCAGTGGCCCACATTACACCCACCTTAATATCCCCAATTTCATATTTTTTTTCTCCCTTCCTTTGTATGTTTCCAAATATTTTGGTAGATGACATTAATTAATTATTAATAATGAAATTAATAATTTAAAAAACAAAAATAAAATCTTTTCACAGGGATAACAAGTTCTTCCCAGAACCCAAATCAGAACAAACATCAAAAGATATTTATTTATAGAACATATTAATATTAATGTATGTATACAAATATATATAGAGAGACAGAAGATATATGAAAGAGAAATAGTACCAGTAAGAGCTTGTAAGTTGTGTTCAATTTCACGGCAGGCCATAACAGCTTCAACAGCATGAACTCTGACATGTTGTTGCAGCTGTTCTTTAAATGAACATAAAACTAACAAATACTGTGCCTGTTTTATTCATCACAAAAAGATTAAAACTTCATTTTTAAATAAATATACCCAAATAAAAAGATTGAATCTTTGTTGTTAAAAAGCTAAAATCTTTGAGAGAAAAAAAATACTACTTATCTTAATATAGAAATACATATAGAATAAAAAGATCGAATCTTTAAACTAGAAAGCTAAAATCTTGGAAAGTACTAAATTACCAAGAAGTTATCAAGGTCTTGGCGATCATGTGGGGATAACGGTGGATTATGGTGGTCGGAGATGTATGACCGGAGAAGGTGGTGTGACTGAGAAAGCTGAGCATCGATGAGTGGCAGTTGGTCAATTGGGGTGGCAACACGTAAGCAAGCAACATGAGCTGAAAGAAGCTGTTCATAAATTGGGTGGTTGGCTATCTCCACCTTGAGATGACGGTGGTTTTGATCGCCGGAAAGTGAAACAGACATATGGTCAGTAAAACCACCACTGCCCATCATTCCTAAACCTTGTTCTTGCATTGTTTAAATTGTGTTTTTGAAGGTTTAATTTCTCACTAAAAGGGTTTAATTTTTCTAACTAGAAGTATAGAAGAAATGTGTTGGATTGAGAGATCATGTGAAAAAAAGAAAAAGGGTTTTGCTAAGAAAGCAAAAACAAGAGGTGGGTTTTGTTAAGGAAATTGGACCACTTTGTACTTTAGAGAGAGCTAGCTGGCTAGCTATCTATGGCAGTATATATATATAGTCGTATGTACATATATATGTTTTATATAAAGGAGAGTATGATCACAGATCTTTTGGAAGAGAGAGATGGACTTATTGGGATCAGAGACAAAAAAACTTTCTGGACCAGTTCTATGAAGTCACAAATTTAAGGGTTAGATAGTGATGATGAAATACAGAAAAAGAGATATAAATCACAGAGATGAATTAAAGGTAAAAACTTTCTTTTTGGTTTTTGTTTTTTTGTTCTTTTTTATTTTAAATGATATATTATATCCCTTTTCTTTTTAATTTATGTGACTTGATTAAGAAAGATGATGAGAATTCTTGTCAAATTAGATGGATAATTAATCACCCCCATCAAGATGTGTATATGGGACCCAAAATTTGTTGTTAATCAAAGAAGATTGATTCATAGTTTTATTGTTAAGTTATACGGAGAAATATCCTTTAGGATTAGTATAATAATATAATATAATTATAATAATAATATAATAATAATAATAATAATAATAATAATAATAATAATAATTGTTATTGTTAATCTTTTAAAATAAAGAAATCGGGTACTAGTATATTTATATCATAGGTCTTTTTATTTATTAGATTATATTATATGGTAAATAAATGTCAATAATAAATTTAACATAAGTTTTGTTATAGCTAAATGTGATGATAATTTTGATCACTTAAAGTGAATGAGAGTTAGTTGTAATATATCTCTGACAAAAAATTAATAATTGATAACTCAAATTATCTTATAATTAATGATCGTGATTATACGAGTGTCGGGATTTGAACATTTAACTTTGTGTTTTCTATAATATAGTATTAAATTTAGATTGAAAAATAGAATGTGTCACTTTTTATTGAAAGAAAACTATATGTATATTAGATTTAAACCGTACGATGTAAGACAATTTAAGTTAAATAATTTTTATATTTATAATTTTATATGTTAATAGTTTAATATTACTTTTCAATTAATGTTTGAGTAGAATTTATAGACTTTTTAATTAATTATTATTATATTCAAATATTATCTAATTCTATCTAATTTTATTTTCTACTTTATCTTTTAAATTTAAATAATTACTTATTTTTAAATTATAAGAGGCTGTCACGTGTCATTTTACCTATGTGACAAAATATAAAACAACCTTTTATTTTTCTTTAGTATATATATAGATATAAATATATTAAACAAGAAAAATATATCTATTATTGACAACAGACAAATTGTGTGGTATTGACCAATTATCAACTATCAATATTACACTTTTAATCTATTCACTTTTATAAATTTAGAGGTTCATTCTCTCTTTTTACCTAATAACAACTAAACTATGAACACATTCTTTGTCACTCATTTATATGATGATCATAACTTTATCCTATAGTCTCTTTATGGGTGAATCTTCGTACATTTATCACTTTCTATTTTCGACCTTTAATTTCTTTTTCTAGCAGTCCTCTTTTATAACCATGATGATGATGATGATGATGATGATGATGATGATCTTTATACTTAATGTTGTTACGTTACAAATGTATACGGGATCGAAGTAATTTAACTAATAATTACCGAAAAGAGATTGAAATTTCACCATCCATCAAATCAAACTTGTGGTGAAAAGAGAGTTCAAATATAATGCCGAACTTTTTATATTTTCTCACGTGATAGCTACCAACAATATGATGCCATCATGACATCAATCATTTAAGAAAAATGATACATGTCGCGTAAAATACGTATTTTGTAAAGCAAATTGGCCTGCCTTTTGTTAATTTTCTTTTATAAATATTAAAACTAAAAGGTAATTCAGCGAAATAAAATAGTTTGAACTAAACAATTCGGTGTTGTCGTAGTAAAACTTTGGCTGCTCAAAGTAAAGTAAAAAAAGAAAAGAAAATACACAACCATTTGTAAACATTAAACATAATTAATTATAGTACGGTAAATATAAAATTAAAATCTATATACTTAATTATAAACTTTATTTGATTACTACTTCACCAAATAAGTTATTCATTAATTATTTGAAAAGAATAAAAAACATAGCAACAAAAAATAAAGAGTAAATTCGATCAATAGTTCATGTGTTTTACATCGATTTGTAAAAATCGTTCTTAAATTTTTTTTACGTTTTCAGTCCAATAAATTTATTGTTTGTTCAAAAATAGTCGGTCGCCCGTTCAAACCGACTAAACTACCTTTTTGCTTATTTTCTTTTTTAACTATTTATATTTTAAGAGATTAAAGAAAAAGATTTTTTTGTCCTTTTAAGTAAAAAAGATATCGCTTTTGACTAAATCATAAACTTATTGAATAAAAAATTGTAAATAAGTAAATTTTGGGAACAGTTTTTGTAAGTTGATCCAAACCTATGGATCATTTATAAAACTTACTAGAAAATGAGAGTAGAATATGTGAAATTGGAGGGTGGTATAATTAGGGAAGTTGGCGGAGGGTTGAGCTGTCACATTGCGCCTCCTTGGTTGGTGCTTCTTATGCCACACAATTTCTTTCTAGTTTTCTACGTAATTTCTACGTCAACCATAAACGTTTTTAACAACGGTTATTACCGATCTTCCCAGCGAATATAATTCGCTAATCCATTAAACTTTATACCTTTTCCATTAATGACATAAACAAAAACTTAAATCTTTTGCTTAAAGTTAACAAAATACAATATTTGTTAAATGGAAATGTAATAATATATGATAGTTGTAGTTACAGTATCCCGTAACTAACATTAGAATAACAAACACATAAGTGTTATTTGATAAGTTGTTTTTGATACGATGAAAATACTCGAATAGCTCTTACACATGTAGTTATATTTGCATCCTCAGACAAACAACATAATGAGTTATGACAAGACAGATGTAAATTTAACTGACAATTTTCAATATCAAATTGTATGACTTATTTATAACACTTAAAAAGTATATAAACTCATTTGTATATACATGTAAACTCACTATTTATTATTTGTTATTTATTTGTAAATACTCTACGAAAATAATAATACTAACTATAACAAATATTATTGAGGTGTATTCCATATACTTGTGATTTAATATTAAATAGATATAATGATGAAATTAAATTAATATATTAAATATAAATATATTATTTGTTAGAACTATTTGTATAGATATTCAAAGAATCGGTTATATAGTGACAATTAGAGATAATAATAAGTATGTTGTACGAATTAAAATTAAATTGTTATTTTTAAATTAAAGTGATAATAGTTATTTGTTTCTATGACTTAATTCAATATAATTCTAAACCTAATTATATAATTTTAAATGATTTTTAATCATGATTTATAATGTTATAATGCCACTAACTTAAACTAATTTGATAAATTAAACAATTTTACTGATCAATTGAATTTATAATAACATCAACCGATTCATATATTATATTTAAGATGATTATTATTATTAGATAAGTGTTTATCCTTTACTTAGTTTATCGTGATCATAAATAATTCTAGTCTAAGTTGGATCGCTTTATAAGTTATCTCTGTATTATTAGAATATAATGGGAAATTATGAGAATGAATGTTTTATGGGAAAATATACCTCATTTCAGTATTTGGTGTTACCAGTCAAGTAATTTGATGTAGTACGTGTACAAGTTTTCGAAAAATTGTCAATAATATAAGATTGGTACCGATCATTTTTAAGTCCTTGCGGTTGTCGAAACACTAACATCTTAGTGTGTTTGATTAAACAAAAACTTTACAACGTTAATTGTTGTTAAATTCTAACTTTATCTTGACAAACTACGAACAAGTATAATGAGTTTCAAAGTTTTTGTTGTGTCGGTGACCAAGTCTTGATCCGCCACTAAAGTGTGAAAATGACATTTTTATAAGTGTGAATGCATATTTGACGTTTAATAAACTGTTAATCTAAGTCATAAAACAGAAAAATATCTAATATCCGTGCCTCATATAATAACTTTGATATGATTATAAAACTTATTGGATCTGATAGTTTGTTGACCATTATTATCATGACTAGGAATTGTGTCGGTGTTGTTAAGTGACCTCTTGAAGATGAGTTTCTTAATGAAAGAAACGAAATTTTAACCGTCACTTGAAATAAAAAATAATGTCTTAGGTGCATGCAATTAACTCATCTTAAACATCCATGTTTATAAGTTCGCGCATGTATCGTTTACTTCATCAATCTTCTTCTAAGATTTGAAACCAAGTTATATAGCTCGTAATAGTGTCGAATTCAGAATTTAAAGTAACTCGTAACACAATTTTTCTTTTCGTGAATCTCTAATTTTTTTAATGTACGTACAATTTAATTTATTAAGTTAAGAAATAATAATCTTCCGTAACTTATTCTTATTATATAAAATTTATCTAACTTTTAATATTCAAGTTGATAACATGAAAAAGGGAATTCGTTTGGAGTAGCTAGTATCACAATTAGTTGGGACTCGTAACACAAAATAAGTTTGCAAGAAAATTCTACACTTCACGGGCTGAATGTACTACCACTAACTTCGATGTAACTGGATCATGACTAAATTTTGCACATTCTTTAATAAGAAGAATTGAAGCCTCAAATTTGTTAACAAAAATGTAAATAAACCGATTAATAAAATGTTTGAACGCATCTAGCCAAACTTCCGATTTAAGTTTTAACTTTCGATGATAGTGTTCAATTTCAGTATACATATTACGATCGTACATGTTATTTACATAGTGTCTCAAGTAACCGGATGTTCTTGAAACTATATATAGTTTGTTACTTGGTGAGTTAATTCCATAATGCCATACCTAATGCCCTTTGTTACGTCCAATATTTGCTGTTGATATTTTTTTGAAAAATTTACCCTTCAATTAACTCTTTACAAGTTATTGATTCGAAATCAAGATTAACGTTATCAAGGCATCTGCAATGAAACAACTTATATATATATATATATATAGGATTAGATTCAAATGAAAATAAAATAAAAGGTGAAAATTGTGAGAACTACTAAATTACACATTTTTATATGTGTTGACTTATTTCATATATGAACATTCATGTACATTTGATTTATAAAAAAAAAAAAATCTAAAAAACTCTAAAATTATATCTCAAAACACAAAATAAGAAATACATGTTCACAGGTGAATCATAATGTGAACAAATCGGTAAAATGTGTTTTAATAACTAATTTTTGGGTTTTTAGCTTCTTTTTCTTTATCAATAAAATGTACATGAATGTTCACATATGAATGAAGTCAATCACATATGAAAAGATGTGTAATTTAATAGTTTTTGCAGTTCTCACCTTTTATTTGGTTCTCATTTGAACTTGAACTTGTGTATATATATGTGTATATATATATATGGCGATGATCAAAAGAAAAGTACAAAAATGAAGAAAATAGGGAAGTTAATTTTAGCCCTCTATTTTAAGAACGTTAGCATTCATATATGATGAATGATATTCAAAATTACAACTACAGATGAATATTACTCAACATTACAACTTAACATTAATTTATGATGAAATACATTTATGTATGATGAAATTAACGGTTGGAATTTGCTTCCCTCCTTCTTTAAAATTTGAAGTTCTCCTTTAGATCATTTCTCTATATACATATATAGTACCGTAATCTAAAAAGAAGAAAATTTTGAGAGAGAAATTTATATTTAAAACTATGATTCAGCAAAAATCAAGTATAATTCAATAAAAAAATAAATATGATTTCAAAAAATGCATTATGTGATTCAACAAACATTCATCTACAATGAATCAAAATAATCAATTTGTTGAATCAAAGTGTCAAAAAACTCTTCTTTTCTTCTTTATCAATTTTTTTCTTCCTTAAACTCACTCCTGAATATAAATATATATATATACTATATACGGAGTATATCTTACAAAGTTCTACATTATAATTATAATTCTATAATAGTTTGGTATATGGTCGCGTTGGATGCAAGGAAAAGCATATTTTTGGTAAGGATGTTGTTGGTGGCATCACATATATAATACATTAATTAATACCACACCACACAGAAGCACCCGTTGCCTTCTTAATTTAAACTGAAGTAATCAACTTCATTATAAATAAAAGTAACAGAATATATAATTCATATCCTCTACCATATATATGCTGCTAGGATTGCCAATTGGTCAAACCCTTAATAATCGCTCGCAACAAAAAATAATAGTTGGTGTACATGATATTTTTGGTAAAACAAACTTATATCATTAACAACTTTGTTAGAAAAAAACGTTGAAGACTTGTGATATGATTACTTATTATTTGTCTTAGGACCTCTAATTAAGTTAGAGTATACTAAGATGAACAAAACAAAATCAACTATCTAAGGACCTCCAAAATGAATATATGGCGTACGTACGTTATTTTAAAACTGCTTGAATGTGCTTGGTAGTACTAAGAAATAAGAAAATAATTTTGCTATAATCTAAAAACTAATTAGAAAAAGGCATTGGTATTAAAAAATGGTTGTTCCTTTCTTTGTATACCAACATTTGGTGCTTAATGTATACCTATTAATCTACCCTAAATTAAATAATGTATCCCTTCAATCATACAACTCTATCCTCTCCTCTTCAACTAATCAAAGTTAATTTTAGTCATGCAAGCAATACCCTTTTCAAATTGCAATCATTACTATTAGTTTGTTATTGTTGCTTAACTTGTGTTTTTGTAACGAATAACCGCAGCAAACACTATATTTTAATTTGCAAGATTAAGTGATCGTTGATCGAAGGCTCGTAGGGATGTTATTGTAGATAAAGACATTTTAGTTAAATTCGACAAAACGCGTGCATGATTCATGTGTCATCATTAGCCGATTGACATATTAAACAAAGTAATGTTACATCTGTTTAAAGTTATAGCTCACAGAAGTACACAACCATTGAGAGTTGAGATATATAGATGATATATCTGACTTGATTTTCAAAATACAAAATAAATAGCACTCCGTATGTATTAGTAATTATATCTTTATATTTTATATAATAAATGTTCATAATAATTATATGGGTGAGGTTCAAGAGGGAAGAAAAAAAAAAAGGAAATGAGAGAAAAAAAACTCTCAAAATCGACATTTATCATTCATTTGTGATGAATGTTAGTCAAAATTTCAATTTATATTTTTAAAACATCAATTTATGATAAATATTAACTCATATATGTTATTAATAACATATATACTGATTATACTATTTATCGATGAATGTTGTCATTAAAAATTCATCAAGAAATAATGTTAAGTAACATTTATGGATGTATAATAACAAAATATGAGTTAACATTCATCTGGAATGAATGTAATAAATGATGAAATCAATGGTTGAGATTTGCTTCCCTCCTTTCACAAAATTTAAAACTTTTCTGTGAAACATTTCCCATAATTATATTATACAAAGTTTAAAAATGTATAATCACTACATAATGAGTAAAAGGAAAATATAATTTTATCCTTATTATCTACAAAATCTTCTATTAATTTTATAAAACTATAAACTGCAATTAAATTAATAAAATTAATATATTATTTTTAACATTTATTTTAAAATAAAATAAAAAATTGAATACTTATTGTAAAAAAAAAAAGCGAAACACGTCTGCATTAAATCCCTTTCAAGCAGATTACGCAGAGAGTAGACTTACTTTTTTGTTTGAGCCGATCGAAGCCGAGCCGAACCGAGAAATGTATGGGTACGGTCGATCATCGACAGCTGTAGAAGTGTCATATTCGAAAGTCGTAAGATAATGACAGGTGTTAGCATGGTCCCCAACTAAACCTTTAAAAAGGAAAAACAGTGCCGTCTTTTTCAACACCCCTTTACTTTTCAATATTTACAGATTCAGCCCCTCATCACTCCTACAACACCCTTTTAATTTTCTTATGATTACAAACTATTTTTATAGAAATAAGTCAATAACGATAACAAGTAGACATATTCAAAATGTATAAAAAAGTTGAGTTATGGTAAATATTTTTGAATAAATTTAACTGATTAAATAAATTAAGCTCTCGAATTAATAGTTCGATACGTTAAATATCTATTTGTACCATATTTACTCTAATAAAAAATGCACTAAAATTCTCTTCTTAGTGAACGATTTATTAAAATTGGTTGCGTCATTAAGCATCTCTCAACAAATATTTTTATGTATAAAGTTATAAACTCTAGTCTTTGTATTACTGAATAAAGCTTAAATGATTACTCAAAAGTCAAAACATCAATGGTAAGACGTCACATATATACAAAGGTAAGAAAACACATGATATAATTGTTTTTTCTTTTTCAAAAAGTTATATATGATCATATCATATTAGCTGGTCATTATCATACACAAACAACTTAAAGTGATTGCTTGTATTGTTATTTGGATATCTGTTTATCTCCATTAATTTTATTTAGCAATATAGTCAACGAATATGAAGAAGATATGCTCATTTTACGATTTATGACTAATTTTTATAACAAATTAAATAGTTTTAAATTAAGCATAAGTCAAGTTAAGTTATGTCGTTGTTGATATAGTCCCATGAAAGTATATATGGATGGTTATCATGATTGGAAAACAAAGGTTGATTTCACACTAATACGTCGCCATGTCATGTCACAATCACATCATGATTTTCAAATCAAATCAAATATCTAAAATTACTTGTGATGATGACACAATAATATTAGGATGTTCATGTATCGAACTCCTTGCTACCAAAATGATAGCATCTTCTAACTCGGCTTGATTGATGTTCAAAATTTCACATGACATAGAAATTTTTTAACGAAAAATCACTTTCATTTTCCTTGAACGATACAAGTTTATTGAAGTGCTATTTTACGTAATAATCCTTTTCTAAAACAAAGACTTTATTGGACCAAATAATAATTAGTAATATACGTGATTGACTCCAACAAGAATAAGGCATCCAACGTTTACAAGGAAACATAAACAATTATAATGAAACTAGCCTTAAAATTTCGTGAGTTTGAGAATCCAATTGCTTCGGTTTACAATCGTTCATTTACTTCTATTTGTCAACCATACTAATGTATATCTTTAAATAGCAAAAATATATCTTCATTTTATATTGTACTTATTACTCATCCGATACATAAAGTATATAATTACACAATAGTTTAACATAACTAGAGAAACTAATATCCACAATATCATTGGCCCTTTAATTTATATAATTATAATATATATCTTATATATATATAATAACTACTTCTTGTTTCATTTATCTCGTTGGATACAACCGGATAACAAATTATTTTTATTTATACTATAGTTGAAGAATGAATTCTTCGTATGTATAGTGTAATAATAACCAACTTGTTAAGTAGAATAAAAATGGATCATTAAAACCTAAACGGGCTCTAAACCCGTCAATACAAGTAGGCTCGGCCCATTAACCTAATATACAGTCTAATACTAATGGGCCACCGCGAAATGTTATAAAATCAAACTTTCATATAGTTTTGTTGGTAAGTCAATCGAATACAAGAGACGATTTTTATTATATAGTTAGAATTTTTTTATTCATATCCTTTTTTTTTTCTTTTTTTAAAAACACAAATTTATTAATCACAAACTACAAGAATTTACAAGAGAAGCAAAGATGCAGCAAGACATGCCAAGCTCAAACACAAATACAACTCACTGTGCTATACAGACCAACCTACAATGCAAACACTTTAACCCCTTAGACCAATCCCAGACTGCAGTATCAACATAAAACATATTTACACCATCCAGAATCATCTAAAGCAAAGAAGATCCATCTTACATGACTCACTAAACAACAAATTAGAACCCAAATTAAAACATACTATCTAAAGAGAAGTAGTCTCATCTTTCACAACTATATATACTTTTAACTGTAAATGACTATACTTATCATAGAATTTTTTTTGAAAGCTATTTTATATTACTAAATAAAGTTAAAATGTTAAATTTGTCATCAAAAGAGCAAATTTGCTACTCACCTTTTGAAGTCCTTTTTTATTCTACTTACCAACATAAGTTTTGCTAATTTTACTACCAAACATTGATGATAATGGTATGCTTTCGGTACCTAGGGTGATGTTTAAACATATAAAATAAAACCATTTGAAAAGGTGAATATTTTGTCATCAACTAATATTGATGTCTTATCGGATGTTCCAGAACTTAGCTTAAGGATATTGAGTGGATGTTCCAGTACGCATTTGGAGGATATTGAGTGTAATATTGATCGTTAGACTTGTTCTGTACTTGGTTTTTTTAGTAAGACTAGTAACAAAAAGATTTGGTTAATGCAAATTAAAATGCCTAACTCTGCACAGTATTAGTTGTACTTGTTTGATAAAACATGTCATGTTTGAACTTTTTGTTTAGAAATAACTTAGTAAGACTAATTCCGTTTAACCAAAAAACAAATGAAATTGATCAACTTTGATGACACCATTACAAATAGCACACAAAGCCCCCGAAGTTTGAGACAATCGACACCTTCAATATTTAGTGTTTTGAATGACGTTGCTAGTTTGCAAATCATTCAATAACTTAGTGTCATTTAACACCTAAACACTTTTCCCGTTGATAAAAATAAGTCTCAATTGATAGCTCATAAATTAAACATACATGTTATATTACAATGTAAAATCATGTATAAGAAATTTGGGACATTTATTATTTATAATATAATTTATAATACATATACATATACTTCTACTTGTGGGCAAAGTATGCGATCACTTTGAAGCATACATTTGGTAATTTGTCCGTTGTTGCAGACGTCAAACAAACCGACCACTTTTTCCTGAAGTTGCTTCTACGGCTCTATCGACAACAATATAATGGTAAATTGCAAAATTGTCCCTCAACTATATCTATGGTGATACTTTTCACCGTCACACTATAATACATGTCTTTTTCTCGCCCTCAACCTATTAACATTAATATTTAATTAATTAGATGACATTAGATTGACCAATTAAGAAGTCGGTTGTGTTTGGTTCCAAGGTTTTTGGACAAATGAATTGATATCGAAGTGATACTAATATGTATGTTTCAAATACTAATATTTTGTTTCAAAGGTTCGGTATGATACACTAATTATGAGTTGTTCCAAATCCACTCGGTCACTTCACTTAATAAGTTATACAATGTACAAGTACTTTTAGATTATTTTCTCTCTTTTACTTTATTTAAATTAACGTTTTAAATATTAAATGAACCTTTTCTTATTTAAAATCATACATCTCTTTTTATCGATTTTCAAACCTAAACTCGTTATCATGCCTATTATTAGTAATATATGCAAAACAAACACCACCTAAATGATTAGTAGCGGATTAATGAGTTTTGAAAACCGGTCTGTTAGGTTCTTTAAATTGGTAACATTTACATAAAAATATATATAGTAATTAATTACACTACTTAAAGCAAATGGACTCGTGAATGGAACTACCATTACCTATAAACTATAAAGTAGCTCGATCATTCAAATGATTCAAAAAAGAGTTATAAATTTTAATACATCTATCATATAAATTACATATTAAAGTTTATTGTTTGTATTTGATTTTATTCTGGTCTATTGTATATATCAAATATTCAATAATGTGTATTGTATGTGTTAGACATCCTATTATGTGTAATCGCTGACGAGTCACTTATTTTTAATGACGTGACAATGACATATCAGCTGACATAGAAACTTATACGGTTGTCACATTTTTCAAAAAATTAACTATAGAATTGAGAAGTCATCAAATACATATACGTATAATACTAATAGGTGAAGTTTAAAATATACAATAAATCAAAATGGAATTTGATAACTACAATAAATTTTAAATTATAATTAAATATATTTTTTTGACACTTCACCGAATGTAGTAATATCTAAATTTTAAGACTTTAAGTTTTAGTACAGATACGATATTAAATCCACAATTTGTTTTGTATTTGTCTAGATCTTCCGATCTGAAATTGAACTATGGTTAAATTTATATTTGCATTTTCTGATAATAATTATTCTGTTACAAACATCCGATCTTAATTGAATTCTGGTCATAACCTCAATAAATGTGTAACAAAATATATTTTTGAATCCTGTATTGATTGAAACCGACAGAATTATTGATGAACATTTTAATAGCACTTATGATCTTAATATGAAAAAAAAAACATTGATTAACCATGCTCTTGCTAGTAAAATTCAAGAGCCTTATCTTTTGCAAAACCCAATGAGAGCCTTTGTTGTACGTGTTGAATCCTAGGCCATGAAAAGTGTCAGTTTCACCGAACATCTTGGGAACCCGTCTTTTAAACGCCACGATTCAATTTAGTACACGCCACCCTCTTTTTCTTACTTATTATTACTATTGTTATTGTTATGTCAATCTTCAAACATTTTTCTTCTAATCTTCACTCTGTTTTCTTTGAGTTTTATGTGCACCTAATAATATTCTAAACTAATCAACAGTTTCAAGATTTTAGAACAAAATGGCTTCTTTGATCATTCCCACTCAACAAAACTCTCTATCATCATCGTTTCTTCATCAGAATCATCAGAACACTCTGTTTTTCAACAACAAAAGAAGAAAGTTCAAGAAAAGTCAAACCCTGGTTCCTGTGAGTAAAGATCTACCTTTTTGATTTATTTTGACTTTATTACATAAAGGTTTGAGCTCTTATGAGCTAATTTTGTTTGATTTGTGGTTTTATTAGGTGGCAAGATTATTTGGGCCTTCAATATTTGAAGCTTCAAAGTTGAAAGTTTTGTTTCTAGGAGTTGATGAAAAGAAGCATCCTGGGAAACTTCCAAGAACATATACACTTACACATAGTGATATAACTTCTAAGTTAACTCTGGCTATATCTCAGACTATCAATAATTCTCAGGTATTTTATTGTTTCTTGTTTTAAATTTCTACCTCCTATATGATTGATCGAATCCGTTTTGTTGCTTAATTGTTTTATGAGTTCAAGTTTTACTATAAATCAAATGATAACATTAGAAACAGAGAGGATGATTGTACTCTTATCATCTTTAACTATTCCTTTTGATTAGTGTACTAATTATGTTAAAATTATTATCATCTGTGTTCTGATAGGACCTAGTATTAAAAAATTAGATAAGATAATGAAGTATAATAATATTCAAGTGATGGTTGCTGTTTGAAGCTGTGATTATATGATAAGCAGTTGTTTTGAGTATATGCGAATTCTTATTAATTAAGGATCCCCTTAAATGACTATATACTCAGAACCAGATTCATTGGAGCTACTCCTAAACTGACTATTTGATCCTTAGATAATTGATAATCATAATAGATTCACCCAACCATTAGAAAATGGTTTTTCGATAATTTACCACCCCAAAACGCAATAATCCAATAATCATATCGAAAACAGAACGCCAGATACCCCCATGTTAGGGACTGCGTTTTGAAGAAATTATTTGATTATCGCGTTTACAAAACGCAAATAATCAGAAGAAAAAAGTGCGACACAAAAAATATGAGTATATGCGTTTTAGAAAAGCAGGTTATGAGTTATGACATGTTCTCTTTCTCTCAGAACGCCATTCTATAAACGAGAAGTCTAATTGGAAAATATAATGCTAAACACCATCTAGATGGTATGGCTTTTTCATAAAAAACACCTTAATAGACGTCAAACATGATCATATACGATGACGGTGGATCAACTTTCATAATATATGGTGCCATCCACCTCTCTCATTTGATAATGCAAAGATCAAATGATATATATGTTATTGAGTTGATAATATATAGTTGATTTTTTGTGTTACAGTTACAGGGTTGGTATAATAAAATATATAGAGATGAAGTCGTAGCAGAATGGAGGAAAGTGAAAGGGAATATGTCGCTTCACGTTCATTGTCACATAAGTGGTGGCCATTTTCTTCTTGACTTGTTCGCTCGCCTCAGGTTATTCATTTTCAACAAAGAACTCCCTCTGGTAATCAATTCATTCATTAGTAATCTTGTTCCAATCATCAATACATATAGTACAACTCTTAGAAGCAAACGTGCACTTCTAATGATTAGGTATTGAAAGCATTTGCTCATGGAGATGGAAACTTGTTAAAGAACTATCCAGAGTTACAAGAAGCTTCTGTTTGGGTTTACTTTCACTCAAACATTCAAGAATTCAACAGGGTTGAATGTTGGGGTCCACTTAAGGATGCTGTGGGGCCCTTGTCCACCTCAGCATCTGGATCCACAAATGTTGAGAGTGAATCAAGTAATTGGGAAGTACCAAAACCATGCCTAGAAGAATGCTCATGTTGTTTCCCACCAATGAGTTCAATCCCTTGGTCTCATGATCTTGTGAAGAATCAAGGTGATGATGATGGTGCCACCCACAATGGGTTACAACAAAAAGCATGATCAACAGTTCTTAATGGGGTGTATAGATACGATGATGAAGAAAAAAAAAAGAAAACTGTGTAGTACCTTTTGTATATAGCATGTCCAAAAATCTTTTATCTTGAACCCATATGATTTAGATAGTTGTCTTTTGTCTAATATAACTAGAAATCATTTCGTGCTGCTAGCTGGATGCATCTAGCGTGCTTCTGCACTTTGAATTGTGTGCGGTTTATGATTTCATAGGCTCATATATGCTTTGAATTGTCTAAAATGGTAAATGCCGCCGCACGTAACATGGTCCAAAGTGCAGTTGCAAACATAAGATGTTTGCTGTTAGTAAAATGCATCATGTCCCATATAATTAGTTATACAGACTTCATTTGTATATTAGCGTCATTTAGTAAAGCAGTACAACATTAACTCATACTTTTGTGCACAAATATAGACTATAACATGTAACACTATACATGTGCTTGTATAAACGGTGCACACCAGATATATATACGACAGCAACAATATTTAAGACATACTTTGGCCGCATACAATCTAAATAATTTTATCATAATTGACTGATCTGATGATGCATTGTATAAAGTTTTCAAAAAACTCAATTTGTTAAAGTTATATATTTATTTATTGTATGTAGATATGATAAATGATGCACTGTGCAATAAGGCTGCCAAAACTTCATGCTCCCATTGATTATATGAAAAGGGAAAAAAAAGAAAAAAGAAAAAGGAACGGGAAAAAACACTTCGCTTTTCTCATCTATACCTTTGACTCCCATTGTTTGGTCTATACTTTCTAAATCAAGTAGATTGAGCTACAAGATTTATAAAGCGCATAAAACTTACTACTTATATATACTTTTTATTTTGGGAATGAAAACTTTTAGATACTTCTTTAAGATACACTTTTATCAAACTGTTAACCATGCCCAATTAATGTATAAACTCTAAAGTTTTTAATATATAGACAAAGTAATTAGTTGGTATTTTAGATGCACGAAATGCTCTACCATGATTAGCGCGAGGTACTTTAGTTACACATTACCTCTAAGAGACGTCCTGAGGTATGGGCAAGCCTAAATGTTTGAGTGAACTAATTTAAGTATCTTTTCCGTTTTGAACCAACTAATAATTAGTTACAACAAGTAATTATGGATACAAAATGTATTATGAACAGTTAACCAAATCAAGCTCACCGAGGAGGTCTAAGATCTTGCTCAATTCTTGGAGTAGTTCTCGTTGCAGAAGCAGTTTGAACTCTAATCACATGTCCCACCATCGAAACTTGAAGTGCTTCTTCTTCATAAGCTCTTCTCTCCATTTCTTATAATCTTGCTTTCTTCTTTATCTTCAAAAACATTGCAATTAACAGCAGTTCCACCAGAAAAACAGCAATTGCAGCACCAACTGAGCATCCAAAAGCCAGCGTCCACCACCCCATTTTCTTTCTCACGAGCAACAATGGTGACTGCAACACTAGCCCAAAATGCCCATGGCTCATGGCACTGAAAATGTTGGGTGTAACCTCTTCTTCTAGTGTCACTTTTCCATCACCTCCAAATGTTGCACACATCTTTATCCTACCATCCAATGTTGAGCTTCCATTCGACATATAATTAGTAAAATCTATTTGAATTCCAGATTTCTCTGGGACTGAATTTTAACCTCAAATTGTGTGTTAAAATTCGCATCATCCTCGGAGTTATAAGCTAGTAAATCTAGTAACTCATCATAATTATCATAATAAATGTTTCACCAATTGCTTCCTAAATTTTGTGTTACTATAAGTGTTCTTTCTGTACCAACCATCCGCACCAACTTTAATGTAAAACTCATTGATGGTTGCACCATACCTCTTTAAGCTCCCGCACCGATGCCTTGAGATATAAACCGTTATGCCGGTAAGATTTGATGGCAAATTGGTGCTGTATGCATGGTGTACCTGTTTTGAAGTACTTGTTGTATGACTTGAATATGTAATCTCGAGTCACGAGATCAAGTAGTCTTGTAGATTTGATCCCTTGACCTTCAATGAGTATTATTCTTGATGATAGTAATAATAGTACATGGATCACCCAAGTGAGAAAAAGATGATCAGAGCCCATTAATCTTAAGGCATCTCTAGGAGTTGCAAGCAAATTTTCCACTAATAGACTGCAAAAAGTTCCAGTTTTTATATGTGGTTTCTAACTCTTTTTTCATAAAAATCTCAACTTTTGTCTAGTTTCTTGTGCTTGTTTGGAGTAATGGGCATAGAACCCAAAAGGGGGTTAGATCAAGAAAGCAAATCTTGAAATATGTTAGTAGTTTTAAAAGAGAGTGGTTGGAAAGATATATGGGGATTGAAAGGCAAAAAGTGGTGAAACATGAATGTAAATCTTGAAATTTGTTATTAGTATCTTTAGGGTATGTTTGTGGAAATTATATGTTGTCAAAAGGAAGAGTATTGGATGATATAAAGGGGGTCTCATGTGATGGTGGTTCTTTTTTAAACTGAAGATAGAAATTTAGAAGAGGTTTCTGTGGGGTGATCACTGGTTAGTGATAATTGTTTGTATAAAAAAAATTGTTGCTTTTGAAGGGTGATAGGATGATGATGATATTCACCGAAAGGCTTCTTTTGCACACATAATATATATGCAAAGAAAAAGTTGACTTTGATAAAATTTCTTGACAATTATTTTTAGTGTAAGGAAACGCTTGACAACATCAAATAATCAAAAGGAAGAGTATTTGATCCATTTTCGTTTTAGTTCATATTGGTCTTAAGTAAAAAAAAGAAAAATAAAATAATAATAATAATCTTGCTAAAATTTTTTGACTGTTTATTTTACATTTTTAGTTACAAAATTAATTATTTAACAATTAATTACATAAAAAAAATAAAAATTTAACTTTACTAAAAGCTTCAACCTTTTGTCGATTTACTAAACATAGTACTAGTAGACTTTATTTTACAATGTGCGGTCAGTCTTAGAAATAAAGATGTAGATCACAAATATTTTATTTCCTTGTAAAATATTTGTGATCACTTTATTTTATTTTCTCAAATAAAGATGTAGATCACAATATTTACTAAACATAGTACTAGTAGACTTTATGACATATTTGTTAAAACAAAGCAATTTCCCGCAATAAAAAAATAAAATAAAAGCTCAATATAAATAAAAAGACAATCGAGTAATTGTAAAAATAGTTGGATGTGTGTGTACCTTTATTGTTAGTTTGATGAGTGAGATTAAAAAATTTGATTACACTAACTATTTATAAAATAATTGTAATTAATTACTTGTTAGTTAGAAGTAACAATTAGGTGTGTAATTACTAGTTAGTCGGGAGTTTTCAACTTTCAATAATACATAGGAAGAAGATTTGTTGACTATAATACATGGGAAAAGAAAAAACCTAAAATAATAGGTTTCTAAATTGTATCATACGATTTATTTCATATAACTCCTTAAAAGGATATTTAAAAAGTATAGTTATAAAATAGCAAAATGAGTTTACGATTCATAATGGAAAGTTCTATGAAAATAATACAACCTTTGTTTTGTTCTTATAGGTTTCATGATTTTTTATTTTTATTAACCAAACTCTATTTTTGATTGCTCGATTTTGTTATTTTTGATAACTAAAACTTTAATAGTTTACAAATTATACCTTTTTGAAACCCGGATATTTTATATTGTACATAAATACTCACGTAGATGAAACCTTGAATTTTAATAGAAAAATTAATTAGATAACTTAATAAATAAGTTAATTTGGAATAACTGGTTACGTAAAAAAGTAGAAGGATTAATGATTCACGTAATTTAATTTCTTTAAAAATAGAAAAAAAATATTTATTAAAATTTATGATCTTTGTGTTCGGTAAACAATTATTTTCATAAAAAATCACAATTATGAATTAATGATATATTTAGGGCACTCCATTATTCTAAAGAGGGATTAAAGGTCTTATTAAAAAAATTACATTTTTCAAAGTAGTGTTTGACTTACTTATTACACTAACGATATACATAGAGCATAAATAGAGGGGGTGGTGTAGAAACCAGTGACCCTTTTCTAATGCACACCTCACATATACCTATATCCAAAGGCCTGTTAGTTGGTCAAACAAACTCAGCTCAGCCTGTTTCAACCATACCAAAAATAACCCAATTTTACAAAAACCCGTTTTGGCATGTTACCTTTTGAGGGCCTCTCGTGAGTAGTAGCATAATTCAAAGAAGCTTAACTTATGCAAATATTGCTCACCTGACACACCACCACCTTTCGCACTACAGCTAATTAGTTAACATCCAGAAGACCCACCCAATGTTTAAGTCTCTGACAGAGGACGAGGAAGGGCAAACTCGCTGATCAAGCAACGGGAAGTAATCATCAAACTGTTTGTCATAAGTGACGAATTTACACAAACCATGTTCAACCCAAACACGGTCATAAGTCCTACCGTGACTATCAACTTGTGTGTAACTACCGAATTTGCAATTTCCTCTTGCTTCTGTCGTTCTATGTCAGCTCTGGTAGACTTGTGAGTGTTATTTTCATAACACATATCCTCAATCATTCCTAGGGGGGGCAATCATGGGACATCATCTAGGTCCTAGAGGGCAATTCAACTCTCCAACATCTCGTCTGTGATTCCCGATGCAGCAATTAAGTCACCAAATGCATTATCTGGACCTGTAGCAATAAGTTCTACGGTTACAAGAAGTTTCAAAACATTTTGCAGCAATACTTGAAGAAAGTGTATATTTAAGTCACGAGATTTACAGTCAGCATGTATTACTTTGAGGGCATTTTTCCATTTGGACGTAAGATACAGTATTAGCTTGTATAGTACTGTGCATTCCAAATTGAACTCTATCACACTTAGGCTTGTGCTTATTACTTTCAAGGAAACGCATTGGTTGGTTATGAAAGACAAGACATTTAAATGAGAATTATAACCAGAATGCACTTGTTGCCGGTAGTCTTTAAAAGCAAATGATTCAAGTTAAGATAAACAGTTACATGTCCAATAATGTAGCGAATTCCACCCAAAATGCTGTCATATGTATACAACTTAGGGATTCCATTAAATGCATCAAACTTTCAACATTTTTATAGAAGGCAAGCAGTTTCAAGCCATTTACTTATGGGTGCTTCAGTTTGTTATCTCTAACATGCATTAAGTATGATACAAGAACTAACAACAATAATCTAAATCTTTGAACATATTGATTGAGGTTCGATGTATTAATAATGCACATTGGTCAAGCTGCAACCCATGTGACCAGTTCCCTGAAAATCCATATGAGATGAAACATATCCTAATTTGACCCATTAATAAGATAATGATTCAAAATATTTACTGCTACCTATTCCTAGAAAGACACTAGTTCAAACTCCATGAGCGCGACATCAAGTTTATTTTGAACACACTTTTCAAACCATACACTAGAATAGTTAGATTCCATTTGAAATAAACACGGAGTTATATATACATATATATATATATATATAGTAGTTCTCTTGGTTCTTACCTTTTATTTGGTTCTCATTTGAAAGAAACAGATGGCATTATACTGATCGAACACCTTTTAGGCATACACGAATTGACTACAACTTTGAAGAATCCAAAAAAACCAAACATGGGTTAATCAAAAAAGGTCAGTTGCTTTCAAAGTCAAAACCTAATTTTATATACATAATTTCGGATAACATGTAAAATTCGCGTAAATAAAATATTTCGCAAAAACCTCACCAATTTTGTACAATAATAAAAATTTGGCCTAAGATCAAAATTTTCGGCAAAAATAGTATATACTTACATATATTGGCATAAAATCAAAACCTAATCGCCTATACAAACATAATTTAGCATATATAATAATTAAAAAAGTCGCAAACAATGGAAACTTTTGCGACCAATTCAAAAATCCCCACAAACTAAAATTTGTTGCATCCAACCACAGAAGTAAGCAAAAGAATGTCGAAATATACATACAAGTTTCTGCTAATTCGATTTTCGCATGCTAAATCGAACAACAGGCAACTTCTAAATCGTTACTAGAGATTACTTAGTTAATTGTCGTCGATTGTCCATGCATTACGATCCAGATTGAATTGAGACTAAAATCAAAATAACTACGACATTTTAAATGATATTATTCCTAGTCTATTGAAACTTAAAAATACACTACCACAACTCATTAATAGTGATAGAAGAAAAATAAAAAAGTACACGGATATAGATATAAGATATTTAGATGGTGGGTTTACTTCCAAATAAATAAATCACTCCTCATTTCTTTTAAGTTTTAACCTTTTATTCTTTCACTTCAATTTTAATTCCAAGTTTCATAGTTTAACTACGTAACAAATCTTAATTTTTGTTTATTAGTTCATTTCTTTTTCATCCTATCAAATATAACAAATTTTTAACTTAATGAAAAATTAATTTTATGCAAGCCACATAAGAAAATTTAAAAAATTAGAAGAATTAATATATTTCATTTTCATTTATTTATATATAAGGTGTTATATTAAATAAACATGTGTTATTTGTATATATATATTACTCATTTTGTTGTTGTATAATGCAATATGTAAGAATTGATGAGAGCACTAAAAGATACAAAAAAACCTTTTTTATAATAATTTCTTTATATTACTATTTTTACATATAAGTTATACTTATTACCTAAATAAATTGTCAGTGGTAAACTTAGTAATGTTATAGTTGTTATATCCTATCAGTATTGTAGTTGGTATAAATAAGATTGTTTTATCTCAATAGTCAATAGTTTTTCTTTCAAAAAGCAAACAAATTTCGTAGATCGCCAGAACCCAAATAGTAATCCGTCATGCGGTAAAATCTGTTTTGCACATTTTTGCAAGATAATCCATCAATCAGGCTTAAGACAACCATTTATTTCATGTAAGCCACGAGCCTACACCATTCAAAGCTTCAAGCTAAATGTTCATTCTCAAGCAGCTAGATATGACGCTCGACACCAACATTTTCTCCCTGCCTCAATAATGTGTGACACCACCATCTTCTCCCTGGTAGTCTTGGAATTTCAGTTTTAATGTGTGATGGTTTTAATTTTTTATTTTATTTTTAATTTTGAGTATAATCTCATTTGATTTTATGATTTTAAGTTTTAATATTCGGTTTTTAATGTGTGATACTTTGATTAACTTATATTGTCCTGTGATTGCCCACTTTTTAAAGATCGAGTAATAATCTTTATAAAATTCGCTTACTATGTTTGTTTGAGTAATTAATTTGTTGTATCCTAAATTTACTGCCCAACTAATGAATTGATCTCCCGTGTTTCCATTGAGGATAACAAAGTGGTGCAGAAAGGATGGAAAATATGGGCTATAAAGCAAGTCTTTTGATGCTTTTTGTACAAGTAGCAATTTTGACCATTAACCTATGAATGGTATCCGGGTTATGTTTAATCTCTTATGGTGTAACATGTAGCATTTAAATAATAACTTGCTATCGGCTATATCAAACAAGTACTATACAATGAATAAAATTAAACAAGACCAAGCTTTCTTATCCTTGAACAAATTCTTACATATCACAATTCATCAATAAATCATACATTTTATAATAACAAAAAGAACGTGTCACAAATCCTAAATAAAAAATTCGCAAAACGTCGACATAACTTGAGGTCAATCGATTAATGGAAGTTGACATTGGCTTGGTAAGTCAACCCTAAGTTCCAGTTAGCCGGTGCAACATTGTTACATATTATGGTCTGTTTGGTTGTGTAGGAAGTTACCCTAAATGAGAGGGCTTGACCTTTAAGTGTAGCAAAAGCTTGATAGGATGCACCCCAATTATGGCTCATGCTTATCCAAGCAGTTTTAGTTCCTTTGACCCACATGCTACTAATGTCACCCGCACCACCGACGTTCATTGCGTAGACAAGTAGCCAGTAACCATTACCCTGAAAAGAAAATCTAAGACCACCGATCCTGGCGCAGGGCACCCTAAAAGAAAATAACATTTTAGGTCAATAATGGTTGTTGGATCGTTCAGTAAAACAAATGTGTGGTCTGGTTGTACTTTAAAGATGTGCTCTAGCTACAAAATCATACATACGAAATGATGTGTCATGAAATCAAAAAGAAAGAAAGTAAGAAAGAAAAAAATATATTTCATCTAATTGACATTACTAATTCGTGACATCATTTTGTACATGTTGTTTTTACTTTTGTAAGTTTAGCATTTCTCTGTACTTCACGCATATCTAGTTTAAATGAAGAAATCAATATATATACCTGCGGTACATGACTGGAACAATGCCGGCTTTCCATTGGGCAATTTTCATGAAAGCGGGCTTAGCCATGTCAAAATGGGTTCTAGGTGGGTTGCACCATCCGCCTTTATTGGAATCCTCGGACCAGTTAGGGGGGCAGAGGTTTGTGGCGGTGATAGTGACAATGCCTTTCGAGCACCATGGAGACGTGACACACCTCATCTGGAAGCATTGCCCACACGCATACCCATTGCTAAAAATTGTTGAGCTCAATGCAGCTGTATTTGTCCCGTATCCATTAGTCATTAAGTTTCCATATCCGCAAGCACCTCCTGATATCATTAAAGAATTGTCGTTAAGAGATTTCCTAAAACTAAGGATTAATTGAACAAAGATATACTTTTTGAATATAAGATAATTAAAATAGATATTAGATTTAGATACCACAAGACAATAAAGCACACAACTAATTAAATGATTTGTATATGATCACAAAATGTGATGTGTACATAAAAACTAACTTTATATACGCACATCATATATGCATATTTATGTTGCATACATCATCTTCTATGGTGTATAATTCACTTCTGTTATGAAAACATGTTAACATTTTTTTTTTTTGGGTTAATCGATCTATTTAGACATCCGTTCATCGATTTTTGTATAAAAAAGAGAGGTAATACCCATGGTTGAAGCTGCCGATTCGTCACCATAAAACGTGGCATGGGCGAGAGTCCATGGACTAGGGCGGTATACAGCCGGTGCACGGGAGGGTGCATATGCAGCTCCAACCAAAACCGAACCAAATGACACAAATATTGGGATCACAATGAAGAGGCATAAGACCCATGAATTATGAAATGAAGCCATTGTAAAGCTTTTTCCTTATGTTATTGCCTATTGACTTCAAAAACGTTATGAAGACATTTATAGGACCCAAAACAATGCAAACAAAGAGTGGGTTTGTGACCCTCACGAAGAGTTTTGTGTTTTTCTAAGTCAAATCTTTTTAGTTTATTTTAATGAAAATATTATGACTTGTACTTGTAGGCAGTAGGATTTGTACTAATTGAAATTTAGTTGATAACGTGCGAGCAGGTTTTAATGTTTTTTAGTGAAAAAGCATGGGTTGTCTGGTGACAAAGTCCATAATAAATCTCAAATGGGCTTACGTTTCAATTATAAGTTACTTACTTTCTAACCCAATTCAAGTTCGATATAAATATAGTTTTATCATGTAGATACGTATAGAAATATTTTCTTACACATAGCAACAAATTCATTTCTTGCATGTTGTTTTCAACAATTTCAACACTTTGAGAAAAACAAAATAAAATGGTACTATTGACAAAAATACAGAGCATGGAATAATAAAAATCAGGAAAAATCTTAGGTGATGTTAATGGTACCAAACATTGTGTGCTGCTGTGAGGCAAAAGTGAAAGGTTAATTGTGTACATAAAAAAGTTGAGGGTTAAAAATATAAATTATATATGTAAAAATTTGTTCTTGCTACACCTCAAAAATGATAATGATAATAGAATATATTACTTTTTCGCAATTATATTGATGTTAAGATACACAACATAGCGCGAGTTAAGAGTAAATTAATACTGGTTTAATACATTACTTCAAGTGAGAAATGAACCAAATTAACATTAATACTTAATCAATATGATTTACTTCAGACAACAATGGCATATTCGAAAAAAAAGCTTTTAAGTTTCCGATTACTATCCCTCTTAATGCTTCAATCGATTCTGGAGTTAGAACAGCTTTATGTGGAGACAAAACTACGTTGTCTAGTGTAAACAGTTCTTTAGGTACCTCGGGTTCATTCTCGTACACATCAAGACCTGCTCCTCCAAGTTTACCTTCAACCAAGAACTTTACAAGTTCCTTTTCGTCCACGAGGCCCCCACGTCCAATATTGACGATAACACCCTTGTTTCCAATGGCTGTCAAGACTTCATGGTTTATGATGTGGTGTGTTTTGTGAGTCAACGAGCAGCAAACGATCAGAGCATCACTATTGGTTGCAAGATCGAGAGCGCTTGAGTAGAATGTGTAGGGGATTTGGGATTTTTCGTTTCTTGAGGTATAGGCAATGGTGCACCCAAATGGCTCTAGCCTTTTAGCAACCATGGTACCAATACTTCCTAGCCCAACAATTCCGACTCCTTTTCCTCTTAACTAAACAATAAAAGTTGGCTAACGTTCATTAGTACATTAGGTAACTTTCATAACCATTATTTTGAAGTTACACACATACTCTTTTGATAGCCAAATTTTCTATGAAAAAATTCAGCCATAAAGAACATTATTGAGTTCTTAATCCATAAAGATTTGAACTTCCACTCCTTGTTTTGGCAAAGAGGTTAAAATATAATGTACTCGTCAACTTTCAAAACTTCTATTACATGTATTCAATTTACAATTTATTATTAACTGTATATAAGATTTTATATTTAAATTTACACGTTAGCCAAACTATTTGCAATTTGCAATAATTAAAAGTCGCATATACTAAAACTTTTAAAAATTTCGTACATATAATAAATCTTTTATGATTAGTTTATTACATCCAGGACAATTGGGTTGTTAGACAAATCATACCTTCTTTCCAAGAGGATAATCACCTTTAACGGGCCACAACCCGCCCCGAACATAATTATCAGCAGCAGAAACACGTCGGAGAACATCAATCAATATACCAACAGCATAATCAGCGCAGTCTTCAGAGAAGGCATCACCGGCGCTGGTGACGCGAATATTCCGGCGCCGGCACTCTGCTAAATCGATATGATCAGTTCCGGCGGAAGTTCCGATTATGCATTCAACGGATGGGTATTGATCCAAGTGATCGGAATTAACTGGGGAAGGACCGACGACGATTACGGCACGAGCTGATTGACGGTGGATCGGGTATGAAGGATCCGAATGTTCAATTGGATTGATGATATCATTAAGCCATGAGGCTGAGAAATTGATATCAGGTTTCCGATGGATGATTGCTACTGGAAGGTTGTTTTCGGTGGCCATTGATGGACGAAAAAATGTGAGTGTGCGAGTGGAGTACAGTGGTGGTTTGGAAATAAATACTCAATTTGTCGTTTTAGTTTATCCTTAATCACCTCACTATCACAATTATTACTTTTTTAGTTAATATTTTTAACAAAAGTACTATAGGCCTGAGCACGAAATAGTTAGGCAGTTATGACTTAAATTTATCCCATAAACAAACTTTTGACTAATTAAAATCCTTAACCAATTGATTATAGTTAAAAGTTGAATTGATTAACAGTAAAAAGTCAATAATTATTCGATTCGACCTTTAATTTAAATGATAATTTTTATCATTTAATTTTTGTTAGTCAGTTAACTATTTTAGTTAAGAGTTATCACTATTTAAATTTGAATTTTATCAAGGTAAATAACAGAAATATTAAATGAATCACAAACATCAATCACTTTTCACGTTTGAAAGATAAGTGATTTTATTCTTTAATTTATAATAAAGAATATAAACCACGTAATTCAAGAAAGGTTCATGGTCAACATATGATTAAACATGTAACGAAAATATAAAGGGAAATTAACTTTTTCCCTAAAAAAATAATTTTAAAAAAATTTCCCCCAAAAAAAAACTACGGAAATTGGCCCGTCCGGTCGCAAGTCGCAAGGGACCTTGCTACTGAGCGTCTCGGTCATGTGGCCAAGTACGTTGGTCGCAAACTTGTTATGGTCCTTGTGTCTTGCGTTCTTGCGTCTAGGTTACAGTTTTTGGCTAAGTATTTGATCCGTTTTTGATAAGATTTTCCATAGTATGCGGAATTTTCAAAATTGATGTGTATAATGTGACCCTCATACAAGATTATGATCATTTTATGTCACAAATATACTCAAAAACACTATCATTTTTTTGTTGCCCGAAAATAAAAAATAAAACATTTTCTAATATTTTTTAGATTTTTAAGATTCTCTGACATTTCTTTGTAGTATATGGCATTACAATAATTTCAAGGGGAACTAAAATTGTCAGTTCCAAAACATTAAGTTGACCGAGATACTTCGACTTTTACCTATGATTTTGATCTTGATTGCCTCGACTCGTCTATCCTATCCAAAAGATATTTGCAAACATATCAACTATGGCCGATTTCCTTGTAATGACTACCTTGTTGTGTTGATTTCCGTTTCACCTTCTTCTCTCCTTGCGAAGGAATACGAGCACGACCAGGTGGGCAACTGGATTGCCTTTTCACAAGGATCGGCTGTAACACAGTCTTCATATCACCTAGATCCACCCATTCTGAAAGATGGCCCATTGGGTAAATAGCCTCTGCGTAGGTCGCTCGATACGTCTATGAAGTGAAATACCTCTTTGCGCTATTAGATGTCATGTAAGCATATTGTGTACGTGCAGAATGATGTCTTGACCATCTTTCTTTCCCAACCTCTCTAAGAACCCTAGTTGAGGCTGGTAACATTTAGAAATGACATCAAAATGGTGATCAAAATCTGACTCACGATACAATTTTACACATTTTCCAGTAATGTCATTCAAAGTACTTGACTTTGGAAGATTTGTGTCTCAAGTTCATCAACAAATGACGAAAGCATAGGGCACGAAATGACTCTGAAATGACTTCTGAAATAACGATTGTAATTGAATGGGCCATATCGAAAATGATAGTCAGATTGTCAATCCCACCAACAAATTCAAAGGCATCATGTAAGTTTTTTCAAAAATCACGTCCAATGGTTGGATGTCTTCCCTGCCCTGATCCCATAGGCAGTGGCAATATGCCATTATTTCCATCCATCGCTACAAGAACCAAGTTAGTCCCTAAGTAACCACCCTTCATCTGTGAGCCATCTATGATAATTACTAGGCGCGTATGGTTAACAAATGTATGTATCTACAAAGACAATAAATGTTAAAATATCAATTATGAAAAGTTATACGTATTTTAAAACAAACTTTAGTTACTTACAGCTGCACCAATAAACATGTAACACATTACGAATATATCTTTCTCATTCGTAATAACATTTGTTTTGCTCTTTTCGTTTTCCAGCTTCAGGTTGTGTAAGTAAAGGGGGAAGCACCCGAAATGATTCTTCGACACTACCCCATAATAACTCTATAGTGTAATACTTTGCCCTCCAAGCTTAGATGTATCAAAATGCTGATTTTAAAATGGGCAGACATATCAAGTCTGATTTATTTGCCTCTATATACACGTCTTTCCAAAGTTATCAATTCCTTAAAGATGTGACCAAGCACTTTCATGCTTTCATATTTGTTATTTTTCAGAATTTTAGTATGAGACTACGTGTGAACATCAACAAACTTCATAACTTGGAAGTTGTTACTATCTTTGATACGTGATGCACTTATCTTCCAGCTACAATTAGGCAACAAACAATATGTTATGTACCTTGTCTTGTCCAACTTCTTTGGCTTAATCTGAAAACCATCTTCGACACACTTGGTATGCAATTCTAGAAGTAACTCATTTTCAGTTTCAAATGTTTGTCTAACTTGAATCCAGTAAAAGGGTTGATACATGGTAACTGATCGTTTTATTTATTCTCTATCATTTTCACATAATAATGGAGACATATTCTATAATATATATTTTTTGATTTCTTTTATCGGTATTGATTTATCATATTTGTCTCTAAAATTGAGATCCTCCTCTTCACCATAGTTAACAAATTCATCAACAACGGGTGCTCAACATCATTAACAGGGAGATTGTGGTTATTGGTGGATTGAAGGGGCTGTTAGTCGGCCGGAAGATAAAAACAATGAGTTTGGTTTAAAAATTGAAAATCAATACATAGTTGTTGGCTCTACCGGACAAATGTTTTTGTTTGGTGACTTTTTATAAGTTCAATTAATTAAGTAGAATTTCTAATTTTTATGTATTTAAGTTTAAATTTAAATAATAAATATATAGACCTATATATGATTATGTTGATTTAATCTCATCGCAAATGATTTGAGTATGTTCTTTAATATTTGGTCCAAAGAAAGATTGAGCACGACAATTTTATGTTTTCTGTGTTTAAATTTGAGAAAAAAGATCAATATTTTAAATAAGAAAATGTGAAAATTGAGTTATACTTCTAATCGACTCACGTGTTGGTAACAATTCGATCCAACAATTATTATCAAATAATAAAGATATATTTTCTGTTGAGATATACTACTATTATATATGTGATAAACAAAAAGTCAAGAACATCATACGTTCATACTTGATATTAGAAGAGTCTTTGAATCATCAGTTTTTGTTTAACATACAATTATTCACATGTACAAAAAAAGTCGATCTTTAAAAGGTCATGTACCATTTCTTATGATAAATTATCCTATACATATACATATTGCTAATCTTTTATCGGGTAAAGAATGTCAACTATTGTAATTGATGATGTTTATCCAATCTTCATATCTTATTTAACATTATATACTTCTTATTCTATTTTGTTGGGTAAAAATAAGCTAAAATATCACAATAATGTTTTTTAATAATAGTAAAATAAAAAAATAAAATAGCAGTCATGGTAAAATCTTGGTTTATTTAATTATCAGGGACTCCCAAGCACACGAATTTTTCGAGTAATTGTTTCCATAATCTTCTTCTATCCGAAGAAATGATTCATCGAAATAATGAGTCACCATTGATATCAACACATTAATCTGAATAAAATTATCTTAAATATAATAAAAGAAGCGGACAATAACATCATCAAATATTCAATTGGCCAATAGTCGTATTAAGTTATATTAAGGCCTGGCCCGTTAGCATTAACCTAGCTTAGTCTCCAAGCTAAGCAAGTCTTATAGGTATTCTTTCTAATCGTTATTATTTCTCAATCAATTTAATACAATCATTAGTTAGTTATGGATTATTCTTCACCTCTGATTACAACAACAAACTCACACAGGTCCCAAGCAGGACTTGAACTCACAATCACTTGGTTGGAGGTACACCTTAGATGCCGCTGGGCCAGAAGTGAAAGATTTAAAGCCTCACAATTTGATCTACAAAGACTTACAAGTGTTGTACATGAAAGTTGATAGAGAGTTTAGAACTACTCACACTTGGATTATGGAAATATTCAGAGGGTAAAGGAAATAAAATGCATTGCTTTTCATTCATAGATAACTGACTATATATATAGCCTGACAAGGAATAGACGTGCAACATGAAAACTAATCCTACCTAAAGAAATGGAAAGTGGACTGACTTCTTCTACCCAACCTGCACTTACATAAAACTCGGTCAAAGCTTTTACCAAGCCCTTAATTATTCAAAAACCAAAACATGCATAAATAACCCAGATGAATAACCCATGCAAATAATACGATTAATCCAACAAGAAGCCCTTTGGTGCTTTTCTTTTGACTCGTTTTCATATCAACTATATTTTTATCGTACCTGTTTGACCTGTCAGAAAAAAACATAACCGGGATCAACCCATCCATAAGTAAATGGGTCAATGGCATCTCAGTTATCTTTCATTGTTTCTCGAGCCATCTGTTTTTAATAGAACAATTATTTTATCTTGCAGAATTCTGGCAAAGTGATATTAATATTCAGCGTAAATATGAGTGGCTCAATCGAAGGGTATGCGCAAATGATGTCATCTGTTGGCTGGAGAAGAGACAATGTCTGGAGCCATGGACAAGGTGGAGGCAAACCATGGGGTCGCAGTTTTAAGGTCAAATGGCTGCAGCTACATGACTTGCCTTTCCAGAAAACTCTTCATTTAAAGAACCCACTGAATGATTTCATTTTGCTGTTAAGATTTATCATGTGGAGGCTTTGATCATATGTTATTTGTTTTAGTAATTCCTTTCAGGAGTTACCTCAAGATATTGGAGAAGCTCTCTGTGAGCTGATTGGTAGCAAGAGTGGCATGGATGAAAACCACCATAGGTCTGCTTCTTTTCTAATAAAGGTGGCAAGATGGGCTGATTGGTGGGGTAATGGGTCAAAATGTGTTCAGTTCAAATTCAGTAGTTTTCTAAAGCGGGTCAGAAGAGTTGGTCTGGTCCATCTCTCACTCACATTTTTTTAAATCTTCCCTTTCTTTGACTTCTACTAATAATTAGTGCTCTACTTTTGTTACAGGAATTGTACTATCACAAATTCACAATAAGAATCTAACTTTTGTTACGAAAACAATTTTGGTTTGAAAACCCTTTGGGATGACTTTTGACCCATTTGATCCTTACGATTTTTGTGGTTTCATATCAATGAGTACTTGATAATAGCCAGCCTTGCGGCGGCAAAAGGATTCTAAGCCCCCCCATGCTATGGTTCCCTGCGGTCCGAACCCGGTGGATATATTTCTATGCAGTTACGACTTTTGTGGTTTACAAGATGAGGAAAGTCACGTGGACCCTATGCATATATCCTTGGTGGGTCCACCTTTGATATATCCTTCAATGTTCTACCAGCAAAAATCAGACACAAGTAGATTTCATGTAGCACAGCGAAGACAAGCAGGGTCATTTCATAACACAGCAGAAAGCTCTTTCATCAACAGAAGTGTTGCTAATGTGGATATGGGTGGTGATGGTTCTCTATCATTTGATGATTGGGATATGTCCACAGAAAGAAGCCTACAGACTTACTGATGATGATATTATTGAAATGGTATGTTATAAGATGAACCAAAAGAAGCCTACAGACTTACTGATGATGATATTATTGAAATGGTATGTTATAAGATGAACCATCAACAAGATGGCCTAGTGGCCGGCGTCCTGATATCCTCACAAGAGGTCTCAGGTTCAAACCTCACTAGCTGCACATCTGGGGTGGCCAGGAAAAGGGTCGGAAATAGTCACGGGGATACCCCGGTAAGGCTGCGTACGTCAGGGTAAAAACACTTGTCCTCCCTGGGTAACTTGAACAGGGAAAACCTCATCCGTTTACCGTAATGTTATAAGATGCTGTTTTCCTTAAAATGTTTTTTTTTGCAGTTGTAAGTAAATTGCTGTACTGTCATCCCTGTTGTTGATTTAAATGATATTATTTATGACAGTATATTTATGCAGACATATGAAGAGTATTTGGAAGCCCATGGGAGAGGCAGCCAAATTTTACACCAACCTGTGAACTGAGTCTTCTCAAAAAAGTTGTGACTCATCCGTTAGCAAAGAGCATGATGATGACTCGTAAGTACCCATTTACTTTTAATCATAAAACTGCAGAAATAACTACAATATACCATGACTCGGTATTTTAACATGTTATCCAGTTATTCACGGTCCCGTTCAAAGAAGAGGAGTCGTCATCACCATCATCATAGTCATAGTCACAGTCACACTCATCGTCACCATTCCCCCAAATGAGAGCAGGATGATTTTAGTTTTGTTTTTACTTCAATTACTGGGCAGATATTGAATGAAGAACTCAAGATGTCTGTACTGTTGGTTGGTCTCTACGTACCATTTATGATATGTAAACTAAATTTGTGAATCAACATGTATATAAAAATGTTGGCTGATGATGAGCAGTATAAGCTGTAACCTAGTACTTTTTTTTCTTCTTGGTGCTTGTTTCTTGATTATCGCACATGGTTGAAGGTGCTGATTTTTTAGATTATTATATGCAAAAGTTATTTGAATAAAACATTATTCTACCTGTATTTAGAGATGGGCATTTTTGATATCTGATATATGATCAGATAATGTTTACAAGGTAAAGATAGAAGTTAATGAGATCATTGACAGACTTATTGTGTAGTTTGAAAATCCACTTGTGTATAAAGTTAGAAAGTTTGTATTGCTTTTATAGTGTAAAATTAAATAAAAAATATAATGATACTAGAAAAGCTAAAGAAGAAGTCATGCTAAAAAGACATACTTATATCATGAGGAGTATATCATTTAATATATATCATATGTATTTTCTCTCTTTTTCTTTTTGTCTAGGTGTGAATTTTTTATATGAAAAGGATTTTTCATAAGAAGTAATTACAGTAATAAGATATTATTATTTAGATTGAATTTGTTGAAAACCTATCTATCTATACTTCTATAATAATATTATATATTGAGTAATGTTATATTCGCCTAATTAGACGTATGCCTAATTTAGCCTAACCATACAGATTTTGACACATGTATTCCACTTATTCTCTCTCCTAATCTCATCCAATCATTTTCTCATCTACCAATCACATCTTTAAGCATATATGCCTAATTAGACATATATATCATTTTTCTTATATATTATATATTTTATCTAATTAATTTACATATACTATACAGAAATAAGAAGTCAATTCAAAATCTATATTAATTCTTCTTTTCAACCTACAATTATAATTTTATTTCATTTGAACTTTAAATGCTAATTAAGTTCAATCATACAACAACTTTTTATATATATATATATATTACCAAATCATTGTCATAAGAATGATGTTGTTTATCTATCAATGAATGTTAGATATTTGTTATTATATAATAGATAGTGTTAATGTTAATACATGTTAATATACGAATCTAAAACCTTAACTTACGCATTTTAAAGGCTAACTTCACATTTTAATAAATTCTTCACGTAACACGGTAATACGCAATCGCTGATACCTCTCATGACATTACCCTTAACGAGTCAAAATGATACCCTCGTAAGTCAAAAAAAAAATCAAATAGTTAAAATCGATCCATCCAAATAGTGATTTCGGTCGTCGATTCGGTTCAGATTCAAAATTTGTTTAAATGGATTGGATTAATATTTTAAGAACCAAAATCCAAATAAATTCATGTAACTGGATCAGATTTAAACCGATCCAAACTAACATGACACTCAGATAATATTACAAAATGACGAACAATTAATCTTTTTGTGTGTCATTAATCTTTTCTTACCGAATGCTGATTACTTTTTTTTCTAATCTTGCAAATGCTCTAATACTGAAGTATTTAGGCCCATTAGCAGCCCAAGAACAGGCCACTATGAGAAGACGTTTTAAACAGAAAATACGTACACTTTGAATAGCAAATATTAAATCTGTGTGAACTCAAGAATCATTTAAAAAAATATATATTTCAATAAAGTTATTATATTAATTTATATGGCTATGTTTCATAATTAACTTACGATGATGATCAATCAACATATAATAAGAACACCTTTGAATAAATTAAATATTTTTTTTACGGTTTTTGTTTGTAATAATAATGCAAAAGTCAATAAAGTTTTTGCTTGTTGTCACAACGTGGTTTTAAAAGCGATGTTTATCAAGAGAAATGATAGAATCGTATAATGAAGTGGACTAACAGGATGAAGTAAGAAAAATATGAAAAAGAAAATAATTTTAAATGGTTGGTTCACATCAATTGACACATCATTTTGTGTATTTTATTTTATAGAATTTATGTAGATGTAACATTGCTCATTATCAATAAAATTAACAGATGGTATTAAAACAAAGATGGTTGCGTTATTGAAATAAAGATACTTCTCGTGACCGTTAAATGTCATCATGATAGAGTATTTAAAAATTAAAGTTTCCAAACCAATTAATTTCAACGAAAATCAAGCTCAAGCGTTTTCGTAACCGATTTAATAATATTTGCATTTAATTTTACATATTTGACTTTAGTGTAAAGCATAGGAGTACTAAATTTGTTAAATTGAGGCCAGAAAATTTGAGTTCGTTCAAAAATAAGATAAATTGTATTTTATATCCATCAGATAGATAAGATGATTTTGAAATTGTTTGCTTAATGAAGATTAAAATATTACTAGTATTATTATCTTAATCTTTTTATAGAAAATAAAGGGTCCTTTTCAAAAGATACTCTTTAGGTACATTATTGCATTTGATTGATTAATTAAATGTTTGATAAAATTGATATAAGTGTTTAATTGTATATGTTTTAATGTATATTTTATATTTACTTGATTACTTATTTTGGATATTTATTATAAACTTTGTACTTTATTCATATTTGTATAATTATAACTTTAGGAGTCGAATTATTAAAAACAAAGATATTCAAAGGTTGAAATGCAAATTCAGAAGAATATCGGCCAAATACTTGCCGACTTATATCTTGCACTCGACAAGCATAAGATAAACATATCTCAGAGTTAGAGTTACAGTTAATATCTGAAGACTTTATGAAGAAGATTTATCTCTTATTTTCATATAGAGATAATAGTTGATAGAAACTAAAGACTATCTTATATATAATCAATAAGAAAAGCAGAGACACTAAAAGATAGATAGAAGATTAGATTTGGACTCCAACTCGTCAAGCTTATCATAGAACTCGTCGAGCTTAACTCAACAGTCTTCTATCTATAAATAAAAGTTATTGTATTCATTTAAAATATAGCTGATACTTGTTGTAGTTTAGTTTTATATAAGTTTTTCATTATTATTCTCTAGCATTCACAAGCATTGTAAAAACGATACGGAACAATTAGTCATTTGATTGAAGAAGTGATATTATAGTTTGCAAGTCTCTTGTTTTCTATTTATGAAATCTTCATATTGTGCAACTAGTTTGTCAATGAATTAGTTATAATATTCTATGTAGATTACTTATTTGTATTGGAACAATGAAATATATTTTGTTCAACGATTTATGTTATGAGATTTCTCAATATCACTTTTAAAAGCATCTAGTATTATATAATGACACAAAAATTTTAATGTTTTTATTGGCAAACGATCCCATGAATCCCCCACCGGTAGAAGATGGATCGGTGATTTGAAAAATTAGTTGTTCCAAAGTTTAGTTGAATGAATTCTTGTTTTTAGACTAGAACTCGACGAAATCTGTCAAAAACTCGTCAAGTTATATGTCTGAATTATTATATGTTTAGATTTAATATTGTTTTGATTATGCATTTTTTGTTAATTAATTACTAATAAATCTTTATTCATATCAATTGTTTTAAAATGTATGTTTACTCGCATATAAGTTAATTAAATAATATAATGATAATTGTCTTGTACCTTTGACATCCTTATATCAAGTCATTTGGTTATTGCATCATGATTTAATTCTTGTTTTTACAAAACTGTTCCATGAAAAGTAATTATATCTATACATATGCCTTATATGAATTATATCTTTTGTTGGTTGTGCCATTTTACTACTTTATTAGTTAGAGATTTTTTTATTATTAGATTCCTAATGATTTGTTATCAACTGGTCACATCTTAAAAATTATGGGACTATCTTGGTTAATTTGATATACTATATTATACATAATGATATATATTTTTCTTTTTATTTTTTCCTCCCATTTTTGGGATGAAAATGAGGAAACCTTTTCCTTCCTTCCATTTCTTTCTTACATAAAAACGCAAATAAATAAATTATCTTCCATCCTCTTCTCTTCAATTCCAATTAGTTTTAAACTCAGAACATAGTAGAAAAGGAAGAAACATTTTCCTTCCTTCTATTTCGTTCTTACTTAAAAACAAAAATAATAAGTCAATGGTTCTAACATATATATTATAACATAATATAGTACATTGAATCGATGCATGTAAGATACTCAAGCTAGATATAAATGTAACACCCAGTGTTTTTTTATATTTTTTATTTTTTTTTATTTTTTATAAATAACACTTTTCGTATATATATATATATATAAACATTACATTGTTTATAAACTTTACAAACACAAGTTTCCTCTTTTGAAATTACTCCCCCAATATTCGAGCATGATTCAACGGGAGTAAACACTTACTACCAGGAGCAGCAAGCACACCACTATTCGCGTTGCGGCTCCTTCCCAAGACCTTCCTTACTCTTACTCGACCCACCTGTATTATCAGCAATAACAAAAATGGATAAGCACATCGGCTTAGTAAGCAATAGAATCACGTCAACAATATAAGATAGCATTTTAATAAACACTTTAATCACACATAAATCACTTCGCCTCTTTTGGAGTTCACAATTACACTGATGGGCCATTTATGATCACTCAGCATAAAGAGGGCCGATAATCACACTACTGGACCATTTATGATCACTCAGCATAAAGAGGGCTCAATAACAACACGGCTAGACCATTTATGATCACTCAACATAAAGAGGGCTCAATAACAACACGGCTATTGCTGAACACAATATACTTCTCAAATACTTCTGCTGACAATACAATACACTCAAGTACTCCTGCTGATAAACACAGTACACTCAAGTACTCCTGCAATTAATGGATATTCTCAATCAATTAATTAATATCCTTCTATTACTTACCACACATAACATAATTAACTCTTTTATAAACATAGCGACACAACCACTGTGTCGCACCATAAGCTCATGCGACACTACCACTGTGTCGCATAACAACATCCTGCGACACAAGTACTGTGTCGCAAAACTCAACATTGCCGCCTTAAGCGACACAACCATCTGTGTCGCAGAACATTTATGCGACACAACTTGCGACACACCCCTTGTGTCGCAATGAAGAACAGCCAGACCCCAAATTCGAAATTCTCAAATTCAGACATGAAATACACGAATTGATTCATTCCAATCCGTCCAATACACTCAATAACACTTACAACACATAATAATCAAAGTCTTACCTCAATTTCACGATTGAATTGCTCAATCTTTGCTTTGAAACTTGATTTTATCACTTTCTCTCTCTATAACTCGTTTCTCTCTCTCTCTCTAAACGATTTCAGAAGTTTTAATAATAGTCTGGAAGGTTTATATAACACCCCCTAAATTAACTCAGGGTTAAAATAGTAATTTGACTCGGAAGCGATGGATAAAATAATATTATATATTATATTACAGAAAAGACCATAAAATTTCGCTAATTTATAACATTTAACTATTTCCGAAACAAAACACTTATAATTGTTATACAAATCCACATACATGTTAATTAACAAAACATTCATAAATATATCAGAGTTATGGCACGTGTCAAACATTCTTCAAAACCACCTTCCTGCCCAACCCACAAAAGACATGCATAACCTGCAGGAAGGGAAATGGTGGGATTAGCACAAAGCTAAGTGAATGAATTTACAACTAACAATTCAACTTAGCTTAATAATCTGATTACACTAAGCACAATAAACACATAAACTCAAGAGGATCGGCGGTTACTGAGGAACCCTACAGCCGCGGTGGCCCACAGTAACACTTACCACAATCTGTAAAGGCCCATACAGAATAGGCCGATAACTTGGCACTACAACACCACAACACACTTTCCAGCGACAACACATGTATCTGGAACGTGTGTTGAACACAGTAGTAGCCAAGTCCAATCGCAATTGACCTCTGAATAACACAGATGCCCGAAGGCCACATATGCATAACAAGCAGATATATTCAATCGTAACTCAGACTAAATAGTCAATCAAGGTTTACGTTACTTGTTGTAATCACACCATTACAACTAACTCAAATTATGAGTTGCAGATCCACTCACCTGACTGCTACTGTCCGCCTCTCAGAATTCTAATATTACTGAGTCTTTGTCTGATCTGAGAATACAACAGATAATGAGTTAGTAACTCACCTTGAAATCGTATAACATATTTCAATGTATTTTATCCAGATAATAAACATTTATCAAGTTTAAATCATCATAATAGCACATTCTTACAAGCAGGTAATTCCCTGAAGTCTAAGGAAATAAGAGTTCAACCTGGAATGAAACTCGAAAATCCCGGAACGTCATTTAAAAACTGAAAAATGCCATTTTGAAGCCCAAGACGACCCCGAAAGGCCAAAAACTGACTGGGCTATGGGACATAGTCTCGATTACTTGGTCGATTTCGAGTGACCATGCGAATTTCATCAAAATCTAATTTTTAGTAAGATTTTCACAAAACTTAGTAACACTTACGCATTTTCAAAATCAGCACCCTAGCGACATTGCAATATCGCCACTAGCGACATTGCAATATCGCCACTAGCGACATTGCATAGCGATATTACTCGCGATATTGGGTAGCGATATTGGAGGGCGATATTGCAATATCGCTAAACCAGTTCATCCTGCGAACTGGGCAGAAACAGTTCGGTTTTCACCAAAAAATTTCACCAAAAATCGATTCTAAGCTGTTTTTACCAAACAAACACTTCAACACATCATAAACACATGAACAAACATCTGAAACACCTCAATTTAACATATAAACACATAATCAACTAATAATCAACTAATTTTCTATTTTTAGTAAAAACCCAAAAAAAACGAATTAAAACTTACATTTAACTCGATTAAATCCACAGGAACGAGTTGTAAACTTGTTATTTACTGAATTCCAAGCTAAACAACTAAATTTTAAGGTGATTTGGACTTGATTTGGGCTTTAATTGAAAGTGTGTGTGTTCTTGGTGTTTTAGTGTGTGTTTAGAGAAAGAAATGGGAAGGAAAGAAAGTGATGTAAATTTCCAGATTTTTTTTTTTTGGTTTATATATTTATGAATTACATGTACTACAATGTATTATTATCATTAATCTAGCACACGATGGTATAAATTCTAATACGTAAACTTATCCATATGTAAAACTAAAAATATCATAATTCTCATTTAATTATTCCTAACAATAATCAATTTAAACATTTCGTGTAAAATAAATCAAGTAAATAAAGTAACATTAAGTATTAAATTTACCAAAATGTACTAGGTCGTTGGGAGGATGTTACAGTTTAAGCAACGTTTTCGTTTATATAATACACAATTTACACTCAAGTTCCTCAATTAATTTCGATCAGATCCGTTCTGCGACACAATCACTGCGTCGCACTAATATCAACTGCGACACAACCCTTGTGTCGCAAAACATCAAAACTTTAAAATTTTGGGATGTTACAATAAATATTAATTAATTATATATTTCATTAATTATCATATCGATCACTTGTACATGCACATTACAATATATCATATATAGTATACAACTAACTAGCCACACATAACCTACGTATAAGTCTCGATTTACTTTTTGTGGTTGGTGTAAACTTGATTCTCACGAGCATTTCCTGCACGTTCATTAGCTCGCTTAATGGTCTTTGCTTTATTAGACTGTGGGGATACAATTGGCTTATTTTCCATCAAGGTCTTGATGTTAGGTTGCTTTTCGAGCTTTGGAGGAGACATTTTTGAGCTACTTTTAAAAACTAAGTGGAACTGAAGAGAAAGGAAGAAAGAAAAAAGAAAAAAAAGAAGAGGAAGGAAGATAAATGATTTATTTTTGTTTTCAATTAACAAGAAAATGGAAGGAAAGAAAAGGTTCCCTCATTCTCATCCCTAAAATGGGAGGAAAGAACTAGAAGAAAAATGTATGTGGAGCTCCAGCTCCTCTTCCTCTTTATCCTAACACTATGTTTTCGAGTTGGTAATATGTTGGAAATGAAAGGAAGTGAAAGGAATTGAAAATAAAGTTGTGTAAGTTCTTTTATGAAAGGAAATGAAAAGAATGAAAACGAATAGAAGGAGGAGTTCCACATACATTTTTCTTCTAATTCTTTCCTCCTATTTTTTGGTTAAAAATGAGGAACTTTTTCCTTCATTCCATTTCCTTCTTACTTAAAAATACAAGTAAATATTTTTTCTTCCTTTCTCTTCTCTTCTTTCTTCATTTTCTTCAATTCCGCTTAGTTTTAAACTTGATAACATAACGGAAAAGGAGGAAACATTTTCCTTATTTAAATCATTTGTGTTTTTAACTAAGAATGAAATGGAAGGAAAGAAAAGGTTCCCTCATTTTCATCTCAAAAATTGGAATAAAGAATTAGAAGAAAAACGTATGGGGAGCTACCCCTCATTTTCTGCACGTTCACTGGCTCGCTCAATAGTCTTTGCTTTATTGGACTGCGGGGATACAGTTGGCTTATTTGCCATTGAGGTCTTGATGTTAGGTTGTTGTTCGGGTTTTGGAGGAGATATTTTTGTGCTAGTTTTAGAACCAAGTGGAATTGAAGAGAAAGGAAAATAGAAGAAAAGCAAAGAATATAAGAAGAAGGAAGCAAAATGATTTATTTATGTCTTTTAAGTAAGAAGGAAATGAAAGGAAAGACAAGGTTCCCTCATTTTCATCTCAAAAATGAGAGGAAAGAATCAGAAGAAAAATGTATGGAAAGCTGCTTCTCCTCCTTTTCCTTTTCATCCCAAAAACTGTAAGTCTAGTTTTTTTAAAGGTCCAGACTAAGCCCGGCCCATCGAGGGCTTTGGAATGGGCCTCCTCCTGGTCTATTTGAAAAGCGTTTTGGCTAAAATATTTAGGATTTGTTTGATAAAATAGTTGTAGGTTGTGGCTGTAAGCTATAGGATGTCAAGTGTAGCTTTAGCTTTTGAGTTTTTCATGGTGAGATTTTGAGAGTTTCATTGGATTCTAAAGTTATAGCTTGTAATAACAAACAAAACTTTTATTTTTACAAAAAAAAATTATTAAAAATTAAAAGTTAAAACTTTAAAAATTTCATATTGAACAGATCATTAATATCGTTATTGCCGTCAACAGCCGAGTCGACTAACTTTGTCCATTTTATCAGTATTCATTAATGATGCAGTCCCATCAAGATAATTGTGTCTGATTATTACTCCATTATTTAGTGCATATATAGTTAATTAGTCAAAAACTCTTGAAAATGTGCGTGGTTCAAGTGTACAACATGCGTATATGGGTCTTGTGTATTTCAGTTTGAACAATAAAAACCAGTTGGGAATTGAACGTGAAGCTAAAACAAAAGGGGTTCACGAAAATACAGGAAGTTCAATTAAAGAATAAAAGGAGTTGATAAAAAAAGAACCTTAATTTTAAAATGAAAGAAGAGCTTTTAAAATTATATGAATCTGAGTTTATATAATCTATTTATTGATGATAACAATGTAAAATAAAAAAGTTATCTGATTCCCTCTCTTTTGTCTTTGGCAAAAGTAAAATAGCAGTCGTTTTCAACAGATCTCAATACCTACACCATCATTATTTATTCATTATATCTTAAAATAAGTAAAAATTCTTTAATGGGTTTCATGAAAGTCGGGATACATAATAGAGATGTCAGGGATAGGGAAGAATTAAACACCGGTGCTCAGTTATTAATTTAATTTTATTATTCACAGATATGCCTTTTCGTTTTAAATAAAACCGATTTTATGTAGCCCTTTCGTATGTATAAATAAACACCCCTTCACATTTGATTACTCACAAAACAAGAAACACAAAAGTTATACAAGACAATGGAGTACCTATTTCTGGTTCTCTCTTCCATTCTTTTCTTCTTCATCCTATTTCATGGCATCAGTCTCCATCGTAATAGAAGAATGCCACCGGGCCCTGCGGGACTCCCCATCATCGGAAACCTACTAGACCTCGGTCCAAAACCACACGAGTCCCTAGCCAAACTTTCCAGGAAACACGGTCCATTTATGACCATCCGATTGGGAAGCATCACAAGCGTGGTAGCATCCACGCCAGATGCTGCCCGAGAAATCCTCCAACGCAATGACGAGTCATGTTCCGGACGTAATGTCCCGGACGCTGTCACTGCGTTGGATAGTCATGATGTGGCAGTACTATGGATTTCAACCAATGAAGAATGGCGTGCAATTAGAAAAGCCCTCAACACGTACCTAACCCACCAACATAAACTCGACACACTTTGCGACCTTCGCGAGAATGTTGTGGATGGGATGTTGGGTTTCCTTCAAGAATCTGGGCGGAAGAATGCAAACGTGGACATAGGAAAGTTGGCATTCGCAGTGGCACTTAACCAAATGTCAAACACATGTCTTTCACAAAACGTGACAAGTTACGAGTCTGATGATATTGGAGGGTTTAAGACGGCAGTAAAGACATTGATGGAGGTGGATGGGAAGTTTAACATAGCGGATATATTTCCGGTGTTGAAGCCGCTGGACCCACAAAACATACGGCGACAAGCGAAGGCGGCTTATGATTGGTTCAATAAGGTGACAGAAGGTTTCATTAGTGAGAGGCTAAAACATCGAGAGTCAAAGCTTCCGAGATTTGACGATATGTTGGATTCATTGTTGGATTGTAGTGATGAGAAGGAAACCAACTTCAGTCTCATACACATCAAAACTTTGCTTGTGGTATAAAATAGCTACTAAAATTCTTACTATTTACATATATTTTTACAATTAGTGTTAAAGCGGTTTATGTTAATATCAGATATCGAATAACAATACTTTGTTGAATAACAGGATTTGTTTCTAGCTGGAACCGAAACGAGCTCAAACACAACAGAATGGGCAATGACCGAGCTATTACTTAACCCTGAAATGTTTTCAAAAGTCCGCAAAGAAGTCTCGACGATAGTGGAAAAAGATGGAAAAATTCAAGAAGCAAAAATCCTCGACTTGCCTTATTTGAATGCCGTCATCAAAGAAACAATGCGACTTCATTTATCCGTGCCTTTATTAGTGCCTCACAAAACAGAGACCGAAGTTAAACTCAGTAAATATATTGTACCAAAAAATACACAAATACTAGTGAACGCATGGGCCATTGCACGTGACCCGAAATATTGGGACAACCCGTTGATGTTCAACCCGGATAGGTTTTTGGGAAATGAGGTGGACTATAAGGGCCAACATTTCGAGTTTATACCATTTGGGTCAGGTAGAAGGATGTGTCCTGGAATACCGTTGGCTCATCGGGTTGTGAGTTTAATGGTGGCATCGTTTGTGTATCATTTTGATTGGAAACTTCCTCATGCTAGAGAAGAAATGGACATGAACGATATTTTCGGCCTTACATTACTCAGGGCAACACCACTTATAGCTACTCCGGTACCGGTCATAAGTGATTAGATTAGTTAAAAGAGCAAGTATCGTTGTTCATAATTGTTGAAAACATTGCTATTATATATATGTTTAGAGTTTGTAAGGTTTGAACGCTCAGATGCGTGTAATAGTATTGCATTTTACCTATTAGTTGTTGACAATTTATTTAGTCTACTGTAGATAACTAAATGCAACAACATGCATGTTAAATGCTAAAAGCAAATAATAACTTGTATTAAATCAACGTCTGTTTGGAAATTATAACAACTAATTACAGCTAATTTCAGAAGAGATTTTAATCTATATAGATGATGGGCTGATGGATTATTGGATTATTTTTAAATAAATTTCACGAATGGTCCTCTGAATTATGCGTATTCAAGAAAAATCGTCTCTAAATATATTTTTTCCCGTTATTTTTTATAAAAATTTTATTCGTTTCACTAAAATAACCTTATCATTTCATTTTTAAATTTATTTATAGTTAACGGTATTTTAATCAATTTAATAGGAAAATAGATTATTTGTAAGACAGAAGTAAACTATTTAAAGTAATTGCGTGAAAAAATATACACACATAAAAATAGCAATTTAAAACCCTGCAAATCTTTTCTTTGTTTTTCGACGGCTGCAAACGAAACCAACAATTAAAGCCCTTTCTTGTATGCGATAAAAAAAGGCTTGTTTTTCGTTTCATTAAATAGTCGACAGTGATTATTATTTATTATTACTTACTTAATAGAAGTAACATTTCATTTGTGATTTTTGAATTGTTTATATGTAAATTAATTTTAAAAGTATTCTATCCTGAATACTAGTTTCTATGCTTTCGAATTCCTTGCTTGTTAAAGTTATATCTAACTTCATCTTTATTTAATGATATGGTTAATCTATTAAATTCAATTAATCCGTTGAAAATCTTTTACACTATTATATCAAATTATTTATGATGCGTTCTTGATAATAGTTATATAATTAAAATCGTTTTAAAAATAATCTTTATATAATACCGAAATACTGAGTCCTATTTAATTGTTATATTGAATACAATTGTGGTGTTAAGAACAGTCGGACAATGAATGGCTTTATTACGTTATTCATTCACCCAGGAATGGTCATATTCAAAGAAGAGTCGTTGTTCTCATAATTAGCCAGTGTTAAGAGTTGAACAAGATTATGTTGATCAGAATCACCATGACCTAGTTCCTGATGACATGCTAATCAATAAGTAAGGAACCTACTGTATACACCATAAGAAATTAATAAATATATACATATATACTCTAACAAACGTTTCTGTTACACTAAACCTAACACGCATCATCCTATAGTCTAGCTAATGAAATCACAACAAACACCGATTATCCATCCTTTGATTTTATATTACCTTTTATTTTCTTTACTTTGTTAGTATAAATACAAAACAAATCTCCATACCTTTTATAAACCCCTCACTAGCTATAACTCAATCATCTAAAACTTTTCAGTTTCAAATTCTGTTAGTTTTAAAGAACAACCTTAGGTTATATCTACCACTAATTAGCTCCTAGGCCAAGTAGTATTATATAATTTAGGCCCCAGCTATTACAAATTATAAAACACACACACTAATTCACGGCCGTCATGTCACCGTCCGGCACCCCTAACCGACGACGTCTCGCCGAGACAGACAGACCGTCGGTCATGCAATGAAAAAACAAGCTAAACAGGAGCTATTTGAAACTGTCAAATCCCTCTGTGCTTGTAAAATGGAGGAAGGTCAGGCAGTTGGTTCTCACGTCTTGAAAATGAATAGCTACTTCAACCAGCTTCAAATGTTTGGTTCTCCCATAGGCATATACATAGCCGTGATGTTGATTCTAAACTCTCTGTCAAAATCATATGACCAATTCATTATGAACATTAATATGTAAGGATAGGTGAAATCTATCTCAGAGTTGCACCATATGCTTAAAACCGTTGAGAAGAACATTCCAACAAAGACCCCAACTGTTTTAATGATAAAGGAAGGAGGTCTTAAAAAGAAATGACATACTAAGTGAAAGGGCAAAGGTAAGAACGTTGTTTGTGAAATTGCGCCTCAACTTAAGAAAAACCATAAATCAACAAACGATTATGACTGTCACCATTGTTTCCAAAGAGGTGATTGGAGGAGGAACTATCATGTCTACCTAGCTGATTTGAGGAAGGGCAAAGTTGGCAAGTCCAGCAAATCAGGTATTTATATGATATAGATATATACTTTTTCATATAATGCTGGGTACTTTATACTGGTTGTGAAACTCACATTTGTAATAATGTGCAAGAACTGAGAAGAAGTAGGAAGTTGAATAAAGGCGATTTAGATCTACACGTTGGCAATAGAGCACGAGTTGTTGTTGAAGCCATCAAAAGCTACGAGCTTATTTTGCCAAGTAGTCTTGTTTTAATTTTAGACAATTGTTGTTTTACGCCTAGTATTACTAAGAGGATTATTTTAGTTTTACTTTTGAGAGATACTGGTTTTAAACCTATCTTTTCATATTATAACATTTCAGTTTACAAAGATAACTTGTTTTATTTTGATCTTATTCCTCGTGATGATATGCATGAAATTGTTAATGCACAATTCAAACGGCAGTTCTATATATACTTGTAATACTAAGCGATTTAAGCCAAACTTAAATAATCATATATATTGCATTGTCATCTTGGTCACATAAATAAGAAACGTATATCAAAATTCAATCTAATGGACTTTTGGAATCAACTGGTTCCGAGTCGTTTGATGTATGCAAGTCCTGTTTATGTGGAAAGATGACTAAGGCTCCTTTCACCGTTCACTGTAAAAGAATCAAAGAAGTAGAAAATTATATGTCAACTTGTTCGGTCACATACAAAATATATTGAGACACGAATTTATAGTATATGTTTAATATATTATTTCAGCTCTGTAATGAATAAACGATTAATTTTAATTTTATAATTAATCAAATAAGTTTAATAAAATTTGATAGTGATCTAATTAATTTATTGATTAAGTAATTAATACTTGTGTTTATCAAATGACTTGTTGTCCGTCATGATTTGTTGGCGTAAGCCACGTTCACAAAGATAATATATATATTTATTATATATAATATATACATATTATATTATTGGTTTGTGAAAATATACACACAAAAATAGCAATATAAAAGCCTGCGAATATTTTCTTTGTTTCTCGATGGCTGCAAATAGCAAACGAAACCAACAATTAAAACCCTTTCTTGTATGCGACCAAAAAGGTTGCTTTTTGTTTTATTAAATATCAATTAATTATGATTATTTAATTCTATTTGTTTGATTGAATTTAATAATATATGGAAACTATTATTATTATTATTACTTAATATTAAAATGAAAATGTTGAACTTGATTTAATTGTTTTTATCTATATTTGTGAGCTTAATTACAACGCTAAAGGTTATAGTTAGCAAAGTTAATTTTTAATTGATAGTAGTGATAATTTGTTACTAGTTGATATATATATTGTAACCAAATATTTGGGGAATTGAAAGCCGCGATTCGTGAATATGGGTCGGTCTATCAGATCCATTTGTATCCCCAAAAACATTTTAATAAGGATTATGACCGGATTGATGGAATCATATTATTATCTACAGATCTACCTTCTTTTTTTACTGGTATGCACGTATAACCATAAAAAGTATTAAACCACACTAACTCTCTATTTACAGTGACTTGCAAATTAATCTTATTTTGTAGATTTGATCCGTAATATCTTTTTTTATACTCCTAACATACGGCGTTTTAGCATACGTAATCCATTTAATTTGTGGACCGATAAATTTTGCTAATTAATATAGCTGAATGTTACTCTGCATTTCTTAATATTTGTGTATGTGATATACAAGAGTTAAGTGCCGATTGATTTTTACTTTACAGACCTTATTAGCTTTGATATTTTCAGACAGTTTATTTTTCTGAAGACATAAGATAAAATAAGACATTTATTAGTCTGTTAATGAAAAGACCTAGAATAGTGCTTTATTTGTCTGCGGGCAGGCTAAGTATAACAAGTAATTCGTATGGTTGACTTTGCACTCATTTTAGAGTAAATGGTTGGTTAAAGGGTAGCAAACATTTATCGGTTGAAGAGAAGATTGCTATATTTTTGATGATGTTAGGTCACAATCAATGTTATGTACTTCGTTTATTTCAACACTCAAAACAAACAAGCCAACGTTCTTTTTGAAGATTGTTATATTTTTGATGATGTTAGGTCGAAACTAAGAAACGTTATTGAACATTCTTTTGGTGTCTTAAAAGGACGCTTTGCGATATTAACAAAAATGGTTCCTTTTGACTTGGTTACCCAACGCAATGTTACTATTGCAATGTTTGCACTTCATAATTTTATAAAAACAGAGGGTTTGAGTGATGAGCTTTTTTCAAAATATGACCAACCAAACGTGCAACATGATAATGATCTTGGACAAGAAGATGAGGAGGAAGAGGTTGACGATGAAAATGAAAAGGAGGTTCAACCTAACGTTCTTATTTTATATTAGTTCAATAGTATCAATTCTTCGATAAAACTTCAAAATTACATTAATTCAGAACCAGATTGACTTTTGCAGATAAAAAAAAACAAATGGTCTTCTATGTTCAGTTTGCAAACTTTGGGACCACATCTTCTCTTACGACATGGTTATAGACATCAGACATATAACATATGAAAAAACAAACAACATCTATTTAATGAGTACAATAAGTAATTCGTACGAATGAATTTATGATAGCAATGATGTCATTGAATGTAAAATTTTATTGGCTGACGGAGTTTTTATTATTTCTGACTAATATAATTTGTGTTTTTTAATCGGGCCCTTCCAATAGGAAAAAGGAAGCTGAGACAAGAAACTTACTTTGATACCGGGTAAAACTCCCCCCATCTTTGGAATTGAATTTAAAGAGTTAGATTTCGTAGAAACTCTTTTATAATCTGATGTTTATTAAGATTTAGGCTATATGAACATCACCAATATGCTATTTAGACACCATTAGAGTAATCATTATTCTTTTTTTACTCATTTAAATAAAAATTAATAGTTATGTTATCATTTAATTTACCTTTTTATATTATTAATATTATAAATATCACTATAAGTATTATTTAATTATATTTAACAATATATATAACTATTTTAAAATATATATGTAATTAGATTTTGTTTAAACTTTCTTCTTTTATACGGAGTAAAAAAGTAAGTTTCATTAAAACTTTGAATTTTTTACCTTTTTGATTTATAAGAGTTCAAATAAGAGTTCAGGTTATTCGGTTGAGTTTCGATTTACTTAAATAAGATTTAGATTGTTGAGATAAATTAATTATCCAAATACTAATTTAAAACATTTTAATTATTTATATAGGATTATTGGATAAATGAATTTGTGTTTGAGGTATTTAGATTGAGTTATACAAGTAACTAGAGTTATGTGAGTTATTAGGATTAGATTATCAAAATTAAGTATTAGCAAGTGATGTTTATTCGGGTGAGTCTCAATCAAAAATATTTGGAACTAAAGGCGAATCATTAATCTGATATCGTAGTTGATTTCACTCAAAAATAAACCGAATCCAAATAATACGATTCAAATAATCCAGAAAACAGATAGATCAATTATTATTTGGCCAAATCAAATAATGGACACCCAGAGTCACTCTGATAATCACATTTCTCACTACTTTTAATAAAATAATATAGAGCAATTATTTTAGATAGTATATATATCAATGCCCTTTATTAATGCTAAACGACGATGATACAAGAGGAAAACAGTCTGTATTTGACTAACTAGTAGCCAACTTGGGTGTATACGATACAAGAGTGAAGACATTCGTCATTAATTAATTACTCGATATTGTCAGTTTCTTTTTCGATTAATTATTATCATTACTTCGATTTGTATAATTAATAATGAGTATGACTATATTGCAAATTTATTACATAAACTCAGAGTATAATAATATCTGAACTTAACTTAGCGTTTATAAATCATTATAACAACGAATTTTATATATATATATATATATATATAAGTCACCAGGATCTTTTCTAGATTTTTTGCAAATATGTTGGTAGTGACTACGACAGAAAACGATTGTTCAATTTTGGATTATGGCAATAATGGATCGTGGATTTTAGTTAATAATAAGATAATCGTAATTGTTAGTTCTTCCGTTGTTCTTATTTGACTATTTCTTTTTCTTTATCCTTTTTTCTTTTACAAAGGTGAATGATGAAGTTTATATGAACTTAAAGTGATGTGATATTATTTGTTTCAACGCATTAACATGTCTATATGGGAAGTATGACGAGAAGAACATAAAATTTGTTGGTATTCATTTAACATGTCTAAACATTTATTAAATATATTCGATGAATATTAAGTCAATAATAATATTCATTAAACTTGTTTAATGAATGAACATTAATTGAAACTTTTTTGCTTCTTTTGAAAAACATAATTTCTTACAGATCATTCCTCTGCAAAATATGAATGGTTCATGTATATTTAGAACAAATTCAAAATCTAAAATGTAATAATTAATCAACACCCAGCAACGTATATCTATTATGATGTCAACAACATACTTATTATCTACACCTATATATATTAACAATAATTCAATGGATTTGAATTAAATCTACATTATTGTGGATTTATGCTCATACAAGTGGTCAGACAGTCCTAAGTAAGATTGTGGGCCGAAACATATACAGATATAAGATGTAGGGTCAAATGCGATAATGGGCCGACCTATAAATATAAGTGGCGAAATACATTTATTGAATTAGTCAGATAGTAATTGGTTAGAATTTAGAAGTTTTAAGGACAGATGACACATATATGGGGAGACTGCAACTTGGTGAGTGGCTAGAAGATGTAATTTCACCCATCATTTGTGGACAAAGATGGTCATGGAAGAAACCAAAAGTTATTATATGTGTGCATCACCCATGTTGGGCACTTGAGGTATGTGCTCACTGTTTGTGATCATTTGGATTTTTTTTACTGAAATATATAAATTAAGAACCTTGAATTAAATCACATAAGAAAGTAATGTTATTTGCAAACTTATTCTAAAACTAGTTAAGAGAACTTATAAAAGCTATATATATATATATATATATATAACAAATCCCCATAAGTTAACCAACAAATAAGCTATTTAAGTTTGCTTTGTACTTTAAACTTCATACATCCAAACACTTCCTAAACCATTGATTTTTTCAATGGTCGACTTCCCATCAACGACTTTTTGATGAAGAATGGAGATGCTTATTCTTACAAACTTATGGCTATAAACGGTTGTTACAAGTGTATGATTCCTTGGAACCAGTGTTGTTGCGCGAGTGTAAAATTAGCAGTGTATGACAAAATTTAGTAGCGTACAAATTCATCCCCCATAATGAAAATAATGGCAATAAACGCAGACACAAGCAGTAAATTCTGACTTAGATATTACTATTTACTGCATCACTATCACATTATGTGATTGTGGAGATAAAGATATTACACCGCCGAACACAAACGCCCAAAAATTGTTAAAAGGAAAATATGTATTCAAATAATATGTATTCAAATTTCAAACTAACGATTCTGTACTCTTCATATTCAATGATTGTAAATACAAAACAAGATATATATTTTACTATAATATATATGAAGCTATCATCCATATGCTTTTTACACTGATCATGACACTATAATTCTTATTCAGATGCGACAAGATAACTATAGAACACTACTCTTCATATCAAAGTAGGCTTACCAGGTGTTACAGGTTAATTAATGCAACTTTTGAAAGATGAAAAACTTCGGTGTCTTAAATTCGTGCAAAGATCCTATTCAAGCCGACCAATCTGCCCTTATTCCAAGATCCTGCACCAGATTTTCCATGCTTGCGATCTCCTTTGGGTGATCTACTGATTGTAGCTTGAGAAGATAGATAAGATAAAGACTGTACCCAAGAAACGAGCGCTGGTTTCCGTGTAACATCATCTGAATCAGCCACTTGAGCATATAAGTCGTTTAGAACCATGTTTTGACCATCTTCAGGCAGTTGCACAACAAGCTGTGCTAACAGCTTCATCAAACTTGGCAATACCTGATAAAATCAATATGTAATACAGAATCTAAGACTTTAGCCCAAAATGCACCTTACCCTCTTCTCCTAATAACTAAGAAGGGGCTCACTATACCATTCAAGTATTTAACATTCAACAAATCATTTAAGTTTATACAGTTAAATTGAAATTCATAACTACATTAAGCCTCATGGATATAGGACATACAAAAACTTCATCGTTTGTACTAACTAGAAGTGGAAAGAGCGGGGCGGGTAATGGGTCAAAATGGACGGGAGTTAAAACAGGTCTTTTATCATACAGGTCCTAATGGGTTGACCCATGAGCATTTTTTGTCCATTTCCTACAATTTTTATATATAGTGAATGACTTACGTATGTTTAATAATTATGTTATGACAACAATAATATAATATTTTATAATATTGCCCCTAAATTAGGGAGACTTACTTTTTTTCCCCTCAAAATATCATATATACCCAAATACAAGTTTTTAATGCATTAATGTACCATGATTTTAATCCATGTTTGGGTATATACGATATTTGTCAAATTCTGTAGGGGGAAATATGTAATTGCCCCCATTAAATTAAAACGATTTAGGAAGAGCTGTAAACATTGTAACTACACTTTTGGAAAACTTTAAACTTGTTTCTCCCGTTCAACTTCAGCTCAAATTTTTGGGCTTGACACGTTAGGGTCAATCATAACCAAATTGACCCATATATAAGTAAATTGGTTGAAATTGCCACCTCTAGTATAAAAAAAGTTAGCCTCGGAAGGGAAGTTGAAAAGGGAGTTATTTTGACCATAGAAGTCGAATTTGCAAATAATAGATATCTCTGCATAGCTACCTGTATATCAACTAGAGAGAGAAGTCGAAGTAATAAATCCAGAAGTTTTTTGCGTGTCTCTAACTCGTCATGTAGATCGTTCCATGAACCGGGCTCCGTGGGGACTTCACTGCAGAGGCTACTAGCTTTCTCAGTGAGAGAATGAACACAATAAAATATAGAAGGACTTCCAGCAGGAAGATACCAAACCAATGCAGCAACTCCAGAAGCCATACCTTCAAATGGGGTTACGCCGGGGTATCCCTACAATTTTCATATTATTAACGGAAAAAAGAAAAAATTAAGAGGGGTATATGGTTCTAGTGGGTGTTTGGATGTGCGTTAAAGAGATTATATGATGTATATTATCGGAATCAGATAATCAGTTGTGATAAAACAGTCTGTAAGGATATCGGTGTGGAGGTTCTACTGCTGTTTGATAAAACAATCAGAAAATCAGGTGTTTGGAGTTTTTGGCAAATACCTCCAACGATCTCTGCATGTAGTAGTAAACGAGTGGCTCTTTCAGTGAAACTCTTTCTTCATCACCATCGTTCCCGGAAGAGATGAAAGCCACAAATGTCGAATATGAGGCTCGAGTCACTTTCCCATTTGGATGTCCCATGTATCTAGCATATGTTAAGTAGTATGTCTATGTATAATTATCATTTTTCATATATGAACTACAGAATGATAACTTCTCATTTTATCAAAGTTAAATTTACAGGATACAAAAATAGGATGGGGGCCACGGTCTTTCTAAACACCGCAGCTGGTATGCGTTCTGCACAGGCGAGAATCAAGCGCAAATAAAATAAGATTCTAGAAATTTGCATTTCGTCTTTAGACCACGTAAACTCCATATTGTTAGAATACACTGCAAGCCAAAAAAAAGTTATAATAAGTACTTAAGAATCACAGAACAAAATATGCTTGTATTCTAAAGGGCTAATTGCATAAAAAAACTTTGGCCAAGTTCCTGTTCAGGTAACCAACTTTTTAAGGTCAAAACTCAAAATAACCATAAAAGCTTCGTAAACGTTTATTAAAGGCTTACAAAAAATAGATTTTAGAGTAATCTGAACTGGTTACCAGGTCAAAAAACTTCAACCACGTCAACTTATTCTGATGGACACCTAAAAACTGCTTATCTAAGGTAAAATAGAATTATTGGGGTAAAAGAAATGGTTACTTGAAATAGAAGTTTGACCAAAGTTGGGTACCTCTTTGTATGTAATTTGCTACTCTAAACATGTAATACCATGAACTTTTGCCAAGTCACCATATGAAGGGATGGATTCGATAAAAGAGACACAAGCTGTCTCATCTTCTTGCACACTTCCTGCAACCGCCCTAATTGTATCCATACATCTTGATAACCGCATCCGTCGAAAATACTCCAAACATGAAAACGAAACTAATATCTTTACTGATGTATCCAGCTGAATTTCTCTAGGAAAAGCAGGGACTAATTTCTGTTTAGTGACAGCCAAAGCAAAGAAGACAACCATAAAAAATGCAGATTCTGTTATTTTTTCTAAATCCTGAATCAACTCTTTGTCTTTCCCTTGAAGCATCAAAGCCACCTGGCGATGCAAAATGTAAACATCTTGACAGAAATCCCATATAAGATTCTCCACTTTACTCCTAATACCTTCATTGGCTTCGGCATATTGTTTGCAAAATACACCCGTTATCACTCCTGCCTCCTTAAAAATTACATTACACACATGCTCTTTAACTTCACGAATCCCACTGTTACTAGAATTAACATAAACCCCAAGAATCTTTGCATAAAAATGCCTTAGGGGAAAGATTTCAGTCAATATGGCTGAAGCAAGGCATAGAAGAAGAGAATCCCTAGAAGTGGTGCTGTGTTCTCTAGGGATTCATTTCTGGAGATGAAGTCACCAGCAACAATTTCAAGCTGTTTCTCAGCAGAACTTCTTAATTGCAGGAGACCGGTAGATATTGACCTATTAGAGGCCCTCAAGGCTCCTGCTGCACCCATGACGATTGCAAACGATGCATAACCTGTCTTGGGAGCTTCTAGAATCTCTCGTGTGAAAGTGCTACTTTACAAGATCATCAAACAATGAAACCAACTTGTATTCTTCCTCCAATAATTTACAAAACAGCTCCAAGCATTGAGTTCTTGTTTCTTCAGATATGGAGGGCACGAAAGTAAAAGCACCAAGGAGAAGAATCTCTTCAGTAAAGAACAAAGCGCTCTTATTGGTGACACCTTGCGATGAAAATAGTTGAAAGAGGAGATTTATAGAAGAATCAATAAGTACAGGAGATGGCTTAGATGATTTTCTAACCCATATATATAACAGCCTGAGAAAAAGAGGATATGATTCAGAAGGTAGGGATAGGTCTGTTGCTGATAGAATAGAAAAGATAAGCTTAACTTGTGGATCGGCAACATAAAGAGAAATTCCAGAACTTAGCAGTGTTAGTAAAGATTGGAAGTGTTTTTGAGTAAAAGATTTTTGGTGGAGTGATTCCCTAAGATCAGCCCATGCTTGGATGATGGCTCGAGCTGATTGAGGAGTAGAGTTATTATTGCTGATACCATAGCTATTTGTTTTAAGCCATTCTTCAAGAAAGAACGTTTGCACTCGCTTTGCCATTTACCTGCACATACAATATTGTAAAGGTCAATTTGACAACAAATGGTAATAAGCAATAGAAAGATATGACCAGAAGAATGGTTTTGAGTTTTTACATAGTCAAACCTGTATTAGACTATTAGTATAATCACAAGGCAAGAATGGATACCAGACGTTGTTCATTAACTAAATGCAGTTAGGACTGGTAAGATACTAGAAATTGTTTAAAGATTATGTGAAACATTAAAATACAGTGTATCAGAGAACCCAATTCCATTGGTTAGCTTAGAGTTGAAACGGGATAGTTTACTAACTGAAGTAAGCAAGAGGCCAAAGGTTCGCTCAAATTCCATGCTTCTGAACACCGGCTGACAAAAAACAACAGATGTCAAATCACTAACAACGATGAGCCATAGTACGAGGGTTTTCTATATATGTATTCAGTGTTGTAAAAAACGGTCAGGGCAGCCGATTAAACCGGGATTAATCGGGACACAGAGTGGTGGCTCCTCAATTAATCCCCGTTTAATCAGCCGCCCAGGCCGTTTTTAACAACACTGAATACATATATAGAAAACCCTCATGGTATGGCTCATCGTTGCTGGTGATTTGGAATCTGTTGTTTTTTGTCGGCCAGTGTTCGGAAGCATGGAATTTGAGTGAACCCTTGGCCTCTTGCTTACTTCAGTTAGTAAAATATCCCATTTCAACTCTAAGCTAACCAATGGAATTGGGTTTTCTTATACACTGTATTTTTATTTTAATGTTTCACATATTCTTTAAACAATTTCTAGTATCTTACCAGTCCTAACTGCATTTAGTTAATGAACAAACATCTAGTTTCTCAACTTCTGGTATCCATTCTTGCCTTGTGATTATACTAATAATGTATTGTCTCTCAATTGAAGAAAATGTATACAACAATAAAGCTAGAATTCTGTGCTTATATCCTGACCAACAGTCTCATGAAGCAATCAGGCTATTTTGAGATGATAAACTGGAAAAACCTTGGAAAAGCTTGTTGGTTCAGCATACGATTTTAACTCACACATCTGCTGCTCGGTTCCTAATTCTGTGTACCATCATTTAATAGAAAGAGTTCAAAAGCAGTATTGCTTTTCTCTGGCCAGTGAACATTTTGTCATGCCTATTAAGGACTGGAAACAATGAGTTGGATCATTATAAGGTTGACTTGGGCACTAACTGAATCTTATACTTAATTCCTCTACATGACCACACAGAATGCAACAAATCAGAACAACCCAATTACCCTAACAGTAACAGTTTCTTAAACACTTTATGAGACATTTGGTCGAATAAAGAGAGTGCAACAACATTGGAAACAACCCAACTGTACGGAAGTGTTCGTAAACAATTGAAAAGTACAGTAAATGACAAAAGTTAAATAGGAGGACGGACATAGGTGTAAAATTCCTAACCTTTTCCTCGAATTCCTACGAGAGCATAATCAGAGCAACATTTTTTGCACAGTGATAAAGTAAGAAAACATGCAGAGGGAGTTGTTTCCATTTCTTTTATAGTAAAGCACGACATTGCGTCCCATCGGTACTCTATCGTTCACACTTATCTAGCAACGAAGAAGAGATATGGAAAATTTTGAAGTGATGGAGCAGAGTAAGCCGCCTGATACCCTGATGTACCTTCAATTTAATTTAATGGGAAAAGACAAATGCCTCCCCACTTGCTCTCATGTGTTCTCCCCTTTCCTTTTGTAGAAAGAAACTAAGAAGATAATTTCATAGTTTTTATTTGTCATCAAAATGACATCTGGGTTTGATAGTTGTAATTCATAATTCATAAGATCCAACACAATGACATATATATATATATACATATAAAAAATAAAATGAAAGGACATAAAGTTTGAGAACAGATCAAGAAGGGCACGTTACTGGGTATTAAGAAACGTAGATAAGGAGTGTGTTGTAGATTGAGGAATGTAATTAAAGAATCTAATAAAATTCAAGAAAACATGTGAAATAAAGATTGTACCTTTGATGATGAAGATACCGAATAATAATTGTTATCATTATTATAATAATAAGGCAAGAACAGGGACTGGCTCTGTGAATTGTGAAGTTCACCGCCAAAGGAGAGCTTTTTTTAGGGCTTTTGTTGCAGTTTAGTGGAGAAAAGAGGGGAGTGTAACTGTGTATATCTCTGTCAATTATGCGAGTGTTGTGTCCTTTGGGGCTCCCTATCAATTTCTTGGAGATGACAACACCGCGCAATTCAGCGCTAGCGCAGTCAAATTACCTACGTTATTTTCGTAAAATTTAATATTCATTAAATAACATGTTTTTCTAAATAATAATATAAATATAATTAATTATTTATTATTTTATAGATAATATTTTAGTAAAAGTATACTGAATTTATAAATAAAGTAATTTTAAAATTTAATAAAAGTATAAATATTGTGTCTATTTTTATAAAAATATAATAATTATAAAATTTAAATTTAAATGAAGATATAGAATGTTTGAATGTTTGTTGGACATTGATAGAGAAGATGTTACGAATGTTTATCGAACAAAGAGGTATAAGGATAATTTAAGTATTTTCGATAGTATTTTTAGTCAAAGCATTAAAATACTTTATAAGTGAGCAAAGATTATTGAATTGCTCCGTACGTTCCAATTTTAGACTCTAAGTTTATTTCTTGAATTTTTCCAATTTTATTATACTTCTAAAAATATGTAAATATCAATTAATCAATTTTATTATCTACATTCTTTTTATTCTTGTAATTATCAATTCAATTAAACAGAGTTAATAATAATTTAATCTTTTAAGTTTCAACTTTAACCATTCAAGTTTTTTTAATGATTTACTCCTTCAAGTTTACGTTGACTTATTTTTTAACTTTTCAAAAGATTAAACCACTAAATTTTTAAAAGTTAGATGATTAAACCAGATAATGTTAGAAGGTAAAATCATTATAAAAATAAACGTAAATGATTAAATCATCTCACTTTTGAAGTATAAATAGCAAGTGTCTTTGGAGGTCCAACTTTGAAGTCCAAAAAACCTTTAATATTAGAAAACATCAAGCACAATATGAAATCAGTGCATCAACCAGCAAAAGTTTTTTTTTTCATATCCACTTTATATATTGGTATGAACAAAATTCAATTGTAATGGTCATTTTCCGAACACCGAAAAAGGGATTCACGAATCGACCTAGTGTAGAATCTCATATTTAGTTATGTGATTGGTTTTATAAATTGAAATTAGAAAAACAACCACTAGTAAAAACTTGGAATACGGTATCATAAAACCCATCACGTGAGCAAATAACAAATTATAACATCTTTATAGTATATTTGAGAGCAAACTTACATTTTTGGATGCTAATAATCTATATTTTGCTTCTCAAAAATAAGAAAAAAAAATGGTGATTAGGGATTTGATGAGTAATAGTGAGGCAGAGCAAATAAGAAGATGAGAAATGGAAGAGATTAAAGAAGAGCTTACTTTTTCTTATGCAGTGATGATAAGGAGTTGCGATTTTGCTTGGCAAAAATATGAAATAAAAATTGGTGATTAGGTTTTAGATGAGCTGGAAAAAAGAAGAGGTATGGGAAATTTTGAAGTCATGCAGAGTAAGCCGCCTAATGCTTTGATGTACCTTCAATTTAATTTAATGGGAAAAGACAAATATATGATTCAAGTATAACAGAAGGCTTCCAGATAAATATGCAAGCCAAGTAACATCAACCCATTAGAGTCTAATGTGTCAATAAGTACTAATTAATTAATATAACTTAACAAGTTTGTTGGGTCAGAGACCCACCTGAGTAATTTATGTATGACTAAAACAAGTGTTTATAAGACACTGCTCAGTGAGCAGTGCTCCTTAATAAACCTTGTAAAATAGACACTGCGAATACTAAACAATGAACATCCTTTTTACTTAGTATTTTGCTAACTGTTTTCTATCAGTCGCTGCATGTGTTAGCAACGACACTTCTTGCAACTTAGAAAATATTTGGAGTTCTTTTATCTCGCTGATAAGAGACATTCACTAAATGAAGTTACATTGAGCATGCCACTATCAAGAATATTAAAAGCATATGTACAAATCGAAGATTGCAAACAAAGATAAAGAGTAGAGTATTTAAATGACATTTCGTGTAACCTAGGAATAAAGTAAACAGTAAACTTTATTCATAGGATGAAATGTCACTTCCATTCATTGGAAGTCTCATTTAGCTCTCTTTGAATATGATGATGACACGTATAGAGTTTGAGATGTACTTATGAAGCTATAAATACTTCCCCAAATCACTATATTAAATTTCCAACAACTATGTAATTCACTTCAACCTTTGATTTAGTCAATCACTCTGCTTACCAGCAAGAATTGTGCCCTTACTTATCTGCTAATTGTAGATCACTTATAGCTATCAATGTATGTTCGTTGATTAGCTTGTTGAAAAAATTTTGTTACAAATGTAGTTTAATTAGACTAGTTTGTCTTATCTTATTCCGCATTAAACTATTGTAAAGTATTATTTAATTGAATCATATAAAATGTGAAATAGAAAATATATGCCAGATTATCAATCATGAGCACATTAGTTGTGTTACGTTCTTAGAACAATGTGACGTTGACAACGTTTGATATCTCTTTAAGAAAAACCTTCATATGGATGTTCATTGAGTGTGAACTGTTATGATATACTATATTCTACTTGTTTATTGGCCTAACCACAACATAAAAGTAATCAACCGCTATTAAGATACTATAAAAATGCAAAGAAACAATATGTTAGAATGCACACGTTTAAAGAAAAGCCAATTGCATAACTCAAACTACTCACCCATAATACAAGGACTACTCTAAATAACGTTGCTAAAACACAACGAATTAGGTACCACAATGCAAGGTTTGCATATATCGGAACCAAGAATTCGGTCACTTATGAAGATAAAAAGAAGTAAATGCGTGAGGTCTTTTTTCTTGGTAGGGGCCAAGTGTACATTTATTTTCTTGTCCAATAATTACTTCTCGAAAGATCTACATGTGAATTTTGGGCATTTGTTATTCAAGCCGGACCCAATAATCTAGTTCAAATGTCATGGCCCACGATAACTATTAACTTGAGCTACAAACTAAACACAAAAGATGTTGGTGTCATGTTACAATTCAGAGAACTATTGTCGTTTCTCTATGTCTCTATTTATTTATTTTTGTTAAAAGATAAGAAAAAAGATATAAACATCACACTTCTAATATCAAAACATCGTAACGCGCCATCTCGACGTTATTTCAATTAGTAATTTAGTATGAGGAAAAGGTAGATGATAAGACACAAATCCTTTTAATGAGGCATCATAGTTAAAGGGCCATTCAGTGACTTTATGTCAATAATCCTTTAGACATTAACAAGTGGTGGGGTGGGAATATAAAGCTAGATCTCTTAACCTAAGAAAAGTTTGTGTAAATAATGGGTGTTGAATGAGAAGTAGCAAATAAGATGTAGTACTCAACCCTAATTATATGGCCCTTGAAGATGACTCGACGTGTAAAATGTTCAAAAGTTATTGGTGAATGACTCGGTTCAGTTCATTTTACTTTATAAGTTCAATGTATAAAATGAAGAAACTTTTGTTTTTGCATGTTATATGTATAATGAAAGAAGATTCGTATCCATTTTATTGAGTTATTAAACCTTAAAAAATAAGCGTTGCGTTTTGATAAATTCATGTATCCGAATAGCTAAAATATGGAAATGTACTGTAACCAACAACTATATATAGATCTTTTACGATAGTATAGTCTCGAGTTTTGTAAAATACATGAAAACTATTGTGAAAAAGAAAGGTCCAAGGAAATTAAAACTTTGTTGTAAAGAGATCACCCTTCGTTCACAATGAAAGATGAGTACAAGATGCAAAGTATGAATAGATGGGGGGTTAAATGATTTTATCCAAGTACCCAGCTAAAATGACACTTATCTAATTTAGTACTAAAAATTTTTAAATAAAAATTAGATACTAGATTCAACACATCTATTAACGGTCTTTTATTTGATTGTTTTTACGGATTATATTTTAGTGAAAGACTCTTTATTCCTTACTTGTTTGACTCTTTGGCCGCTATTATAGTTATTTAGGTGGTATTTTGAGATTGAAGAGATAGAGACCTAATACGATTCCAGATAGAAAAACTTCAATCATTTTGATTTATTTGAAAGGGGAAAAATCTAAGGTTCCAAACCTAAATAAACATCCGAATCGCTCATGAATCTCAATGACCAATAATTGACAATTGACGCGAGAAAGAACTATAGAATACCTGGAATCTCACAGAAAAATTTATTTTTTTCAATTGTTCATTCATTGAATTTATACTAAGTCTTCATCAAACCAATAACAGTTCCTTCAGAAAATACACTAAACAAAAACATAAATTAGGTCAATAGAAATGAAAAAGAAATATTTTCAATTTATCAGAATGAGAAGCTTTTTCAAACTATTAATTATACTACAACCAATCTCATGCTATTTGGTTCCCTTCTCTCTTATATCCGTTCGATTGCTATGATCGGGTATAAAAGCTCTTACAAAAATTAAAATCTTGAAGAAAAAACAAATTATCGATTTAGTTACAGATTATTCATTTTTTTATTTTTTTAGGGAATAGGGACTATTTTAATTTTTTAGAAAAGCAATAAAAGTTTAAAAAATGTATTTAAATGTAAAAGAAGAAGTTTTCATTTTTCAAAAAATAGTAAAGACGAAAAACTTACAGAATTATAAAAGTAGTATTCAATTTTTTGATTATAAAAAAATATATATTATTTTTCTTATAAATTCTTTATTTTTTTAAAATTCAGATTTGAATATGTTTTCTAATTTTTTAATATTTAAAAAAAAAATTCTGAAAAAGTAAAAAGTCGTTCCTAATTAAATTTACCATAATTTACAATATCTATTGATTGTCATATCGGGAAAATTAGTTATATTATTAACTCATTAAGTTTTGATATCCTGCAATCAGTAGAATTAATCTGCGAGGAACATGAATTGACATTGGCAGGATTCGGTATGCACTTTTATTTTGACCTATATGACCCTATTATATAGTTTCTTGGCCACATATTACTTGACAAAATATGTGAGACAGAATATGATATATTGAAAAATATAAAGTACTTAATAAAAAGTCAAAACATCTCTAAATCAAGGATTAACACATATGAGCTGTAACGTGATTTGTTTTTATAACAATAAATTCATGGAAATTAATCAAAAAGAACAAATAGTGGGGCGTTGTTTTGAAAAACCTTTGATTAATGTTTCAAAAATGATATAATGGATACTTTTTTTGTCATATTTCAATTTGTAGGCCACTCTTAACTTATTATATTTCATAACCACCAAATCATGATCAGGACATGTATACTTTATTTACTATGTGTATGTATGTGTATGTATGTGTATATGTTTCTCCTTCTCTTAAATCGAGTAGATATGATGAAGGGTTAATTTTGACTTTTCCGTATGTTGAGTACAATTTTAAGATGAGAGAAGAGATAGATTTATATATAGTAGAGAAAGAGATATTTAGAATTTTTCAAATAAAAATTATATACTAGATTCAATACATCTATTAATGGTGGTTTATTTCATTATTAGCACGTGTTAGAATTTTCGTAAGAAGTATCTAATTTTGTTTTTGTTCAAACTATTCATTACTATATTACAACCAATCCCATGCTATTTGATCTCCTTCTCTTCTATCCATTCGATTGTTATATTGAGGAATAAAAGGTCTTACAAAAAGATGTTATCATGACTTCTAATGTCGAATCCAACATGAATGGAAGATTATAGAGGGTACATGACTTCTAATGTCGAATCCAGCATGAATGGAATCTAATTCGAAAATGGTATGCACTTTTATTTTGACCTCTATGACCCTTGGTGACAGTTTACTTGACAAAATACGTGAGACAGAGTATGATATTTTGGATAATATGAAGTACTTAATCAGAAGTCAAAACATCGAGGATTAAAACAGATGCGATGCAACGTGTTTTGTTTCATGGAATTTAATTAAAGAGAACAAATTAGTGATGTCATGAAATAAGAGTTTATTCTTCTATGATTTTATCATTAAAAAACCTCTGAATAATGGTTTATTATATCATATTTCAATTTGTAGGCCAGTCTTAGCTTATTATATTTCATAACCACCAAAACATGATCAGGATACTCATCAGGTTCCTTTTATAGAAAAAAGACAATTAATTAAATAATCCATTTCTGCCCTTTAATCACACGGTTTGATTTGCTTTAAGAGATGGGACCATTTTCCGAGAAAAACAGAGTATCATATTTTTGTTGGTTTGTGCTTAGGATTTTATCGAACTTCTTTTTTCTTGTTACAAAGCATTTTTACTTTTTAATTATCTTATGAAAATTAATTTTATTTTTATGTCTTCAAATTAATCTTAGCGTTACGTTATGAGTAATTGACTATATAGAGAGCATATTTGATGCGCAAGTAACAGTCATAAAAACAATAATATCATACTACGAGTACTAGTATAAAATGCATTAAACTTAAAGCAACAAATAATACAAATGTATATCATTATGTAGAAGTTCCTTATAACTTCTATTTGATTTGATAGATCAGTGAGAAGGTTGTATGTAGTTATTGTTTTAATTTTTAATTAGAAGCATATGATATACGTTTTTAATGGGAAAATTACAAATTAATTTCCCTCAAGTGTAACACTACCACTCTCCAAACATATATGCTAAAAGAAAGCTTATCAAAAACTTTGTACATTTTCATATCAGAGAAAGAACAGATATGTGGTATATTTTAGCTCAATGTTAGATCAGTGAATACGAATTAAAAAATGCATACTTAATACAAAAATAAGTTATTATATTCGAGGTTCAATCTATATACAGAGATCAAGGCTTTATGTGGGGGTTTTAGAGGCAATGTCCCTAGTGGAGTTCAAAGGTAACACCAAGGTTATGTCAGAGTTTGACCAACAGGTTCGGTGTAAATATGACTAGTCAGACCCAGGGTTATGTTAGTCTAAGTCGTTGTAATCGTCGTGTAACCTCTATTCAAATATGGGAAATGGTTTTGGGGCTTCTCTAATCGTTCATAACTTTTAGGTTTCTTAGGAACCATATATGCATAAAGACAAACACATTTTCAAGCCCTGGAAACACTTTGGAATTTGATTTTGTGCCAAAAACCAATTGATTTTCACTGATTTTATCTCAAAGTGAATTCGTGAATCCAGATATATTATAGAGTCGATATATTTCTTTTGATAAGTGATATCAACATGACTCACATATATATATCTCGAACTTGTAATCATTAATCATATTCACATCCAAATTCCCAAACATAATCTACATAATTTATACAAGAAAATAAGATGAAGTGTGTTTTATGGTATATAGAATCAACGTTGAGTGTATGAACTTAATATAAAATGTTTATGATATATTGTATGAACTTAATTAAATGGTGGGTCTAGCTGAATATCGTGAGATGTTGTGAAAGTTTACATTATGGAGTGTTGTGACTTACGAGACAAAGTGTCATCCCACGACACCTCGTCACCATTGCAAATAGTCTTATAATCTTCGAAAAATCCCCGATGATTTACTCTTTCAATATTTAGTATTAGCTCATTTTAGACCTCAAAATTTCAAAAACTTTAATTCCACCACCGCATTAAAGTTTGTGCAAGAGCTTCTTTACCAAACTTTATTAAAAAGAAATTAATTCCTCATTTATTCAAGATGCAAAGAAAATAATCCATCTTAATCACTTTTACAAGTTATTAGAGAACATAAACATAATATATATATATATATTAATATATATATTTATAATTCTAATATTTTGTTAATCTATTAAAATCTTTATAAAACACAATATTTCTAATTTTAAAAGGAAAATAATCATACCGTCTATTGAATGAACATCTTATCATTTCTGAAAGTAACTTAATAAATTATATTGGTATTATTGTAAGGCAAAAAAGATAATGAATGTGAGATAAAAATTCAATTTTTTTTCTCTTTCTCGTAAGAATTTTAACAAAATCCATTATATTACTTTTTAACTTATGATGATCTTAATCCCTTCATATTTCACTTATTCAAACCGCATTTCAACACTGTCATCCTTTTATCCACTCTATTATGCTACTACCATCACTGATTTCGTCAATATCAAATTGCGCATATAAGAAGATGTAAGTATGTTATGTTTGTGAATGTTAAAAAGGTTGAATATAGCTTTTATTAAAACATCAAGGGCATAATTGTAATAATATTAATCTTTTAAACCCAATAATTACGTTAGTTTCACTAAAGGCAATATAATTAAGATTTCAGATTCAAGTAAAAAAATGAAATTAAAGTGCAAGAAACCCATGACCCCACTACCCCCACCCCACACCCGAACCTGTTTCCTTCAAAATTCAACTCCTCCATAAATCCTTTTTTTTCCTGTACAGCTTCACTATGTGTGTTTTTTGGTGCGTGTAAAAAACAGTTGTTCATAATTATTATGAATTTTGCTGTACAATTATAAAAATGGCGAACAACAATAATAATAGTTACAAGAATGGTGGTGGAGGTGTGAAGACCAAGTCAATTTCATCTTCATCATCTTTTTCTTCTTCTTCTTCTGGTTACAAATCTAAGCCGTCGGTGACGTCAGGTCTCCGACGTAATAGCACCGGTTCCGGCAGTAATTCCGCCGGTGGACCTCACAAGGACACTCCTGGAGGTACCTATGTTTTCTAATTTCTCTTTGATATTACATTAAATTACTTTTGTGTTTATACATTTATGATTTTGTTATTATTGTGTGGTTGTATAATCCTTATAGATGTGTAAGTTTGAAGAACTATGAAGTAGATTTTGTTTGTGCTTGTATATATTTTAAGAATTATTTGTGGTAAATAAGTTAAAATTATGTATAATTTTGAGAAGTGTGTTGACCTAGAACTCCTAAAAAGGTTATACTTGTTTTAAGGTTCATAAGAATATAATTTTATCATTTTTTTCCAGTAATATCTTTTATGTTCATAATTGAGGCCTTCTATTGCTCAATATTCTCATCATTTGTTAGAATAACATACTAAAAACTGTAATATATGCATTCATTATACCAATGTCTCATTTCAATTGATATCTGTATTGATACACATTAGTTTCTGGGAGAGTTCGAGTAGCTGTAAGATTAAGACCACAAAATAATGAGGAGCTCTCAACTGATGCTGATTTTGCTGATTGTGTGGAATTGCAGCCTGAGGTATTATGTTGTCATGATTTGTAGCTTATTTTGTGTAGTAATGGGTTGAAAGTTTATCAATTAAACATTCTTATGGTGTTATTTCAGCTTAAACGATTGAAACTTCGAAGGAATAACTGGGATTCAGATACATTTGAATTTGATGAAGTTCTTACCGAATTTGCATCACAAAAGCGTGTATATGAAGTTGTCGCAAAGCCTGTTGTGGAGGTTTGGATTACGAGTTGTTTCAAATTTGCCATTTAATGAAAATGTTGTGAATAGAATCGTGTTTTATCTGTTGTGCAGAGTGTTCTTGATGGATATAATGGAACAGTCATGGCATATGGGCAAACTGGCACAGGAAAAACTTACACACTTGGACGACTTGGGGATGAAGATACATCTGCTCGTGGAATAATGGTTCGTGCAATGGAGGATATATTTGCCGAAATATCTCCAGAGACAGATTCTATCTACGTTTCCTATTTACAGGTTCTTTTCATTCCCTTAAACAATTTTACTATCCATTGTATGATCAAAAAATAGATTTATGGTGAGATTTATATAATGGTACTTGCAGCTATATATGGAGACGATACAAGATCTTCTTGATCCTACTAATGACAATTTATCAATAACGGAGGATCCAAAAAGTGGAGATATCACGCTCCCGGGTGCTACCTTGATAGAGGTCAGGGATCAGCCGAGTTTTGTTGAATTGCTACGCCTAGGAGAAGCACATCGATTTGCTGCTAACACAAAACTGAATACAGAATCATCTCGTAGTCATGCCATTTTGATGGTGAGATACCATATTTTTGTTGATATAATTTTCAGTGTTTAAAATACTAATAACATGAACATCACCAGAACTACACTCTTGCTGCAGGTGCATGTTAAGAGGTCTGTGAAGGAAAAAGACTTTGTTAGTTCTAATGAAAACGGTAGTAGCAAGTCCCACATCACTAGAACAATGAAGCCACCAGTTATACGAAAGGGGAAATTAATAGTTGTGGATCTTGCGGGTTCTGAGCGTATCGATAAGTCAGGTATGATTATGTAACAAAAACTTGTATGTATGACTAGATTATATACCTATTTTGCTTGTTAAAGTACGTATTTTTTGCTGTTACTTTTTAGGAAGTGAGGGACACACATTAGAGGAAGCTAAATCTATAAATCTCTCTTTAAGCGCACTTGGAAAATGTATAAATGCATTGGCAGAAAACAGTTCTCATGTTCCAGTTCGTGATTCCAAACTGACAAGATTGCTTCGAGATTCATTTGGAGGTAAGTCTGACTTTCATATGTTATGAGTTTGACTTTATTAGGTCTGGAGTTTGGATAATATGTGGTTTAATCCTTTTTTGCAGGCACTGCAAGAACGTCTCTTGTTATCACAATTGGTCCATCTCCTCGTCATAGAGGAGAGACATCAAGTACTATAATGTTTGGGCAAAGAGTAAGCTTAAATTTATTCTACGGATTAACACATTCGGCTTTCACCCATTTTCATTGATTATGTATGTGTTTACGTAGGCCATGAAGGTAGAAAATATGTTGAAGATAAAGGAAGAGTTTGATTACAAGAGTTTGGCCAGAAAGCTTGATGTACAAGTAGAATCTCTCATTGCAGAACACGAAAGGCAGCAAAAGGCATATACGGACGAGGTCAAAAAAATATCATTGGAAGCAAAGAAACAAATATCAGAAGCCGAAAAAAGTTATGCAGATGCTTTGGAGGTAGTTACATGCACAAAATACTATGCACTTTCCATTTAATTAATACCATTACTATATAACTGTACTTTATAATTCACTTTTGTCTTTATTATCTTACTATTTCTTCAGAAGGAGAGACTAAAATATCAACGAGACTGTATGGAGTCGATTAAGAAGCTTGAAACACAATTGGCAGTAAATCACTCTAATGATGAAAGCCGTCACAAGACATCTAATGGGGAACTAATTGAAGTTAAGAAGTTGCTGCAGAATGAAATACTTTTAAGGAAGACTGCAGAAGAGGAAGTTAAGAAACTTCAAAATCAAGTAATGCAATGCAAAAAATCCGAGGTACAATTTACATAAATCTACTGTTATATTTTTTGTATTCAGTGGCTGCTGACTGAATGGATATCTTCTGGTTTTTCAGGTGGCTGGAAATGCTGAAATCTCAAAGCTCCGGAAGATGCTGGAAGATGAAGTGCATCAGAAAGAAAAATTTGAGGAAGAAATATCCATGTTACAGAATCAGTTGTTGCAATTAAGTTTTGATGCTGATGAGGTATGACAAATGTGCATAATAAGCATGAAGCATGGTGTGAATGATGTCTCACTGTATATTTTTACTTTTTATAGACAAGAAAACAACTCGAGAGTGGTAATCAAAGTATAGAAATGACTCCAGACATGGGTTCCCTCGTATCTCCCTTTAGGCAGCCACAAATAAAATATTCAGGGGAGCAGGAGAAGGGCCCGGTGGCAAAACTCTTTGAGCAAGGTAATCATGAAATTTCCTTTTAAAACCATTAATGCCGGTCTGTTTTTTAAAATATTATATTGATTTTAATGAAATATGCTCCCTGACAGTTGGACTTCAAAAGATTCTATCCTTACTGGAAGCAGAAGACCCTGATGTGCGAATCCATGCTGTAAAAGTTATTGCTAATTTGGCAGCTGAAGGTATTCTGAAACTTATCTAGTGGGGGCATTTGGATGTGTCTGTTGAAATTAATACATGAAATTGAATAATCAGAATGAAATGGATGTAGTAAAAAGGGGTGTAGAATTGATAGATAAATTTCAGTAATAGTTAGATAATCAGATTTTGTGTGTGGCAAATATTTATTATTTATAGAATTAATCGATAAATTGACCAAAAAGAATGTGTCTGAAAAAAGAGACATTTGTGAAATGAGAGTAATAGTCTCTTAAAGTTGGTTAAAAGGATGGGTAAAATATGTAACTTTAGTTTATTCATAAAAGATCAGTTTTGCTGCTGCTGCAGGTATGAAACTGTCTCATTAAATGACCGTATATAAATCAGAAGCATTTTATCTGTTCATTCAACCATTGGAAAACTATTGCAACTTTAACTAGAAATCATCAGATAATTTTAAAACACGAATCCAAACACCCCCTAAGCCTGTTTTGCTTAAGAACGTAGCGCTCTTACCCAAAGGATCTGTTGTATCTGAGCAGCAACGAATCAGGAAAAGATTGTAGAAGCAGGTGGTCTTACGTCATTGCTATCTCTTCTTACAACCTCTGAGGATGAGAACGTTCACAGAGTTGCTGCAGGTGCAATAGCAAATCTTGCAATGAATGGTGAGTTTGTCTTTCTTTTTGTGTCTGAATCAATCTAGCCTTTCACTTACTTCATAACTTCAAGATTTAATCACATATGCAGAAAGCAACCAGGAGCTTATAATGTCTCAAGGGGGTATAAGTTTGCTAGCAATGACAGCAGAAAATGCTGACGATCCTCAAACTCTTCGAATGGTAGCTGGAGCAATTGCTAACCTTTGTGGCAATGGTAATCTATCTTCAAAATTACAAATCTTAAACTCTTTTTTTCTTTTTTGGTGATCAGTGATTTCAAAGGACTGATAATTAGTATAAAATTGCAGACAAATTGCAGATAGTGCTAAGATCTGAAGGTGGGATCAAGGCCTTGTTAGGAATGGTCAGATGCCGACATCCAGACGTTCTTGCTCAAGTTGCTCGAGGAATTGCCAATTTTGCAAAATGCGAGTCAAGAGCATCCACCCAAGGTAAGTTCTTTTGTCATGACTTATTCTTGAACAGGACAAGAGATTGTGTGGACCCACATGAAAATATACTTATGGCGTTGAATTGGTCTATCTATATAATAAGGTATTAAAAGCGGGAAATCTCTGTTGATTGAAGATGGTGCACTTCCATGGATCGTAAAGAATGCCAACAATGAAGCGTCACCTATTAGGCGGCATATTGAGCTTGCTCTTTGTCACATGGCTCAACATGGTATATTTTCATTTTCTTTTCTTCATGTTACTTAAACAACGACATTATGATTACAAGCCTCTTGAATTTTTATTCTGGAATTTTAGAAGTAAATGCCAAAGACATGATTTCTGGGGGTGCATTATGGGAGCTTGTTCGTATCTCACGAGATTGCTCAAGAGAGGACATCCGGATTCTTGCACGGCGTACATTATCTTCAAGTCCTAGTTTTCAAGTTGAGTTGAAGCGCTTAAGATTAAATTCTGGTTGAAGAGGATGAAAATAGGAATGTCGTGTGTTGAAATTATATTTAAGCTAATTTGTGATTTTTTAATAGATTTGATCATATCATTTGATCAGTAAGATGGAAATAGGAATGTTTGTTTTGGTAAAGTTTATTTTTGTTAGTAGGTAGGTCAGTTTTTGTTAAGTTGAAGTGTAAACATTTTCTTAATTTTGGTACCTTGTAATTATGTAATGGTATTTCTTTGAACTGATTCGAGTTATACGATGACGCTATTTTTTTGTATAACTTGTTTTGTAAATATGTTTTGGACTTTATAAGTAGTAAAAGTTCTTTGATTTAATCTTCATCTTCAATGTTATTTTGACATGACTTTTTTATAATTCATGTGCTTAATTAAGGTGTGACATTTGTTAACTTAACCATAGCAAATCCTGTAAATCTTACTTACTCGTGGTAAAAAAAATTAATGATTACAAATAAATACAAGATAGATTACTGAATTATAACACATTTCAATAATGCCAAAATATAACAAAAATGCAACTGCAATCATGTAAAAACTGGTTGTGGATCAAAAGTCCAAAGGCCCTTGATTCATGGTTATGTTCCAAAATAATAGTTAGCCCAACAAGAAAACATTTGTTTCTTCCACACAACTCAATAGTCAAAACTTGAGGCATGGTTATGTTCCAAAATAATAGTTAGCCCAACAAGAAAACATTTGTTTCTTCCACACAACTCAATAGTCAAAACTTGAGGCGCACAAGATCGCTTTTGGGTCAAAACCTAACCAGTTCGGTCAGGAAAAAGTCCAAACCAATCTAAATCGATTTCAAATTAATTTTAACCGCTAGAAATCTAAACTGATCAAACCCGTTTGGGTCAAACCAGTTTGAACCGGTTTCCGTTTGAAATCCAATTTTTTTTGACACCCCTAGTCAATACTCACTTTCATGTTAATGCATTAAATTGAACATGCTATTTCTATACAATTTATGATATATAATTTATGAAAACTAAAGATCACTAAATATGGGTTAAAATAGTCTTCAAATTAAGATCAAAGTCATTTTCAATTAAAGTAACAAATTACTTCTATCTTTACTAAATACAGTTAGATAATAGGCATGGATTTGAATGGTGAAGTAAACGCTAATGGACCAGGTTTAGCATGTGATTAGCACCATGGATCCTCTCCACCCTTTGCGCTGTTATTCCATTTTTTGAGACCTTTAATCCCATTTTGTTATTAACTTTTTAAATCTAATATTAAAAATAACTGCAGCCAGAGATTATAATCAGTATAATTATCGAGTTACTTACGTGGTTAATCCACATTAGAGATGCCCATGTGAAGGATAACGGTGAAAAAACTTTGATTACCGTAGCCGATTATTTTTAATCATCTCTCAATGAGTCGTTTTCGCCTTTTAGTGGCACACTACAAGTATAGAGTTGCGTATACGATAATCTCACCATGGTTTTCCGCTTATTATATATATGAATCAATGTATCGTGTGTTGAACAAATGATTTAGACACTTGAAAGACAGAAGATTTCAAAATCTACGTTAAATTTTGTCGTCTAATGACCTAGGAGTTTAATTAGATTGAAGTTTAATTCTTATGTTGTAGAGAATCTGTCATGATAATTTTTAATTTATAAAGGCAACTAGGTAAATACTTGTTGGTTGGACAGTCGCATTAAAAGTCTGCATATAACTTGAGTTGTAAAACTGAACTATTCTTGTTTAATAAGCATAAAGTTAAATGCGTTTGTTCTTCATAAAACGCCGTAAGTATGAAAAGAAATCATTGTCTAATGAGATATAAGGTTTGTAGTTGTTATATATATTCTATAAAAAGAATAAAAATATAAAGATAATAAACTACATCAAGAACTTAAGAAGTACCATGTAGTATAAAGTAAAGGAGAAAACTCATTTAGAATAGAATCAGAAAAGCCAACAGAAGGTCGCCATACATGTCTTCTCATTTCATCACCATTCCCCCTCCCGCTGCACTTCCACATCCGGCCGCCAACTATCCGAATATTTTATTCTTTTGTTTTTCTATTTTTTTTTTAGAAAAAATTAAGGGTGCGTTTAGTTATGAATTTTTTTTTCTCATTTTTCCTTTTTCATTTTTCTGGGGAATGATAAGTAATTACTTTCTTAAAAAAACAATGAAAATTTAGAAAACGCGTTTAGATATGAGAGATGGAGTTTTTCTTTTTCAAAAAAGAAGAATTAGAAAATTGTAGAGAACTTTGAAAATGAGTTTCCTAATTTGTAGTTATGGAAAAGAAAACAAGAATTTTTATTTTCTTAGAAAACTTTTTAAAAAATTCGGATATAAACATATTCCTAAAATTTTTGGTTTTCCTTAAAAATGTTTCAAGAAAAGATCTTATTATTGTTATACATCAAAATCGAATCAAATTCAAACATTTCTTCTTACTACAAACCCTATTAACTAATGTATGCTTGATTCGTCATGGTAGAGAAGAAAAATGACGGGTGATTGTTACTTTTTATTGTCGTCATCCACTATTAGAAAAATAACAATTTAGTTTTCTTAAACACGTAAGAAAATATTGACATTGTTATGTACACTTACATTATGAATTTAAACATTATTAAATATTAATGAAAGCCCTAAATCCTTCTAAACAATATCAAAACTTGACACAATCAAAGTATGCATTGAAGGCTACCTTTATCCCTACTACACCCTAAACTCTTCTAAATCGTAAATCTTAAATCCTTCTAAACCCTAAACCATTTTAAACCTTAAAACATAATCCTTAAATACAGTGCATTATTACTAACTAAAGCATATCATGATAAACAATGCATCATAATTAAAAATTAGTCCATCATAAGTATAAACTTCGATGCATCGTAGTTGTAATTCTGCTACATCATAGTTATAAATAATAACCGGCCCTAAAACAAAGGACGGGAATGAGCGGAATCAATGTGTTACATTTTCTGGCCTTCGCCGAATCTAAATATTTTATGCATCATAGTGCTAAGTCATCTTTATATATAATTAAAAGAGGATAAGATGGAGGAATCTTAGCCCTTTATATAATTTCTTTCGTATAATTACGCATTTGCTCCCTTAAATATTTGATGTATTTATTTTAATTAAAAAATTAGACTAAATATTTCATTCATTTATAAAAATTAAACAGTCTATAAATTATATAAAAAAATCGGTCACAGTATTTTATTTATTTTATTAAAATTAAATTTGTCTCGCATTATAGCAGGTCTATAAACTACATAAAGAAATCGACCAAATAAAATTAAATTCGACCCCCATCATCGCAGGTCTATAAACTATATAAAAAAATCGGTCACAATATTTTATTCATTTATAAATATTAAATTCGTCCCGCGTTATCGCAGGTCTATAAACTGCATAAAAAAATCGGTCACAACATTTTGTTCATTTATAAAAATTAAATTCGTCGCGCCTTATCGCAGGTCTATAAACTATATAAAAAATTGACGAAATAGAAATTAAATTCGACCCGCATTATTGCGAGTTTATAACCCAGTAGTAATAACATAACTGAATCATAGATACAACTTTAGCCATCACTGATACAACTTCTATATGCTAAACACATTACCCTTTAAATAAATAAACACATTACCCTAAGAAAATAACTAAACCCGCAAATCCTTCTAAAAAGCTAAAGATTAGATCCTTTAAACAAATTCTAAAAGCATCCCCCAACAATAAAAAGCTTATCCCATATCATTTTTCTTTCTAAAAGGTTTTGCAGAAAAGCTTCAACTCCAAGGTAAAAAAGCTTCGTAATAGATTACTTAAACAGATTAGTGGAGTAAGATGAAAAATATTTAGTAAAAAAATTTTAGACCGAAAATTTGAAAAATTTCAAGCTTTTAGTTAAAAAACAAAAACAAAAATCTTTAATAAAGAACAACTTTTCCAAAGTTTTTTTTTTCATAAAAAAGTTCAGAAAAAGCTTTCATTGGGATGTTAATGTTGGTGTAGGACCATAGATATTTACAGGACCAAACGACATAAACTTTTAATCCCAGTATGCTATTTGGCACTCTAGCTACACCATACAAAAAGCATCAAGAAGACCTTATATGCAAGCTGAACATAGTAAAAATCATCCGCAACTTAACATATAATAAGCTAAACATAGAACATGAACCATCAGACCCACAAATACAAAAAAGAGATGCTACAACTCATATATATGAAACAGAACACTCTGAAGCAGAACTTGGGATAGGATAAAGGAACAAAAGGAGATGAAAAGCTATAAGGATGCTTTAAGAAACTTGGTAAAGGTATACACCTTATGACTCGGCAGGTAGGGTTATAAGCACAAATTAAGCCTCCTGCACCAAAAGAAAACCACACGTATACAGGCATTATAATCCAGCCCATGACTACTACAATTCCCTTATAATTCCATCCCAAACCATACCCAAGACAGAACCTACTCAAACTCTATCTCATCAAAAGAAGTAATTTACGATCCCAAAACCAAACCAGCCCATTACCCTTAGAGAAACTCACATCCACACCCAAATTCCCACCCATAAAATCCCGCCCCAAGACTCAAGAAAGTGTAAATTGAACCCAACCCACCTCCCACGTAGCTAAATTCTTACTCTTGCATTTCTATCATTAAGTATTAACATCAAAAATGGAAGATGATGTAAAACTTTAAATTTCTAGAAAACAAAATTAACCTTAAAAGGAGATGAGATGAAGGTAATACATGGGCGGCACCCTGGGAATACTATTGTAAGTACGTGAGATGTTTGATGTAATGTTCGTGATGGGAAAATCATCCCGCAAAGCAGGGTATCTATAAACATCAAAAACACAAATTTTCAAGATGCAGAATAACCAAGAGAGAAGTGAAGCCGATACAACCCTATACAAGTAAGAGCTAAATGGAAAACACTTGTGGGATTCCCAATCCATTGTGATCAAACTCCATAAAAATATATACAAAGAACCCCTGCAAATTTAAAGCATATAAAAACGATACTGGAAGAGAAGAGACCGTATAAAGCTAAACAGGTAGCGCATAGAGACAATAGTCGCATTAGCAATATGTTTATAAGACAAGACTTTATTTATAATACAAGATGGAAACTGAATAATGGGCTAATTTGTTTGGCAAGTATGTCACGTACTAACTAAATTGCATATGCTATAAGAAAACCATTTAAGTTCAATGCAAGTGTCATTTTGGTTAAACTTAACTTATTACCGTTGGATTTTCAAGTTCAAGAATATGATATTTTTAAATCATGTCAATTGAAGTAAAGTAAAAACACTATTAAAGCGGTTTGAGACACATTCGGTAAATAGTAGTAGTATCTGAAGCACCGGAAGGTATTTTCAAATAACTACATTAACTAACTTCAAAACCCAAGTATGAACTCATTAAATAAAGATGCAGACAAATTAAATAAAGCCTACATAAAAGACATATCTAAATTAAATGAAACACACGTTTAGAATACTGTTTCTTTTTTACTTTTTTGAGAAAGAAAACCACAAGATTTTGTTAGTTATTTGTGATTAAAGTTAAAATAATAATAATAATAATAATAATAATAATAATAATAATTAGTCTTTACTTTTATTGAATATATTGTCCCATGTTTCTGGGTAACACAGAAAACAAATAAATAATTGAGAAACATGTACATATATTAAATTTGACTTCACACTAGATTGACTTGGAACAATAACAATAATTGCTAATAATCGGTGCCCAATTATTTAACTCTAAAAAAAGTTAATTAATTATTTCTAATTTGTTGTTCTAATCATTCGTATAAAACCCAACTAAATCCACCTCAATTTCGATGGCAAACCTATCTTTTAATTTCTAGCAACGACTAGATATTAATGTTAGCTAGGTAATTATATTTTTCTAACCAAACAAATTATTCGTATAAACAATGACATATAGACCTAGTTAAATAGATTTACAAATAGCAAAGAGTCTGTGATCTAGTAGTATGTGAGGAGCTCATCAACTAAATGGTTGTGAGTTCAAGTCTCGTGAGATGTATGTATATATATATGTGATGTACATATATTATATAGGGTATGTTAGTTGTAAAATTGTCTTTCTAAAATCTAAAGATTGGTTTAATTTTAATCATTAGTTGCTTAATATTTGAATAGTTTTTCTTCATAATGTGTACGTGGAACTTGACATGATTCATATTCTTCTGATTAATTAGGTTTATTTATCATTTTTCTGTTTGAACACTTGGTCATTATATTATGCAGATGGATTAGGATCTTTATATTTTGAAAGCAGACTATTCATCTTAATTTTGACATGGAAGTGTATTACGGTAAATCGTATTCTGTAATAGGCTATTTATTTCCTCGATTATTCTTTAATTAATTACATGATTGTTAGTTAAAAGAGTTTTCACTAAAGAATTACTAGCAATGTAGAAAGTCGATCAGCAGAGCACATTCCTAGGTGGTAAAGGCCTATGCCTCAGGCGAGGCCCATCTTCATTATGGGCCAAATCACCACATTCATTTATATGTATGTATTGGGCTTATTTACCAAAAAGAAAAAAAAAAAAAAAAAAAAAGCTTTTATCAATGAAATACTGTATTAAGGTTGCAACTAAATGGATAATCTGTAGACGTGAAGAAAATAATTAGGTTTTGTAGTAGGAGGTTCAAGCAGGTTAGCTTGGTTCAATAACATTTAGGAGGTTATTAGTATTTAAATGCACTCAATGTGACTTTTGACCCGGTTAATTTTAGTTAAGTACTAAGTATTAACTTGTATAGATGAACCTGCTAAAAAAAGATATAAATTAAGAACCTTATATATATATATATATAATATAATATACACACACGTATATACATCGCCACCTTAGTAATCTTTTTTAGTACTTCGACAGGGGAATTTACACAGCTTTCATCTCATATAGCAGATTTTTGGACAAAAAGCTTTGATAAATATAGTACTTATGGTTATGGTTAAATGAAGACATTTTAATTACCACTACAAGGTATTTGGTTGTGAAAACGGATCCTAATCATATGTATCTCTAGACGTAAAACTGTGAACTCGTTGTAGCTTAGAATTATTGCAAAAGTCATTATCTTTAATTTGCTTTATAAGATTGAAAAACTGTTGGGACATTAGAGTGGGATCATGAACAATAAGTGTACGTCTGTTTTGCAGAATGTCGGGAATTGAAATTAGACAAAAAAAAAAAATTGAAATTTGAAAGAATTAAAATTGCAATGTCCTGGATTCTATTACTTGGTGTAATCATCTTTGGTTCGTAAATTTTCTAGTGGAATTAGAATGCTGATAATAGTAAATGACAAAATTTCTCTTTTCAAGTTTTTACTATTATTTATTTTTTCTTCTTATATAATTCTATCATATTACTGCTAAATACTTTATTTATAAAAATATTTCATTCTTTGTAACGTTTTAATATGTATAAAACTTCATGATTATTTGTTTTTTATCTATTACTTCCGTTTTAAAAAAGTGTTCATATTTCTTTTTTATTTTGTTTCAAAATAAGTGCTCATTTTCAAAAATAGATAATCAATTTTATAGTTTTACCCTTTACTTACAATTTTTCTACAAAAGTCTATACATAAAACAAGAGCAAACAAATATTTAATTGTAAAATGGTAAAAAAGTTGTATTTTACCTTTAATTGTGTCCCAATTATCAAGTGTATATTTATTTTGGGACGAATGAATTAGTAATTTATGTAAATAGATTGTAGCATTCATATAGGCACATATGAGTCACTACCAAATAGGAGATCGAAGAAGATCTTGAAGAAACAAAAGAAAAGAAAGAAGCTAGAAACGCTACCTTCAACATCACGACAACAAATTAGAAAGAAAGAAATAGAGTCGACAGTGCACTGGTGATTGTGGTGCGAAGATTACGGTGGTGCAACGATGGCGTTTGTGCAACGGTAGCAGTGATATGATGGTGACAGTGGTGCACAACGGTGGCGGTCTGTGGTTGTGACGATGGTAGTTGTGTAAGAAAGGGTTTTTGGTCTGAAACTGTAACAGGGAAACAAGAATAGAGGTTTAAGGCAAGCAAAATGATTATGAATAAATTTTGTTTAGGGATTTTTGGTAAGATTGAAAACACTTTTCTTCCATATGTTAAAGGAATGATGAATCCACTTATTTGAAGGAATTTGATGGAATGTTAACAATTCTAATTCCATTGACCTAACAAACAGGCCTAAAGATTAAGACACAGCCAACAGGTCCACATATGGTTGCACTTATGTTCTAAAGATTAATATTGCATGATTGGAAATTTTTGACACTTGTCTCCCCAATTATTTTAAAGATTTTTGTCCTAACATTATTTAAATCTTTAAGCTATGTATACTTTTTATAATGACAAGTTACACTTAGATTAAAAAAATATAGATAACGAAATATCGACGATTATATGTTTGTATAACTAAGCTAGATTAAAATGTATTAGTGCATGAGTGAATTGCTTGTAAGTCTTGTTTAATTGATGGTAGGTTAATTAAATTAAAACGAATGATCAAGGGAAGAAATTAAGTAGATTACTAAAGCTTTATTCCTTTGGCTACATCCTAATTCCTATTCCTGTATACAGGAAAGGTTTAAATTGTATAATTTATTATAACAGTAATGGTAAAGTTAAATATTTTTTTATAATTTTAAGATTAATTAATTTTTTAATAAAAAAATTATATGAAAATTATTGTAATCATATGCTATTTAATATGAGATAGAAAAAGTTTGAAAAAAGTATATAATACACAACTATTTTTTATGTTATACAATATAAATTTTTTAGTGTGTATCACACTTAAAAATTATAAAAGTTGTGATACACAAATTTAAGTTGTATATAATATATATATATATATTTTTATAAATCAATCTCAAATTATAAAGAAAAATTATAATAATTTTGGAATTATTTTTTTGAAAAAAAATATATAGATATATCAAAAGTAAAAATAAAAAATATTCATTTTTATCATTACCGTCATAACAAACTTTACTACAACAACTCTTTCTTAATATATATATATATATATATAGATCTAGGTTTAAATAAAAAACCTAAATATCGTAGAAAAGTAAGAAATGTCTTCAAACTCATTTTTAAATATCCAGAACACGTTATTTTACAAAAATTTCTTTGTAACTCCTCATTCAAATTACTTTTAGAAACTCTTTTTCAAATTAAAAATATCGACTTTTTTTATTTTTTAATTATTTTTTATTAATTTTTTATTCATAATAATCATATTTTTTAACTGGATAATCACATGAATAATATTTGATTATCAAAATCCTATTTTGTAATTATCTCGAACACATAATAATCACATTATATTAGATTATAATCACATGTGATTATCATGTTATATTTTGTGATTATCTTGAATACTCACAACGGTAACGACTGTAAAAAAAATTTCGAAAAAAAAATTCATATTTTTGTATTAAAATTTTTATCATAGCTTGCAAAAATTATTTTAATAATAATCATTAAAAAAGTTTTGAAAAAAAATGTGTTTTAAATATTTAAAGAGTGATTTCAAAATCATTCCTACGTTCTCACGATATTTATGTTTTTTATTTGAACCCTCCTTTTATATATATATAAAAATATATGCAAATGCTTAATGAGAATGTTTATCCTAGAAAAATAATATCGTGACGATGTAGATAAAAATATTTATCATCCCTAATCAAAATTTGAAGAGATGATCATGCTTTAGTTAATGGGGATCGAACTGTTCATGAATAAATGCTAAAATATCCTCAATTCGAACATCGGATTAAATTCAAGATATTATGAATAAATAAAATATACATATATACATATATTTTATAAGAATGTTAACCCTAAAAGAATAATATCTATATTTATACTAGTATATAAACTATGTTGATGTTTAAAATACAAAATTATTAATATTAAGATTCAACATTTCTATATATAACTTATGTAATTTTTTATTTAATATTAATTTTATCATATCCATAAGACTCACTACTGTATTCTGAATCTTTAACTCTACATACGAGTAAATTATTATTGTTGAGTCACCATAATATATAATTCATGAAATACACACATAATATATGACAATCGTCGAATCATGATTTATAATAAATATTATATTTCATTATATAGCGCGATTATTACATTGGTCATCGTAACATAATATATAGATTTGAACGTTGAGTCGTATCCACTTATAAATTTAAGAGTGGATTCACTTAATACTCTTAAGAAATTGGAGTACCAAAAACCCTGATGGACTGTTATATACCATACTAGATTTAAACCGTGTGATGTACGGCAATTTAAGTTAAAAAAAATTTATATTTATAATTTTATAGATTTAATAGTTTAATATTATTTTTCAATTAGTGTTTGAGTAGGATTTATAAATTTTTTAATTAATTATTTTTGTATTCAAACATTATCTAACTTTATTTAAATATATTTTTTAGTTTATCTTTTAAATTTAAATAATTATTTATTTCTAAATTATGAGAGGTCGTCACGTGTCATTTTACCTATGTGTCAAAATATGAAGTAACTTTTTATTCTTTTTTAATATATATATAGATAGATAGATAGATATATAGGTGCTAATAAAAATAATAATAGAAAATGATATGAATTGATTCTAGTTATATGTCTTTATCTAAATCAATTTCATATACTCATTTTATAATCACATATAATTTATAACGTAAAATAAATCACACGTGATTAAAGTTAAATAAGCAAAATTGTTATGACACTATTATTATTGCGACAATTTAAGTCTTGCTGTTATTAATAGGTTAAAGCAGCTAAAAACACAAGAGATGATCACATCAAAAATTCATTATCATCGTCACAATGATAACGATATTGAACCTAATTTTATCAGGTATAATTAGAGGTGTGTATGGGTTGAATTAGTTTGCAGAGTAGTTAAATTTTTATTCGTACTTTACAGACGGGTAATCTATTTCATTACTCGTCGCCTACTCACACTAGGCTGCTATCCACAATTTGAGTTGTGGGTAATCCATCTTTTTAAAAATTATGGTTAATTAAAGACGAATAAAAAGATGTAAGATTTATATCCATTAACATAATACATGATTTGTAAAGATTAAGTCATATTAAATTATACTATAAGAAGTATTAACTCTCAAACTACAATCACAAATTCACAATAATATGATGATAGTCATATGATTCGGAAATTATAGTGTGATAGTGATACAATTTTTGCCTAAATAAAACCACTACACTAAAAATATCACTATATAATACTCGTACTAAAAAAAAGAATTTGACATTCTCGAATGACAATTATATAATGATATCATGTAGTTCCTAAATGTTGAGATGAGCTCAATAATGGGCTTTTATACTCACAGGATAAAGTAAGAGGGAAAAAATGTGCGTACAATTAGTATAATATCTATTTATTATTTATATAACGGATCGGTTTGGGTACTCGAGGGTATTTCAAATGACAAAATGTAATCGGCCCGTAGGATTTTCTGATTTTCGGGTTTTTCGGGTTACAGTTTTTTCAAGTTCAAATCAAACAGTTCGACTCGACTTTACGCTTATTTGATTTTTTTAACTCCCTTAGTTGTGATAACCCTGAAATTTGGACCCACCTCACATTTTTTAAAACCTTAAAGCAAACAAAACAAAATAAAAATGCGTCTTGGTTATGATTTTCGGATCATATGTTGTGATATTTCTCACTGTGAGAGGACGGCCTGTAAACCATACCAGAACGGTACGGTCACGCCGTTGTAGTTGTAACACCACGTAGAGATTTGTTTGCCACACCATGCGCTCCAAGGGGCACTTGCGCATTATCACATACATTCTCTGTTGGTCTAGATAAAGAAAAGGATTTTCAAGTACCGTTGTTTTAGAGACGTATATCGACCTAGTTGCTTCATGATTACAATTGTTCTTTTCCTTTTAGAACATACACAAGAAGTTGTACACTTTTAGCAACGACGGCATGTTATTAACGAAAAAGTATATATATTGTTCGACTTTATCTAGCTAAAATTAACATAAAAATGGACTCTGAAATTACAATCCCGTTCGTATACTAAACTTTGAATGAGGTTTGTAAGATTAATAAAAGACAGAGAAAAAAAATGTTGTTTGTATGAGGGTGGTAAGAAAGAAGTGTATTACTTTCTTTCGTGATGATTTTAGTTCAAAATAAGATTGTCGACCAATAAAAAAAAAGAATATAGTAAGCATATACCCTTTAGCCTTTTGTAATCTCATCATGCACTAAACCCACCACTACATATAATTCCTCTCTTGTTGCTTTACTTTTTTGGTTGATTTTGAAAAGTTTAACTCGACTTTTACTCAAATTAATTTCGTTACGAATGGAATCAATTTCAGTTAAAACTCTAATCTGTTTCAATGCGAGAACCATGTGATACCTAATGTTATTGATAAGTTACAAACGTTGCTGACCGCATTTTCAATTTAAAGAATCAAGTACATTTATCACATGGGTTAAACATGAACAAAAATAATGATTTACACTTTTAAATCACGATATTTGTCAACTATAGCAAGACAACATCACAAATTCAACGATTTTGGTTATAGTATGTCACATGCTCCGTTTATTCTTATTAACCTTTTTCGGCTTTTTCTCATTTTCACAAAAATATATTTAGAAAAAGATAATCATATAATACAATGGAACGTAAGCCATTTTCAACGAACTTTGGAAGTTTATTGACAACAAGAAATCCATGCACCCGAATGCAGTTGTCACTCTATATATGTATTTATTTGCTAGCTTTCGTCAACAAAAAAAATCATATAAGACTTTTTAGTCAGGACTGCAAAAACTCTTACAAAAATGGAAGAAGAAACCCCCTTAAGGCAACCGAAAGGATTCGTCGAGATGGCAATCTCAGAGCTGAAAACGCAGCAACCGATTGTCTTACCATTGGTTGCGATGAACTTGACATGGTTTGCGAAAATAGCCATCACAACGTCGTTTCTTGGTCGGCTAGGTGAGTTGGAGTTAGCTAGTGGGACTCTTGGGTTCATGTTTGCAAACGTGACCGGTTTCTCAGTCTTCAATGGTTTATGTGGTGCAATGGAACCCATTTGTGGTCAAGCTTATGGAGCCAAGAACTTTAAGCTACTTCACAAGACTCTTGTTATGATGGTTTCTTTGCTTCTATTAACATCACTTATTTCTTGCTTTTTGTGGCTAAATGTTGATAAAATCTTGATTCATTTTGGCCAACAAGAAGATATTTCTATTGAAGCAAAAAAGTATTTGTTTTATCTTCTTCCTGATTTGATCGTCACTTCATTCTTGTGTCCTCTTAAATCTTATTTAAGTTCACAAGGTATAACGGTTCCAATCATGTTCACCTCAGCTCTTGCGTTGGTTCTGCATGTGCCGGTTAACATTTTCCTTTCAAAAACTCGAGGTTTTGAAGGGGTGTCAATGGCCATCTGGATAACTGATCTTGTGGTAGTCGTTCTACTAGCGGTCTATGTGGCGGTGGTGGAGTTCAGAAAGGGCGGGACGTGGAAAGAAGGTGGTTGGAGTGAACACGGGTTTAAAGATTGGGTTCGATTATTGAAACTTTGTGGGCCGTGTTGTCTTACTACATGCCTCGAATGGTGGTGCTACGAAATCTTGGTCTTACTAACTGGGAGGCTTCCAAATGCTAAACAAGCGGTTAGCATAATCGCAATTGCGCTGAACTTCGACTACCTACTTTTCGCTGTAATGCTTTCGTTAGCCACGTGTGCGTCCATTCGTGTTTCAAATGAGCTTGGTGCGAACCGGCCGGGAACCGCGTACAGGTCGGCGTACATTTCACTAGGGATGGGTTTGGTTATGGGTTTAGTTGGTGGTTCAGTCATGGTGTTGGCTAGAGACAAGTGGGGTGGTCTGTTTAGCCATGATAAGGGCATTTTGAAAGGTGCGAGTAATGCAATGTTATGGATGGGCTTGTTGGAGGTGTTGAATTTCCCGTTGGCGGTTTGTGGTGGCATCGTGAGGGGAACCGCAAGGCCTTGGTTGGGGACATATGCAAACATCAGCGGATTCTACGTATTAGCATTGCCTTTAGGTGTGATTTTAGCCTTTAAGGTTCATATGGGACTCCATGGACTGTTGATAGGGTTCATAGTCGGAGTCTTCAGTTGTTTCATTTTGTTGTTAGGATTCACTTCGAGAATTAATTGGTTTGAAGAAGCCGAGAAGGCACAAAGACTAGCTGCTGATTCGACGGTCAAAGATGAAAACATTGCCAAATCATAGAGCAAAAATGTGACAAATTTCAGCAAGATTTTGTATTTAAAGATTATAGTCTTTAGTATTTTAGTGAAGCCATAATCAGTAACATTACCTTTTGCTTTTGTCATCCAAAACCGAATCGAATCAGACTGAAAAGAAATAAAAGATTATAAACACTATTGCCATTGCTATTGCTAATCTAGACTTTTAGCAAGATAACACTCAAGGCACATATGATTGTGCATTATAGTTAGGATAGCATTAACATTAAATATATATCATATATGTTACAAAGAAAGCATTAACATTAGATATGCATAAAGTTGGGTCCACAATGATCATTAATCTAATGACTAACAATGACAAATATGTGGGTGAGAATGGTTACACATTCTTAAAGTATAATAATACAGTGATTCCACTACAGCATACCCTTTAAGTGATAGCTTTTGAAAGGAACTCTATCACGACAAACGTATATAGCAAGAACTCGAATTTTGACTTTAGAAGCCAGAAATGTTACTTTCCTAACACAAAAGCTTAATGTTTTAGTTGCCTTTTTATCAGAAATTGGATAATGCAGTCGTATTTTGTCCTTCTATATGCTTAATGTTCTGTTTTCGTTCCCAATATTTCAACTTCAAGTTTTAAGCCACTAGTTTGTGTTGCTAATGTGTCAAACTCAAGTGTGTCACCGATTTGATCTTATGATCAATATACTGTTTCATCGTAGGTTCGAGTTTCAAAGGTCTATACAGAAACTTTGAACAAGAAATGAGAACCTGATGCTAATTTTGATTGTAGGCATTTCAAGAATGGTACAAGTTTGACAGAAATCAAATTATCACTACTTGAACAACATTTACCATATTAAAATTGAATGGTGATTAATTTTGAACTGAAAGAGTTGAGTGACAACAATGCATGTTGGTGAAGTTATTAATCTTCGACAAATCCAGGTTTAGAAATTACAGAGTGAAGTTGTCGTGCTTTTTCGTCATTGAAGCCGAGAGTGACCATTATTTTGTATCCCGCTCCTTCCTTTTCAGACCATACTCCCAGAAGCAGGTGAGATGTCGTAATTTCCCCGCCATCACCTATATTTTTATAGAGTTCAAAGAATGATTAATTTTCAAAATAAATTATAACAAAAAGAAACTGCAGGCAAATACACTAATGTATAAAACAAAATGAACTTAGTTTGATTTCTGATTTGGGTAACACATTTTATTTTCAGTACAAAATGGCTTATAACTTTGAAAGAGAATTTATTTATGATAATCTTCTAACCGGTTTTCAAGCACCACATCAAGTTAAAATGTTTGAAAGTTTATATTCTTATATCTAAATTTTTGAACGTTGATTACCTTCTACGGGTGAGAAAACGTAGATGGATATACAATATTGAAACCAAACCACATTGGTTCGCTTTCTCTGCAATTTTTTACATATTTTGCAAATCATAAATTTTTTACCCTAAACTATCAAAAACAGTGATCATGCTCACTTTTAGCCAAACACTCAAGACTGACTAGACACACATCCGAAAACTCCCTTAGTAATCTAGCAGGAAACATTTCCCTTGCATTATGCATAATGCATAGAAGTTGTTCCCGTGATGTTCCAAAAATATCCTTCTTTTCTATTTTGCAAAGTGGCGGTTTGCGTGTTGTTCCTAAATTAACCAATCGTATGTCAAGTTTGTCACCATATCCATTTTAGTTAATCAAGTAAAGAAAATTCTGGACAAATTTGCTGAAACATGTATTTATGACACCTACAAATACAAGGAAAGAACTTTAGGTGCAAAAGCAACGAAAGTTGGCAAAAAAACAGACACTTGCCTGATTTGAGTTTTTCATCGACAGCCCAATCAAGGGCTTTTTGAGCCGCTTCAGTTAGAGGAGGATGTTCAGGACTAAAAAAGAAATAGTCGGGTTTTCCAATCAATTTGATGGCCTCCTCCCGGACTTTCATAAGTGTAAATCCATCAGCACGTAACAATTTTGAAGCCCGATTTGTTCCTGCACACGGACAGAAAAAGAATACTTACAAAACTATAGCAACTTAAAGCTAGATTGCTACTAAACATAGGAATTGGTCAATGTCATTTAGGGTGCTAGGTCACCACAGGGTCTTAATGATTTGAGTCACATGACTTGAAACTTACAAGAAAACTGAAAAACTGCACAAAGAATCGTTTCGGGTGAACATTTAAACTGATTATTGAGCTGTAAACTGGCAATAATCAGCTTTGAGTAATTACAGAAACTGCTTAGGAATATGATCTTCCAAATGGAGTTGTGATTGTAATAGATGTAAATCACCTAATGATCTCTAACTTAAAAAATTAAGCGAATATTTGATTCTCATTCTTCTTGTCTCAACAACTGTTATGACCAAACGTCTTTGGATTCATTAATATTAACCAATTAGGCCAAAAGTCATTCTTTTCTTTCTTCCTTGGTCGAAATCTTCATCTCTGTCTTAAATAACGCATGAGGAAGTTAAGCTAGTAACAAAAAACTCCATCAAACACCTTGGGTTCTCTAATTGGGCTTAAGCTGCAAGAAAAAGCCTCAAATACTTGGCTTCAGCTTTTTAGCTTATTCACTTGTTGTAAAGCTTATAAGCTGCTTAAAAAGCTCCATCAAACACCTTCATGAGTTTTTTAGCTGTAAGCTAATGAAAAAGGCTAAAAATCCCTTCAAATAAGCTCCTCCAGACACCCACACCCCCTAGTTCAAGTTTTACGGGATGTTGTAACCCCACCAATAAACTAATATCAAAGTAGTTTAGAAACGGGACGTAGATAGAAATGCACTATCACATTTGTGCAGAAACAATATCACAAGTATGCATAAACACAATGGGCATCAAATACACACTATATTTCACTCTCAACAAAAACAATAATACTTGGAAATTTAAAAAATAATAGTAATAATAAAATAAAATTTGCAGTACTAACCCTCAACCAAAATTCCCATGAGAATAGCTTCAGTACCAGTTGTTGAAAACTTAAGCTTCCTCGCTTCCAATTCGCCCATCGCAAACGATTTTATTCCTTTTAATGACCATCTATTATCATAATTAATTAACAATTAAAATCACCCCCAAATTTATTCATACATGAATACAGAGAAAAAGTTCAAGAATACAAAAACTCACTGTGGAACTTTTTCAGCTGAAAAAACCCTCTCTGGATTCCTGAAATCCAAAAAAGAAACTTAATTTCAAATACCCATTTGCCCAATTTAAATAATTGAATCTTAGATTCAAAAAATTGAAGAGTTAACTAACTTACGCAGTTGGAAGACTGAAAGAAACGGTGGCAGCAATGGGTCGGGTCTTGGGCAAACAGGGTCGGGTATTGGAGTAATTAAGAGGGAATTTGGTAATCCCTAACCATTGACTTTGTAACTTGTGTTTAGTAATGGTTATTTGGATGTTTGAAGAAAAGGGGTCGGGTTTTTTATATACGGAATCATGATGACAATATGGAGTGGAAGTAGTAGCAGATGAAAGCAGTGTGTGAGAAGAAACCATTTTTATATTTCTTTTTAGGGTAACAAAATGAAGAAAAAAAGGTATTTCGGCTTACAACTTTAGATAGATAGGGAAAATAGAGGAAGAAGGAACAAGAAACGCAAAACGTCGTCGCTGCGATTCTACCATTAGACAATGGACATTCTTTTTGTCATGTCTAATTTACAAATTGGGCTTCATACTTTGAACATGTTTGGCCCAAAAATACATATACAAATGCATATTTGATCATTCTAAAGTTAACGGTACATAACTACATATGATATGATATCCCTAAAAAATTTAAGATTAAAAAATCAAGCTGTTCTTTGAAATTAAAGTACATATTTCATACCAATATAATCACATGTGATTTTGTTAAACGAGTTTGCATATATATATCGACATGTGATTTGAAATGTAATACAAAATCAGTTGTGATTAGACTTAATATAAGTTATTCATTTCATGATGAAATATTCAGACTTATTAACTTATTCTCAAACTTACTAGAGCTATGTTGATAATTATTCATTTAAGTAACTTATAAGCCCATGAATAGTGCAAATACTTCAGTCCAATATGGGCTTTCGGCCCACTGTCTTAATATCAATTTAATTAATATGGTACTTTATTGATAACCATAAATAATCACTAGTCGAAGTTTATACTTCCGAATTAATAATAAAATGTACTTTATACTGGGAACTAACTATGTGTGTACCCATATCTTAAAAATAACTCTGAAACGGGTCGATGTTACCATTTACCCAATTAGTTCAATCGAAACAATTCCATTGATATCTCCACATTCAAATATTAGTTTAAATCTAAAAGAATCCCAACTATTATGGTATGTTAATAATAAGGTGGATATATATATAGAATAACTTAATACTTGGTAAAAGAGTAAAAATGATAGTTAGCGATTATTTACTGACCAGTCTTAATTTAAATATAGAATAGATAAATTACGTAACATGTCATTAAAAGAATATGGATAAGGGGATTGAACTCATGACTTCCACATTTATATTGTCTGTCCCCACCACTAAGTTACTATTGAAAGACAAAGCCTCAAAGAAATAGGAATCAAATCAAAGACTACACAAACTTGATTCAAGAAAAGCTCTCTCAAAACAAAATTGGTGCAGCCTAATTATTTGCACTAAGTAAGATCTAAACCTTGAACATTTTCAAATACGATAGTGTTATTATTCTTTCAAATTTACTACTTATCCAATCTCTAAGGGCTTACTTACTTTGTATATTATAGAAACAACAGATGAATATTTTCTTTATTAAATTTTATCAATTCATATGTTGCGTTACGTAAGGTTCTTGCACTCAGTCACCATTGGTATGCTACTCATAATACTTTTTCTTTTTCTTTTTATTATTATTATTATTATTATATTATTACTTATACTTATATTTATACTTATGACTTATTACTTATTAATTATTAACTATTGTTATTATTATTGTAACGTATCACCTAAACGTATTTTGTTATTTTAGCTCATCAAAAACTAAGTATATGATGTATATTTGACATATTTTGTTTAATTTTTCAGAGTAAAAACCATACATAATATAATACAAATTATATAATTTCTTTATTTTATTCGTAAGTATTTAAACACTAAATTATATACTTTGCAATTTATGACTGTCATATACAACATACTTATTAGGAGTATAACTTTATCTTATATGGCTCGTGTATATACAAGAATATAAAAGCTAGTTATAACAATCCATCAAATTTAACATGTTATACATGAATTGTAAGTAGAGATTAAGAGACTCTAAGGGAAGATTCTGGAATGGAATGTGATAGAAGTTTGAAGACTTAGATGGTGTAGAAGGTTCCTTGTACATATTCTAAAAGTAGAAAAATTCTAGATAGATCCATTAATAGAAGGATTTCAATTATAAATAGCACATTCCTTTTTCATATGTAATCATCCTACAATTATATTTTCTCCCATTGCAAAAGATTCCTAAGTAATAGAGTAAGTTTCCTTTTCTACTTTAATTTTGAGTAATATTTGCATTGTTTTTTCTTGCATCTTTCCCTTGTTTACGAATATAAAATAAGACATGCTTAACTTAGTTTGAGAACTAAATACCACATGTGAGTTTGTAGAGACAACTCTATGACATAGTATACACGTAAAAAGTGAAACGTAGAATAATACAAGTTCAATATTCAAGCTTAATTCAAAAGCGAACATAAATTTTCGACTTAAATTTAACTCGAGTCAATTCGGACTATCTCTGATAATTCTCTAATAGCTAGCTTATAAGTTGAGCTGAGTTAATGACACCCACTACATATGTATGAACCATCGTTATGAAAATCTTGCATCCACCACTAACTATACGTCTACACATTTTCAAGTGTACCATGGGTAATGAAAGTAGATCATTAATGAATACATTCAATGCTACTATTGGTTGTTGGTCTCATTGCATGGTTTTCTTGCAACTTTTATATTTAACAAAATATATATATATATATATATATATATATTCATCAAGCAAGAATTACGTGTTTTTCCAAAACTCGGAGGATAACAAGACACGTCCCATGGTGGGAGATATCAAGGCTTTGGGTCTTCTTTGGATCAAACATAAAGCTCCTTCAAAATGGATGGTGAATGGACTAATCGAAGATATTTGTGCATGGTCTGGTAACTCACTTTGAAGACTATATGTTATGATTGTAATATGTGACTTATTTCCAATTTACTTGTAACTCATGATCAGAATGGTATAGTTGTAGTAGTGTTTTTATGGGTTGTGCCTTGATTTAGATCCTCAGGGGGCGCTATCAAATACGATATAGGGTGAAAATCGGTGACTCGGTCCCTATTCATCGGGGATTTTTTCATGATATTCTATTAGGTTTTTTTTTCCATCCCTTTTAGTGTCCTTCCAATTCGGATCTAAATTCTAGGTACATAGAGGTTTTGGGTCGAATCTTGGGTGTTTGTATATTTTGGTCTATCTAGTTCCTTGCTAGTAGACATATATATAAAATTTTTCTGCCTTTCAAAAAAAAATAACAAGACACGTCCTCGGAATTTTTATGTACATATCCTTATTCGTTAACGTTTAATAGATACCAATACCGCATTGACTGATTGTAGACCACTTGCATTATGTCTGTGCACGGCCCCGTTCACCAGCACGAACCACCATGGATGCCAGGGATACCTTGGTGGGTTTTCGTTGTCACCGAGAGCACGAGTCCAGAACAAAAACATGTGAGTCAGGCTCCACCATTTTTTATTTTATTTTATTTTTTTTATTTTGAATTAAAAATAAAAAATGAAAAAAAATGTGAGATGACTATTGAAAAAAAATTCAACCATTTTGTGTTCAACAGTTTGAAAAGTTAATCCATTTTAATTCTATATAAATACACAAGTACAATACAATTTTTTAACAACAACAAATTCATCAATTCACCTGTATACATGTTCACAAACACTATAATTTTTTTTAATCATGTCTAATCCAAATGAAAACTTTTCATATATGAATCTTCTCAATTCCGGCACTACAAATACTTTGGGTTCGTCACCACCAAACCCAAATCAACCACAACCCAAACTGTAGCAACAATCGTATTACGCACAATCCAATTATTTATTTATAAGTAATTGTGTTTTTAAGAAAAATGAAAAATAAAATAAAATAGTAAATTTAAATTGTTAATCGCCAGATATTATAAAGATTACACTGTGATAGGTTGTGGGACGCTAGTCAATCGTGTTAAGGTAATGTATGGGACAAACCACAACCAACATGACTCCTCTGAATGGTCTAAACCCATTCCAATTCCAAAATGAAAATATTGTTTCAAAAGTCAAATTATTGAACCGAAGTTTACAAAATTTAATAGATAATTATTTGAACATAAAATTTGTGCTGACTAACTAATCGGTATACGGTACACAGTACACAGTACACCTAGCGTCTTTAATGAAAATCAATTCAAATTCAGTTTGGTTGACATGATATATTTCAAACTTATGTTTATTATTAATAATGCATATAAATTGACTTAGGGCCAGATATATATATTTTTAGGGGAAATTAATTAAAGAGAGTAGGAAAGTTTTTGGCAAAGAGTGGGGAAATATGCATGGGGACCCAATTCAAGTAACTTGTGAGTTAAGCGAGTCCCTCAAATAGTCATATATTTGCCTACAACTTACGTTTTGAACTCATTTGTCCCATTGACAACTAGTTTATGTTACATATATTTGTGCTTTAAAATCTAACATCTCATCATTCCAACACTTAAAAAATGAATATGTGGTCCTTTTGATTAGCCTTGATAACATAAAGATTTGTTAGATACAACCCTAAGAGCTATGGATAACAACTAAAAAAAATATTAAGTAATTGATAAATGGTGGTTAATAAATAACTTTATATTATTAATGTTTACTTATAATGTATGTAGTTGATGGTTTTATATCAGTAGGTAGTTTTTCTTGAAACTTGACTGAGTTTTTCATGAATTTTACTTTAGCAAAATCCACAACATAATAGGGTACTTAAGTTGTAGATAAAATATAAAGTAAAAATATTATATGCAAATGATATTAATCGAAGGAAATCAACCTGGTAATAGGGTTCAAAAGACGATTACTACATTTAACAAATCTAATGAAAAGGGTAAGAAAATAGGAAAATACATACGTTAAACATCAAAAATCGATCACATTGGTTATCTTTAGGTTGAAATTTCAAACTAACGTATAATTAATGGTTGCTAAGACTTCATCACTAACTTTAAAAGCAGGTGACAAGTCGTTAACTCCATTTCAAATTTATTATTAATCTACAGATTAAAAAAAAGCAGTTTAATAAAATATAATTATTACAATTTACTTTATAGTAATAGTAAAATTTTATTCTTATTTTTTTTATATATTTTTTTATAAAATACATATACATTAGAAGTAATAAATAACTTCAATTGATTATACTTATTTATAGAAGTAGATAATTAATTTGAGGCAAATCACAAGAAAAACGTGAATTACAATTTTAAGATGGATGACGTAATAGAAAAGGAATGAGGACTTCGAACACGTTATTTGTCATTCAAAAAGGAAAAAAGATAAACATGAAGACTTTGAATAAATTATTAATTGTACTCAACAAATAAACCTTAGGTAAGGTGCGTGGTCGATACGAGGAAATTTGAAAAGCAACCAATGACAATACATCTTTCCAGGAAGATAGTTACAAGACTGAAAAGTCAGCCTGCAAGAAGAAAATAGATTTACAAAGTGCGTTTACTTATAGAATTTCTTTTACTTTTAAAATACTTTAAAGTAAAATTGAAAGTTAAAAAATGAATTTAATTTGAATATTTCTGAACAAATATTAAAAAAATAAATAAATTTGTGAATCTATAACTTTATACATTTCTTCTGATAAAAGACAAAGCTTCCTCCTAACATTTGAATACGTTTTTTAAATTTTTATTAATTTTTAAGAAATGCTAAATTCTAAAAAGTATAAAATAAAAAAAAAATAGAAAATAAAAATTATTGAAGAACTCCTCTTCTTCCCTTTTTAGTTACATTCCTCGCGTAAGTTTAACACTACATCCATTTGATTTTTTAAAAAAATTACTAACTTTTTTCGTAATTAAGTGCACTCTAAATATTACTTCCTATTTCTTGTTTACCGCCATTGAACCACCAGTTGGTCAAAAAGCAAATTCCACGACACATATACATAGCATTGCTACCCAATGGGATCCCCGAACCCCACACTCTTTGGGTCGAGTTGGAGATGACTTTTCGAATTTTGGGATTGGTTTTTGGATGGCAAATGGATTCTTATCTGGTTCAGGTTGGAGAATGCATACTATCATCCCCGCTCCAACCCGCCCCGAAATATATATATATATATAATATTTATTTATATATCATTAATAATTAGCTTCGTGTATTTGTGTTATTACAGTGATATATTTTATTGTCTATTTATATACTTATATCAGTTCTTAAATGATTGGTACTTTTTTAAGTTTTAAGCAGTAAATTTATATTTTATACTTATGTACAAAAATCTAAAAATATAATTGGACCTCATGTCTCAAGAATCCAAATGACAATTAAAGTTTTTATGACTTCAATTGGACCTTGAATTCCAAACGGCATCATCGCTCAAGTTTTCCACTTCCGATTCAACATCCTTTCTGGTTTCATCCACTCAATCAACAATTAGCATTTTATCATTGAGGTAACCAACTCTCTACAATAAAATAAAACGATCGCTATGTTTTCCCATGTATGCATAAACTTGTTAATATTTTATATCTTGATTATTTTGGTGTAGTAACTATTATTTTAGAATGTACATAAGATATAAAATGTTTATATTTATTTGGTTTCTTATTAGGCTATGATTTTTTAAGAAACAAATTGTTACTGACCAATTTTTTTGAAGCCATGGCGTAAATGTACATGATCTATTATGTGGAATTATAAACTTACGTGCAATTTGTGCTTAAGTTATTTGTTTTATACTTTCACGGATTTATGTTATCATGTTATATATATATATATATGAGGCCTTGGTTAATTTGTTTTTAGAAAAAAGTGAATGTTACTATATGCATTCCTAGATAATACTATGAAGAAAATTAACAAAAAATACACGTTTAGAGTATTATCAATGGGAAAACGGTATTAGAGAACTGAAGTCTCCAATAGGGTGCCTTGATCCCTGTTCGAGTTTGGGGGAACCTATGTCTCTAATGGAGTCCCCTGATAAGATCCTTGTTCGAGTTTAGGGCAGATTCAGATATTGTTTTGATTAACGACTTTAAGAGTGAAGTTATCACTCCCCACCCTGAATCTGCCCCATGACATTCCTAAAGTGAGTCAAAATTACACATATAAAGTCATCATCCAACACCGTCTTAGGTGAGCCCCTCACATTTGATTTTGGCGGGCAATTTATTATGGTGTTTAATGCTTTAACCTCTTCCTCCTTAAACCGTCAACGTCTATTAACCAACTTGGTTTAATGGCACCCGATCTTCGTCAAATCTTCCGAATCCTCGAAAATACTCATATATTCCAAATATAAACAATAAGGAATTACATTAAAACCGAAAAGATAAGAAAATTAATACTAAAATTAAAATGCGTATAAGACAAAAGTCTAAAAAAGGTAAAACAATAAATTGAAGAACGAAACTTCCAAAAATAAAAATAAAAAAGCTCCAACTAAACTAAACTCCACCGCATGTAATACAAACTATAGGATTAGACACTCAACTCGACTATATTTGAGATCTCATGCATCTCAATTTAATTATTTTTAAAAAAATAATTCTGGTAAGTTCAATTTTAATTTTCATATACTTATCTTGAAAATTAGACACTCAACTCGACTAAAAAGTTCAATTTTAATTTTTATAAAATATATAAGAGGTAATATAGAAATTTTAGTTAATTATAAACGCTATTGAAACTTTACAATTAATTTAGGATGTAGAAAAATGAAATATGAATTATACATATTGGACTGAGGTAGTGGTATTTAGATTTCCAAGCTAAGAATGTGAAGAAGCAACAACAATCTTTCCTTTAACTACATTCAAGTGAATCTTTGCATTTTCCAATTTCCATTAATCTTTGTTTTGCTCTCATTATAGATATAACCGTAAACTAAAATCTTTGTCATGCCTAATACACTTCATGAGTAGGGTGTTGTCTAAAGGCCCTCTAATACCGATGTCCATTTAATCATCCGATATAATACAAGTATAAATTCATACATTTGCTTAAACTATTTATAGTTTATACATCTAAACCTTTTGTTAGTTTTCACTCGGAATTAGCTAATCAAGTTTGCAACCAATTAAGGAATCAATCTTACATTCGAGGGACCTTTTTAATTCTTCAAAAGACGTTTGTTAACATGGATTTCCTTGAGATCATATTTGCTACGTTCCCAACTCTTACGAAAAGCCACCTGACCATAATCCTTTGACTACAGAAAATAAATAAGATAATATATATATATATATATAAATTCAGCAAAAGATATACAGAATTAATAAAATGAAAACAATATTCCACAAGGCAAGATCATGGCTGGATAGTGGCATCGTGCGGGTCCTTAATGAAAAACGGTCAATATAGTCGTCGTGTGAAGGGGTTTAGTTTAGATTATGCTACGTCAGACTAAATCTTTGGTAGAGACAGCTAGGAACGTGTTTTACGCTGGGATTGCGCACCGAACTGGAAGTAAAGGGTGGAACGGGACCCACAAGACGGTTATAAAAATGGTGGTATTCCGTAGGTTAGGTTACGTGACAGCATTAAAGTAAAAGTTGGGTGTGTGACCCTTGCCCTTTTTGTGGTCACGTGACTAGACATCCTCATGTTTCCAAAATTATATTTTAACTCTACGCAAAACAATATATATGTTTGTAAATGTGCAAACATGGAGCAAATTATAATATTTTAATTAAAAGAATATTAAGATATATTTATATGAAAATAATTATTTTAATAGAATAAGTTTAAATGAAAAATTCTTTTTTGAGAATGAAAGAATTAAGTTTAATACTCCAACATTTTTAAAAATTGAATATCTCACAAAAGGCTAATCATAAAAAATATAAAATTGCACAATAAAAATTAACATTTTTTTCTCTTCGATTAGACATCTCACAAGGTATACTTTTGAAGAACTTTTTTTTTTTTTTTTTTTTTGGTGGGTTTCAAAAACTGGTAACACATGTGTTACCTGTTTTCAACCCAAAAAAAAAAAAAAAAATCATCGAAAGTATATCATGAGGTATGTCTAATCATAGAGAAAAAAACGTTGATTTTTATGATGTAATTTTTTATAATTTTTTGATTAGCCCTTTGTGAGATATTTAACTTGGGGGAAAAATTGGGTTTTGTAAAATGGATGGCTATGATTCATTCTTTCATTTTCATTCAAATTTTCATTCTCATCTGAACTCAACCCTATTTTAATATATTACATTAAATATTCTTAATTGATTCAAAATATGTAATTTAATAAAACGATATTAGAGTTTTTATATAATCATTAAATTTTCATAATAAATATACTAACAATTGTTATATTTAATAACTTCATAAAATATAAATAAATATTTTATAAAATTCATAGAAACTTTTAATAAATATAATAATATAAGATATATTTAATATCTTTCAAAATATTAATCAAAAATTTATAGTCAATACATCATATTAATGTATTTTAATTATCTCTTTTTACTATTATAAGAAAGACACAATTAGGTAGTCAACTTGATTTTAATCTCCCATAAAATAATCTAAGCCTTTCAATATTTTAATCAACATGATTTTAACCGTTGATCAAATTTTTTAAAAATGACTATGCAATAAGTATGATTAGAGGTGTTTCATTTACTAATTTACCCCTATCAATAAAATCAATTAATCGTTCTTGGAGGAAATCTGAACTTCAGTTTACCTAACATCCCTGATTTCAGCCCCAAATAATGTAAATTGTGATACTTTCCTTATCATCAGTTGTCAATATTCAAATTTACAAATTTAATTTCTCAATCGATGACATTTCTAGAGTTTTCATTTTCCTTTCATTTCTCCCCCTGCAATCTTAGTCTAAGCATACGATCCTATTCAATCTACATGATGAAGAAATATGAGAGATTATACACTACAAGAATATTAAGAGATTTATCATTTCTCTATTGTGAATATTAAGGTATCACTGAAATCTATAAATGTGACGGTACCCATTTTATAATATTTCAAAGTATCATCCATTCACTCTCATGCTGCAGTTCCATGTGTATAGTTTTTCAATGGTTGTCTTTTAAATTCGTATGCTCATGTTTGTTTATTCATATTTATGTATGTATGATTTGTTATTTGTTATTTATGTGGTATTTTTGATGAGTCTATGACTTTAAAATGTATGTGTGTTTCTTAGTGCACATCACGTGTTCCATAAAATGCCTTAATTAAAAAATAGTTTAAATTGAAGTGGTTACATTTCAAAAAATACTTTTGTTGATGTTTATTTTGATGTCTTTTTTTCTTCCATGGTGCAGATAAAAATATGAAGATGGAAACTCAGTTTGTTTTGCTAATCCAGGGATGAGTATGAAATGAGAAAAATGAAGCAGCAAGTACTTGTGATTCTATTTTACGTATATCAAAATACTAGAGGTTACAATATCGGTGGGTTGGCCGGCTGAACCGGTCTGGGTTAAATTGTGTAGTTTTATTGTGGGTCAAACCTTATCAGAAAGGTAATGTATATTGCTTTGATTTACAGATTTGGTGGAAAAACATAATGATAATATTGCAGCTCTTGAAGCATGGAACAATGGGAAGCCTTATGAATTGATGAGTCTAGGATTTGCAGGTCTGTTTTCCTGTACATGCAGGATAAAATCAATCAATCCTTTTAATATTAATACATTTTGTAAAATTTTACACCTTGTAGGTTGGGTGGATAAATATTATGAATAAGCTTCTTTAGCGTGCTTTTAACATTTTTTTATCTACATGTTTTATAGGGTAGGCTGAACTTCCTCCGGTTCAGGCTATGATCTGACTGTTGGTGTAGCTCTTGCTAGCCATATGGATGTTAATAAGGTAAGTAACTAATGTTTTATGGCACTAAAAATATAAGTGTTTACATGGTGGGCAGCAAGAAAGAGGTTGCGGCTGAGAGATGAACTCGACAAGAGAGGGCTAGATCTTCACTCAGTGTTTGTGCCCGATCTGTATGAAGCTGCTAAAACAGTAGATCATTCGTTACCTCTTTGCTAAATTACAATCATATATACCAAGTTGATGCTATATGGTTACAACACATAATAACATATAATCAGTGTTTATCAACTCTAATAGGAGGAAAACATTTGCATGAATTACTCACAACTCTATAATCAACATATATAAACGTTGCCAATATTTTGTTATCACCTCGAACATTAATAAAGAAAAAACATGAATCTTATTTATTGTAATTGTCCATACAAAATTATCATGTTTAATCCTGCGAATTCGCGGGTTATATTCTAGTTATAAGTAATATGAATGTTTAGTGTTGCACTAAATTTATAGCAATACTCAACTTTATTTTTCGCTACACTAAAATAGTGTAACGTTTAGTGTTATTATTGAAGTGTATTTTTTATACTTATGTACTATTTTAATGTAAAAATGTGTATTTAGTGCTAACATTGAAAATGCTTTTATTAATATGACGTTACTTATATGTTATTTAAATATTGCATTCTTATAATAGATTAAAAGCTTAAAATTTATAAACATTAAATGATGTTGAAACAATCGGTGTAGTAGTAATTCATGGGAAGATACTCATAGTACTAAACGTGGAATAAATTTCAATTATATGTCTACCATAAATAAGTGATGTCACTTATCATTTGATGCCATCGCATGTTAATACTTGCCATATCTATGTAATAAAAGCAAATGATATATGAACTTATTTATATAAATTTAAAGGTAGATCTAATTAATTTATTAGTAGATAGAGTTTTCACTTCTAATTTTATAAATTGAACATAATACATGTCACTATCATTTTTCATTAACTTTATTTGGCATTTCTCTAATTCTTCGATTTGTCATGATATTTTAGAACTAGGATACCTTAAGCATGACATCTCTGCCTAATTACATTTTTAATGAAAATTGATTATATTACTTTTAGTCCAAACATTTTGATAGTTTTGTTAAACATACTTTAGGTTATCTAAATTGGTTTATTTATCAATTTTCAAATAGTAATTAACATTTGGCCATCTATACATTGTTTATTACGAGTACTAAATAAGAAATATAGAGTTAGAAAAGAAAAAAATTATTGGTGGTTTTGTTTAATTTATAATTACATTTTTACGTTTTATCAGTAAATAATTGTTTTTAAGTGTTGTTTAATGGAGTAGCAATTTGAATTATTGGTGATACAGTTTCACATATATTCACTATTAGAAGCGAAAGTTCATTATGAAATAAATAAAATTAAAATAAAAGGGAGACACAATGATTTTGAAACCGAATAAAATACACTTTTCATTTGATACTGGTCGGGTTCTCATGTAACGCAATAGTTATAAATCCAACGGTTAACGACCTTGTAGCAACACTTCTCCGACTGTTGCGTAGAAACCTACAAACCAAAAGGAGATGATGCTACATTTCGGGATTGTTTACCTTTGAGTCTAACCAGCTTCAAGAAATCAACGTAACCTTGGCTTTGATACCAATTGTATAAAGAAAAACAACAAACCTTAAAGTTAACACGGAATTAAGGCGCAAAAAAAACCACACAAAAATGCTCAAACGTAATTTTTTGTTATCGTGAGCAAAAGAAAAGAATGAAGGTACTAAATCTACAAATTAAACCCTCATCCTCACCTCTATAAGAATAACATATCATAATCCTAATACTATCGGACTAAACATTGAGATAACTTACACTTATACCCTAGACTATATTAACTATTATTACTAATACTAACTGCGGATTATTACTATACTATATTAACTATTAATTTAATTTCTTAAAAGTTATCTTAGAATAAAATTTTAATTGATTTTTATTCAAAACTAAACTTATTGAATAAAAATTTGTTAAAAATATATGTTACGTGGATTCCATGTAGATATGAACGATGACAAAATATTTTTACATGAAATGTTGATGTGAACCGTTACACTGTGCAAGGTAACATATATTTGTAATATACTATTAGTGTTATTGGCGATTATGCAAATCAGTGATACTTGATTCACCACTAGTTATATTCGGGAATTTACATTTATCCGAATTCCGTTTCACTACGATATAATTATCCAATGAAATGGAGACACGAATAATCTAAATGGATTTCCTTTTTCCTATTTAAGAATTTATTTATGGTTCAAATAAATAAAAAATATAAACGTCTTATTCTTCTAACTCGTAATAGTTATTCAGGATCTTCCAAATAAAGTCAATTAGTGAAGACTTATTTCTAATTTTCATTACTAAAAAATGGAACAGGTACAAGATAAAGTCAATACAAAGAAGATATGATTTTATTTAACAAACAGAGTTTTCTAGTTTTTACGGTAATAGTATCGATTATATATCGGCTCTTATTTTAAATGGTTTAATTAATTATATAAAGATTTTATTAGTTTTATTCACGTATGTTAAATAAAGATAGTTTATTGTAAGACGAAGAGTTAACAATATGCAAAAGTATGTATCCGTACACTCTTTTTCCCTAATTAATCATGGATACAATTGAACTTTTTTTAAAAACGAAAAGATTAAACCGGCGTAATTTTTTGACAATGAAAAAGCCAAATTTGTGGCGGTGTTTATTAAATGTGGGCCGTGCCACCGTGTTGCCGTCGTTATTTCGGTCGGCAAACTCTCTCAACTGATTGTGAACTTTAATTAAATTAATCGTTCAAAATAAAACAAAGATAACCATTTGTACAAAAGAAACAGTTAATAACCATCACACTTGCTTTTACTTTACTCAAAATATAAATATAAATTGTAAGATGTTACATTTTCTGTGGTTAAAAAACACTTTATCCATAGTTTGGTGTAATTATTCATTCATAAAATTAATTGTAATACTCGTAAAATAAAATTGGTGGTGCTACTTCACCAACACACCATAAAAAGGCGTTTGGAGTGGAAGTAAAGCAAAGGACATCCATCCTAGCTGGCAACTAACTAAAGGGCCGTTTTAGTAATCCAATTTAATAATTAAATTAAATATATATTTATTACAAAGTACTACTCGTAACTCAAAAAGCCTTTATTAATTTTTGTTACTGTTTATTTATTCATACCACGTCTTAGAAACAGAAGTTTGGAAAGAAAAAAATAAAAAGCCATCCCCACACCATATTTTTTAATTTAAAAATAAATCAAAATAGTAAGACGTGCAAGTTGACTTGTATAGAAAGAAAACAGTAAACAGGTAATCGGATCCGGGCAGCGCGTGTATAGCATGTGCCTCTTGTCCATAAAAACAAATATTTCTTTCTATTAATTTAATTATTAAATATTAAATTAAATTAAATCAAAAATTAAAAAGAAAACTGATAATATAAATTGCACCCGAAGGGAACCATAATATCACCCAAAAGCACTCATTAATAGTTTCATATAATCCGAGAGAGAGAGAGTAACAACAGAAGGTCTCCTAGTATTTTCATGGCGACTTAATCGATAAACAGTGAATGGTGTTTAGCTGTAATCCTCTGTTTCTTGTTTCAAATCGTTCCCTCAGACTTTAAATCAAGAAGAAAACACTCTTCTTTCGTATAATTTTATTAGACTTCATTTACGAGAGAAGAAAAAGAAGAAGAAAGATGATGCAGATGGACAGAAGACCTTGTTTGGATGAATTTGAAAAATTACTTGTACGGATGAACACTCCAAGGTCAGTTTATATATAAATTTAAATTTGTATATCCATTATATATTATCTCCCCTGTTTCTTTTTTCTGTCGGTTTAATTTGTTAATTATCTGTAATTTCTTAAGTTTAATGTTGTAAGTTTTAACCTAATTTACCAGTCTACAATATTTTCAGTTATAATTGCAGTTATGGTATATATTTTCTTCAATTATTTAACCGGAGAAAATATATAAAATTAATTAATTTTCATTATTATATGATGTTTATTTTTATTATAAATAAGATAAGATTAAAGTTAATTTGTGAAAATTAATCTTTTAAAAAAATTGTTTGGATAAAATTAGTTTTGAATTTTTTGTATTATTTTGACTTTCTTTTTCAGTATCTATAAAAATTTCTTTCACGCTATGTTTTGTTTGTGATGTCTTAATCAAGTGTATTTATTTGGTAAATTGCAGGGTCATGATCGACAATGCTAGTTGTGTAAACGCAACCCTAGTCATGGTAAGATTTGATTTTACATTTAAATTAAATTACAAGCTCATTTAATTTCGTAACTTAAATAATTTTATTTTAAAATATTTTTTGTAGATTGATAGTGCGAGAAAAGATAGAATTCTTCTAGAGGCGGTTCAAGTTCTTACGGATTTAAATCTTTTAATTAAAAAAGGTTATGTCTCTTCTGATGGAAGGTGGAACATGGATGGTAACCTTTTTTATTATCTTGCACATTTTTGTGTTAATTGTAATTAGTATTTTTATTTTTAATTTTCCTTTTTGGTGGAGTAACGTGTTTTCCCCCCTTCCTTTTACAGTATTTCATGTGACTAATTTGGATGGACATAAATTGACGGATGATAGCATTATCAACTGCATTCAGCAAGTAATTTTCTTAATCAATTTTGCCCTGTTTTCTTAATCAATTTGAATTGCTTTTGTAGGCATATTTATTGTTAATGGATCTAATTTCATTTTTCTGTATTGTTTTTGCAGTCACTTGGAACCATTCGCAACACTAGATCTCAATCTTTTGATGGAATGACAGCAATTGAGCTCACCGGTACTGATAGAGTCGGCCTATTATCCGAGGTTTTTGCGGTTTTATCCGATCTCAAATGCAACGTGGTAGAATCTAAAGTCTGGACACACAATGGGCGGATCGCGTCTCTAATTTACTTGAAAGATTGTGATTCAGGATGCCCGATTGGGGACTCTCAGAAAATCGAAAGCATAGAAGCTCGATTAAGAAACGTGCTTAAAGGGGATAATGATATTAGAAGTGCAAAAACTTCGATTTCGATGGCAATCACTCACACAGAAAGACGGCTTCATCAGATGATGTTAGCAGACCACGATTATGAAAGAAGTCCTAGTATTAAAATGAGCGGTGAATATTGTCCGTTAGTATCTGTGCAAAATTGCTTGGAGAAAGGGTACTCGGTTTTGAACATAACGTGCAAGGATCGACCCAAGCTTTTATTTGATGTACTTTGCACCTTGACGGATATGGAATATGTAGTCTTTCATGCCACCATAGACACCACAGATGATGGCGCGTATCTGGTACATATTCTTACCATTTTATTGCATGAATTTAAATTTATCTGGAAGGAGTTAGAAAAAGGATACATGTGCGTGAAACAATGCCTAAAGATGTGTGCCTAACTGAATGATTGGAAGTTTAGAACACATCAAGCAATGAATTAGGCACATCTTTGAACTTATATTTTAGGCTATATGTTAGGCATATATAGCGGTGCTGAGTTAGTTATGATATACGAGTTGCTGATATTTTAAATGTTTTATGTTGGTCAGGAATTTTTTATTAGGCATATAGACGGAACACCAATTAGTTCAGAAGCCGAAAAGCAACGAGTGACACTTTGCTTAAGAGCTGCCATCGAGAGAAGGGCATCCGAGGTATTAATCAGTTAATCTTAGATAATTTGCATTGGCTTCGTTTTATACTTGTTAAGTCATGCTTCTAACGTTTAGTTGTCTTCAGGGTATAAGGCTTGAGCTATGCAAGGTGGATAAATCAGGACTATTAGCGGAAGTAACACGAACATTCAGAGAAAACGCAATAAATGTAACGCGTGCAGAAATATCAACAACAAAGGGTACAGCTCTAGATATATTCTACGTCACGGATGCACTTGGAAACCATGTGGATTCGAAAATCATAGAATCGGTTCGAGAAACAATCGGGTCAGATTACCTAAGAGTAAAGGAGTTACCATTAGCATGTAACAAGAGGAATCAACAAAAGTCAGAGAATGAAGAAGGTGGGCTTGGTGGGACAGTTTTGTTATCACTTGGAAGTTTATTAAGAAGGAACCTTTACAACTTAGGGCTGATCAAGTCATATTCTTGAAAAAAGGAGGGAATATTTTTAAAATTAAATTGGGGGGAAGGATAAATACTTTGCTTGAAGAAGAGGGATATGTTATATTGTACATAATAAAAATATTGGTGGGGTTTGTTGGGACTTTTGTGATGGTTGGTATCGAGTAGGTAGAATACACAGACAGGGGGGCACATATATTAGTTTAGTGGGGTCCACTGTGGTTTATGAGTTGTTGCTTTGCTGGCATGCCAGTGGTACACAAGACGAAATAGATATATGGGGTGAAATTATTTTTGGTAGATGATGGGAGTTGCACCCTTTTGTTCCCATGTAGACCTAGTTACAGTAGTTTGTACATAACTTTTATCATTAATTAAATCTAACTACTAGTGCTATTTGACTATTTTGACTCTACGACAATCATACCAATATAATTTATATTCCTAGCGGGCAGAATAAAAAATGAAATGCTGTCAGCAACACAAAAAATGGTAAATGGTGTAGGATGTATCGTACAACAAGACATAGATAAAATACAATGACATGTCATAAAATTCAAAAGGTTTTGTATGTCATATGATTGATGGTGTTTGGTGGTTATGATGGTTTGGTCTTCTATCAATGTATTCCTGTCACGGAGTAAATCTTTTGGAAGGATTTTCTCTTTTTATTTCTTTCACGTAAACTATTTAAGATTTCTTTCTTTTTCAACCGTGTGAAAATATAAATATAAATAAATATTTAAACTAAGATTTCTTTCTTTGTCATATGATTTCTTTCTCTTTTTACATTTTTGCCTGCTTGTTTATTTTTATTAAAACTATAGTATATTATTAAGTTGTACTTGTTCTTCTGGTATTATAAAACTTATCTTTTAGAAGGTCGTAAAATTATAATAGATAAAACTATAAGGAGTTGCAAGAACGACGGACTTATGGATGTGGTTTCCTTGTATGCATTATCTTATTTCAATAAATAACTAATACCTTAAACAACCCGTACAAGTAGCATTATGTAATTAAAAAAATAAAGTCAATACATCAATGGTGCCCTCACACTTGTACACCTATTCGTGCCGTTATATGCATGTAAACAATTTGGTAGTTGTGAGTATACGGTTGACTAATTCTGATTTTTTAATATAAAATGTGCAACATAAAAAACATATACTAATTAAGTAGATATTAATACAATTAAGAAGGTCAACTAGTATAAATTGAATAGATGAGGCCGGTTTTGATTCTCCTAAACAAGCTTCTACGACTTTATTTAATAAACATAGTTGACATGAGTATGTTACAACGACCTAGTTTTAGACTTTTAGTTTCATTATATAAGATTAATCAAAAGTAACAACGATTATTCCTTCAGTTTATAAAATGTGGAAGTGAAACAAATAATAATAAAGTCAACGAAAGTAGGCACTCTATTTAATAAATTTAATTAAAAACGTTTAGAAGAAAAACATTCTTATTCTCGAAACTATGTTTCAGTGACAATAGATTCGATCTTAAACACACAAGTGAAGGCCGGTAGCATCAAAATAAAGCAAATATTCAATCAATCAATTCTACATACTTGTATGTAAAAAGGTCAAAGAACATGTACTTACTTTTTGCAAAAACTGCGTAATTCTCATTTTAAAGTTTTAATTGTGAACGATGAATATTATGTTGACAAATCAATGAAAGTGGCTCAAAGTATAATTAACCTGAATTAGCACAAATCATTATCTAATTTTAATGTGAAGAGAACGGTTGAAACTAAGTGTTGTTTTTGCTCACTTTAGACCACCCGTGGACTCCGTCCTTCGTCGTCACTCACAGAACAAATTCCACACGAAAATTGACGGGCCTCATGTCAATTTTTTTATTCTTTCTTTTTATCTATTTTAAAAGATAGCTAGATACAAAAAATAAACAACAAAATATAATTTACTTGATAAAATAGTGAGTTTTAGTTGCTAGTCGTGAGATATCGTGGAGATTACACTTTGATTAGTAGTGAGACGATATTTAATTGTTCTAATGTGACATCCATAACAGACTACAACTAACCATCACAACTGTGAATAATTTTTAAAAAAGTATCATTCGCGCACATTTTGTGTGTTCATACAACTCTCAGTGAGATGCAAATTTTGTATAGTAATTCAATTAGTTTACCCAAAAATCGTTTCTAGAAGCTGCAAAAATCAAAATGAGAATTAATGCAAATCTTGTATATCTACAGAATATTACAAATTAAATTACTTGATACATAATATATAATATAGAATTGATTAAAAAGGATTTGTGCTATCTTTTGATACTAGTAGTGTCATTTTTATATCTTTCTTCTCATCTTTGTATCAAGTAAAGAAACTAGAGAAACGCCAATAGTTTTCTTAACTACAACATCACACCAACTTTGTTCTCATGTTATTCTGTTTTTGGCTTGTAGCTCAAGTTAATAGTTATCGTGCGCCATAGCATTTGAACTAAACAAGTTTTGAATTACCTTCGCTTCACGTCGGGATAAAATTATTATCTATTTTATTTTATTTTTTAATTTTTCATGTCGGGATGAAATTGTTATTTATTAAAATATTGCTTTATTTATTGTTTTTTTGGTTCTGTCTTTTTTAAAGATTTATTTATGTTCATTAAGGGTTGATTTAGGTTCATGTTTGTGTACCATGAGCTTTAAGATTCAAAGTTGAGGCTTACTATATTGTAAATGTTTGTGTTTAGGTTTATCAACTTTTATTTACGTAAAAATCAATAGAAAAACTGAAATAAATTCTCTCAAGACTTTATACTTGCTACGTGTTGAAAATCCTATGAATTGATAACACCCAGAAATATTACGTAAAATGAGAATATAATAACGTCAATATATCATGAAACTTAGATCATTATCTCATGAGAGTACTTCATTTATCATGGTAGTGCTTTGCAATTGAATATAAAGCCATAAAGGTTCATTATTGGAGGCTGGCTAGAACAACAAATGTCCAAAATTCACAAGTTGATCTTTCAAGAGTAATAATTGGACAAGAAAAGAAATGTACACTTGGCCCTACCAAAAAAGAGCTCACACATTAACTTCTTTTATCTTTGTAAGTGACCGAATTTTTTGTCTCAAATTGTGCGAACCAGTATTGTGGTACTGATTTAATTTAATGCCAGATAGATTATCAAACAACAAACGGAATGATCAAAAATAATGAATTAAATATTTAATATGAGAATTCTTTATTAATTGTTAAAAAATAATAAAAAACTAAGTTTGTGAAATCCTAAACACGGATTATATATCTAATCACAAAAGGAAAGAAGTCGAAGCAAATACAAAAAAGGAAAACAAATTCGAAAGTTCAAAATAAAGCTTATAAAATAGAAAAAGGCGTTTTCGGCCCCTAAATGAAATCACCGAAAAATGCCAAGGCTCATAGCAAAGCTTGCTCGTCTCATAGTTTTCCATCAACCGTGCGAATTTTGTGAAATTTCACCATTGAAATCAACTTCTTGAAAATACTCGGACAAAATTAAATTGACGCCGTTAATGCCGTTAACTGCATCATAATTCGTTGTGTTTTGGCAACGGTTAATTAGAGTAGTCCTTGACTCCTTGCATTTATGTCATGGGTGAGCAGTTAGAGTTAGCCATTGGCTTTTCTAAAGAGTAATGTGCAAGTGAATGCATCGAACTATCACGTAAAATTTTTTGTGTGTACTTATTTAAAGTTCGTTTTATTATATTTACCCAACCTGGAAGAAAGATCATTTGATGTTAACGACCAGTTAGCAATTACATGTCAACGGTAACTTGTCACGTAAGCATACACATGACGCAATACATCAGCGATACATACAATAGACTTTGAACAATAGCTGGGTACATACAATAACTTCAAACAATATTTATCTATCGTGAACCACAACCCTCTCCAGAAACCTACAATTTCCGGCCGACCATAAAAGCCACCACTATGGAGTCCTCCAAATTTATAAAACGCAAGTTGATTCTTTTTATAATAGTATGCATGCAAGACATGTATAACTACAATAGTATGCATGCAAGGCATGTAAATCTGGAAATGCTTCCTAGTAACTATCTTGATCAGCCTCTTCCTTCCGAAGGTAATAGCGTAGGCAATTTGTCAACACCTGCTGACCTGCCCATTTAAACTAGTTAAGAGATATGTTTCACTTCTAATATATCATAGAAAAAATGTTTCAGAGTCTGACTTATTTTCTTCATCTTTTTCGCCTTCAACACCTTTTTCATCAAGAAGGGAATTACATGCTCATGAAGCCTCTAAAAACTATAACAACCTGCTCTTACAGGTTTATTGGTTTCACTATAAAGCATCTCAATAGTAGCAACTACAGCCCATATTACTTATAAAAAAGCGCTTAAAGGTGAACCCAAGATGATCCAGCCTGGCCCGTTTTGACCCGCACTAATAAATTGCCCATTTTAACCCATTACCAAACCCAGCTGGCTCACCCATTTCCAACTCTGCTTACACAGAAAAATATAACATTTAGTTATTACGTAAACAACGTGGTTACCCGAGACAACGATTCATTTAAAGGCTGCCCCTCGGTAGCTAACGTGAAATTTATCTTTGGCAACCAACCCCTGTTTCATACCAAATCAGAGAACAGTTCGTGATTTGAGGGAAAGGATATCATTGTACATGTGTGTGTGTGTGTTGAGTTAGGGGATCAAGAAGGGATGTGAAGAGACAAAGATGGTAACATACTTCCGTATCCATTTTTGCAGATTCCACATCCCTTCCAAGAGCAATCCAAGTCTATCTTTCGTTTCTATGCATTTGCATTGGGTAAGCAACATATTGTACCAAAATAAAGGTGTATATTTAACTTAATTCTTAGATAAAGATTCATGAAGTAGGGCCATTAGCCAGGTATACATACTGGATGGTAGTTCAAGAGATGTTTACGATGGTCAATTTGATTCTCTCCAAGAGATCAGGATCTTCAACTTTACGCCCAGTAGATCTATAAAATCAGCATATATGAGTGTACCTTCTATAATGATGAATATAAGACGGCTAATTCAAACACAATAGGCAACTCGTGATTAAAGTATTTGAATGTCCATTACAAGAAACAGGCATATAGTTAAGAGCAACATATAAATCAATGAAGGATCATATAGTCATATATTCACAGGTTAGCCCTTCAAAACCACTTGGCCATACTAAATTGATACTCATCCATATAATACCAGTCATACTCTCCGACATTTTCAAAAAAGCTCATAATTCCCATTAATCGCTAATTTAGCATTTTAACCATTAGTAGTAGATAGGTATTGGAAGATTAGGTGAAAACAAAACAAAATCTTTTTCATTCATTATAAAACGAATCAACTTGCATTTCATAAATTTGGAGGACTCAATGGTGGTGGGTTCATGATGGCCAGCCGGAAGTTGCAGTTTTTCAACGAGAGTTGTGGTTCAAGACAGACAACTATTGTTTGAAGTTATTGTATGTATCAAACTATTGTTCGAAGTCTATTTGTATGTACTGTTGACGTGTTACATCATTAGTATGCTTACGTGGCAGGAAACTGGTCACATGTAATTGCTAACAGGTCGTTAACATCAAATGATTTTTCTTCTAAGTTGGGTATACACAATAGAGCTAATTTTAAATGGATACACACGATAAGTTTCGCTCATTAGTTTGTTGCATTCACTTTACCGATTTTAAACATATGCTTTCCCATATTTGGTTTATTTGCAGTTTCATATTAAAGCACGGCAAACTTTTAGAGACCTTTTTTGTGTGCAAGAATAAATAAATCTATTTTTGTAGGAACTGAATCGGGAAAAGCTTTAATTCACTTGAAAAACTTATTGCTAAGCTCAAAGTCCACTAAAGTTTATTAAATTAATATGAGAGCGGGTGCAAATAGCTTTGGAGAAATTGTAAACTTTGAATTTTAATAAACTTTTTTTCATTGAAGTAAAAGCATTTTTTGAAGTTGTGATTATGCCATGAAAGAATATAATACTTGTTCGTATGACATTACGGTTCTGATTTTAGTGAATATCCGCATGATAATTTTACACTACGAATATCTACTACGACTTCTTAATCATAACCTTTAATTTTGTTATATCGACCAAAAGTTATATTTTTTCGGTCCCATTCTTATTGTCACTCGACATAACTTTTGTTATTGTCACTCGACATAACTTTTACAAATCAATATATGTTAGATAAATATAAGTTTTTTCCATATATTAAAGGCAAGTTATTTTTCAGAGATAAATGATCCAAAATAATAAATAAGAATAATACCAAGAGTTTAATGAAATTTAATAATTTAAAATATAAGTAGACAATTTTTTTTAAAGAAATAAAAATAACAAAGTAAACAATAAAAAGGGACAAAAATGAGTAGTGTTTATTACCTCTCATAAGTATGTCATATAAACTTCTATTTTACATTTCCCACAACTCTTTTTTAGCCCAACAAGTTGTTAACACTAATAATTCTTCGTTTAAAATTAGCAGGCTGACAAAGATCTACCATATTGATTAATTGAACCTTTTTATTTGGAGTGCTTCTTTATGCACATAAGGAAACTCACGAGATACATATCATATGTTGTGATGGGATCTGGGCTACCATTGATTTAGCCCATGAAGTTCAACAACTGAAACCAATAAATCATAGTTGACTTTTCATGAGAACTAGTTGTCACTCAGGTTCGACTTCTGTTTCACTAATTATCGGCTTATCATCAATTAGTTTTTACTAAAATAAATAAATGATCTTATGCTCAATTTCATTATTAGATGCTATCAATACTTATTGTAATTTACATTGATCTTAGCTTATTGTACATTAACTTTAACTACATACATGTAATAAGTCGTTCTAACTTAGCTTATTATGCTTTTAAATCAATCTCAAATCGCAGTAAAAACACAATACATAAAAGCACATTACGTTGTTAAATTCTTACACATTCACTCTATTATGGAAACTATAAAATTAAAATAAAATAAATTTACACTACCTAGCATCATCAAATGTACATTATAATAATTAGAATAATGAATGGAGTAACAAACAACTAAAAAAACTATCAAAGAAAGGAAAAAAATAATAATCATAAAATAAGCCAAAGTTCAATGATACATTCCACTTCTATTATGGAATCCAACCCTATCCATCCCCACAACCAAACCATCTTTCTTTATGCTATCGTTTCCATCTCCAAACAAACTTTTTTAAGAAATCAAATCAAACCGGTTTAAATCCGGTTGACCTTATCAGCTTTAATAACCGGGTTTGCTTTCTCAATCGCATCTCTTCCGGTTTTCTTAAAATCAAATTCACAATCATGTTTCTCAGGGTACCGATGACTTCCACAAAACGTTTCCCCACACCTGCACTTGAATCCCATCACCCCAACTTTCTTATTACAACTCAAACACCGATTCGACACCTTCGCCGCCACCGGCTCCGCCGCCGCAGCCGACACCGTTTCAACTTCAACCGTCGGACTTGACAAAGAAGAAGACGGATACAGCGATTGAGAGACGACTTTGTTGACTAGTTTGTCCATGGCGGCTTTCGCTGAAGCTGCTTGTTCTTCTTGGATCCGTGAATCACGGAAGCATTTAGAACAAAGGTTGTTCGTCGCCGTTGAGCCGAAGAAGCCACACCCGTTGGCGCATGGAGCCGGCTCCGTCGGCTGGAAGCTTGTACCATCGTTCATCTTGTTCGCATCTGAACCCATCTCGATCTATAAAATATCAATCACTAGATTCGAATAACAAAGTTTATTTAAAAACCAAAGAGACGATTTCAATATATTGAGAAGTGCAGCCGGAAAGATGATATTTATAGAGGAAGGTAAGACAGATAGGTTGACTTTTCTTTAACGAGAAGTTATCTATAATGACGTCAAGAATCACGTAAATACCCATACTACCCTTGCAAGAATTTAAACAGTGGCTTAACAATACGAAGGTAGTTTCGTCTTTTTGGTGGTTTATGCCGCCTTGCTTAACGCAGTTAAAAGACATATGTACCCCTTGCTACGTTGGTTCAGATGGTATTCTTGAGAGATAGCTTTCTAGAAGGATCTAATATAATCCAGATTAAATTTACGATGGTTTATTAGACATAAAAATAATAATGCTATTAAATATATCATTACCAGGAGATGATCGTGGATTATTATTATAATTAAAATTACAATTACAATTAGTATTACAATAAACCAAATTACAAAGATTATGATTTGGACTGATAAGAATAAATTAATCAATAATAACAATTTAAACGATGCAAAAGAGACACGTATTCACAAAATTTTATATCAAATTGATCTTAACGAATAATTAATTAGGGAACTAAACACGTCGTTAGATGACACGATCGATTCACAGGACAAGCAATCATACCTGTTGCTGTATCTGAATGTATTTTTTTGGCGTTGAATTACGCCTTTATAATTAAAACTCTGATTCTATCGATGAATTCGAAAGTGTTTGAATGGTAATCGGGTATGTTTTGATTTCAGGAATCATTAAATCAAATAAACGGAAGAGAAGTGAAAAAAGGGTGGAATTGGGACTATTATTAAAAATTGAGATTGAGAAATCAGAACCACCACCGGGAGCGAAGACCCCTTTTGGGTTATAGCCCTCGAAGAAAAGCACGTATGGTTTTGTTACGTGTATGTGCAGCCTACCATAATTAGCATGCGGTCTTCCTTTTATTACCTGTTTGCTCGGTCAAAGAGGGTGAGGTTTAAGCAACATTGCTGTTGTTGCTAAATAAACAAAAATTGAAACGATTGTAATTTTTTCAAGCTTGTTGGCTTTCCTTCTCACCTGGTATTTTAGTTCATGTTGGAGCTTTATCTACCTTTTAAAAATAATGTAAATCATGAGTTGATGACTTGTATTGTCCACAAAAAAACCCTTATACGTTCTAACTTCATTCAACCAGCTTTACATATGTAAACAAACATCAACAATGACATTTGAGTAAGGTTATTCCGACTCGACTTGACCGAATCCAACTTAAAAGTCGGTCAATGATGGGCAACATCAGTCAACAGGTTAAAGTCGGGATTGTTGTATCAAAATCAGGATTAATCGGTCAAAATCAGCCATAGTCAAACTTGGTCACACTTGCAGTATTTGAACAATTGAACGATTATGTTTAGGTTTCTAGACATTTATGTTTATGATTATATTTATGTTTATAGACAATCATGTATATGTGTATGTTTATGCTTATGGTTCTATTATATGATTACACATATAATTTCAAATTTATCATTTAAATGTAAATAAAAGTCTAATTCGATTAGTCCTAGATTAGTCTCTAACTTAGCCGATCAGTCCCTGCAAGGTTTCAGCCAATCAGCATCCGCCTAGCAATTTTGACGATCTTAAATAAAATAAAATAATTCATAATAAATAACTCTCTTTATAAGTCTCTCACAAAACACAATCATATGATCTATCACGTTTAAATATAACTTAATAAGATCCTAATCCAATATAAGTATATCAATGCATCTGCATAATTATCTTTTCATCACTCTATAGTCTATACTCATACGAGTAGTCAATATTTGGTGTTGATACGTGGGGATTATTATATGGGCTATTGAAAAGACTAGTAGCATCATAAGTCACGAGGAACGATAGGGGCCTGTACGAAGTATAGTAGTTAGTAAATTTGGGTTGCCCAAAAAGCCCAATCAAACCTTTTCATATAGATTTGAGTTATGACTTATGCCTTATGGTACACCTTTTTTTTTTTTTTTTTTTTTTTTTTTTTTTTTTTTTTTTTTCTTTTCTTCTTTTTTCTTTCTACTGTCATAATTAACTTGCAGAGATTTTGAATATAAGATTCTAAATTAAGTTACATTCATATCTAAGAATTAGTAAAAGTATAAAACTCAAAAACTAGCTAAAGCTGGTATGTCTTTTACAATGTAAGTTAGATATCTAGATGTTAAATTGTTGTTACAATTATCAAATTAATATGTAAATCATTCTATAAGATAATGTTTATCAGTTCTTTATCTCAAGGGTTATAACTTATGTATCTATTTAGTGGGGAGTGGATTCAACATTAAGTTGCAATCGTTACGAAGAGGTCAAAAAATTATACCTTATTATGCAAATAAATCACCACAACAAATTGAAATGGGTAAAAATGATACCCATTTGATAAACATAGTTCGAAAGTTGAAAAAATAAAAAGAAAAAAACACAAGAATTGAGACTAGTATTGTACAGTATATGATGATTATAAAACAACTTGTACACTTGAATGGTGCTCTATAAGTGGTGATGGGAGTTCATGATATTAGCTCAAAATGCAATCAATTGCACTGCACCCATATATGACCATGTCCTATATAATAATTATTATTCAAATATTTATCATACCTGACAGTAACCGTCAACATTACACTTTGGATAGGGCTCGGGTAACTGTACAGTACTAGATTTAGGTGTCTATTAGTTTGATAAAGATATATAATATATGTATGCTTCACTTGTAACTATAAATTGTTCCTTACTACGGAGTATAAAATAACATTTTTTAAAGATACTTGTAACTATAGGGAAGTTTTCTCCATTCTACCCTTACATAAAAGATTCGATGTGCTGAAATATTGGGCCATCAAAATAGGATACTAATCTCAATGAAACCTTGGACTCTTATGGTTATTATTCAATTTTTCAATCATCCATGCATCAGTGACTTATTTAATCATTAACAACTCGCGTGTGCTAGCTAGACTGGAATGCACAAAGCCATTTGCCGTTAGTGCTTAATTAGACATGTTTAAGAAACATATTATCTTATATAAATAATAAATTAAATATAATACAAGAAACTAACGATAATATTGTCAAATATTCAATTGGTCAATAGAATTTTTTAATTTTATTAAGTTAAGTAAAATTAAGGATTTGATGACATCATCATTTAATTTAAATTTTGTGTCAATTAAGTCCTTTAATTTTGCTCAATTTAAAATTATAGTGTCAAACATTTTAAATTATATAACTCGTAACCGAAATATTATATCGTTATCAAAATTTATAAAAATCTATTTCATGTATCTGTATATGTTCACAAACATAAAGAAATACTTATATCAATAAACGTTATGTTAAGTTTTTTATGCGTAAAGAAATTATATACGAATTCATTCAATTCAGTTAAATAATATAACATACTTTTGTTATACTAATTTATTATTTTAAATACATTTAGATAAATAAAATAACTTCAAATATTTTCACGTACATCTCGAATCATACATGTAGTTTTATTCAACCTTTTCAGTTAACAAGTTATAGGTTTAGAATAAGATTTGCGGTGTCAAAAAATCGCTAACGTTTCAACGAACATATAATCTTAAATCTATAAATTAGTAATAAGGATAAATATAAGTTATTGTTCTATCATCTAGAAAGCTAACTCTTAATTAAAACTGTGTCATTTATAATTCTTATAAAAAACGTAGTCATTAATTAACGTAATTAGGTTATGACATTTGAAATGTTGTGTTAAAAAAAATATGACTTTTTAGTTCAATGTTTATTTTAGTAGCTTAAACGACTAGTGTGTATACATGGATTTGAACGCTAGTATAATAAATAAAACATAACTAGCATAGGATATTAAACTTTTTTTTTTCTTTTCATAGGTAAAGTACATACTTTAAATAAAGCACAAAAGGTCATAAATTGTAAGAGAAACCATATCAACAAATGGTAAGATTTGAACTTGATTGAGGACCATCGGACATCGATCTGTGACTTCAAAATGGCGTTCTGACACAACGTTTCCGGTGAGATGTCGTGCGATCTTTTTTTGTTACTTTTTTTTTTTTTAATATATAAAACCTTCCGATGGCTATCCTTCATTTGAGTCTCTCTTTTTTTTTTTTTTTAATTTTTTTGGATTTATATTTTTAGGATTTAAATATTTATTTTTATTTTTAATGAATTTATTGCTATTTACTAAATTTTTTGAATTTGAATTTTCTAATAAAAAACTTAAAACACTGTCATGAACATTATTCTCAAGCTCTATTTCTCCAGCAACATGTTTTTCCAAAACACTGTTGAAAATACTGTAAACCTTAGGTTTTTCTACTTTTATGAGCTCTATAACTCCTTTTGTATTTATGTTTTTTTTTTTCATCTATAAAACTAGAAGCTTAAGAATTTTATTAGATCGTGTCACTTTGAGAGACATCAGACACAACTAGACAAAATTATTCATGTGTTAATTGAGAAAAGAGAAGGCAGAGAGTACGGACAAAAGGTTATCCAACATATTACGACCTACTAATTTATATATTTAAAATAATTAGGACTCCATTTAATTATCAAGCAGATCCAGATAAAAGGAGGATATATACGTGCAAAAAAGCTTTCCTTATTCTTAGGCTTTTCCATTTTGTCGATAGATGGGCTTCGTTATGACTTATGAGCCATGATTGCCACTCTTGAAATTTAAGACAACCCCTGTCTGGCTATCAATATTATGTATATGGCCCACCGTACACATGGTTAAAATAATTTCGTCAGATTTTAACATAAATACAAACACCATGATTACCAACATTTCGATCTCATCATTTCGTTCGTCCAAAATATCACCGTTATAAAACTATATACATTTCGACAAACTATATTGTAGAACAAGACACCAAGTTCATGTGATATTTACCGAAAAAGAACATTCAAACGGATGGCTGATTTAAGGTTAAGTTGGTCCTGATTAAAAACGCTGATTGTGAAAATGAAATAAATCACTTACACGTTTACTGATTGTGTTTGGATTCATTTCCCCCTTTTTCAGCCATAATCGTTGTTACTCCTGATAGTTACTAATTTAGAAACAACAGATTATTAGTATCAACGGTTATATGATGTAAGAATGATTCTTGTTCGAAGAAAACATCAGACATTTGGGTGATCCTTTTTATATTGAAAGAATCGTAACTGATACTTCAATGTGTATCAATAAATTACGTTAGCTGAATTCTTTGTAAAATTCAAATACGATAAGGGCAAAATACACAAAAATGTACTCGACTTTAATCAATTTCTATTTAATTAAGGTATAATACTTTTTTTTCTCAACTTAAAGTACATTACTAAACACTTATGAATAGTAAGTTGTTTGTTTTTTCTTAACCCATATGTTTTGGCTTAATAAATATGTATATGTGTAAAAATAATTGATAAAAGTTGTTTAGCTTGATGGTTAAAAGATTTACCAACTAACCTCTTGGTCTTGAGTTCAAGTCTTAGCATAACATTTTTTCTTTTCCATAACAGTTTTTAAACAATGGAAGTACGACTAATTTTTTATTTATTTGTTAAGTATTAGCTACAATAAATACATCTCTATATTTGTTCCAAGTATTTGCAAACAATGTTTCCAAACCATGAAAGTATATGCGGCTAAGTTAATTATAAAATGATACAATTTCATCATATTTTTATAATACCTTTTTTTCTTTTTCTTAAACTTAATAAATTTACATACTAACTCCTGAAATAAATGGAAATTACATAAATTCCCTAATGTTGAAATGCTACAAAAAATCTTTAAAACTTGGATATGTTAGTAAACAGAATACTATATGATATATGATCATTAGTTAGATCATTATAGTCATCATTATTCGTTGTGTTTTTAAAGTTAATCAAAAAGAAAAAAAGTTAAAATTTCGTGATTATGTTTTCAAAAATATATTTCTAAACCCGTCGCACCGTACAGGCAAAATAAATCTAGTTGTGATCAAATTAAGAACTTTGACATATACGGTTAATCGATCGACCATTTGCCCAAACATTGAGTTGTAAGAGAGAATAGCAAATTCAGAAAAGATAGCGTACGAGTCCTCAAGTTATTTGTGTATATAGTTTCGTTTTCAGTATCATCATCGAGCTATATTAATTTGATGAACAATAACATTTCAATTTTAAAGTTGAGTTGTTGATAACTCGATTTAAAATGTTTAAATTTCCTTCTTACAATGAATTGAAATTTGAGTACTTAATCGAGAGCAATTGAAAGTTGAGTACTTTAAATCGAAAAAGATATGTATTATACTTTAAATAGAAATTAGTATAAAATTGAATATCTTTTCTTCTAATTTGCCCAAATAATAAGAATGGGTCACAAAATTTTATAATTCTAATGAATTATGATCTATTATCATTTGTTGACTTTGTTTAAAGTTTTAGGTTATAAGAATTTTGTACAATTTGTGTTATAATGAGTTGTATTTTTAAGATAAATACGAGATTATGATAGTAATTTTAACTCTCGAACTGATAAGATATTAAAAGATAATGATTTATACTGTCGTATTAGAAAATATAATTACTGCTGACATGTCATATTAATATTAATATTATTATTATTATTGCGAGTACACTACAAAGTATAATAGTTAAAAATAGTAGTTGACTTGTACTAAATAAAACAGAGGTAGCCCAACCCACAACTTGCCCATTCATTTTTAGCATTATAAAGAGAGTTGTGTAGCCTTTTCTTATTCTTTCTTAAAATTGAACACACACACAACCTCAATATGTGTACATATAACTCAACATACATCTCATCACCTCTTGTTCTTTTCTCCACCCGAAAACCAAAACCAAAACGCATTCGGAAACATATGCATGTTCGAGTCCATAGGCTCAACAGGTGCATGATATTGTCATCTTATTATTCTTCTTTCTAGTTATATGTTCTTTTTCTTTTTCTGTACTTAGAAATGGACAAAAAATGAACTTACTAACTTGCGGCTTTTTTTTTTGTTTCTTAGGATGAAAAGATTTAACGAAGAAAAGATCAAACGAGAGATGGAACTCAAGAACTTGAAGTTGTACATGGAGAATATGAACATCTTGAAAGAGAATGAAAAACTTCAGAAGAAAGCGTCCCAACTACATCAAGAAAACCTCGTTTTGTTATCCGAGCTCGAAAATAAGTTCTCTCCTTAAAACCGAACTCTCGAAAACCAAGGAAACACAAAACTTTGAAAAAATCCAATATATTTGCTAGAGTTCTTGTTTTGGTAACTATTTCATCGATTACTAAGTTGTTTTCTTGCATAGTGATTAAAAACTAACTATTTTATTTCGTGTCTTCGAATCTGAAGTTGTATTATGTCTTGTCTTTGAATTGGAGTTGTATTCAACCAATAGATGATGTGGCGGTTGCAATGGATATACGGATACCTTGCTCTAGAAACATTTTATTGGGCATGACTTAAAAGCCAAGTTTAATTATAAACTTCATTTCAAAATTGAAATGTTATAAAAATTTGTTTGCACGATGTACAAGTAATTATGATATTAATATTTTAATGTTCAGCCGATTATAGGTAAGTAACTATGAATTATTAAAATTTGGTTTTTGAAATTGAGCCAAATTCACAACATTTATTTTAGTGATTTATTCACTCAAACTTTAAATTAGGCACACAAAAAAAAACACGGCTGGATCAAGCCGAGCCAGTAAAGATACAACGTATGAAACCATTCATAATAAACCGGTTGGTTTTGTTTAAATCGGTTAGACATAAGTGAATAGGTTGATGGTTAAATCGATTGTTTAAAAAAGTTAACTATTTTTTACTAAGTGAACAAGTTTCTCTGTAATCTGGTTATACTTTAACTAAACCAAATGTTCCATATCCTGTATTTGACGCTACATGTTGTGAAGGGAGGTTGACTTTTTTCCCTAACTGTTGTGTATTACTTTTAAAGCTGACACAATAGTAATTGAAATCTTTGTGTAACAAACGAATTTGCTTGGATAGCATCGTCACTTATGGGCTACTTTGAATTAATGATAAGAGCAAAAAGATAAATTTAAATTGAGTGATTTGGTTACAAAATCCTTCGTTAGCTATCTCGTCCGTGGTGAGAGTTATGGGTGTTCCGAAATGATTATGTTTTCAAGTATGGGAATCAGAAGGATGGTGCTTATTTGCTTTGTTTCTTGCTGCCGGACAAGAATTTGCGGATCGTTTGCTTTATTGTCATTTTTGATTGTTTTGTTTTTTCCCGGGGCTTGTATGGGGTTGCTTCAAAAACACTTCGGAGTGAAAACCGGTGGCTCGGCCTCCGTAGGTGGGGATTTTTCTCTTGTCTCGGTTCGCTGTAATTGGTAAGAGTTTTTTCATCCTTTTTTGCAATCCTCGCAGTTAAAGCCTCGGGTGGTATCTAGAATGCGTTGTTCGTTTCATTTCTAGATTGAATTGTATATGTTTAGCTTCTAGTTTCTTGCTAGTAGCTTTCTTTGTTAATATCGTTTTGAAAAATAATATATATATATATATATAGATATATATAACGAAGACTTGAGTAAAATTTAATCAATTAGACTTGCCACTTCCTTTAACAATCCGCCCGAGTCATTCAAGTTCACTTTGAAGAGTTGTGTTCCCGGATGCCAATGTAAAAGCCTCTTTGGTGATTTCTCAAGATATGATTCCAGTTTTGAAATAATTCCGTTCAATATTTCTTCTTTCTTTTTATGTTCACTTTGCACCTCCTTAATTTGTTTTCGCAGTGCTCCTCAACCTTCTCTTTTTTCATGTTGGAAACCTTTAATTCATCTTTCAACTTTTTCAAATGGCATTGATCTTTCACAGAATCCTTCTTAAGCTCATGAACTTGAGTGCTTAATTCACAGACCATAGAAGATCTGATACCAACAATCAATCCAATCAAACAAATTTCAAAAGGCCAACAATAGAAGATCTAATTTTTCAAACTACAATTTCCCAACGATCAAAAAAATTTCAAACGACCTAATAATCATAATAATCAAGTCTTTAAACACCAAATCAATCTACAAATTTCAAATAGCAAATTCAAATTCTAATGGCTCACTTATTTGATAAGGATTACAACCCAAATTCTCAAATTCAAACCTGATCTACAAACTAATGATCTAATTACAATCGGATCCCAAAATCAACATATGCTCCACCAATACGAAGTAGGAAACCAAATTTGGACAACAACTTCGACAAAGTATATATCACGAAGTAGAACCTACAGTTCAAATTTCACGACGATGCAACAGTTAACAAACGCGCCGCACCAATTTTACTACGGTTGCGCAAAATCTGACGAACAAGAAATAAAAGAACGAAAAATAAAACGGAACAAGTATAAACGAGATCCCTCCAAACCGCCAACAATTTATTGACGACCGAAGGATGACTAATTCAAGGAGGCTTTAACCTAAGGCTTTGATACCGATTGTTATAATTCAAACAAATACAAAGAACAAAGATAAATAGCAATATTTTGTGATTCAACAGATTACTTATTATTATTCGTGAAAACTATAACTCACTATAACTCATTAGATTACTATTAAATTAAAAATTCAATTAATAAAATAATTTTATTACTATTAATAATTAGTAATTAGATTAGATGATAATATTATACAGTTGGTTACTTTTTTATTACTATACTATTAATAATAATAACATCATATCACTGTTATTCATATGAATACTACGACTGGAAAATAAAAAAAGAGTCTCTTATAGGTATCAGATTTGAACCGAAGGCTTACGCTTTACACTCTACTGCTGAGTTAAAAGGAAAGGGCTTGGTTCATTGAATTCCTGAACGGGTCACTGTACTATGTAAGTAAAATAGATCTTCTTATCTCCTAAGCGAAATCTTTTATTCAAATTGCAAATCAAATTCGATGGTACAAATTTGTTAAAACTAATTATCCCTATTTATAGAGCAAACTAATCCTAATACTAAACAAACTTAAAATACTAATCCTAATCTAAAATTCTTTTCAAATTCTTAACCAACTCAAATTCCAAAACTAATATCTATCAAAATCTAAATTTACCAAAGAACCCTTAACGTTTAAGTCGCTTTTCTAACGTCAAAAACGTAATCAAGCGAAAAGTACTTTATTTCTTTCAAAAAATAATAATATTAAGTTAGGACCTTAGTCATAAAAATACTAGCATGATTCATTGTAAGCCCTTATTTCTAAGGAGATTAAATGCGTAATATAAGATGGACAAAAAATGTTCTTTTTTATGTTAACATGTGTAACTTCTCTACGTTTCACAATTACCAGTTTATTTATTTTAACTAAATAAGCTATTAAAAATACCAACTCATCAACAAGATGGAGAGGGAAGCACCATATGTGGGCATATATTAACACTCCCACATTAAATATTAAATATTAGTAGTATTACAAAGCATTATAAAACCTCACAAACATACTATTGAGTTAGACTCTTCAGTCTTCACCTTTGTAAAAACGGGAAGATCGATCTCCCAGCCTAAATACAGTGAAAAGATCAAACTCGGATCTTCGATTGATGAATTAGACTCTTTACAATCGATCCCAGCCCCATGTGGAAAATGTATTTCTCAAACGTAATCACCAACTTTATTTCCAAGTGCATATCTCCCAATGACCCAAGATACAAGGAACTTCGTAAAGAATACAAATTATCCCTCCATTGTCTAAATTAGTTGGCGTTTAGCTACTTGTAAAACAATAGGTGATTATGTCTCTATTGCGAAAGTTTAGAAATTAACATTATAAATGTCAATTTCAAAGTTTTATAATGACATCACTCAAGTTTTGTCATAAAATGTTCAACGCTAAGAAAAGATACATGCATTTTCTATTAATTCAAATTAGATAAAAGTCTCTTCTATGTACAAAGTTATAGTGATATTCTACGATTTTTCTTTATAATGTCGATAGCATTTATAATATTAAAGTGCAACTGTACAACAACAACAATAACGACAACAATAATACTTATAAGTTTGAATGACATATAAATTAAATAAAACATTGTTGTCATTTTTAATCACTAACAATGTGTAATAAAATTCGTGAAACTGATTCAATCCACTTTACGAAAACGTTATTTATATTTACGTACATACATAAGCACTTAGAGCACTTGTAATAGTGCATCGTTGGTACCATTCTGCGTCCATGACGGTCCGTCACCGCTACGGGCGACCCGTCATTGTAGACTGTCGTGTCTGGGATGAAGAGTGAGAACGTGCGTGGTGGTGGGGCCCACACTTTATACATTCTTTGTCCTTCGACTGTGTTTGAAACTTTAAATGGAGAGCATGGGACCTGAGGAAGACAAAGAAGTGAAGAACTACGCAGGGGATTTTGAGCCTTTGAGGTTCAGCAATATCACGCCTTTCAAATAGAATGGAATGGGCTTTGAGAGCTTGGGTTTTTTATTTTTGAATTGTGCCAAGCCCAACTAACTAACATGTGTTTCTTGTAATTTATCATTTTATTGTAATAAGGGCTAACTTTGTTTTTATAAAATTGAGTATTAAAAACGTAATTAATTTTAATGTATTTTTATTTTAATTAAATGTAGTATTTATTATAGCTACTATATATTGCAAAAACAAATTTAAAAAAAAAAGAAAAAGCAGAATTTATTAGTGTCAGTTGTGAACAGTTATACAATTTTATTATTCAGACTTTCAGTGCACGTGATAACAACTCGTACACAACTCACACTCATGATTATAATGCTCCAACACAAATACACCGTTGATTGAAATAAAAATAACTTTCACTAAATATTTCTTCTCTTCCATTTATCAGATTTTGAATGATCATTATATCTTGTCTTAAAAAAATTTAGTCCGTAAAAGAAATTCTACGAGTACTAGTATTTCAAGATTTTAAATATTGCATCTCTACTTGCCCTCTCATGTATTAAAGAATTAAAGTCACCAGATTTATAGAATAAAAGTAATAAATATATTAAAATATTTGCAGGCTTAACCTTAAAGGTTTTTATCTTTTTATTTAAAAGTAAAAAAGATGACAGCTTGATAATGATTTATTGGGTTCATCGCATATGTTCAAATTTAAAAATGTTGATGACTTAAATACTAACTTATTCTTATCTAAACTTTATTTATTTTACATAAATTATATTATTATATGTTCTGATTAAAATAATTATAATAATAAATTACATGAATTAAAACCTAATTTGTATTCCCAATAGTGGTGGTCCCAATATGGGATGTTAATTATATCGGGGATATGTTTCAATACAATATATTGCTTTTCTAGAAAAAAAATATATCAAGGAATCCTTTCGAGTATATTATAAAGATAAAGTTCTACATAATAAAATAAATGATGAAATGATCCTAATTTATTTTTATCTTGAAATAATTAAATGTGAGTTGCTTCATTGTGTTTAAGGAAAATAAAAGTTCCTATTTCTATTGTAGTAATTATAGAACCATATTTTTCGAGTTAAATTAAATAACTATACGATATGTATGATTTGTATATTCAGCACAAATATGTTATACACATAAGTCAAGTCTGCCATATCACTCACTATGTCTATTACTTAAAACTATTTCATTTTCCCAACTATAATTATGTTTCATTTTAATTTTCACGAACCATTTTGTAAACCAGGGTACATAATTATTTTAGTGATTTTTCAATATTAATATGGGAAAATTATATCCTTGAACAATCATCTTTAAAAAATTGATTTGTTGATTTATATTTTTAACAAATTAATCCATCAACACACACTTATATGAACGCTTACGACTCTCAAACATTTAATAATAGAAAAGTAGATGTAAAAACAACAAATCAAATAACTTTTAATTAGTTTTTAATTTGTCTTGGTGTAAAATAAAAAATATAAAAAATAATATAGCCTGTAAGCTAGAACAATCATCGACAATATAAACTAACCCTCTATTGACACGTAACAATCACTTCAAGTGCCTATACATCATTTTAAGGGTGAGCAAAAACAAAACTGAAAATCAAAAAAATTGAAAAAATCAAACCGCAAAAACCTAACCAATTGAAAAATTGACGGTTTTAGTTTTCAACTTTCTAAAAATCGAACTGAATGTTTCGGTTATGGTTTTTGCTCTAAAAACCGACCCAAAAAACTAAACCAAACCGAACTATTTAATTATCATATATATAAATACATATATCCATATATATACATGTATATGTATGTATGTATATTTAACTCTTTATTATAAAATTTTGAACTCATTTCTAATATATATAAAGAATATATGTGGACAATATATATCAATATATGTATATATAATGTATATTAATAAAAGTATTTGACAAATAAACTTAATTGAAAAAACTAAAAGGCCAAAAAATTAAACCAAAAAATTAAAAAACCAAAACCGAACCAACTGACACTTATAATTTATAAAAATACATAAACCGAATCAAACCCAATTATGTTCACCCTACATCATTTAGTTGCTTCTTGTTCCTCTCATCCTATCCTATTCCCTATAATCCTATATATCTTCTTCCAACCATCCCATCTCCCATGCCTAATAAACTAACCATTTTTTGCTTTAACTAATTCAGTTTTTCATTAAATGAAAAATATTAGTAGTTCATTAAAAAATTAAAATTAACATGAAGCTGATCAAATTTTGATATATAAATTTGTCTGGTTAACAATATTAAAATACATAAATATATTACTATAAATTCAACTAACTTTAATTAATATTTTCTATCAAAATTTATGTCAAATGGACACTATAAGTTTTCACAATGAACACTACTCATTTTGTAATTCTAAACTTACTTAAGGGCTAATTCGAATGCATACTAATAACCAAAAATAATACATATAGTAAATGATAAATTAAACTACTTGATCGCCATAGAGTTTACGAGTCATACTGTTTTTCCTTTTTTCTTTTTACTTTTTAAATAAAATAAACTTTTTTTTATTTACTGTTTCAACGGCTACTTTTCTATTATTAAATATATAAGCGCCATAAATGTTTACTAGTGCGAATTAGTGAATTAATTTATTAAAAACATAATTAAATGATTAGTTTTATAAAAATAATTAATTAAAAGATATAAGTTATTATTTTTTCTATTTATATTCCATATTCTACTAAATTTTCTTTTAAATTTATAATTCAAACACTTCTGAGAAAAGGTAGCAACTAAAAATAGCTTCAAGCCTTTGACACTTGGAAGACATCCCCCAAATATTCATATAAAATCTTATCAACTAAATTAAGAAACTTACATTCCCTTTTCATGCTTACCCCATTATTCTTCATTTTCTTGTTTAATTTTTTTATCATCATTCAAACCACCCTGCTTAACTCTACTCAAACTTTTATTTTATATTTTATATTTTTGGTGCCAAATTTTATATTAATGGTCAAGTTCTAGTTGTTAATAGTTTCTGGGTTTGCATTATTTTCATGAAAGCAATGAAGCTTTTCTGAAAAAAATAATAATAATTTAGTTTTGGTAATTTATTTTATTTATTAAATCTTGTAGTTTTTACAATTCGGAAATGGAAGGGAGGGATGGGAAGAACAGTACTAGTGATATTGCAGTGGTGGGATCAGATGCTCCGTCGGACTACCATATATCTCCTGCAACTGAACCACCCAGCCATCAGCTCACCATCACTGGACCTACAGTTGTCACAACCCCCGTGGTTCCCTCTCCGACACAACCGCCGTTAGGTCTGATGCCACTTTCTATGAAGAAAAAACGAGGCAGACCAAGAAAGTATGGACCTGATGGGTCTACTGTTACGAAAACTTTATCTCCGAAACCCATTTCATCTGCCGGTTCTTCACCGGTGATCGACTTCTCATCGGCAAAAAGAGGCAAATTCCGGCTACCCTCTGTCGGAAAACACCATCAACATTCACCCAGAATTGGGACGGAAAGTTTAGGTAACACCAAAACAGTAAAAATCACAATTTTCTTGATAAAATTGAAACTTTATTCCCTTTTGTTTTCAAGATTCATTTTTTGGTGTCAAATTTGATATATATAATGAGATAAATTTCGACTTTTTAACTATGCTGATCTGGGTGTGGGACCAATAGACCCCTCCACCATGGATATGGATACCTCATTAAGTTCTTTGTCTGCAAGTTGTGTTTTTTTAATAGAATCTTGATTTTAATGATTCTAATTTTGTTGGTTATGTTTGGAACCCTTATGTATGTGTAACTAGAAAGAAGAGTGAAGAGGGTCAAACTTAGAATTGATGATGGGGCTTGTTCGAGGGGAAGACTAGTGAAGCTAGGGTTTTAGGTTTCCGAGTTCGTAAGACCCCAAAATTTTCTATTTAGATATTGGTATAGGATAACGGCAAAGATCTTCAACTTTTTTCTTTTTTCTTTTTTCTTTGAAGGCCTAAGAAAGTACAAGCTCTAATAGATTTGACGCACTTCATTTTAAGTGATGCAAATGACTAGACTCATTTTTTGTCGCTTGATTCTAAGTGATTTCGTTAAATAAGTTTCGACTTTCTATTTATCATCCCTTTACATACAATTTTGTTTTTCATTGGTTATCGTCAAAGTAATTTTATCACAATGTTTATGTTTTCACGATTGAATTACAAATCATTATTTTTACGCACTATCATTTACCATATTGTTCTAATTAGTTCAATCATTAAAACATGACTTGTGGTTAAGTGAATGAACTAATTTGAATTGCATAATGAGTTTTATCCAATGTTTTACTAAGTATATAGTCGTTAAACGTCACCTAAAATTCAGGATTAATATATAATGTAATGTTCTTGAAAGAAAAATACGACATATATGATATCAATATAATTAAAATAAGAATAGTGTTTATATATTATATGGATAAAATACGTGAAATTATTACTATATTTTATATTCTTAGCTATAGACTTCGATAAAGCTTTTATACAAGTTAAGAGTAAAAATATGTAAATCACTAAGTCTACAGTTAGTCGATAACTCTGATATAACTCGATCTCCTACCTCAACTTTATATTATATAAGTAAAAGATTAAAAATGATCGTCTTTAAAATGCAACTTGTTTCGGTAGATTCTTTTTCCTATTTCATTTTTCTTTTTATGAAAACATACTTACTCGGTAACAAATTATTAAAGTCAATATACTATATCACAATCAAGACTATGCATGCTACATCTCTAAAATGATCTATGTATGCAATTTTGGACCATATGACACTAAGGAACTGTTTGTACTTAACAAGTAGATTAACTGGTTGACTTGATGTCTCATACTACTATGCCTTGAACAATATTCAATTTCTTTCTAACAGGTGATTGGTTTTCATGTTCTGTTGGAGCTAATTTCACACCTCATATCATCAACGTTAACACTGGAGAGGTAAAACTATCGGTCTTGCTCATTTTTGATCATGTACGATTTTGATTCTTTGGGACCCATTGATATGGTCTATAGACATATAATAATGTGATTGTGGGTCCCATTTTCTTAACATGAGTAGAAACAGTAGTAAATGATCTAAGAAGAAATGAAGCCGCTATTCTGGGTGGGTTCCACTTCTCAAGGGACCCACTCGGGTTCTAGCTGAATAGTGAGGAGTTAATAAATTATGAATTTCGTTTCATTAGGATGTGACGATGAAGGTTATATCATTCTCTCAACAAGGACCTCGGGCAATATGCATCCTTTCCGCAAATGGTGTCATTTCAAGTGTTACACTTCGACAACCTGATTCTTCTGGTGGTACATTGACTTATGAGGTACCATATTATATGTGTGTGTGTGTATATATATATATTTCCGTCAGAGTTTGAGTTGATTTTTTTCTTTATAATTCTATCCCTCATAATCTTTGCAGGGCCGTTTTGAGATACTCTCATTAGCTGGTTCATTTACGCCATCTGAAAGTGGAGGATTAAGAAACCGATCTGGCGGAATGAGTGTTTCGTTAGCAAGTCCTGATGGACGTGTTGTTGGAGGTGGTGTTGCTGGGCTACTTGTAGCCGCTAGTCCTGTACAGGTACTTATATTTATAACTTAAAAGGTGTCAACTATCAACTATCAACTATCACTTCATCGTTTATCATTTAAAAACCTCTTAAATACCCGTTGAGTAAATCCTGTCTCAGATTGTGGTAGGAAGTTTTTTTACGGGGAACCAGCTTGAACAAAAGACGCCCAATAAACATAAACCTGAGACAGTAACACCTGCACCACTTCTAGCCACTGATGTTCGTATAATGTCACCATCTTGTGGAGGGGATAGTTCGTCTGCATATAGTGCTTCTGAATCGAGGAAAAAGGAAACTGATATGAATGTGAGTTTCCATGGATAGTTATGAGGTAGTTTCATAAGCTGACTGCATAAGGTCCATTTGGCTTTTGTTTGTTCCGATGTAAAGAACATGAGTTGATTTGCAGCTGTAGTTATTTAGATCAGTTCAGTAGTTTCATCAGCTTCTTTTGTGTTGTGTTTACTAGATTTGGAGTTCATGTCTCATCTAGGTTTATTTTTATATAACTGAATGTATTTACTCATGTGCCTTTAGCTCGTTTGGGTTATTAAATGTTTGACTTCATACATGGTTATAAAATCTACGTAGATCGGTTGCTATTTTATGTTTATATTTTTGCTGGTTTTTACAGTAAGACTACTAGTATGCAAAATAACAGATTACGCTTGTAAAGGTATGCAACTTTGAGTCGCCTTTTATTTAGGGTAACATAACTTTTTCACATAAAAAGTTCGAACTTTCAAAAACCCTAGTTGAGAGTAAAGAGTCTTTGTATTTTTAAAGTGTTTTACCAATTCTTCTCAAGTTATAAATAACTAATGCAAGTGTAAGTAACACCATTATAATTGTGCATTTTTAAAATGGAAATTTATTTAATGATGTGGAGGCAGCCTTGAACAAGATCCACTCATTTCTCACCATCCCACAAATCTTGTTGGCTAATACAAAATTGGCTTTGATCGTTGACTTTCAACCATGAAATATTTAGATATAGCTGATGATACGTTGATCGCATCACAATTCACTAGTCCAACTGAAGACACTCGCTTTGCTCACACTTTCAGTCCTCCTCTCAGTCAATTCAACTCTCGATTGCACACTCGAAATTACCGGAAAAAACCTCCGTGCAGGGGTCAACTACTATGTTATGCCAGCAGATGTTAACATCAAATTCTCGGGTCATACAACTTGCAACAAGTCAAATATATGGAACCTCAATTACAATGAAGGTGTAAAGCAGTACTTTGTGATAATGGGAGGTGTAGAAGGTAACCTAGGAAGGGAAACAATCGATAACTGGTTTAAGATTGAAAAAACAGAGGATGGATATAAGTTTGTTTTCTGCCCTACAGTTAGCAACTTCTGTAAGGTTTTATGTCGAGATGTTGGAGTAATTATAGATTATAATGGAACGACACATTTGGCACTTACTCTTAGGGCCCGTTTGTTTCACATAATGTTTACGAAGGAATTGGAATTTGTCAAAAGAATTGGAAGTTGAAGGAATTTGTATTGTGTTTGATTGGCAGAAATTTATAAATGGAATTGGAATCTAAATAACAACAATGACAAAATTACCCTTATAATATTTTACAATCTTTTTATAAATTTTTCATTTTTATAGAATATTTTATAAAATTATTAACTTCTATAAATTTTTCATTTTTATAGAACCTTTTATAAAATTATTGAACTTTTATAAATTTTTCATTTTTATAAATTCTTTTATAAAATTATTAACTTTTATAAATTTTTCATTTTTATAGAATCTTTTATAAATTTATTAACTTTTATAAATTTTTCATATTTATAGAATCTTTTATAAAATTATAAACTTTTATAAATTTTTCATTTTTATAAAAACTTTTCGTAAACACGATTATATTTTTATAAAGTTCATAATTAAAAAAATCATTTGTGTTGTGTTTGGAGGGTTTTTGGTAAAAATGAAACATTCCTTTGGAATTTCAAACTTTCTTTCCATGTATGGATGGAATGTTGAATTCCATTAGGTAAAGGAATTTGACAAATTCCAATTCCGTTGTATTGTTTAACCAAACAAGAAATTGATGGAATTCAAATTCCAATTCTAGAGAATTCTGTGAAACAAACGGGCCCGTGATATTCCTTTTCTGTAGTCTTTATCGCTAAGTGACGTATTATGCATACATCTAATTCAGTTACACATTGTACTTTTCATAATACTTTTCATGTTAACGCATTCTAAGTTTCTAACTACAAGTAAACAAGAGATCCTAATATAGAGCAAATCACAAAAACTTCAAAATAAAAGGCAATGGGGAACATATGATTCTTTAAATGGAAACAATGAGAAGTACATTAACCAAGACCTGTACCAGCTTCTTTTCTTGGTGCATCAGCTTTAATACGGGGAGGTCTAACGATTCGATCAATGAGTCCATAATCCAAAGCTTCCTGAGCATTGAACCGCTTAATCCGGCTTAAGTCTTTGTGAACCTACACATTATGGTTAACATGTATTCAACATTACAACTTTCAAACATACTAAGCGAATAACTACAAGATAAGGTCAACACAATGATAGAAGTGTTTGTATGTGTGATATGAAACTGATTATTGCAACTTCAAGTCGCTACAATCAATTTTTACCGTTTGGATAAGATAGTTCTGATTATTCAGGGGTGAAATAATCACTTTCATATATGCTGGAAGTCTGGAACAATGCTAATTAATTATAGGAAAACAAAAATGCTTGCCATTAATCACTTAAATAATCATGATTTTCCAAAAATTCAATAACTAATAATCTGGTTATCTCATTATTTCGAACAGCAGATAACAAGTCCAAAAACTATATCCTTGCAGCAAGTTTAAATTACAGCTGATAATCTGATTTTGAATATTAAACTTCACATAATTGATTTAATAAATGCATATCCAAATAGCTCATGAGAACACATCAATGAGAGAATTCTATGTTATACCTGTTCTACAGGTTGACCTGTCTTTTGAGCCAACTCCTTAAAAAGATAATCTCTAATTCTTAATAGTTCATTCGCCTCATTTTGAATATCATCAGCCTGTACAGCAACATTCATTGAGAAAATTATAACAAGGACAGAAGTTATCTATTAAATGTAAGCTTCTCTTGATCATATGTTCAACAAACCTGACCACGAGCTGCTCCAGCTGGTGACTCCAAAGCAATTCTTGACAGTGGCATTGCAAAACGTTGACCCTTTATAATGAAAAACACAGATCATCAACAACACATTGCTCACTGTAATCATGAATGCCCACAACATATCGCTAGTTGTACAGTACAACCATCTCAATGAATTGTGTGATGTTCTTGATAAAGAATTAAAATTACCTTTTCTCCAGCTGCAAGAAGAAATCCAGCAAGATTATACGCATATCCTACACAGTGGGTCCCAATGGGACTTTGCAAGCTTTGCATCGTGTCATAGATAGCCATACTTGGAGTTAGCTGCAAAACAAACATTTTAACATTAAATATAAACAATTATTTATAATACATTTTCCAAGAGATATGACGAGAAAGAACTCACGTCTCCACCAGGGCCATTAATGTACATATACATTCTTTTGGAATTGTCAACGCTATCAAGGTACAACATTGTTGCCAATATTTGATTACTAAATTCTTCATCAATATTTTGCCCAATAAAGATAACACGTTCACGATACTGCACCAAAGTTGATCAAACATAGACAAGTAAATATCAGCTAAATTTTGGAAATTTCACAAATCATAATATTGTTTATGCGTGATTATAGAAATAATAGATAACGACTTACAAGTGCATTCCACAAATCGACCCATTGCCAGGTTCCTTCCCCAGGAACTCTATAAGGCACTCTTGGAGTTCCTATTGGCATCATTGTAATACGTCCCCGTGCAGGCTTAATGCCAATCCTTTAATTACAAATAAATTATAGATCATAATAATACTAATATTAAATAAACAAATTATACAGTTAACAATAGGTTTTCTAGTAATGTTTGTTCAAAGCGAGAAATAATACATCGATTCAGATGTAAGAATACAAGAAATATAGGATTATCTTCTGTGATAGAAGACGTACCTAGGCTCAATACTTTTTTGAATTCTTTTGTGCAATTCAGCACTTAAATTAGGTCTCGAAATTCCATATGAAGCTGACAAATAATGATAATAATAATAAAAATTAGGAAATGAATCAACAGAAAATATGAAGATAAAGAGAATATGATATACGGAGTAATAATATATAATAACTAATTAATGATATAGATAAATAGACTGACTAGGAGATTGAAGACGTAATCCAACGAAAACCTTGTCACCGAAGCTGTGAATTAAACAACACGGGATTAGGTATGTAGATTTACACAGTTAAATTGAAAAAGAAAACCTATTTTCTTATAATATAAAGAAATTAATTGGTGGTGACCTGAGAGAAGGTTGGGCGGGTGGGTGTAAATATGATGAACAAGTGACTGAATTCAGAGATACCGCCATTGATGGTTGTTATGTTTGCTTATTTGCAATTTACACACCAGCAGCAGACGAACCAGGATTATGTTTTGTTAAAAGGCCCGAGGATTTTTGTGTTGTTGACAAGAAAAATACGAATCGGATCTTTCTCTTTGTAATCCGATAAGGTTAAATGGGTTAACCCGAATTCATTAAAGTCTACAATTTGACCCCAAATCTTATTGATAATCCTTGTTCAATCTATTGTGATTTATTTTTCCTTCCCTTATTTGTGAACTAAATAATGTATAATTTTGAGGAGCCTATAATTGTTTCCTATCCTACTATTGTAGGATTCTTACCTAGATATCACTGAATTAATATATTTCTATTAAATTCGCCCTACTTAAATAAAAGATATTTAAAATAATACTCGTGAAATGCAACATAAAATATTTGTTATTTATAATAATATATTCAATCATGCATCATTCAAACTTTTTTATGTAAGCGAAAAGTTAGTGATACACTAGTATTTGAAAATCGAAAGCAAGAACATGATGATTGATAAAGATGAAACAGTAGTTTTATGTCAAAAGTTTGATGTTTCACAACTTCAAGTTTCATAATTATCTTTTCAAGAGTGTTATTTATATTAGGTGTAATAGGAGGAATTTTGAAAAAATAATATCCTTAAAAAGAATTAGTAATATCTTTGAGTGATTCAAACAGTCTTTTCTGTGAGTGAAGTATTGTAACTGTTATTTTCAAATGTATACATGTTTCTTCAAGTTGTCTTGCTAAATTGGAGAAGTTCAATATAAAAACCTACCTACTAACAAGTTCATATTTTAAGTTTAAGTTTTAGATATTTAAAGACACATATAAACTAATATGCCATGTGCTTGAGTAAGTTGGATTGTTTGACCCAATATCTCGATCTTACCACTCGCATCTCTTCATATATATCTATCTATTTCCTAATAAAAAACACATACGCATTAGAAAATCGCTGTTCATTTTTAGAGAGAAATACTTGGTTCAAAAAATGGAACAACAAAGGCAGCAGGCAGCATCAAAGCCAAAGAATAAATATTTGGATTTTCTACCAAGAGCAGCCTCATCAGTTGCATTTCGAGTACCACCACTCCATAAAGACAAAAAATCATCCGAAAAAACCCACATATCGATTCTAGGAATGATTCCATCAGATCAAAAAATGGAGAAACACTCAACTTACGCACTTTCATATGAGCCCACTTCTCCAATGGTTTCTTGCATGGGTCAAGTCAAGTATAAACAATACCAAAAAAGGCTTGTAAAACAAGCAAGTAAAATCACACGAAGTATGTCTTTCAACCCTAAAAGAATGTACAATAAAGACAGTGATCAAGAAAAAGTTGCAAAAGCCGATCCAGCGGATGCTAAGAGCAAGAAAAAGATCGGGAGGATCAGGAGCATTTTCGGAGGCGGTGGTAAATCAAATAAGTGTGATGCAACTAATGATAAGTCGGAAAATGGGCTGAATATTTCAAAGGTTCCAGGTTTGAGCACAATGACAAAACTTTCTAGCGGACGAGAGGCGTTTGCGAATTTTGATTGGACAACACAATTTGCACCTTCGGATTCGGTTCGCAGGAATTGTTTTACGGATGTTGAAAGTGATCATGAAGATGACGGAGAGATCAAGTTGAGAAACAAATTAGGCGTAGGTGATAATTTTGTTGGGGTTAAACCCGTGAACTTAGAACCAAGTAAAGAAATTAATTTGTGGAAAAGAAGAACTATGGATCAACCTAAGCCTCTTCAATTACATATTGATTAGTTTTCTTTTATCTATTGATCAGATCCGATGATATTTGGTATCTTTTTTTTTTCAGTTTTCTCTGTTTTTTTATCACTTGGCTATGTATATGTTTTGGAATATCAAGTCATTTGGTATTTAAGTTTAAGCTATGTGTTATTTACGATATTGAATACCCAATTATGTGATAGTCACTTCCAAAATTGAAATAAATTATTATTAGTTAGCTCTGGAAATCTGTAATTAAAATACTTGTAGGTGACAGGTGATAGGTGATAATGTGACTAATATATATTTAGTTAATTAATACCCTTACTAATTAAGGATTTAAATATTGAATATTGACACATATGCGTGTATAGTTTATATTTTATCCCTTTATTACTGTCATGGGTCCTTATAAAATTATATCTTGTATCGGCTTAATGACAAAACAGATAAATAATGCTTCGCAATTTTTAACGTATTTTAGTTTGTTGCTTGACAATTATTCATACATCAAATTAAATAAGAGTATTTTATTTTACTATCAAGTAAGTTCATTTTTTTATGTGCAGAAAACTTAACAATAAAAATCATTGAGATAACTGTAGCCATAATAATTACGAAAATAACTTTAAACTAATAACTACTAACAAAGTACCTTGTTTTTATTAAAAAGATAAATCAACTAGCAAAAATCATCGTCAAGATGATTTTACGATTGACGTTCTGATATTCTTACAAGAAAATTCAGGTTCAAACTTCAATAGTTGTACATTTTGAGGTAACTAGAAAAAGGTTTGAAAATGGTCACATAAATACCCTAGTTAGGCCACGTACATCTAAGTAAAAATACTTGCTCTCCCCGAATAATCTAAACAAAAAAAACCTCACCCGTTTATAGATTAGCTGACACAATCCCCATTTTGAACTTGTGTCTATTAGGGTTTATATTATGGTATATGTACTCTATACATAGTTTGCTAAGCAATACAATATATCTAGGAGGTTTCACTATTCAACATGAGAGCGAGTTTGACTCTATGATGTAGTTGGCCAACTAGTGTCGTTGTTGTATTATGAAGATTAACATTGTCTTTGAAAAGTAATTCTCATTCATTCATGATTCAGAGTGAAATATTTAGTCGTTTAATCATACACTTTGTTCGACATTTTCTAACATTGTGAATGACTCCAATAACAACAACCAACATTCGTGCAACAAACAAAGCACATGTACGAGCCGATGTGTATACATAGTATGGATACACATATAAATAAAGTATATAAAATACGGTTGGTTTAGAGAAGTGGCATGACCTGATAAATAACATTAACAAGGAAATATATGGTAATGAAAAAGAATACTAGCCAGGCAATTACTTCTCATATTTCTTTTTTCTTTTGTTCAATCTATATCTACCTATCTACCTATCTACCTCGCATATGAAGGAAAGCGATTTTTTTTTCTAAGAAAGAACCAAGAAATAAAGAAAAGGGAATGGTTCTTCGTAAATTTCCAAAAAGTAGACGAAAGTTGTTGTATTAGAAGTCGGAGAATGAAGAACGATTATCCGGTGCAGGATGATATGTTTTAGGAGAGTTATGTGTACCTCCGGTCGTAGATCATTCACTTGGAAAGATTGAGATAGTGACACATAACAAAAAAACGATAGTAAAGCCCAACATAATATTAGATTTGAAATTCAAAGAAAAATTATTATTAAACAAAATGAATAATGAAAACAGCCCGAACATTTATATGGTTAAAAATCCTTGCAGGTAAAGGAAACCATATTTTTTTGTTCCCATCAAATCCTAAACATTTATTCAAACTATAACTAATTTAAATAAAATACTAAAAATGATTAATATATTATAATGTTGTTGTGAAGTCCTAAACGATCTCAAATGGCAAAAATTACCTATAAGTTTTAACGAAATGACTGTGCGAACTTCTTCCAATTATGAAATAGTAAATAGTTAATCCAACACTTAGATGATAAATAATGATGTCATTCTAATTTTATTCCTACTAGTCATATCCGAAAACTTTCATTTGCAATTTTTGACACGTTTTCCCCGTTCGAATTTCTTCATAAACGTTTCTGCTAACTCACTCATCACATCCTTATCAAGATGCAACAACAAACGGTCTTTGAAATTGATATAATTTTCAGTAAACAAACCAAACCACTAAGAATACCTTCTCATTTCTTGGCATTTATGTTAAAAATGCATTCTATTTAAAATTACCAATCAACCACCCAAAAGAAATTCGCAAAAAGAAAAAATAAATAAAAAGGGAATAGGGGACAAAAGTTCGCAAAAAGAAGAAAGTTATAGCAAAGGAAGAAAATTTGGCAAATAGAAAAAAGTTTAGTGTAAAGAGAAAAAGAAAAATAGCAAAAAGAAATTCTTTTGTAATAATTCGCAAAAAGAACATATAGAAGTTCTCGTATAATACAGGACAACTTCAAGATTCATATATGTATAAGTGAATTTTGCAATCCGCAATAATGTTGAACATGCCTAAATCTATTGTTTTACCATGTATACTAATCAAATTTTTAAGTCTATATTTAAGCACATCAAGGCTCAAGCTCCACGTGTCAAAACCAACTAAGCATCACATTTGTTAATAACTTAGCTGCAATACATTGATGTGCATCTTAGCTCCAATTCATTTATGTGCATGATCCAGAAAAACTGAAACATCTACACATAAGTTAATAACTTTATATAATAGTATGCTTACAAATCATATAAACACTGATGAAATGATAAGTGGCAAGTTGTACTCCAAATGAACAAATTGTCAATTCTGAGAGGAGCTGAACTAAAACCAACACAGATGTCTGTACAATTCATTGATGTGCATAAAACCATTTACTGATCTTCATCTATAGAGAAGCACAACAAAAACTGAATACTTCACCATCTTTATCCACAGCAGAAGGAACCAAAAAGATCGTGAGCGCTAGCTAATGGGTTGATCTACTAATCTAGAGGGTTTCCGTTAATCAAAATCACATAAGGGGAAGGTCAAAACGCTAATGTCAGTTCTAACTGATCATGTTCAAGCTAAACTTAATTAATCTAAACAAAAGGCATATGTGAGCTCTATTTTGCAATTTTCCTCCATATATCCTTTAGGTCAGAAGGGTTGCAATATGGATGAAAGACTTGACGTCCGAAATCCAGTATTTTCTTCCAAGGGAGGTTTTTGCGTGCTGATGATGTGAATTTTTGAGCTCCTTTCTGCAAGATTCAGGGCGTATGGGTTATTAACAAAATTTGTGTCAAGTTTCTCATAATAAAAAGATGGTTGAACAACAAACCCTAAGCATATTTTCTTTTTGTTCAGTCCAGAGTACTCCTTGTTTTCCTGTCTACAGTGGTAGTTTTATACTCCTATAGATGAACCAAAAAGAACAAGCATTAGCACATACAATGTTAAACTTCACTATAAACTTAACAAATGAGGAAAAAAAATCACTTTGAACCTGTCAACAGAAGAATCTTTAATTCCTTCTAAATTGCTGACGTTAACACTTTTTGTTTCTAAGGAACCCTTTCCAGCACCACTTGGATGATCTAATTAACTATCCGCGTCATTATGATCTATCTTCCTATTTGGTTTTGATTGTGGCTTATAAGAATCTTTAAAAAGTTCTTCTGGTTTACTGATGTTAATGCGTTTTGTATCTAAAACCCCCTTTCTTGCACCAATCAATCCTGCTACTCAGTTTTGATTGTAACTGCCACATTTTGGGAAGATACCAAAGTTTCTGCTCCACTTTCCATCATGCCCTCTTTTTTTCTTTTGCTTTCACGCTTTTACTGCCTGCTTTCGTTTTCTGCAAGTAATTTCCTTTTCTATGGATGACCCATCAGCATCCCTTTTCAACTGTGCTGCTTCTTCGTCAATGGAAGTATGATGCTGTTGATTAGCATGTCCTGTTCGATTGTCAACTTTGGTCTTTTTACTAACATCTTATTCAAGTTGGTCAGCTTTCAACCTGTTTTCATTATATGATTTACCATCAAGACCACATGCATTATAGCATTTGAGTTTGCATTATAAATAACCATTATCCTACAAGTATAACATTCGTTTGCTCAGATATGAAGGTGTCACAGAGTTTCTTCACATGGTAAAGGGGTTTTAGACTGTTGATGCTTCTCTACAGAATGATTTTGAACACCATCACAAACGACATTATTCAAATCCACTAATTTTTCTTTTGATGAAGTTTCTTGTTCTTTATTAGCCATATCAGCTTTTGGTTCCTGCTGGTTGATATTTCTCATTTCTTTTTCTAAGAAAGTTGATAAATTTTTCTTGGTCAACGGAGCCTTTTCCCTTGATCTGGTAATTTCTGCCATGAATTGATTATAAACACAATAAGGACAGTGAAAGTTACCCCCATCATCCAAATAAGCCTTACAACCCATGCAGCTTTTATGGATATAGGGCAGCCATCACCATTACAAACGGAAAGGTCTCTGCCTCTATCAAATAGTACACATTGTTGCCCATCTAAAGTATGGAAACAGTCCACCTTTAATATGCACACGTACAACTTCAGCCATTTATACACACCTACTGTAACATCCAGATGTATAATTTGTCCTGATTGTATTCCAAGTTTTTTCCTAGTTACAACTTACCTTGTTGCTTTTAAGTTGTATAGCAAGCACAGACAAATTAAAAGCCGCAAGTTTTAAGCCAAAACTTACCTTCATGAGAAAAACTTTCAACATTTAGCATTGTAGTTTTCAGCATTTTTCTGTAAAATTTTCCACACTACTCATTATGAGCTTGAATATACCTATATATAGATAGAGATACCGAATATGAATTGATACAAACACCGTGAGTAGAGTACAGTATAGTATGCCCTAAACCTAATTTTGTAAATTGAAAGAAGAGCGAATGCAAAGTTTTTAGACTTTTGAAGTTATTCATAACTTTACTTCCGGAGAATAAAACTCAAAATATAAACAAATGGATTACATTAATCTTAGTCCCAAACCGCGAAACTAACGAAGCGCTATTATACATGAACGAATCAATAAGAACATATTCAGATATAGATACAGATAGACAATAATCGATTATGGATTTGAAGCAATTACCAGAAATCCGATAGGGTTTAAGTGGAACGGAGAATGTATTTGAAGCTGGGTTGTTTGGATCGCTTAAATCAGTGTTTATATGCATATTTTAACAATAGATGTTCAGATTTGAATATCTCTTTCAAAATTGATTATCTACTTATATAAATAAACACTTAAAAATACGGAGTAAATGCTTAAAAATAAGTAATCTCAAACATCACTTGATATGTTTTTTGAGCGTTTGAAGAATACGTTATTTTTAAAATTCAAATTATGCCTTAGAAAATATTTCACATTCAAAAATAAAATAAAAATATCTTGTAGCTAGAGAAGGTGAAATGGGTGAAGGTGTGATATTACTCCTTGGTATAGTAGGTGATGTAGTTAGAGAATTAGAGAGAATAGGAATTTCCATTTGACACCAACTTTTTGATGTAGGATAAGGAGTTGTGGAGGATGTCGAACACAGTTTAGTGTATGAAAATTCAGTCTCCACAAAACAAACATGTTAAGAAGTATAAATTTTGAGAGTGACGGGATCAAGACAATGATATGAACTTTGTGTGGTTGAGTACCCTACAAAGATACATGGTAGGGAATGTGAGTCGAGCTTGTGTTTAGTATTTGGACAGATCCAAGGGTAACAAAGAGAACCAAAGCTACGTAGCTTTTTAGAAAATTGGGAGGCATCCCAAACAAGGAGTAGAAAGGAGTTTTGTTAGAGAGAGTTGGAGTGGGTAATCGATTAATGAGATAGGAGGCAGTACGTGGTGGGGACTAGAACCAAAAAACGATAGATAATTGAGCATGTGAAAGAAGTGATTGTCCCGTTTTGGCAATATGACAATGCCTTCGTTCAGCAAACTCATTATGCTCCAGTGTATCTGGAGGGAAAGTAAGCTACGAGACACCATCAATTGATAGAAAATCAGAGAGCGTTTGATATTCCCCTCCATTATCATAATAAATCATTTTAATTGACCTAGCAAAGTGTTTTTCAACTAAAGCTTTAAACTTGATGAAGACCTCTTTAGTGTCTGACTTCTTTTTGAGAGGATAGAACCATACATATCTACTAAAATGGTCCACAAATATAACGTAATATTTGTACCCATCAAATTAATAAACATGAGAAGTCCAAAGATCAGTGTATAAAAGATCAAGCAGATATTGCGAAGTTAAAGTACTTTTATTAAATAAGCTTATGGCTTTTATTACACTTAGAAGCATTACAATTGAAAGAGTAATCATTGGAAACATTAAGCTTTAAAGACGCAACAATGGACTTACGTATTGCTAAAGATGGATGGCCTAAGTCATAATGCCAATCAATTGCAGAAGCTTTAACACTAGAATAAGTGACGATGGAGGAGATGGAGGATGATAACTCACATTTTCCATTTTTAGTTGGTCCCATGAGAAGAGATGTCCCCGTGAGTCGATCCTTCACAAGATAAAGTTCATAGGTAAGATAATTAACAGATTGTTGTCTTTACATAATTGATAAATACAGAGAATGTTACGATGCATATTAGGGACATAAAGGACATTAGATAGTGAAAGAGACTTTGAGGAAGTAGAAAGTAAAGAAGAACCTATGTGAGTGATAGGAAGCCCTTTACCATCTATGATTACAATTTCATCAGTACCATTAAACGGATGATGCAGTGAGAAATTAACAAGATCTTGAGTAACATGATGAGAGGCTCTGGGGTCAACTAGCCACTTGGTTGATTGAGGGGAAGCGGCGATAGTAGCAACATGTGCTTGAGGTGCAATGGACCTATTAGTAGGAGGTGGGGGAGGGCGAATAGCAGGGTGGTTTTCTGCAAAAACAGGACATTTTTGAAGTGAATGTCCTTTGGTGTGGACCTATTGGAACTTTTCTAGGATTGGTCGTGTGCTGGTGAAGGAGGAGGAAGTTTTACGTTGAGAGGATGAATGGGAATTTATTGTAGCTGAAATTCTGGACTGGTTATCGTTGCGAGGAAAAGTGAGTAGTGCGACTAAAGGTAGGGTTAGCAGTAGGAGGTAAGGCACCAAGGATAAGCTGATTTTTGAGTATGAGTTCTAGATTTATAAGTTTTTCATGAAGTTCAACAAATGAGATAGGTGTTTCACGAGCATTAACAGCTTCAATAACTCCTTGGTACGAGTCATCCACACCCTCCAACACACGATCGGTTATGTCTTCTTGCTGAATTGGTGTACCGAGAAAAGCTAGGTGATCGGCGCAGGCTTTGAAAGCGTGCATAAACTCAGTAATTGATTGAGGGCCTTGGTAATGTTTTTGAGTCGCATCTTAAGTTGCTTGATGTGGCCACGAGATGAGCTTACAAATGTATGAGCAAAAGTGTCCCACATCTTCATAGTTGTGGTAGTTAATGAGACAAGCGGGGACAACATTCTGATCAAGCCTGCCGATAAGGGCACCGAAGAGAAGTCGATGCTGGCGTACCCATGTGAGAGAGGCTGGGTTGGGAGAGGATACATTGTCTTTGACAATGGTTTTAGACAGAGCCATAAAAGAGCCATCTAGATACTTGAATAAACCGTAGCTATCGAGTGTTGCTTCAATTTGAAGCTTCCATGAAGTATTGTTAAAAGATGTGAGCTTGATCATATTGGAGAGCGTGACAATGACGATCGGTGGTGTAGTGGGATCAACATTGTTAGATATAGTATGAGAAGACATGATGAAGAAATTAAAGAGAAAGGAACAAAGAAAAGAAAAAAAGATGGATAAAAGATAGGCTCTTGATACCATGAAGAGAGATGGAGGAAAGTTTGATTGTATTAAATGTAAATGGTTTCAACTTATACATATACATGAAAATTTTCAAATTTTTATTTTCATAAAAACTCTTTTCTTCCAAAGAAAACTCTTTTCTTTTAAAAAAAAGCTTTTCTAAAACTTTTATTATAAAAAAAAAACTATTGAAGATGTTCTAATGTTTGATAATAAATATAAATACTATAGTATATAATATAAATACTTTCACACTTTATAATTACTAATTTGTTGCAAATACATCCAAGGTAATTTGTTTTGAACGGATATGTATTTGCATTTTAAATCATTTGACAATATTTGTGTTGATCATATAAATCATCAAGTTATATATGTACCTAAGAAGTTAGTAAAGTGTCATGTATAAAACTAAACAAATTAATACGCATTATATTATATTACATCACATCAAAATAAATATAATCAAAAAATTGAAATTGGAGTATGTTGGAAACATGTCTCAAAAGTATTGGGATTTCTTTCTGTCAGGATAACTACTATGAATTTCATATCCTAGTTAGTCTATAATTACTTCTCTATATAAATATTATATAGAGACTATACATTCCGTTAGCAGACATATATACATACGTTTCTTCTCAACCCATATTTTAATCTCTAGTTAATTTTGTTTAAGAGTGTTCTTGAGAAATATTTAATTATCTTTTATACTTCAATTGGGCTATATACCATTGAAAGTTTTGTACTCTTTATTGATATAGTGGATTGTTCGTGGTCGTCGCTCGTGGTTTTTTCTCCCATTAAGTTGGGGGATTCCACGTAAATCGTTTGTGTTCTTCGTTTGTTTTCGTTACATTATTATTGGTTGATAGTTGTATGAGTTTGATCTTTGCTTCTGCACACGCTTTATATCCAATAAGTGGTATCAGAGCGTTGTCACAATGGTTGCCAAATTTGATGACAAGATTAGAGTTGCTACTTGGAAAGTTCATAAGCAAGCGATACTAACCATCACGGGTACAAGAAAGCCCTTAAGGGTGTGGCACATAAACCAGCAGGCATGACGGATTTAGATTGGGAAGAATTAGATGAGAAGACTCTCGGAACGATCCAACTGTTTCTAACTCGAGAAGTTCTTCGTAAGGTTATACATGATAAAAACGCGCTAATTTGTGGCTCAAGTTGGAAACTCTCTACATGACAAAGAGTCTTGCAAATAAGCTTCACTTGAAGAATCGTCTTTACACTTTCCGTATGAAACTTGGCACACATGTTCAAGATCATCTAGATGAATTTAATAGTATTCTAATTGATTTGGAGAATCCAGATGTTGATATGATGATGAGGATAAGGTTGTATTACTCGTTATCTCTTTACCCGCGTCTTATAAACACTTTAAGGAAATCATGTTGTACGGTAACCGTGAAACATTATCGTTTGATGATGTTAAATATGCCTTGTTGTCATTGGTATTTTATTCCCTCCGGGGTGCCGCGACGACAACGTTGAAGAGTTTATGGCTTTTGGTTCGAGGTGGAGATTGTTGGAAACGTGTCCCAAAAGTATTGGGATTTCTTTCTGTTAGGATACCTACAATGAATTTTTTATTCTAGTTATTCTATAGTTACTTCTCTGTATAAATATAGACTATACATTCCATTAGCATATATACATACATACACACGTTTCTTCTCAATCCATATTTTAATCCCTAGTAAATTTTGTTTAAGAGTGTTCTTGAGAATTATTCAATTCTCCTTTATACTTCAATTGGCCTATATACCATTGAAAGTTTCGTACTTTTTATTGATATAGTGGATTCTTCGTCGTTGCCCGTGGTTTTTTCTCCCATTAAGTTGTGGATTTTCACGTAGATTGTTTGTGTTCTTCGTTTGTTTTCATTACATTATTATTGATTGATAGTTATCCAAGTTTGATCTTTGCTTCTGCACACGCTTTATATCCAACAGAGTAGTTAATGATAAGTAGATTACGTTAATTATCTTACTAATGTTATCAGGCGAAGTTGGCAACAACCCCGGGATGACGAAAATACATTTGTAGCCATCTGATTTTGAATCAGACAACTAGTGTCACTTGGCGGAGTCATACTGCCGTGTTCGTCACCCGCGATGGAGATACCGGCGGTCAATAAAGTAGGTTCGGAATTGCGTCTCTTGATTAACTTGGAATGCAACTTTATGTTCATGGCTTAATAATAACTGTTTTTGGTTTCGTGGAATGATTATGTGGTGGATGAGGAGGTTTGATTCTCCGGTTGATCAGAATTCGTCGACGGAGAAGCTTCTCTGACATTGATAGCGTGTAGAAATATAGATATAGATATGTAAGAGTGTATGTATAGTTTTCGGGAAGGAATAAAGGGAGTGTATGTCCGTTGGGTCTCGTTAAACGCATGTCTCCCACTTTTATTTTAATTATTTATATTTATATTTATATTTATATTTAATTTAATATTTAATATTTACATTTATCATTTAATACTTAATATATTCATGTCCCTTTTTTTTCTCCGAGTGTGTTGCATTATATTTTTTGGTCTTTAAGAAAAAATATTTTATTTACCATCGGTCAGTATATACAAGCAGAACAGAAAATGAAAGATAATAAACGCAATTGGTCATTGGTGTGACATGGATGGACGGTACCCAAAAGTCCAAAACAGAAAGTCTACTATTCTACTAATGAAAACTATGGTACAACAAACACTACAACAAGACGTCTAGTTGGGTCATTCATCGACCCTAAATTAAATAAATAGCCTATTACTCAATTGGACTCCTGATCCATTATCATTTACTTTATTAATGACCCAACATTTCAAACCCAAACTGAATCTAGCATTACAAAAACTGACATGACGAGATTTTTGATCGGTTGCATAGCATGGAATTAAAGGTGAGACACACGTACACAATTTTAATAGAAAAACAAGACATTCCAAATATAGTTCATAAAATTATATTGAGTTGAGGTGCCGTTGTTTTCATAAAAAGAAAATATAGTTTGCTTTCTAATATTGTTAAGTTAGCCAAACTTTTGAATACGTATTTTTCTTCTTCATATTTATACATAATTGCTTGGTCAATTAGCATATGGAAACCATTAGCGTAAAACAAGTTAGATCTACAATCTCTCTTTCTTTTCTGTTCCTGCTATCCAATATGCAAATCGCTCTTCTTATTCCATTACAAGAAGAGACAAACAAATAATATAAAAAAACAAATAAATTTAAAATTTATATATAGATTTGTGTTTTCCTTTGAAGAAAATGAAAGAAGGAAGCGAAACATTGCCCAAATTTGGAGATTGGGATCTCAAGAACCCATCATCAGCAACTGAATTCTCGATCATCTTTGACAAGGCTCGACAAGCCAGAATGGCACGACATGAACATTCGAGAGACAACTCACATTGGAAAGATAACGAAAATGTGTCATTGAACACTAAACACAAGAGAAAACCCTACAATAGCCATCATCACACATGCAAGAATAATGAATCTTCGACACTCAAGAGTAATTCGCTTTTGTGTTGTTTCTTCCCTTCTTCTTACAAATCTTGATTTAAACAATTGAGCTATCATTTTTATATACATACTTTTGTGACATCAAATAAATATGGTTACAGTAAGATCACATGTTCTATCTATTATTTACTATGCCATGACAATAAAACAGCGAATGAAGAAATATATATTTAACCGTTTGTCTTTGGTCACTTGTTCTTAGTCTTTAGTATTTATATTAATATATATTATTGGTCTTTAATATTCTACATCATGGTTCAAGGACAAGTTCTCTGTTAGAAAATATCATAAGTCCATGTAAGTCTTAAATTAACCTTATTCTTCAATTCGGTGTTTTTGTTTACAAATTAACCGTTTCTAGAGTGTTAATACGTTACGGGTGTAAACGAGTCAAACCGAGTCTGAGCTCGATTAAACTTAAGTTTAGCTCGTTTAAAATTAACTGAGCTTGAAATCGACTCGTTTCGAGTTTAATATATAAAGCTCGAACTTGGCTCGTCTGATATTATACAATTTCGAGCTCGACTCGAACTCGATTTGTTAATTATATCATATTATTTATTTTATTGTTATTTTATTAATGTATAATGTTTATTTATATTTTGTGGAATTTTTAATTATGTATAGTAAGATTTTTACTATTATTATATCAAGTATTGTATATAATAATACCTATTATATAATTATATATTATATTATTATATTAAGTATTGTATATAGTAATAACTATGTCGATACAATATAAATCATAATAAATGGCCTAGGCCTACCAAAGACATAATGGGCCTAATACAAATCTAACAATAATAATATCCTACTAACAATAATTAATGTTAAGGTTTGCGAGTTTGTTTGATTTTGATATAAAAAATTTGAGTTTGAGTGCGTTTAAGGTTGGTTGGAATCGAATTTTTAACGAGTTGTGTTTGAGTAACTCACGAGTTAATCGGCTCATTGACACCCCTGCTCTGTATTACTTAAAAATAAATCAAGCACAATTCAGGTTAACGATGCCTTTACATTTTGGGTGGGTTTTTTTTTTTTTTTTTTTTTTCAATCCAAATACAGTAGCGGGTTTTTAAAAATGTTAATTTAAGAAAAGTTGTAATTCATGTGATGCAATTTATGAATCGGCTAGCAGCTCTCACTGCTACGATCCGTTACCGTATGGCTGATTTGTTTTTCTGGATATACATTGTTCTTTGCATTTATCATCCAAATCCGCAAAGAGGAGAGCCAAACATCTAAGATCCCCTTTCACAATGCATCAGCCAAGTAATTGCAAGAATAATAATAAGTTCCAAATAACATGTGGAGTAGCATAAAGTTAATAATGAACTAGTGGCAAAAACTCTTTAAGAAAAACTAAATTATACGCACAATTGTTAGTATGTCTGTAGCATCAGTTGTGATTACAACAAAATACGTCGACTTAAATCTTTTATAATTAAGTATACGTGTTATAAAATAAATTTAAGTGTATTAAGTCAAACAATTTTCATAACTAGACCGCTTGTAATAAACAAATGTAACAGTTGTTTCACATTTAGTATATAAGAAAGAATATTAAAAAAAAATATAAGTTACACGATGAATGACAAACCAACTAATGTCATGTGCCATTTTTGTTACCATAGTAGTTTTGCCAATGAATTCCATTATCCTTTTGTGTGCATGTAGGAGCTAGCTTGTTTCTTTTTTCACGGCTTATAGATAATGCTCGTGTGGTTTTAATTGTTATTAACATCACAAAAAGTAATGTAACAGTAATTGAATGCTCCGAACCGATGTATGCTTTGTCGTTTAATAATCAAAGAAAGAATATCAAGCTCCTCGTGGATAATGATACGGAGTTTAAGATAATACATGTGCTTTCTGTAGTTCCATCAGACATCTATTGTGAATACGATTCGAGGAATAGCGTGTGGACTCATATCGGTGCAGTGCGTATTCTTTACACTGTGGGGAGGTTGGACACCTTCGATTATAGCGTATGATAATGTTGGATGCTGATCAAACCCTGTTGATTTCGTACAATGACAATGGGCCCATTTTAATGTCTCGAAACCTCTATCATCTTATTCGTCAAGCTATCGAATAGTTAAATGTCACTGCTGAAGACACGAATCCACTTAGAAACTGGGTTTTTCATTCGATATATATCATAGCCGAGAGTGTCTTTACCATATGGGACACCCGCGACTTCAATTCTCGTCTTTGGAAAGTGTTTTTACCACGCCTTAGTGTGACTGGTTGTATGTCGAATAAATTAAAATTACCTTGGAGTATTGTAAATCATATTGTATCACTACTCTAGGTTTTAAATTTTTACAATTAGACGATTATGGACCACCGCTAATCCAAATGTATGTTTGCCCCTGGTGATGACAAAGAACCACTTTCAAACATTTAATTTTCTATTTGACAATTTTGTGAGAATCTATTGTTACCGCTACAAGAAAAGAGCAAAAAAGATACTTTAAGCCGCGATGAAAATCGTCGCTAAAACCTACTGAACGATAAAAATATCTGTTTTGACCAAGGACATGTCAAAATTTTGACCAAACTATTAGCGACAATTTTATCGTCGCTAAGGTGTTTTTTTATTTATTTTATTTTTTATTTTGGCTGAAAAGAGTTTTTCTTCTGAATTTGAGCGACAATAAAAATTGTCGCCAAAAGTTATTTTATTTTCTTTTTATATTTCTTTCCAAAAGATTTTGCTGTCCCCCAACCTTTAGGTGACGATTTAACGATTTTATTCTTTTTCCCTTTATATTTTCGGTAGAGAATGAAAATACACGGCGAAAACGATAATTTTTATGAGCTTTATTGACAACATGGGCTTTAGCGATAATTTTAATTTTCTTTTTTTGCTGCTCTAAAATGAAATTTTAGTTCTTGTTTATAAAAATAAAAACTATCACTAAATACTTTTTATATGAAAATTAATAAATGTATAGAAATAATTATAGTTATAAACTTTTTATTGTCAAGGGTTTAGCGTTTAGTGGGTTAGCGTTAGAATTATGTCGTATTGATTAACAATATAACATATAAACATTTAAATGATAAATCATTTAATCATAAAAGTAGTTGAGTTGTTTAGTATTTATCGTTGAGGGTTTATCGTTTAGGGTTTGAGGTTTATCCTTTAGAGGTTAGCGTTTAGGGTTTAGGTTTATGATTACGTCGTTTTCATTAACAATATGGCATAAAACCCCTAAAATAATAAATTATATAATTATAAAAGTAGTTGGATCGTTTAGTGTTTATCGTTTAGGTTTATCGTTTAGGGTGTGAGGTTTATCCTTTAGGGTTTAGGTTTATGATTACGTCGTTTTGATTAACAATACGACATATAAACTTTGAAATTATAAATTATGTAACTATTAAATTAGTTTGGTTGTTTTAGAGTTTATCGTTGAGGTTTTATCGTTCAGGGTTTCGGGTTTAAGGCTTAGGTTTATGATTACCTAGTTTTAATTAACAATACGACATATAAACTTTAAAAATGATAAATTATGTAATTGTAAAAGTAGTTGTGTTGTTTAGTGTTTATCGTTGAGGGTTTATCGGTTAGGGTTTAGGAGTTAGCGTTTAGGGGTTAGCATTTAGGGTTTAGCATCCATGGTTTATTGTAGAAGGTTTATAAAAGTAGTTGGGTTGTTTAGAGATTACGTAGTTTATATGTATGCATTATCGTAACTTTGGTCGGTTTGAATCAGACATAAAGTAATAGAAGTTTGCTTGATAAAATAAGTATTAATATTAATAATATATATTAAATAAACATAATTTCAATCATAAATTTAATAAATAAGGTTTCAATTATTTTAGAATATTAATATATGTTTTTGTATAAGTTAATTAAACACTAATTTATATTGAGTTGTGTTAGAATAATTTAATATAAAAAATTTCAGTTAATAATTAAATAAGTTTCTATATTTAATATATAATTTTTTTGAATTAATTAAATCAAGGACTGAACTCAATGGTGAAAGTTCGATTGTTATAACTATATATGATCTTTTTTACTCTTCAATATCTATATGATATGTACACATATTTATTTATGTTAAAAGTTGGTGAAAATCCATCTTTTCAATTAAATTTTCCAATAAGAATGACTCTTTACTGATAGCCTAGTTTTCGATTACTTCTTCTTTGTTGGCTATGAGACTGAGGGCTGTCAGAGGGTCACTTATCCTTCTTCTTTTTGTGTGTGTTATCGATTATGCTGAAATAAGAATGAACCAAACTTCCTTTAATTTTTCGTGGACCACTATATTAGAGTATCCATGTGATAGTAACCAAGTTGTGCATTTACTTGATAAATATCATACACCAGACGAATAATTCTTACTCGTGTAATTCAACAAAGATATATAATGAGAAATTCCTAGTGCTAACACTTTATAACTATGCTTTTGAGTTTAAAACTAAGTAGAATAGAAAAGAAAGAAAGAAGAAAAGGAAAGAAGAAAAGAGAAATGAAGATAAATTATTTATTTGTGTTCTTAAGTATGAAGGAAATGGAAGAAAGGAAATGATCCATCTTCTTCATCTCAAAAATAGGAGGAAAGGATTTGAAGAAAAATACAAAGGGAGCTCCCCCTCCTCTTAATTTCCATTCTTTTCTTTTCCTTCCATAAAAAAACTTAAGAATACAACTTCATTTTTGATTCCTTTCACTTCCTTCTCTTTACATCTTATTTTCAACTCGAGAACATAACGTAGCAAACAAATTTGTATTTGTTATAAAAGTGCATATATTTTGTTATTTACAAAAGCAAAAAGATAGACAATTCAAAGTGATTTGAAAAGGGGATAAGATTTTATTTGATACTCATGTAGGATATGAGCAGCTTTTTGTCCCAAATGAAATTCTATATTTACCCGCACGTGTCATCTTCGTGGAAGTTTAGCAATCTTAGAAATAGACTTATATAATTTTCATTTAGAGGAGCTCAGTTTAGTAAACCGGCAATCCGTGCATATAACTTTGAAAAATTCAGAGTTGGTATTATTGGTTGCGAGTCTTTTTCTTACATAAATACAAAATCATCGTCACACATAATTCATATTCATACATAATATTGTTATAAGTGATGTGATGTAAGATCTTAAACTGATCTCTTTGACAAGGAGGGGGAGGGGGTTTGTAGTTCAACTAAAATTTGGTTGTTATGGTTAAATATAATAACCAGAATTAATTATAACTAAATTTATCTTTCTTAATTGATTGACATAACTTAATTTTTAATTGTTTAGAAAGAAATATTTCTTGTATGAATTACATATATTATAACTTTGTGTGTGAAGATGAACAAATATGGATGTAAACTTATCCAAATAATAAATTTTCCAAATTGATTAACATAATCATAATTTACGATTGTTTTCTTAATATATTTCTTGAGTTATACATGTTATAACTTTATGTGGAAGATAAAATGATATGGAATTAAGTTGATGTATATGATAACTTGTTGAGATCAGTAAATATGGAGTTAAATTATGTATATGATTTTCTTAATCGGTAAAAAAATAATTGAAAATTATAAAGGGTGATGTGTCAAATTTAAATGAGCTTAGGCGTTAAGAACCTAAACTGTGTTTTATATAAAGAGAATGTTAGGATAGAATAAACAAAATTATATTAAACCAAATAACAACCATATAAAAATAGATCAAATAAATAGAATAATATATAAAATAAAATAAGTTTAAGTGGATTCGAGTTCAAATTTTACATACTAGGCATGAAACGATTCAAGCTCAATCTTTTTAAATAAAATTAAATTATATTTAGGCTCGACTCGGTTATTATAAGCCCTTGATTACTATTCCTTAATCTAAAAAAAAGAGATAAAAATAACAATCGATAGAATATAATTTGTTGATCTTCAAAACAAAAGATACAACTACTTCTGCTCTATCTCGATCCTTGGATCATGTTATTCTTGAAACAAACCTGAAAGACATTACGGATAATATATTATTGTAAGTTATATGCTTAGGAAGTATTTTTCTTTATTGTTTTTCTTTTAAATCTCTCTTGAAAATCTCCAGATTTACCTTTTCTATTAAGGGCTTAAATCACTTCTTGTCAACAAGGTAATTTCCACAAAAATATTCATATTCCGTAAAAAGTTATCATCATAAATAGGGATTATATATTTGGAGGCCACTCATATATATCATTTTGTTTTTGTAGGCCACTCATATTTGAAGACAATTTTGTAGGCCACCCAAATATATTATTTTGTTTTTGTAAGTCACTCATAATTGAAAACGATTTTGTAGGCCTATCAAATTTGTATATTGTTTCATGTATACCAAATTCGACTAAAAACTCATCAAAAAAAATGTGAAGGGATACAAATATCCCTATATTTGTTAATTAACATTATTTATATTATTTTAGTTTTATTCAAATAAATGGGTATTTATGTCCTTTTACACTTTTCTGATAAGTTTTTAGTCGAATTTGGTATACATTAAACAATATACAAATTTGGGTGGCTTACAAAATCGTTTTTACATATGGATGACCTACAAAAACAAAATAATATATTTAGGTGACCTACAAAATCATTTTCAAATATAAGTAACTTACAAAAATAAAATTATATATTTAGATAGCCTTTAAATATATAATCCCTCATAAATAAAAGTTATTCAAGCAACTCAATGAGCAGAAATTAATGTTCCCGTTGTCACATTTTGCTAAGATATTTATTATAAGGTTCATCTCAGCATTAACATGATCTAACACGTATTCAATAGACACAAGCATCACATTCATGTTTTATGCATGAAACGACGAATAATCTCTTTAATTTTCTCTGAATGAATTTATGTAACTCATACAATTTATAGTGCATAATATTACTCGTATCTTTTAAAATAAATTTCCAAACGTGATTCACATAGATATATCAACCAATCAGTAGCGGAGTCACATGGTGCGTTGGGATCATAGCAACCTCAAATTAAATTTTTTATTTTTATTTTTATGTATAAAATATTTAAGAATTGTACCCATGTGACCATGTTTGTCTGCTACTTATATTCTTTTTGCTGCAATGTTAATTACGATTTTCAATTTCCAATTGTGCAGCTCAATTATGTTGGGCTTTCTTCCATATATCCCAAAACTAATCCATTTTCAATTGTGGCAACCTTGGTAGCAGTGCTTTCGTTTTATGTTGTGCGTTCCCATACAAGAAAGACGAGTCGGTGACCGATCAATACAATAAGAATACACAATTATACACTTGTTGACCGAATACCAACTAGTTTATTCAGCAAGTGACGAATCTACATCATTTTCGAGTTAAAGTGTTTATCAGATTAATTGAAATACTACTTCGAGAACTTGATAATCAGTTTGATGAAGTGAACACAGTGTTGCTTACATGCATGGCTTGCTTTAGTTCTAAAATGGCTTCTCTTCTTTTGACAAAGAAAAAGTACTCAAACTTGCTACTCTCTGTCTTTCGGAATTTTCAAGCACCGATTTGATGACTCTTAAGTATCAACTTGATATCTTAATAAACAATGTGAAAATTGATGTCGAGTTCCAAAATATGTATGCCGTTAGTCTCCTTTCAATGAAGCTTGTTGATACAAATAGGCATGTGAGTTATCCACTAGTGTTTTTGCTTATCAAGCTAATGTTGATTCTTTTGGTTGCCACGACAAGTGTTGAGAGAGTTTTTCCGAGATGACCTATGGCAAATATAAGTTGCGGAATAGTATCGGTGATCAAATTTTAAACGATTGTTTGGTCACCTTCATTGAGAAAGATGTGTTTCTACAAGTTTCTAATGAAAATATCATCGATCGATTTCAAGACATGAGGCCTCGACGTAATTTTTGTTTAAATTATCTTTTTGCGGTTTACGACTTTAAATATTAAGAAACTTTTTGCAATATTATTTTGAATTTCGACAATGTTTATACCCCGTATCAAAATTCCTGACTCCGACACTGCAACCAATTATGATCATTAACCCGTTACACAACCTCAGTTTTGTAAAATTGTGTATCTTCAAAGATCCCCAAACTAAAGAATAGTAACAAAAAGCTTATAAAAGCCAATTGTACTTGTTGAAGTTTTAGTACATTTTTAGTAACAACAAGCTTATAAAAGCCAATTGTACTTGTTGAAGTTTCAGTACATTTTGGATCACATAAGAAACAAGATATGATGTTTCAACCAAATGGTATCAAGTATACGATGTAACTAATGTGAGAAATTGTTGTGTAGTCAACGTACTCATCCTAATCGGCCCAAGCCTTTTGATGTACCATTGCGATAAACGATGAATTCATATATTAAAAAAAGTAAAGAATACAATCTATATTAGACACTCGCTACTAATATGAAATAACTAATGTATGAAATCTTCATGTAGTCAATGTACCCAACTTTAAAATGATGGGTGAGAAAATCAAACAAAAAAACTAGAAAATAAAAAAAAATCTGGAAAAATCAAACCAATTCAGAATCGATGGTTTTGGTTCGACTTTTTAAAAACTAAACCGATCAGTTCGGTTATGATTTTTGCTTCAAAAATTGACTAAAAAATTGAACTAAACCAAACTATTTAAATATCATATATATAGATACATATATACATGTATATGTATGTATGTATGTATATTTAACTCTTTAAAGTAAAATTTTATATTTATTTCTAATATATATACAATATATGTGGATGATATATATATACATATATGTATATATAATGTATATTTATAAATGTATTGAAAAATAAGTTTAATTGGAAAAATCGAACCGAAAAAATTTAAAAAGACCAAAATAGAATAAAACTGAAACCGAAATAATCCCGAATGATTATGGTTTTTAAAAATCATAATCAACAATAATAAATGAATGAGTAATCAACAATAATAAAAAATGGGAGTGAGATGCATTTGAAATCAAAATATAACACGAAAAATTCACAAATAAATGGGTCGACATCAATTATTTTATTCATGAAAATAAAAACCTTAACCACTTATTAATAAAAAGTTAATTTCTTCATTTCATTTCATTTTTATTTTCTATATTATTATTTTAATTTTTATCTAAAAAGGCTGTCGACTTCTATTTATATCCTATTTAATAATAAAAAAGTTATAGGCAACATATGGATATGCTAAGTCTCGTTTTCTACACGTGGTTCTTCTATACATCTTTGATTGGGAAGTTAGTGGTCCTATATTTTATTCTAATCTGAGAAACGATTTAGTATATATCATGTCTTTTGTCTATAGTCTACCATTTACGTAGTTTACATCCATGATAGTAAATATATGGGACCGATCCATGGAGCCGCGGAAAGCGAGTTTACATCCTTGATAGTAACTATATTGGACAGATCCATGGAGCCGCGTAAAGCGGGTTGTCGCTTTTCTAGATTTTTTTTTAACAAAATGTCGAAATCTAAGATTTATTTATTTTGATAATCATTCCTTATAATTAATGCGAGTTCTTGTCATTTAATTTCCTGACCATTTCAAATACTTTCTGTTTTTCCATTTCCTTTCCCCTTAAGGTATATCGTAAAAATGATTTGGTACGTTTAAATCAACCTAATCATATAAAATTAACACGCGACAAATTAGGAATATAGATGAGATAAGAGAAAAAAATATCTGATACGGAGCCAACAAATGAATGTTGTAAGCCATGTACACTATCAACAAACTAATCCATGTAAACGAAAGTGTCAAATACTAATAGTGCACTTGTTTCGAAATTGTAATAAATATATACAAACGTATCAGTCAGTATTTAGGTCAATAAAAGTAACTTTATCATTCTCATTCTTCGTTAAAAATGCTATTCTTCAAGCATTTTTTAAAACAAATTTTTTTATCAAACCTTTGTAATCAATAATTTCACGGAGAGTGTTCTCACTTCCTATGCGATTTGTCTCAAAAAAAAATTAAAAGTTGGTTTTCTTAACTTTTAGTTTTGATAAGGCACACTTACTTTGACTTTTAAATGCATTTTGACCACTTATAACTTACTATAGAAAATTACAATTTCTAATTCGTAATATTTACAGTTAATGTGAAGTGTAATTAAACATTAATTCCTAATCAATTTTGGAAAAAGTCAAAAAAGTTTCAAAAATAGTAGAAAAAGGTCGGAAAAGTCAAAGATCGGTCCGACAGCCCAATCCGACTTAAAATCGGTTTTCAAAACATTGAAAATAAACGATAAAGGTTGGGTAGTCGAGCTTTGCTAAAAAAAGTTCAAAATGAATAAGTCGCCAACAATAAGAAAAGATGAAAGTACGGTGTATTTGAAATCAGAATATAGTATTCACGAAAAATCAAAAATGAATAAGTCAACATTAATTATTTTACTTATGGAAGAAAAAATTAATCATTCACTAATAGAAAAATTACTTTCTTCATTTTAATTTTATTTTCTACACTATTATTTTAATTTTTCTCAAAAAACTACTACTTCCACTTATATGTTATTTAATAATAAAAAGGTTATAGACAAAAGATTAATATGATAATTCTCGTCCTGTACACGTGGCTCTTCTTTACATATTTGATTGGGAAGTTAGTGGTGCTATATTTTATTCCAATTTGAGTAATGTATCACTAAATATATCATGTCTTTTGTCTATACTCTACCATTTACGCAGTTTACATCCATGATAGTAAATATATGGGACCGATCCATGGAGCCGTTACATTCATGATAGTAACTATATGGGACCGATCCATAGAGCCGCATAAAGTGGGTTGTCCCTTCTCTCGATTATTTTAACAAAAGATTGAAGGTTGTGTTTGGTAGTAAGCATTTCAAAGCATTTTGAAGTGACAAACGACTAGTAGTTAACGATTTGATTGAAAAACTTATTTGGCAACAAAGCAACTAGAGTTTGCATATTTTCTAACCGCTTCATGCTAAATGCTTGATGAGAAAATATTTCAACTAGCAACTAGCATTTTAGTTCCGAAATTACCTATATACCCTCAAAAATAACATGAGTACATTATAAATAATGTATATATGCCCTTTTCGTAATTTTACACTTTATAATTACTGCTGCTACGTTACCAAACACTTTTTCTAAACAAACAGTTACTGCTAACTGCTACTGCTACTGCTACTCCTACGTGTCGCCAAACATACCCGAAATGTGAAATTTATTTATTTTGATATTATAATATTTGTGCTATACAATGAAATACAATATTTATTATATATTGTGACTTAACAATAGTCATATATTATATTTGTTCTTCATGGATTATCTATAATGTTACTCAACAACAATAATTTACTCGTATGTAGAGTTAAAAATTTAGGATACGATGATGAGTCTTATGAATATGATAAAATTAATATTAAATAAAAATTGCATATATTATATTTAAAAATGTTATAATCTTATTTTAAAAGAATTTATATATAAAACTCTATAATATTTTATATGTTAATATAAATAATAATCAATGTCAGTTCAAATGTCATTTCCCGACCATTTTTATATATTTTTAGTTTCCCCACTTCCTTCCCCCTCAATGTATATTGTAAAAATGATTTGGTACGCTTAAATATTTCGTTAACAATCAACCTAACCATATAGAATTAGCACGCGACATATTAAGAATGTATATGAGACAAGAGAAAAAATATTTAATACGGAGTGAACAAATGAATTTGGAAGCCATGTACAATATCAAAAAATTATTCCATGTAAACAAAAGTGTAAATTGCATTAATGTTACAAAATATATACAAACATAGGAGTCAGTAACTTAACATTCTCATTCTTCCTTAGAAATGCTACTCTTCGAAACGTACTATCAAACCTTTGTAATCAATAATTTCATGGAGAGTGTACGTTCTCAGTTGCTATAATTTTCGATGCTTCTTTTTTGAGATTATAGATTGCGAGTATGACTTAATCACAACTTAAGTTTAGAAAAAAAAAAAAAAAAAAAAAAAAAAAAAAAAAAAAAAAAAAAAAAGTCTTTGTTAGTTGCTTCGGTTACGTAAATAGTCGACAGTAAACCTATAATAAAAAGTATTAATTTAACTTGAAGGCCTTTAGAAATCGATTACTTTGTGCGTTGTCATGTAGAGCACTTGTTAATCTCTACACTGATTTAACACCCATATCAATCATTTAATGTAGTTATTAAGTTGGTACATTAAAGGTATATGTCATACGACACTCTATATATTGTTTAGCCAGCATATTCAATTCACAAAATATTCTCACACTCATTTCTACTTGTTGATACACATTTTTCTTTACAATCACAAATCATGTTGCCTTACGCCACCTTGCAAGAGGCTGAAACCGCCATTGGTCGATCTCTAACCACAGCCGAAACTTTATGGTTCAACTATTCTGCCAACAAGTCCGATTACATCCTTTACTGCCACAACATTCCCTTAATTTTCGTCCTATCAATTATTGTACCACTCTTCTACCTCATTATTGAACTCGTATTTCCTAATTACGTTGCCTCTTACAAAGTTCAACCCAAGATTAAGATTTCCTTATACGAAAACTTCAAATGTTACTTGGGTGTAATGCGAACGTACATCCTCATAGTCACACCAATACTACTAGCGTCTTATCCTTCCATAAAAGTAAGAACATTATCTTGGATCTTGTACGTTACATACATCTGTCCAAAATACAATGATTTATTTCTTCTAACTTGTTGATATATGCATGGTATTAATGTAGATGATTGGTATTCGAACAAGCTTGCCCTTACCGTCATCAATGGAGATAATATCTCAAATAATCGTCTACTTTCTTATTGAAGACTACACTAATTATTGGATCCATAGACTATTTCATTGCAAATGGGTATATGAGAACATTCATACTGTACATCATGAATACACAGCACCTATGGGGTTTGCTACACAACATGCACACTGGGTGGAGATATTGGTTTTTGGGATTCCATCTTTTTTAGGTCCTGCAATTGTTCCGGGTCACATGGTTACATTCTTGTTATGGCTTGCCTTGAGGCAGATTGAATCTGTTGAGAATCATAGTGGGTAAGTTAAGTTTAAACGTTACAAAATTTCAACTTTTTTAACCATGCAGCATGTCATATTCAGTTTATTTGTTGTAGTCATGTGTTAGTAATCAACAACCGTAGCTCTACTATTAGTTGTTACTTGTTAGGAAATTTAGCACGTACACCAAACAATGTAACCGTATAAATCAATTAAGCTGACAAACAATGAACGAATAAAATGAACAAGCAATAAGCATGCAAGCAAGATGACACAAACAATACGAACAGGTACAAATGAGAAGTTCATTATGTATTTATGCAGGTACGACTTTCCCTGGACATATAAAAAACTAATTCCATTTTCTGCTGGTGCTGAATACCATGACTATCACCATTATGTTGGAGGCCAAAGCCAAAGCAACTTTGCACCCATCTTTACTTACTGTGACTACATATATGGAACAGACAAGGTACTTAACTTTAAGTTTCATTTTTAATTTTTACATACCAATTAGCTTAATTCACAATTTTTATTCCATTAGATACAATTTTCTTTTTAGTTTATTATACTGATGTAACGTTGCATGTACGTGTTCTCTTTCCAATCTATCATCAGGGCTATAGGTACCGTAAGAGACTCCTAGAGAAGCAGGTACGCATGCACTTCACATTTGACATAAATCTACTTATTATGTATTTATAGAGGTGACTTACATAAAATAAAGAAGATAAGGCGACATGTGTCGGTCTATGCGTTAAAAAAATTGATACATGCTGATGCATGTCATTCAAAAACTGTCAAGTGTTGTTAACTCATTGTTTTTTATTTATTTACATAAGGTTTACTTTATTTTGAACTATATAATGATAATATCTATATTTGTATTGATGGAATTTAGTTAAAAGATGGCTCAAACTGCAATGGCAAGGAACATGGTGGATTTGATGCTTCTGGGCCATATATGATGAAATCAGAGTAACCATCTTACGAAAGATCATAAACTTCCGTCATTGGTTTATGGTATCTGCTTGTATTATGTCATGAACAACTTCTATAACTATTTTGTCTGGGCGAATCTTAGTTAGTGATGAGTATAGGGAGGTTTTGGGCCACCAATACTCTACACAGTACCATAGGTACATATGTATCTACTATTAAGAAAAACTATAAATAATAAAGGCTGTAAAGTTGTTGAATAAATTTGTAGAAAACAATAAAGGTTCGACACGCCTTCCTAATAAAAATGCTAAAGTTCTGCCACTGCGTTCTGTGGATTTGATCTCATAGTATGGAATGTGTGAATGTAACGTAATGTTTTTGTATAGACTTCATTCCTTGTCCTCGTATTGCATATATAGAATTCATTACGGTAGCATAATAAAAGGTAAGATTCCACAAATAAGAAGAAACCAACAAATAAAAACAAAATTACAAAAGTTTTTGGTATATAAATCTCTTCTCATGTCAAATCCTTATTCTGATAACTCATCCAATTAATAAATGAAGTTTATAAAACTATAAGGTTGCGTTTGGTTCGTGAATTTTTTTTGAAAGAATTGAAATTGATTAAAAAAAAAAAAAAAGAAGGAAATTTTATAAGGTTGCGTTTGGTTTGTGAATTTTTTTTTTTAAAAGAATTGAAATTGATAAAAAAAAAAAAAATAAATAAAAAAAAAAATAAATTTCAATTCTTTTAGTGGAAGGAATTTGATGGAAATTAACTTTATAAATTATTCGACCAAACAAACTAAGGAATGAAATCTCAATTTCAATTCCATCAAATTCCAATCAATTCGGTAAACTAAACGCAATTTAAGTATTTGAAATTAACTTATTCGGAAAGAAAATCAATATTTAAAAGAATGGCCTAAACTTATAAATTCTATCTGAAGGTAAGGTGTTAATCAAATAGTTTCAACGATTTTATTTCTTAATCTCAAAGTGGTAGACAGACCAGACCACTTATTCGGCCCATTGGATTTAATGAAGCCCAGTTCTAAGAAATCGGGTCTGCGTCCATCATAACGTTTTCAAGTTCGTTTCACTTTTCTTGCAAATACCAACACAGGTTCGTATTATTTACTTTCCCAATTTTTAAATTATAATTTGTTACAAATAGGACCCAAATACTATTACTATGTTAAGTAGAACTCATACGCATATACTTGATGAAAATGTCATAAATATGCGTACGTTGTGTTCCTTACGAAAATAAAAAGATGTATGATTGTATAATGGACCAAGCTAGTGTGTGTCTGTTTTTGGACATTTTATTTGAAACTCATATAAATAAAAAGTTTATATTATTCCAAAACGCAAATGATATCTCCCTCACACGTGTGGCATTTTTTATTAATTTATTTATTTCAGAAATTTAATACTGTTTTTCTAGAACGTCTAATAAGAACGATAACGTATTGTTATATTAACTAGACTTAAAGTTTTTGGTTTCTCTAAAGATAAAATGAGCATTAAAAATGTAGATGGGAGAAACCTAAATGGCAATTAGTGAGTGAGTTACTAGTGTACCCTTATGAAGTCATTATTATTGTATGAGACCGCATATAACAACATGGGACATAAAACCACAAACCATATTTTAATTTAACATATGAAATTGAAAGTAGAAAACGAAATAAATAAGGAAACAAATGATGAAAAGTGATGTATTCTGGCCCACAAGACCCACCAACAAAAATACGACACAAAAAACGAAAAAAGTGTCTACACCATTTAACATTTTTATTTTTATTATTTATTTTCCCTCTCCTATTAAAATATATAATTAAAATATAAATATATATAATAGTTTTTTAGGTTTATATCAAGTTAACTTGTAGGGTTCATTTTTTGAAGTAATATTTTTCCACTAATAAAGGGCTATGATTAGCAAATTTTACAAGAATAGTTTTGAAAAGTTGATGACACTGAAACATGAGATTTAAAATCAATATTTCCAGTATCATGTAACAGTTGCTAATAAATACAGTACAACATAAACTACTTTAATATTAATATAATATTATAAATATATATATATATATATATTACAAGAGAAAATGTATTAGCTGTGAAACAATTGATAATAAAGACTACTAGGTTTCCCTTGTTTTAAATTAGTGTGGTTCTTAATTAATGAGATCCCATATTTGAAAGAAAAAGAAAATAGAAATATGATGGTTGAACCACCAAACTTGTTTCTCATGGGTGGGTATACAAAAAAACACAATAAATGATAAAATAAACGCTCCACTTTAGTAAATACTGTATGCTCTAACTAACCTCAATAATTCATGAATAAATCTAAATATCTTAATTTATTTATTTAACATTTATTAAAACAAACATATGGACAGCCACTAAACGACTTTTCAACGATAAATACAAATCTTATAACATATTATACACATAAAATATAATATAATTACATGATGTACGATTTGATTTATTGCCTTTAATTTATACCATCTTAATCTTCTTAATAATATATTAAAATAAGGTATCCTAATTAAAGGAGTGACTTTTATGCAATTCGAAAATGATTAATACGATTTAATCAATCAAGCTAATACTAAGTAGTTAGGTTCTTAATCTTAGTGATGTGTATGTAATTTTATGTTTATCTTAATAATTAGATTTCTTACAATAGTGCTTCACAAATTAGTTGAAATGCACGGAAACATAATTACTTACGATCTGACATTTATTGTATATATTCAAATCTTTGTAATTTTATTATGTGTAATAAATTTTGTATGTAATTTTTGTTGTGTGTCATTTATATGAGATGATACATGATATCATTAAAAGTTAACACATTATTAAAATACATACAATAATGATAAATTAAAAGTTTATTGCATAAAAACTATTTTGACAAAAAATTTACAATATAGTAATATATGTACTCACACATTTTGAAATATATTATAGATATCCATTTATGGAAGGTTTGAAAACATAAACCATCCTATATTATTATGATATGATTTGATCGAAAATGTTAAGTACGGTAACGACAATTAAAGGGAGAATACGAAGAAACATGTTATTGTTAAAAAGGTTAATTTCCGAATGTTGTTGCCAAACCCTAATTAGTGCAACAAATCCTTCTTAAATTGACTGATTATTTCCCTCCATTTTCGAAATAACAACTTAACTGGACCCCATGTTGTCTACGCCGACAAATTAAAAAGGATCAAACTGGTGCGCTCAGCATCTGACTTAATTGTTTATAGTTAGGCAAGAATCACCTGATCTGTAAAATTAATTAGTCTTGTTTGATGTTTTCATAAATGGGTAGTCATTTGTAATGGTTAGTACAGTTCGATAGTTTACTCAGATGCTGTCTAAATATTCAAATTTAACTACGTGACAAGAATTATCAGGGGATACTATATATGTGTTAACAATATACATCATATATGACTACCAATTTGCTTCTACATGTTATTTTTGTAGAATTGTATGTTCGTTGAATAACATGTTATATTTACATAGCAATATAATTATTTTTCTCGTTATTTTATAGATAATATTTCAGTACAAGCATACTAAATTTACGAATGAAATAATTTTGAAGTTTGATAAAAGTATAAATTATTATCTATTTTTGCAAAAATATAATAATAATAATAATAATAACAATATTTAAAAAAAAATTGAGATATAAAATGTTTGGTGGAAATCATATAAAGAAGTTGTTACACATATTTATAGGACAAACGGGTATAAGGGTAATTTAGATGTTTCTGATATTCTTTTAAAGTAAAACATGAAAATGCTTTATAAATTAGTATAGATACGTAGAGTTCATCATATGTAAAATATAAAATCTACATATTTAATTTCTGAAATTTATAAAATATAAACCGTTGATCTCTCGCTTATGGTTTGTTGGACGTAGCAATATGTGCAATTTGATAAATGAAAGATTTCCCCTTAATTTTACTATGATATCATTACTGTTTGATTACTAAATAATCCAAATACTTACAAAAATTAATTTGTCATATCCCAATTTAACTTCTTCAACGATGAAATAAAAATGTATTTTATTTATTCTTTTTATATTCTTCTTCTATGTCACCCCGACTCTTCTTGACTTCTTTAGACCTTGGCTAATCTCTATCTCTACCTAGTTTTTCGAATAAAAAAATCGACTTTTTTTTGTACTTTGGTTTTTTAATAGCATGAATAGTTCCTATATTTCATGTTTTATTATGCTTGGCATTATGATAAGAGCATTGTTAATTATAAAATGGGACTAGCTATAAAAAGATGTACACAAAAATTTTTACTCGAAAGAGATGACACTATGATAGATAATGGCAGAGGTGTTCGTTTGAATGAATCGAAACAAAGCTATCAAATTACTTGAATTCATATGGATTTTAATTTTTAAAATGTGAATTCAATGCATTCAAACAAATATGGAATCTGAATCAAATAACTATTTGAATGAATTAGTTTTAATCATTTCGTTTGTCGTTGACTTCACAAGGGTATCGTTTGTACTTGTAAAATGGCAATGTTACAAGGATATCGACGACTACTTGTTGTCGTGTTGCATTTTGTATTTATAATTATGAAGTTAGTTTTTAAATTCAAAGTTAAGAGTCAAGTTCATTTAAGTTCAAGTCGCTTCAAAGTTAACAACTTACCTCAGAGCATTAAAAAAGTTTGTTGTTTAGGTATTTAAAGTCAAAAAACCAATTTTATATAAGTTTGATTAGATATATCAATTAAATTTAATGTATGTTCGGTGAAATAGTTGTAGTTGTAGGATTCTAAAGCTCATCAATTTTATAAAAAGTTACTTCTAAAGAATTTTGAAGTTTTAAATTTTTCATTGAGTTTTAAAGTTAAACCTTTATGTTTTAAAAAGATTTTTTATTAAAATTAAAAATTTTAAAAATTCCACCTCAAACAAACACACCTATATGCTAACTTCAATTAATTCGTGAAATGACTTGTTATATTTTGGTATTGTATTTATGCTAATTTAAATATAAATGCTAATGAAGATAAAGCAATCATTTATTAAACTTGAGTACTTTTCAGTTGTGTAGGCAAAAGTCTTACTGAAAGGGCAGATTGATTAGATTAAAAAAGAGTAATTGAGAAAGGATTGGTTGTATTGGCATATCGCAACTCCACTTTTGTAATAAAGCAAACTCCCAATAACTAAAAATGGGTGACACAACATTTCCTACATTTGGGACCTAAATTATATAAAATGGATTATGCATATAACTCGGTGATTCGTGCATTAATTACACGCATAGCATGGATGGATGGCCGTATTCTAGGTTCAATTGCATCATCTATATATTTGGGAAAATATATAAACCTAAACTCAAATTTCATACTTATTTATTTTTATTTTTTATTTTTACTCCGTAGCTAATTAAGTTGTAGCGATATTTATAATTAGGTTTATTGATTTGTGATGCGTTTAACTTTTACGTTTTTATATTGTATGTGGTTAACTTTGAAATCTTTTATTGTATGAGGTAAACTTTCAAAAACTATATATTGTTTGATGACTTGCCTTTTTTAGCCTAGACAAAAAAGGAAACTTTTTTTTTTAGAATGGCTAAAAAAGGAATTATTATATACAATAGAGAAGTTCAGAAGGTTTACCTCATACAATAAATTTTTTTAAAATTAACCATATACAATATAAAAACGTGAAAGTTAAACGCTTCACGAATCAATAAACCCTTTATAATTCATGAACAGCACCTATAAATAAATGTCACGAGTTGCATAAAAAAATTTAAATGGTACAATCCAACTATATAAGTTATATTGACTTTGATTTAGTTTAGTCAAAATCAAAAGTGATGTGTAGCATGTACTACTCTTTGGCACCTTAACAAGTCCACTACTGTTTATGAAGGTCTTCATGGTCAAAGTCACTTTACAATTTTATGTAACCATACTTCAATCAAGGAATCTAGGATCCTAAAATTATAATTTAATGCGAAGTACTGCATGTAGCTAGGATCGATTGATCTAGTTTTTGTAATTTTGAAACCGATAGCTGGAAGGTTTGAAACTAAACCGGACTGAACCGGTTAGATTGATATGATTTAGCTAATTTTTTCAGTTTAATAGTTATGTGAATACTCCTAACTTATACATCCGAAGGACACCTCTGATTCCAATAACCAACCACCAGTAGTATATGAAATGACGTTATATACGGTTTTTCTCAAAATAAGATAGTATATCCTATGTTCAGTGGTGAGAAATGAAGTAGTGAACAATGAATGGTGGATTAAGTTGGTGGGGTAGTAAAAATATAAAATTGGACAGGTGCATGATAAAGAAAATCTAATATGTTATGGCCGCAAATTATATTTGAGTTAACTTGCATTTATAATTAAACTTCACATGAAATAAGAGATAAATAGGGCTATGCTAGTAATTTTAAAAGAAAATTGAAGGAGCACAAAACGTTTTTATGATATACATGTATAATTTCTGCAGAGAAAAATAAATTATTTAGTATATTTCTTATCTCAAAAGTTCACTTGACTATTGGTACTAACTACCATTATTAACATCTATTGACTGTTCACCCAACTTATTTATCAAAGGCTTTGTCTTTTAGAATATTATGTCTCTAAAAAGTGATTTAAGAGCTTAACCAATGCTTTATTTTTATTTTTCTTTTAATTTAAAGGTAAAGTAGGTATTGCAATTATTGCAAGTTATTCTGTAGATGTCTCTCACTATCCAATAGATTTTTTACTTCATTGAATTTTACTATTATATTTATACATAATCTTAATAATATGTTTAAAAGTCTTAAAACATTTTATAAAAGAAAAATAATAAATGATTAATTTACTCTTTTATTTATCTTATTCAATATTTAAATATCTAAAGTTAATACAACTAATTACAAAAGTTAATATATCATAAATATTTTCAATAATAAAATATGTAATCCCATAATTATTAATCTTATTTTATAACTCATGTATTTACATAACATATTGATAAATATTAATACGTCGGTTAAAGTTATTAAATATCGGTGAAAAATTAGATTTTTTAACAAATTATAACAATCTTTCATCATTTATGCTAGTGTTATAGAGTTATGCACAAATTTTAAAATCCTAAAAAATATGAGTACTTGAATTTTCTTTACAACCATTTTAACTATATTATTGAAACACTTAAAACGATTTCAAATAATATAATAGATTACGCGACTATTATATAAATAGTTTAGTCACTTAGTAGTCTTTTAAACTAATACTATATAGAAGTTACTATTTAACCAATTTAGTTAGTACAGTATGTAGAGCAATAATATTTTTTGGTTTTGCTTTTTTAACTATCATTTATTTATTAATCTCATTTAACAGCTAGCTTAAATAATTGTAATTCGTTTTAAATGAACTTAGCATATTAGGATTTGGAAATCAAAAGTTCACAACTCGAACTCGAACTGATTTGATAAACGGGTTATCTAGGTCAAAGTAACCAACATGGAAATTACTTGCATAACTTATTTAGGTAAACGACTCAAACTGATTGATAAGTAGGCCTGAATTGTTTTTTTTCTAAATACATGAGTTTTTTTATTCTAATTGGCCGGTCAACCTATTGATCTGAGTTTTAACAACCAAACCTAAATAATTACAATGGTTGATAGGTGTACGGTTAGCAGACTAATTGATTGAAAACAACTCTAACCGGCCTATTTAATTTCGTATCATTGTGGGTCATGTTTGGGATGTGTCGATAATTGTGACTGTTGATTATAATATTCCAAAATATAATATACAAAATAAAGTAAGTAAATGTTGTATCACTATTTTTTTAATTCTCATTCAAGTACAAAATATCGTTAAACGGGAGTATTACAGGAACTAACATACTCATTTATCATCGCATTGCACGGATAATATGCTACTTATTCTAAATTAGTTAGTTTGTTTTCTTTTAACCATTATACTCTTCATTCACTTCCTAATTTCATGATTATATTAAATACTTATCGTGGCTGTCAAAATTTGATTGCAAAAGTATCCATGTATATATGATAAACTAGTTTATTACCCGCAACAGTGTGGGCCAACACATTTGACTTTTAAAAGGTAACAATTGAATTTAAATTAAACATCTATAACATAGAAAAGAAAGAGACTAATCGATGTAAAGTTGCTCGTTGCACAATATGAGGAATTCAAAATAATAACACTTTATTATTAATAAGCAAGCACAAACGGAATTAATGATCATGTCAGAGAATCCGTTATTACATTAAGAAAGCAAAATGTAACAATGATAACAATGTCTTGTAAATGGTAAAAAAAATAAGCATGTGAATCAAAGATATAACTCATAAGGATCTTTTTCCTTTACGACAACGTAAATAATTTACTATTTGTCAACGAATATAGTATAGGAATCATGCACACAAAATATATCCAAGTGACACATTAGTACCCGTTCTTTGGAAACACTAGTTTAGTAAAAAAAATCCCTCCAGTTTCCCATCAACAATGTATACCATTTCTCAATGTTATTAGCTTTTACATGTTTCCCATCAATCTTTCAGTGATGATCTGCTTATATTTTAAATTAAATAAATATGTTTTTTCAAATAGAAGTGAGTTTATACATATAAAAATGGCTAGTATAATTGTTGCTTACTACAACACCTTTATCGACTTAGTACTTAGACAAGTGCAACAAAAAATGCGTTCCAGACTCAGCTATACCTCCACCATTTGAAGAGGATTCCAGTTCAAATTCATCTACAATTAAGTACATAAAAGAAATAGCAGGTCAACCGTAGCTATAATATAGAACTTGATATATTTCATTATGAGTTTCTATACGTTACTACTATTATAGTTTGGAACCCAAAAATATGCAATTTCAATTACATTAATTGTATCCCTAAACACAAGTTGGATGAGATTAAGTAACGGACTAAGTAGCTTGAGTTCAAAATGTCTATTAGCAACGTACGACATAATCATAGGTTAACCATATTGAATATCATTACTTTTGCATACGTTCTCCCATATTTCACCTTTAAAAGGTGCACCAACCAATTGGGACCTAGATTTTTCGTAAGAATATGATATCGACACACGATAATTTCTCTTCAATTATTAAGGCAACAAGTTTAGTTTTTTTGATATGTAACGCCTCTTATAAAACGCTAAAGAAACGTTTGTACAATAATTCAACTAATTTTTTTTTTCTATGTATTACAACATGAACTTAAACAAATACATATTATAGTAATTATCACGATATACAAATGTCAAGAGTTACACCTGAAACTGTGCTTGGATCATGCTCACCTATCAATATGCATTTAGGCACTCTAAAACCATCTTGGTTAACCATTTGACAAGTTCATTCTTATCATATCCAGTCACATATAAGTCGTTGAAATCTTTGTGAACGAGATGGATGATAACAACACCATTTGGAAACTTTTCGACAAGAAAATCTCTCCATTGGGATCCATACAATCGCCAGGTTCCTATTTCCCCACATTTAACATTTACCCCGTACTTGTTACCGACATTCATATGTAATACCAAGTATTTTCCGGTCATACGATAGTTTTCATTGAAAATACTTGGTAAGTTCTGCCAATTAAGATTAAACATTATTAGTATATACTCAACAACACTTAATTAAATAATAGACCAAAAAGGATGTGAGTTGATAAAATAAAAGACTCACAAAAAACCGTTGGTGATTGTCACGAACACTTTGAAGGAACTTAATCTTTTGACCTTGCAGTCCAAGATTTAAAAAAAAAATAAAAAAAATGAAGCCAGTTGCTTTAAAAAATACTATGACAACTAAGTTATATATTGTGTTACTAAAGAAATAAGTTATGTGACATAACCAAAAGTTCGACATATATTTATATCAATAACAGAAGAATATTGGATTGCCTTTAATTGGCAATATGATTGATATCTCCATTAAAAGATAAAAATGTGACATAATTTTTAAAAAATGTGGACTGAAATATAATTGAGAACAAATAGGGCAATTAAAAAGATGTAGCAGTAACCTATTTTAGGTAGATAATCCTAGTCTTATTCTCTACAATGCTATACTTGTAATGCTATACTTGTAATGTTACCCGATATTGAAAAATACAGCTCCAATACATGATTAGTATAAATATTTGACTATAATAAGTGTGCTTATATATTAAATGTATATAAATAATACTACGGGGTGGATTCAAATAAGAATGTTAAAAAATGAAAGAATGGGAGAACAAATAGGATTGCTTCATTTTATTACAAAACTCATTTCACCTTTTTCTTTAAAATTAAATATCTCACAAACCGTACATCAATAAATTATAAAGATTATATATTCGGAATCAGCGTTATTTTATCTTTAATTAGAGATCCCACAAGCTATACTTCCGACGATTTTTTTTTTTTTTTTGAGTGTTAAAAATATAATCACATGTGATTTATGATAAAAAGCTAAAATTCGTAATGTTAAATCACATGTGATTTATGATAAAAAGCTAAAATTCGTAATGTTAAATCACATGTGATTTTCAATTAAAAATTGATTTTTGATGATTAGCTTACCAGTATATGATAATTCATATATGATTATTATTTAAAATCACATGTGATTGAAGATTTATCGCGTGTGATTATTATTTAGTGCTTAAATCACATGTGATTTAACATTACGAATTTTTAAAAGCCATTAAAAAATAGAAAAAAAAAATTCGTCGAAAGTATAGCTTGTCGGATCTCTAATTAAAGATAAAATGATGCTGATTCCGAATATGTAATTTTTATAATTTATTGACTTACGGTTTGTGAGATATTTAATTTTTTTTTTTAAAAGGTGGAAATGAATGTTTGAAATAAAACAATCCTATTGGTTCTTTACTTTTTAGCATTCTTATTTGAACTTTTCTCATAATACTATATGTTTATGCATTCCCATAAATATCAACGCATTATTTTTTGTGACAAGTAACAATATATAGATTCAAATTGAATAACCGACATTAGATATTTTACAATGGTAATTTATAATGGCTAAAAAAAGAATGCGAAAAATGAAGGAAAGTAAAATTCTTTTGTGTAATATGATAAGGAGTGATATTTCTGATTAGACATCTTTTAATTTTTTACAAAGCGTTATTTAATTAAGTATTCCATAGTAGACATTAAAAAAAAAAGAAGCTACAATTTAAATTTTTTTTAAGTTTTAACGTATGTTAAATTTTATATTTTTAACCGTACACAATAATTAAATAACTGTACGTGTAACAGTTTAATTATCGTGTAATACATACTAAATTAAGAATTTACAATTAAACTTGTATATTTTATGTTTGTTATAAATTTGTATTTGAAATATTAACATAACTCTTAACTCTTCTCTCTTATCTCTTATCTTTTTTAATAAAGAAAAATGTTCAAAATAATAGTTTTTATGTTAAATGTTAACCTGCGATTTTTAGTTTTCAAATTCATTAATATCATATCAATATTCAAATATCAAATATTAATAGAAAGGTAAGAAAAAAAATAAAAAAACATATGTGCATTTCATAATCAGGCTAGACAAAATTTTCAATTAACAAGACCTTAATATTAAAAATATTAATTTAAAATTGACATTTTGTCATGTTATTTAATTATAAGGAGCTAAAAGAAATAGATGAGGACGAAAACTAACATTTGTAAATAGTTGTGGATACGTTTATAAAGATTGAAAATATTGAGAGGAAGGAATATACATCGTTGGAACAAAATGAAAGAAGTAAATGAAAGGTAAAGATTGCTCTATGTTATCGTCTTTTATTTATTTAAAAGAAATATACATATATGTATATATATGGTGGGATCAACAGGGAAACAAAAAAAATTAGAAAATGAGGAAAGCAAATTTCAACTCTGGATTTCATCATAAATGAATGTTGTTAACATTCATATGTGATGAATGTTACTCAAAATTTAACATTCATCACAAATGAATGTTAGAAACGTTTTTTTATAAAAAAATTAAAACCTAAAATTTACTTCTCTTATTTTACAAGATTTAAAGTTTCCCTATAACTATTTTCCCTATATGTGTGACGATATTATTGCACTCCTACACATACAAATTGATTTATATTGAAAATTCGTCACATGAGTAGAAAAATGCATAAATTACTATAATTGGAATTTATGGGTTTATAGTTTAAAATATTTATACTCTTTGATATGATGTTTCCAAGCTCTAAAAATGATTTTAATAGCATCCACACTAAAAGGTTTTCTCTAAAGTTTTTTTTGGTTATAGTGTCATAATTTTTATATGAAATACTTTAGAAAAACTTTTGATCCAATAATTCCATCCATTTAACATTAGAAGTTAAAAAATAAGGAAGAGAGAGAGAACATAATAACTTCAAATTTTACAAGTCTTTGTATTTTCTATTTATATTAGTTTTATAACTTTTTAATCATTTTAAAGGATAAAAAGTTTTTTTTTTATCATCGGATCAAAGCTTTTTTCAAATGTTTTACAAAAAGCTATGACACCATTTGATAAAAAGACTTTGATGTAGATGCTTTAAGAACTCAAATATCGAGTGTACGGTGATTTAAGGTCTGTTTCGGAGTATATTTATTCTTAAGAATGTTGTCCTCTATATTTAAAGTTATAGAATGTTATTCTATAACTTTGTTCTATTAATTTAAGTTTTAGGATATTGTCCTCTTTTGCCTCAAAAAGAAGTATATTTTTGTAGAGAAAAAAATAAATTAAAATTTTGCATTAACGAAAGGATATAAGAGACATGGAAATGGGTATTCCTTTTAGTTTTTCTAATAGTTTGCTTCTCAAAATTTGAAAGATTTAGAGAGATAAAAGATTATGTTTAAAGTTTTAAATTTCTTATTTATCTTTTTTAAATAGGGATAAATATCTATTAATGCATCTAATTTATTGTTAATGTCTACTATATGTACTCAATTAACGTATGATATTTTTAATGTATCAAACTTTTAAAAAGTATGTTTTAATATATTTTGATGATGTGTCATATATTTAAAGTGCTATGTGGCACACATAGAATTGACATATCATCAAAAATACTACATGATACATTAAAATATATATTTTTAAAATTGAGTGTATTAAAAATAGTAAAAAAAAATTTTTGAACGGCTAAATTTTATTAAAAAACTAGCAAGAAGCTATCATAGAAACAATTACAAAGAGAGAGCTAATAATGGATTTTGCATCCAATTGTTCCAAGACTTAGGAGCTTTCCTATTCCTATTACAATGCCATAAAAAGGAACAATGGATAATTTTATCAACTATCTCATTACAAGGCGAATGAGTATTGCCGAAGACGACTTCATTCCGAAAATTCCAAAGCATCCAAAACGTAGCATTGATGATAGAATCCATAGCTTATTTCTGCGCAGAAGAAGAATTCCATGCGTCTAACCATCCAAATATTCCAGAGAAATTATCAATGTTGGAGAGAGGAAGATCCACCCATCTGAATATGTTACACCAAGTTGAAGACGCAACATTGCAATACCAGAATAAATGAATAGAAGTTTCTGGAGCAGAAGAGCATATCGGACACATCAGAGAAGGAATGTCAACACCCTTTTTGCTAAGGTTCCACCGATTTGACAAACGATCGCGCAAAATCCTCCACATTAAGATGTTGATCTTCTTTGGAACAAAACGACACCAACGAGTTTCTGTCATATTAATTAAATAGTAAAAATAAATTGAATATACATGATAAACATTAAATATTAATTAAATACATTCAGAAATACTTTATGTTTTTAATGTTTTATTTTCTTCTTTCATATGTAGTAATAAATCAGAGAGCGTAGCCTTAAAGCATACAACTCATCTTTCAATATATATATTTATTATAATGATGACGATAAATCAAACTCATCGAGTCGAACTTATATACCATGATTTCCTACTACTAAATCCTTAGCAATTATTAGACCAACATGAATCATCGCACTTGTCATGGTTATGACTTAATAGGTGAACGTGAATGTATATCTACGATGATTGATGGGTATAAAATATAAGGTATGAGTATAAAGAAGAACCACAAAAAAGTACAAAATTACAAGAACTTTTAAATTACATGGTTTTTATACACGTAAACGTAAAAAATTACATTTAAATACTATCTTATGTTCGTATATTGACAAAGAAAAGTTAAAAACTACAAAACGCATGTTAAAGTATACATTATATGAAATGTTCACAGATCAAATGTGCACATGTAAAGGAAAATAAATTTTTTTTGAATTTAAAGGTAACTTTGAGGTTTTCTTAAACTATTTTTCTTTAACCTTAGTCTATATCAATATTCACATGTGAGTATCTAATATTCACATGTGATTCAATATACTCACATGTGAAAATCTCTATAAGTTAAAAGTTCTTATAGTTATGTACCTTTTTGTGGTTCCCGTTTGAACCTTTGATATATATATATATATATATGTATTTAGGCATGAAATCTAGTGAGAACACAATGTTAAAAATGAAAACACATTTGGTTTTCATTCAGAGTTAATTTTTATTTGTGAACCTTTATTTTTTTGTTTGCTTCACAGAAATTTACAAAAGAGTAAAGTTGTAATTCTGTTCTCAACGTTCACATTTTAACATAGTGTTCTTACCGGAACCCCACCATATATATATTGGTTTGGATCAAATAGAATAATAAATAGTATATGTATCAAAGTCAATCAAAAATAATATTTGCATCAAGAAATATTATAGGCAAAGTTGTACATCAACGGACATAAAAAATTTGAAAGTTGTACAATTGTTTTTCTTATACTTTCAAGATATGTAATGTTCATTGATCTTTGTTTGATTACCTAACTATTTCACGATTGATATGTTATTTTATTTATTTTATATTATTTCATAATAACCAACTTCTATATATCAACATATACATTATAATATAAATTTGTATATTTTGGATGAGTTGGGTGTGTATCATAGACCCGAAACTCATCACCTCGTACCATGATATACACATCCATAGAATCTGTCACATCTTAACCATCTCTAAACTAACTCGAAAGTTTTACGATTTTGAGGAATTTATTAGGTTAATTATTTCCCTAAATCGAATTTTAGGGTTATTAGACACTATGAGTAGTCAGCTATGCAAAAATGTTTGAATCAGGATGCATAATTTACTCGAGTTAGAAACGAAGTAAAAATTGCGTACTCTCATTAAAAAAAATAAAAGCTCCGGTCATATGATACAATTAGTATCTATACAATGACTAGTTTTGTCATGGATATGCATAACTAAAACTTATTTTATTCATCAATATTTTATTTCATATTGTATCTAGAGGTAATCACATATTTTCGTTTATCAAAATGAATGAATCAAGTCATGAACTAGTCTTATGTTAAATGACTCTGAATAAAAAATATCATTTGGTTAAATATTGAGTGTAAATATGAACTTTTATCTCATTCGTAATCTGTTATAAAAGTACTCTGTGCTAGTTTTGGTTTTGCTAAGGTGCCTTTAAATACTTGAAAAATATTCATATAAATTATTTTTGAATTTAAAAATTGCACTTATGTTTAGGCGTTTAGCCAAACTGCCAAAGAGATTAGTCTTAAACCAAAATTATTTTATCAAAATACTAGTACAAAGTAAAATTTAGCAAGTTCAATTAAATGTGTTTAAAAGTAAATACTCGTTCTAAATATGTGTTCCCATCTCAGCTTGTTATAAAATAAATATCTACTTTTAAAAATAATTTACTAATTTTATTAATTTATTTTTCTATAAAACTGATTTATAAAAGATGGTGAAAAAAATAATTGTAATTTTTTTACAAAATGTGTTAATTATATATTTTTTAAAACTTTTATGTAATCTGAATACGGGAAGTTATTATTGAGCAGAGGCCAGAGGTAATGGTATATACAAAACAAAAACAACCCTTATTTGACTCGCACTCCCTTTCCCACTTTCCACTATCTCTCTTTTCCAAACACACTAAGAAACTTCCTCCCAACAACTACATCAACATTCTAAAACAACTCGCCGGAGCCACCATGAACCACCGCCACTTCTTTGTATTCCGGCCACCTTCATCTTCAATGCACACATCTCACTCCAACTAAAATAATGCTACCAACTAAACAAAAAATCAAATACCCATCATTAACAAGTCATTTTCACACATACCCAAAATATTTATTTCCTCATTTTGGTACTCTTTTGTCGGAACCAATAAATCTTGAAACTTGGCCGGGAAATCAAGAAATCTCGAAACTTCACCGAAATCAAGAAAGCTTGAAACTTTACCGGTTATAATGGCGACAGAGACCAGTACAGTGAACACCCAACAATCATCATCACCACCAGCAGCACCGGAGTCAACGGAAGTCAAAGTTGTAAATAAACGATATGAAGGTCTTGTAATGGTCCGTACAAAAGCCATAAAAGGAAAAGGAGCTTGGTACTGGTCACATCTCGAACCCACTCTTGTTCATAATCCAGACACCGGTTTACCAAAAGCCGTAAAACTCCGTTGCTGTTTATGCGGCGCCGTTTTCTCTGCTTCAAACCCATCAAGAACAGCTTCAGAACATCTTAAACGAGGTACATGTCCCAATTTCAACTCTGATTCATCAAACCCAAATCCAATTTCCTCAATTTACCCTACTGGAGTCACGAATTTGTCATCTTCGCCGCAAAACCACCGGAAACGGAACTCCGGTAACCGGAAACGGAACGCCGCCGCTCACTCGGTTGCTCCGATCACAATGATTGAACCGGCGAGGTTTTCAATTGATGGGTCGTACCCGACCCGACCTGATCCGGGAACTGCATTGCCGGCGCCTGCGACGGTGTTGAGTGTAAGTAGCAGTAGTGGGTTGTTCTACTCTCAGCATAACCAGCAGTACCATCAGTTATCAGGTGGGAAAGATGATTTGGGTGCATTAGCAATGTTGGAAGACAGTGTGAAGAAATTAAAATCACCAAAAGCATTACCACCACCTGGTCAAACGTTGACCAAATCACAAATTGATTCATCACTTGAATTATTAGCAGATTGGATGTATGAAAATTGTGGGTCAGTTTCGTTTTCAAGTATAAATCATTTAAAGTTCAAAACTTTTTTGAATTCAATTGGGTTACCGGCGATAACTCCCCGGGAACTCGCCGGCGAAAGACTGGATTCAAAGTACCAAAGTGTGAAATCGGAATCTGAAGCTCGAATTCGTGATGCAATGTTCTTTCAAGTTTCAGCAGATGGCTGGAAATCAAAGAAAGGTGAAAAATTGGTGAATTTATTTGTGAATTTACCTAATGGAACAAGTGTTTATAGAAAAGGTGTTTTTGCAAATGGGTATGTTTTTTCAAAGTATGCAGAAGATGTTTTGATGGAAACAATTATTGAAATTTGTGGGAATAATTTGCAACAATGTGTTGGCATTGTTTCTGATAAATTCAAGTCAAAAGCTTTAAAGAATCTTGAAACTCAACATCAATGGATGGTTAACATTTCCTGTCAGTTTCAAGGGGTTAATAATTTGATTCAAGATTTTAGCAAGGAATTACCATTGTTCAAGAATGTGATTGATAATTGTTATAAAGTAGCAAACTTTGTGAATACAACATCTCAAATTAGGCATTCTTTTCTCAAGTATCAGTTTCAAGAATCGGGTCGAGCCAGGTTGCTACGAGTACCATTGGGTAGTGAGTTTGAATTTGAATATGTTTTTAATATGGTGGAAGATTTGTTAACTTCAGCAACAACATTACAATTGGTTTTGCATGATGAGAGTTATCGATTAGTGTCAATGGAGAATCAAATTGCAAGAGAGATTGAGGAAACAATGAGAAATTCCCAATTTTGGAGGGAAATCGAAGCGGTTCATTCGTTAGTTGAGTTGATTAAAGGTGTAGCTCATGAAATCGAGAAAGAAAGACCTAGAATTGGGCAATGTTTGCCCCTCTGGGAAGAACTTAGAGTGAAAATCAAGGAATGGTGTTTGAAGTTTCAGATGAATGAGAGTCATGTAGAAACGGTTTTTGAGAAAAGGTTTAAGCGAAACTATCATCCTGCTTGGGCGGCTGCATTTATACTTGATCCGTTTTATTTGATTAGGGATAGAAGTGGTAAGTATTTGCCTCCTTTTAAATGCTTGACTCCCGAGCAAGAAAAAGATGTTGACAAGCTTATAACACGGCTTGTGTCACGAGAAGAAGCTCATATAGCGTTAATGGAGCTTATGAAATGGCGAACAGATGGGCTCGATCCAGTTTATGCTCAAGCAGTGCAGCTTAAACAAAGGGATCCAGTCACGGGTAAAATGAAAATAGCCAACCCGCAAAGTAGCCGGTTGGTTTGGGAAACTTATTTAACCGAATTCAATTCTTTGAGGAAAGTTGCAGTGAGGTTGATCTTTCTTCATGCTACTTCATGTGGATTCAAATGGAATTGGTCTTTTCCAAAATGGGCTCAATCGAGAAATGGTATGGAAAAGGCCCAGAAGATGATCTTTGTTGCAGCTCATTCAAGGCTCGAGAACTGGGAGTCATCTAATGATAGCGATAAAGATTCGGACTTTTTTGCAATGGCTAATGGCGATGATGATATGGTCAATGAGGTTTTGTATGACGCTACCTCTCCGTAAAAATTCGATCTTTTTCTTGCTTTTGATGATATTATTCATAGTATATGCAGGATTTTGTCTAGGTGTCTGTTTTAATCAGTCTTTTAGATGATTTTAGTACCATTCCTTGAGGTTGAAATGGTAGTTGAGAGAAATGGCCTTGTTTTACAAACTCAAGATTGGTTTTACTTCATCAATGTGTAAATATAGCAATAAATAGTTTATTCATTATGATAATTATGGTGTTGGAAAATGATTTATGCTACACCATTTATTTCCTACTAAACAGTACGTGAGAGCTCTAGAGCTACAGGGATAATTCAACTGTGTTTGATGTTAAGGTACACTTGGGAAGAGAGATGAAACAAGAAATGATGTTTCAACAAAGGTTATCAAATATATCATAAACCTATTGTATGAAATCTTCGTATAGTCAGTGTACTCAACCTTAATTGGCCCAAACCTTTCGGTGTGTACGACTACAATAAATGATTTATTTCATCTATTGAAAAAGTCACGGTACACATTTGGTACTAATTTGACAGTAGGCCCAACCCCAATGAAATTAATTGCCCATGAAATAGTACTAGAAAAATAAGAAATTCAAAATTTGAAAATGGCAAATACAAAAAGAAAGGAAACAAAGCAAGTATGGTTGAGTAGTCGACTTTTTACGTAAAATTGGTCCACCAAAATGTACGGACTGAAAGGGCCACCACCAATAATAAAAGATGGAAATGTGATGTATTTGGAATCAAAATAATGCTACTCGGTACTACTTTGTAGTTGTAGTGGGTTTCTTTCTTTCTTACCTATGGTTTAGTTTGGTTGCTATACTATTCCAAGCTAGCCAGCTAATATTGTCTCCTCCTTGGATGGCCTATTTTCATGCTTTTAGGAATTGATTTCTTTTGGTAATATCTTTTTCCTTCTTTTGATAACACAATCCTTTTAATTCAAACACCGTTACAATGATACACACGCCATGTTTAAAAGAGTGAACTCTAGTTTCAGTTTTCGCAAACATGATTACGGCGGCTAGGTATCTCACTCTGAAGCATCTGTTCCACCATTTTGCTTAACCACTTTCTGAGCATTAACTAGATTAGATCAGTAAGGGGGATTTCAGATGCCAAATGTATAAATGGTATAATATCTCACTAGAAAGAGTTTACCAATCCAATAAATCCTGTGACATTGTACGTAAAATGAAATACACAAACTGAAATTAGAATGAAATACTAATGTATAAGAAGTTAACTTGTAGCTTCTAAAAGTAGATTTGATGTAGCAAAGTCAAAATGAGAGTCATGTAAACATGACCTGGAAATGGCAATGAGCTGATTTTCTATTAGCCCATCTCCCACCAAAATTAAGCAGATATCGACCAACAATGAATGAGAGACGGATATGATGTTTGGCTATAACCGAAAGCCAATAATTATGTTTACACAATAAAGAAAATGCATAAAAGAGTGTAAATCAATGATATATATATATACTAGTTTTGATGGACAATTGATCCCATCAAAGCAAACACACTTGCAAAGGAGGAGGGGAGACATTTTTAGAGGAAAAACCTGAAGTTTATGCATCTTGGATTGGCACAAGATGTTTGAGTGAACTCACATGAAAGGGTTAACTGGGACGCATATTACATCAGTTGCCAAATAGTAGAAAATAATGGAAGTAGAGGCTGGGATATATGATTACAAACCGAAAACCATGTAACCACTGCTTTCGCTACACAAATGAATCCCTAAATTTCAAGATCATCCAACGAGAGTTCATTTGCAGTCAGCAACTTCAGTTTCTGCAAATTTAATATGACATAGAGAATTCTTACATTTTTCTATTTAGCAAATGACGGAATTTATCTAGTAATATCACGAAATACAAATACCCATATCACATTTCACTTTCTTAAGGCATGAACTTATAAATAACAAAGCAATTGAAAAAGAGAGAAATTACTGACCGTAATAAAGTGTGTTGGATCATCAAGACTAGATGAACCTAGAACAACCTCTCTCTTCAACTTAGTGGTTAACTTGTGGCAAACCCGCAGCTGAGAGGAACAGGACATAACATAAGCTTCCACATATTTGTTATAAAAGATGGCACATTCCTAGAAACAATAGAAAACCTACCTCTGATCTAGTTGCTCCACCAACAATAAACACAAAAACACGTCGACCCATCTTCTTAAAATCACTAGATGCATGCCTTAGAATGGAATCACTGCAACAGGGGAAAATAAGGCTCAGAATGAGACTACTGCAACATAGTTTTTTTCTTAGTTTTAATTTCATAAAAAAATGCAACAGCTACAATGACACATACCTAGAATATCCATCTTCAGAATCTCGAGGTCTGGCCCATGTTGCTGCTCGTCTTGATCTCATTGAATGAGCAGGTGGAGGTTCAACCATTTTTGCAGACTCAGACTGTGACCTCCCATGAAAAGTGGGACTTGGATCGTTCATACAAGGGTAATCATTCTTTGGTAGTTCATTTTTAATAAGTTTCTCAATTAGTTCCTGAAAGATGGTGTAAGATTTAGTTCCTCAATCAAGAAAGAATAGTTTCCTCCTTGTCAATGAGAAATACATGAATGAATCTCAAACTCTACAGTAGCGTACCTCAATCATAGGATAAAACCGTGATAACTGCCAAGTTGATTCTTCACCAGCACGATCCTTTCTTAAGCCGTGCTTCTTCTGCATTGACATGAAAGAAGGGACAGCATTCAGAAATACAAGTAATAGGCAGAAGACTTCATATTATATAACCTTGCATATACCTTATGAACATCAAATTTTAAAGAGAAGGCTCCAATTGAGTTCTTTTTGGCATCTGCTGATCCCTCAAGAAATCTCATGTTGTATACAGCATTCATATCATCAGAAGGAAGTCTTGCTAACTAGTGAACATATAGGAAAAAAGTAAGCTCCAGAGAGCAAGATGGTAGATAACCATATCTATTGACCACATTTACTGTGACCCAACACTGAATTATGAAATTCAAGTAGATAATTGGAGCATAATTTTCATAAAATAACTATTAAATAAAATGTACACATTAATTGGCAAAATAATTAGAAGCCTTACCTCCATTAACTTTCCAAGTTTATCACTCTCAAACTTCTCTGGATGAGTTGCAGCATAGATCATTAATAATCGCAATTTATTTTCACGAGGAGCATCCTACACGAAGAGGCAGCTCAGGAATATAGGAATCAAGACATGTTTTTATATGTGACAAAATACGGATGTGTATTAGAACATTGAAGGTGTTAGTTATTGATCCCACTAAATTAATCATTACTTACTGGTTTTGTTCTAAGGAAGTTGATGACCTCCTTAGTTCCTGCATCTCCAAACACAAGGTCCTGTTCTAGTTGTCCCACTTCTTTAAGCCCTGACTCCCTAATTATTTTGTTAATCTTGGCAGCAATCTGCATCAATCATATCCGTACACAATTACAACAATTGAATTCATAATTTTCTTTCTTCCTTTATGCAATATCTGTGACACTTATAAATTACAATTCTTTTTTGAAAGCCATGACAATAGTATTTTAAGAGACATGTTTGAATCAAGAACACGGTTTGGTAATTAAAGTAGATGTCCATTAATGAAAAAAGAGTTTCTAAAGCCATATTAGTAACATAGAGCATCATCAAAAAGGTAAATTTTCTGTGAACTTACGTCAACATGCAGGGATAGTTTGTCGATCTGTTCACTATATTGTGGCAATGCTTGGACCATCTTTTGCAAGTCTCGAGTAGACAACTCACTGCCACCTCTACGCACAAAAACAAAGATATTTGTAATCAAGTTTTACAAAATGTCATTACTGAAATGTGCATTGTAGGAAGTATAAGCTACATTGAGCCAGCCTTTATGGCTATATTATAGAAGCATATTACTTGTCCTATTTTGATCAAGTACTTATACAACATTAAGTCGTTTTGATGATTAACAAAGCACGTTATTTGAAGTAAGAATGTTGACATTCTACAGGATTGATGTAGCACGAGGCTACAGAATTTAGACAACTAACGTATTGTCAGACGGAATAGATAATAACTAACGTGTTATTAGACGGAACAAGGGGTATTATCGTATACTGGACGAAGATGAGCCATAGAAGGGTTGAGAAAAATTTTCTCGACTCTTTTATAAATCAAATCATAAACCTAATTAAGCTAATGAAAACTAAACATATAGCCCTATTTATACTAGACAAATATTAAACCTATTAGGATACTAATACTATAATTAACCATAATCTAACAAGGAAACTAATCTATTTAAAGATAATGACTTAAATTAGAACTCTCTAAATATATTAAATATTTTTGTTTTCCAAGAAATCATCCAATTCCTTGCAGATCATGTTTTCTCCAATTCAGTACCGCACCATTCTCCCCTTCTTAGAAAAAATTGGTCCTCGAGTTTCCATTCAAATAAGATGATATGCCTAGTTTTAACTCGAACGAATCAACTACTTTCCAAATAAGTTTGCATTGACCGATCCTCTTCATCTTCAACTTGTTGTGTACCTACCGCAAATTTGTTACGCAGGTCTACCATGACTAGATCACCAACATCAAACCTCGTTGCCCGAAATTGTTTGTCATCAAAGTCTTTGTTTGAGTTGATGAACAGTACGCGTGAACAGTACCCTTTGAATAGTGTTGATGAACAGTGTCGGGGTCGGATGAACAGTATTCCTTTTTGGATAGATTATCAAAATCCAAACGTGGGAGAGACCCAACTAATCGGAATTAAGATATGTTGGACGATTGCTCTGATACCATGTAGCATGGGGCTACAGAATTTAGACAATTTGTGTATTGTCAAACGGAATAGATGATAACTAACGCGTCATCAGACGGAACAAGGGGTATTATCGTATACTGGATGAAGACATGCCACAAAAGGGTTGAGAAAACTTTTCTCGACTCTTTTTATAAATCAAATCATAAACATATCAAGCTAATGAAAACTAAACAATAAAGCCCTATGTATGCTAGAAAATTATTAAACCTATTAGGATACTAATCACAATCTAACAAGGAACCTAATCCATTTAAAGATAATGACTTAAATTAAAAGACTCCCCAAGATATATTAAATATATATTTTTGCTTTCCAAGTAATCAACCAATTCCTTGTGCATCATGTTATCTCGAATTCTGTACCGCATCAACGATGCTCTTAAAGAATATCATAGGATCAAATCACTAAATTCTAAGCCAATTAAACTTATAGTAAATAGAAGAGTGCAACAAATTGGAACACTGAAAATAGAAAAATACATATGATGTAGCTCGATTACTGAAGCCTTATGAAGGCCATAGCATAGCCCACCGCGTGAAAGTGAATATGGGTCTTTTAAACAATTATAATGCAAGTTAATATCTAATATACTAGCTTAATGACAATCCAACAAAGACTGTTTATAATTATTTAAAAATTGTCAACTAACAAGAGTCCAGATTTGACATTTGTATATGAAATAGTTGGTGTGCAATTTCAAAGTTCATACTACATTGAACTGAAAACATAATCACAACTAAAACACTTTCAAGCCAAACAGAAGGAACTAGGTTGACTCCAATTAGAGGGAAATGTAGCAGCCAATAGGCCTCTGTGGGCTAATATGTTGCATCGTTCCATGCAACCTTGTAAGCCACACACATCTTTACTGTGGACTTATAGCTCGCAACAATAAAAGCTACAAACATATTCGTGGTAAACCTATAGGGGAAGGTTCAAATAGAATTACTTCTTATGGTAGTAATGGTAGGAATGAATTTTTTTATTTTTTATTTTATGATTAACTAATCTTTATGATAAAAAAAATTATATCAAAATTATTAGAATCCTATATTCTTTAATATGAAATAAAAAGTTTTCAAAAAAATACATATATGATATACAAATTAAATTTGTGTATCACAACTTTTATAAATTTTTGTGTATCACACTAAAAAATTAGTAGTGTGTATCATACATAAAAATTATAAAGGTTGTGATACACAAATTCAATTTTTATATCACACATATATATATATTTATAAAAATTATTTCATATTAAAGAGCATAGAATTCCAATTTTGATAAAAAAATTTAATCAAAAAGATTAGTTAATGTTAAAATAGAAAAAATAAAAAAATCATTCCTACCATTACCACCATAACAAACTTTACTACAATAACCCCTCCCTAAACCTATATTCTAGTAAACACTACTTGATTTCCTCTAATTACCTAAGCATTAGAAACCAAAGAAATTCAATTTTTACTCATATAACCAATCTCGGATATCCAATTGAGCAAAAGTTATTTTTCATTGACATTTCATAGTTTATTGCATGCCTTAACATGATTGGTCATCTTTGTTAGAGTATTTATATTCTATTCTATAGACACATATAATATTAAAATTAAAAAAGAAAATTAGCACATTTAACCAGACCTTGAACCATGCATTTGTGCAGCTTTATTCTTTGACACAAAGCTCGTCATCTTATCATGCAGCCGTTCACTAGCCTGACAATACAAAATTGATCAGAAACCATTTGAAAGCATCTGCTCAGAACTAATATGGAGAAACCAAATGAGACGTACATCTGCTATATGTGAATGGCGGAGCTCTAGCCATACAGGATCATGATCTTCCAGCAGGACCTCTTTCTTTTCAGGAAGGCCACCTGTTTTGCTTGCAACCTAAGTAGTATAATTACTTGATGTATAATAACAAAAGACAAAACTCAATGAACAATCCATGCCCAGAACTATAGACTAACCTCGTGGACATATTTATTTCCATCCATATTGAGTAAATCATGGCACATGGCATCGTATGTCCATTCATGAATGATAGGAGCAATCTACAAAAAGATAAAACCATAAGATGCTTAGAAGACAAATTAATAACAATAGACTGCAGTAAGAATATTAAAACCAAGTAACATAAAACCTGGTCTATAGATCTATCCAGAATGAGCAACTCGCACGTTTCTGTCTGAGGGAAGTTGAAGTTTTTGAGAGCTTTATACTTCATAAGACAATTCCAAACAGCTGCGGCGAGCTTCGTAGGGATCAAATCACGAATAGTAGTCATTGTGGTAGGATCAAGGGATTTGGCCGCACGGTAACGTACAAACGGGAACTCCTGAGGAAAGCTTATATAAGCTTCGGCTATTTTGAAAGCAAGATTGATAAAATTAGAAAGAAAAAAAAAACAGGATCACATACCAATAATGAAGCAAAGACAGTGGCAATACGGTTGGCCATCAAATTCAAACATTCATCTCCCTTCCGGGACATCTCCTCATTCCCATAAAGTTCTTCCAAAGCCATTGTGTTATCAGTTATAAAACACTGTATCGTATAACATTTAGCGTGTCAAAACCACAAAGCAGCATATATAAAATTGTATATAATTATTTTGACCAACCACTTGATTTCAAAGAATATATACCCCAAGTTAAATGAACTTTTTACGTAACTCTCTATGAGCAAATTTATCACTTTAAAACCCAGGCAATGATATGCCCATGTTAAATGTACATTTTACAGAACTCTCTATGAGCAAAAATATCACTTTAAAACCCAGGCAAGACTACAAACAGCTTAGGTATTGCTATTATAGCAAGCAAAAAGCAGAAGCGATCCATTGCTAAGGATATTATATTTAAGTTCCAAACCATACAATCTACTTGGCATCTTTCAGAAAACATATAACCACAGGTAGATCTGCTCTATAGCAAAATGCACAGAGGTACAGTCATAGTCAACTACTGGAAAAAGTGATGGTTCAAAACTGTCGAACACCATATCAATAATACTATTTCTAGGTGCTACATCTTTCTTGCTTTTAACTTTATGAAAAGAAAAGAAAAGAATAACAACTTATAAAGTAACTAAAAGAAAAATCTTCTAAACCTTAATATCTACTTGGCATCTTTCAGGAAACATATAATCAAACGTATATACCAAAATGCACACAGATACAGTCAAAGTCAACTACTGGAAAAGTGATGGCTCAAAACTGTCACAGCCCATATCCCTAAAATATTATTTATGAGGTGCTACATCTTTCTTGCTTTTACTTCGAAAAAAGAGAACAAGCATATAACTAAAAGCAAAAATACTTTAGCAGCATCGGTACCTGGCTATCAAGGGCGAAATACTCCAAGTTCATCTGCAAATTCCCTTTACAGTCAATATGACTATAAAATCTATTTGGTTTACAAGAATAAAGATCAAAGAAGAGATTAAACCTCTTTCATTGCACGTAAACGAGATTTTAAACTTTGCTCCTTTTTTATGTAATTAACCAATTCTCTTGGAACTGATGAACTGAAGTAGACATAGGCGCTGGAGAAGGAAAACAAATATTAAGGAAGCATAACAAGATATAAATGTCATACAAGATGAGATGAAAAAACACAGAAATATGAAAGAGGGCATATTGTATTTCACATACTCTCTATAAAGAGGTGTTCTTCCAGCCATGTCAGACACGAGCATAGCAACACTGCATTTTAACATAAGCACGTGAGGAGAGAATAAGGTAAGATGCTCCTAACCGGAGATGATTTGGACGAAGGAACAACTATTGTGCTACATATTATCATCAAAGCCAAACAATTACAGTAACTAGAGTAGACACATGATTTCTCAATGAGCGCCAATGCTTAAAGATAATATCACCAACCCCAGATCAAATGGTTCATTTCTGTACATGTGTGGAGGAGTTCCATGAACTAGTTATAGTCTTAAATATAGGTGTTTTAGACAAATGTGACAAAAAACAATCTTAAATCTATTTTGCTCATAATAAAAATCATTTATCAGATTTGCAGTTGAACTTCAAAAGTAACAGGAGCTGGCGCTGACGTTTAGCATAAGATATAAGGAAAACCTCTTGGATCACATTAGCAAATAAGTAATAAAAAAAAGGATTGAGAAAGAAAGAAAGAAAGTAAAAGGAAAATATGAAGACCACAGTAAGGTTTAGGAAACGAGGAGAGCATCCAAACTAGGCATTACTTGTAAAAGAGTAAGAAAAGAAAGGAAAACAGGGGGAAAAATTTTATACTTCTCTTTTGTAGGCTGGATGTAGTACACTGCATCCATAGTAGGCAGTGGTTGTCTTCTCTTGTTTATGTCTTCCACCACTGAAGAAAGGAAAAATAATGTCATGTACCTGGCAGGCAATTAACATCTACTTATCAAGTATGATGGTCAAATTGAAGTGAAATATTAGCTCTCTGCCCAACAATAGAGATGGTTAAGACTTAAGACTTATATTTCTAATAGCATTGACATGAAATGCCACTTTAGAGGTGTTGCTAAAGATATAATAAGCATCTGTAGACAAGAAGTGTTTCGGTTTTCTGTTATAAAAGAGGTGAGGATGTTAAAAACCAGATATAAGAAGGATGATGAAGTAGTGGCAAGCACTATAAGGGCGGTCAACATGAATTATGCATTTATACTGAAGAGCTAATATTGCATGATACTCCTTCATCTGAGGCAGGCCTTTTACGTCTTACATGATACTCCTTCATCTGTGATGTCAGCCATCTTGCATGAGCATGACATAATTTTAACAGTTACTTTGTCCATGATCAGTACCTAGTCAAACAAGCATCAGACACATAAAAATCGAAAAATAAAATAAAATATATAAGCAGATATGTTATAAAATATAAACTATTTATTCAACAAAATGTGAACTACCAAGTTAACTACACCATTAATAGCTTACCTTTCATGAGTCAAATAGAATAAATTGAATGGGGAAGTCCAAAAGCCAACATAGTGCAATTAATCTAAAGATACAAAGCAAGGATAATGGCTGAATACAGAAAATTCTGGACAAGAAGCATATTCCACTGCAACCTAAGTATTTACTATACATAAACCAGGTCCAGGGAGGACTGAAGCAGCGTCACAGCCCTTTCCAGCATAATGACACTGTATTTTCGATCCTAATCTGTCCAGCATCATCTTTAGTAACAGTGGTCCTTATGAGTACTGCTACTTATCCACCAAATGGATATGGTTACTGACTATACCACATAATCACACTAACATATGTGTAAGAGTTTATTACTCCTATGATTTACAAGCAACCTAACTCTAGAGTATGTGGATGAGAACTCATATTTGATAGCTGAATTCATTTAATAAAAAAAAAAAAATGAGCAACAAGATTATCTCCGTAAAATGAGATCATAAGAGTACTTTATGACTTTATTAATTATAAATGAACTAAGGTAGACCCAGATCCACTTTGGTCATGAGGAAGACAGTTTATAAGACTTGACACAAAAATTATGCTGATACAATGACTAGCCAAAGACAGATTCCTACCATAAACCCCCAAAAAAGTAGCAAGGGTTAGCTATTGTAGATGTTTGCAATTGTATAAAGTAGCAGTAGCCAGCGGGTGTTCAGATACAAGATGAATAACATCCGGGATGGAGGAAACTATATCTGGGCCATCAATGGGTACGTTTAAATTGAAGTCACGGCATAAAACTTCAAAAATGGTACATAGTAAATTTAGATATAGATCTAATGTAAAATGGCGGCTTCCCAATCTATATAACAATAGTCCTGTATGTGCTAAATCTCCAATTCATCGTCAACTTCAATGTTCGTCTTAGGTTGATTCATCTGTCGATGGGATTCTTCAGGTCCTTAGAAAACACCAACCATGAGCACTCCACTTGTAGCTTTCTGGTGTCATAGTCCAACTCGGCAAGTGCAAACACTAAGAATTTATATGGTGGGGGATTGAAGGACATGTTCTCATTAAAGATTAGTTAGATTAGATATTCTTACCCTAAGGAATAACCTCGCCACATCTGACCAACTCTAACAATAACATAAGTGTAGTCATAATATTTCATGTTTGCGAGATATGATCGTTGGGTGTTGAAAAAAAAACTAGTCGCTACAAATTTAAGACCAACGACACCATGACTACAAGGTTGCATACCTTCCAATTTGATTTTGAATCCGTTCTTTTTGCCGATCTGAGCATTTCATACAATAAGCCTGCAAGTTGAAAATAATAAATTGAATCAAATGATATGGTCTTGAAAACTGATTTACCAATAAGCATTAACTCAATAAAACTAGCTAATCTCATTGTTAATTATATTCAAAATCCAAATAATGAGTTTGAGATATACAGATATAAAATTCTAAATAATGATTTCAATCCTTGGTGAATTCACAGTTGGTCTTGGTTAGGTTTCTCTATATCTAGAAATATCAGGTACAAACAAAAACCATGAAACCTTAACTGATGCAAGAGGAATTGAACAGAAAGTAGAGAAATCAGAACTTAGATGATTAATTAACACGGCCTCAGATCTACAATGTTTGGATTCTAAGCTTAACAACTGAAAGACTCGTTTAACCTTTGCTTGGACCACATAATCTAGGAGAATAAATCTTTACCTCATGGCTATTGGGTTCTTTCTTGTATTGTTTGGAACTGATCTAGACACATGATATCTGGGTCAGAAATTAAAATACACTTTCTGCACTGGAGCACATGGTTACTAGTATAGTCTTCCTAAGAAATTCTTTGCCACAACACATTAAACATCATTCACTGCTTAAACAGGTCAGTTGAAAAGATGTATCCACTATTGCGACCTAAATTCTACACAGGAAAAAGGTGCAGCCAATCACATTGGGAGGTGACTATGAGAAGAATCAGTCACTCTCATTTTAGATATGGTCAACTTGCACACCATACAATGCTGTTTAAAACTTCAATGATATTAGACACGACAAAGATGACTCGAGAGACCTATGCTCTAAACTAGAGACAACTTGTAATATTGACATTGTAAGGCTTATCGAACTCCACAATGAAAATATCTGTTAACTGGTGGTTCTTCCATCTTATCTCAATGGTGAACTGTACAGTCTCTGTAATCAACCACGTATGGTTTGCCTTGACAAGCATCCACATGTTTCTCTAGTTGATAGTTTTTCTATTCATACCAAGTTCACACATCCCATTACGTAATTGTTTTTACAAAGTGCAACGATTATTAGTTAGACAAACAACAATCTTTTACAGAAGGTTTATTAACTCTAGCTATGACGTTTTGTTCTAGGATGTTACCTTCTAGCACTCCTGAATATTAATATAGGCATTACATAAGAAAACAAGTGTCACTTCTAACACAATCAATTGTGTTCCTTGTTTTATCTATGACCGTTTTCATATCTAAAAAACAACTCTAGGTAGAACATTTAGGTCTGTTATCTTAAGGATTAAGCAATGCAATCTGAAACTTGATGTTAGCCTACTACAACTAGTATGAAGTAGAATGTCTATTCTAGAGATTCTTTTGTTTTTTCGCATTTTTACTCATTAACGGAGAATATAGGTCTTTAACAAAGCCGAATATACATGATGAACTCCTAAGCATCTAAATGCGCAAACCATTAATATATTCTAATGGAAAGCTCAGGTTTTCAAGACTTATCCAACTCAACTTCACTTTAATTAGTTGGTTGATCAGATGAACTATAAAACAGATCCAACATCCTCATGTGACATTCCTTCTCATAATTAACAATTTCGAAACACTAAGTTTTGTGAGTGGTTCACATGTTAAAGTTATACTTCATCTCCTTTGTTTAATTTTTTTAGGAAATCCCCTTATATGGGCATTTCCAATGTATGCACCAAAGGTTACATCAAATTTAGTGTAAAAAATATAATTTTATCTAACACAATATTTGGTTTTAACACCAAATATTTACCCCTAACTTGGTTTTCACTACAATAATTTGCATTGACTAAATTACTTACTTTAAATATTTAATATAAATATGAACTAATCAATATATGATAGGGCTATAACTTCAAAATAAAACATTCTATTCAAGGGTTAATGAAACAAATTAACATTTGGTGTAATGATTGGTTCACCAGATTTGGTGTAGAAACTTCAAAAATTTGGTGTACATCAAAATTTGCACCAAAATTTGGTGGTTGATTAGAGATACCAGTTTACACCAGAATACCAAATTTGGTGTTTTCATGCATACATTGGAGATGATCTTGTGGCAGAATGAAATTGTCAATGAGCACTCTAATGTATCTGAAACCTTAAAGCATCTTATATCATAACAATAAACCAACAACTAGGACCTTACTAACCTCATACACTAAAGATTACAATCTTATTAAAACCAAATAAACCAATCCAGACAACAATCATATACTAGAGCTTTACGAGTAGTACTAAGTTAAACTGATCAAAGCACGTAATGAAGTTTATCCTATTTTTCCAGTGTCAGTTTGCAAACGCGCAAGGTTGTAACAATTTTGTGATTATTGCAGAACATTAACAGTTGTTTAATCTAGTATTAAAGCTAAAACCAGGATAACAAAATATTACAACTAGCCTTTGGAATCATGAAATGAATAAGGCAACTTTGAGATCAGTTGGAAACACTAACATCTTGAGGCGTAATCTGTCAAATTTTAAATCCTCATCTGATTCAACTCCAATTTCACATATTAGGTGTTATTCAAATAAATATTAGCTCACCGCCGTATAACTATCTTAAATATGTATCTATATGTCTAGTAAACCTACAATAAACCTTCTTCTATGCGAACCTACACCCGTAACTACGTTATATCGTCTAATAATTTCATTTAAACTCAATAACAAAAATTCATAAGTTCCACACATCATCGATAATTAATTAATCAAAATAATTACACTCAGCTTTTGTAAGACCTAATCAATCCTGATCACAACCATAACTGAACTTGAAATAAATACATATCATATTAAAAAAAATCGTATAAATGGAGAAGAGGAACTCACGATCACGAGTAATTTGTCTGAAATTTTTATATTCGTTGCCTCCTTGAGAGGACGTGTCTGAATCAGACATCGACATATTTGATTCTCAAGAAGCTAAACTCAGAGCGTGAATGGATCGAACAATAACTTCGGAGTTGAACAGAAAACGCAGATCGTAGCAATCAGTTATTCTTCGATGATAGTTCGATGATGAGAGAGAAATAAAAAATAGTCGTGAAACGTAAAATGAAAAAGAGGTATGAAAGTGAATTTGGTTTGACTTGCTTGTAACCCGACGTTGAATGACCCATACCCGAAGTATCTCTGATGTTTTTATCTCATTTGGGAAAAGGTCGCATCGGGTCGGGTGGGTGGGTTAGAAGTTTGCTTGACGTAGTCAGAGATTGTTGTGTTTGAATGACCAATATGCCCTTGAGCTTCATTTTTTGAGATTGGAATAGAAGTTGTTTACTTGTTTTGCTAATTAACCGATTCTTCTTTTCATAATGGTGTCAAAATCGCGTTCTTTCGTCAAACTCGCGGTGTTTAATCAAAAGAGGACTAGAAGACATATATCTTCAAACCTCAAATAAGACGATAACTAGGTTTTAATGCTTGGAACAAATTACGTATAAAATATGTTATCAATTAAAAAAGAAATTAAATTTCAGGAATGTTTCGTACGTGGATTTATGAAAGTTATTTTTCAATTTTTTCTTTGCTATCTGTTTAAAATGTTCACGTTTTTCTCATAAATGATTCTTTCATCATATAAAATGACTAAAATACTCATAATGTTCATCATATATTTCTTTAAAGATGATAAATAACATATTAGTTAAGGGTATTTTAATCATTTCAAAAGTTATGGAGGGACAATTTGCAAGATAAATTAAATCTTTAGACTGATAGCGAGAGAACAAAAATTGAGAGACGATTTTCATAAATATATATAAATCACGAGAACAAGCGGGCGGACCCACTTGATAAGCACCGGTGGCACATGACGCTGGTGCTTGGACCGAGTAGTATAATTTTTTTTGGGTTTTCTATTAGTGATATCATTGAATTAATTAACTGTCACTTGTAACTTGGACCGATTAGTATAATTTTTTAATTATTATATTTGTATCATCAGTGATCGAAAATTCTGAAACCACCACTCCGTAACCATTCATGAAGTTTCCTCTTTAGAAAAAGAGACTATGCGTTTCACTGATTCATTGTTTTAGAGCTCAAATCAAATTATAAAATTGTAAGTAATTGATAACAAGTAACAGATGTTAGTTTCACCAGATGACAATGTGTACGTTAGTTGCTCAATCACAAGCGAATTAGTAGGATAATGTTATTTGTAATTTTGTATGATATGGTAGGATCAAAAGAGTCGGAAGTGTTTTATTTAACCAGTGAAAAGAATGCAAGACGATACATTTAGAACCAGGACTCTAAACGAATAAAATATTTAGCGAATAATTCATGAACTGTTTGATGAGAAGTTCGTTAATGTTTGTTTATTTATCATATGACGAACATGAAGAAAAATTTACATTTATTGAATTATACGAACGAACACCAACACGAACATATGTCTCATTGATTTTTTTAACTCATGAACGTTTAATAATATGTTCGTTGACGTCTCATATATGTTCGCTTGTGTTCGTTTGTTTATTTTTATTTACTTATAGATTACTTAAATAAATACATATTTGTATTTCTAATTTTTATCTCATTTAAATTGTAAATATAAACATATTAAACGTGTATATATATATCTTTGTTTGTGTTTGTATGTGTTGTTTGTACGTGTTTATTTAAATTCGTTTAATGTATTAATTAACGAATGCATTAAATTATATGTTCGTTTGTTTGCGTTCGTGTATGTTCGTGAACAAACAAATAATCTTAGTGAACGAACATAAACAACAAAGTTCATTCGTGTTCATTCGTTTATTCGATCAAACCTTCATAAACAAACACGAACAAGCTCTACTCGTATTCATTCGGTTCGTTTAACTAGATATACCATGTTAGTAAAATGAAAAACACAAATGGTTGAGTTATTTAGTTTTTATCAATTCATACCGAGCATGTTTTTAATGACTTCGAAATTATATCACATTGTTTGGCATAAAGAAATATCATTGTATATTTGTATGTCAAAATCCAAGTTGTTGCCATTGTCGAGCTACGTTCATTAATGACTATATTACTGATGATGATTAATGAATTCGTTTGATAATCCACTTTCTTGGACTGTGGTATAAACCGTATAATATAATCTGTTGTAGTGTGGTATAGTATAATGAATTGTTTTAATTGATTGCATGAAAGACATATATAACAAAAATAAGAATTTTTGGCTACTAAATCATGTAATTTACACGATTTCGAACCGGCCATGTAGTTCCTTCTATAAATGAGACTGATTAAGGTCAATAGTAGAGGTGATAAAATAGGCGGATGGATTAATTTTGATAATATGATTAAAATAGGTTTGGATCAAAATGAATTCGAATCAAAACGGGTATTATCATTTTAACTAAATAATTGCAATTTAGAACTTTTCTTATATTATTATAACTTTTAATAAACAACAAAAAAGTTTATATTATATACTCTATAGATAGAAGATATATATGGAGTATATATTGTTTTAATAATGATACTTTCAAATATTTTTGTATAAAATCGACACTGAAAGTTTTGATTAACTAAGAGTATATATCGATACCACTTTATCGTCGTATTCATTAAATCAATTCTATCATCATCATCATTGGTTCGATTTTATTTTCAATTTTATATGGGCTATTGTCTTCGTCAATCTCCATCTTCATTGTAGTCGTGAGCTGCCGCCACCTTCGTGACTTTCAGAAAGTGTCAACTAATTTATAAATTTTAATAAGCCTTGTTAAAATTAATCTCACCTAATTGGTATAAATTTTTAACGAAAACACAACGACGAAAGGGTTTGATTTCTTTTTTTCTTTTTTTAATTTCTATTGACTGGCGGTGGTCACCAGAAAGTGTTGACGGCGGTAACAACCGATAAATTCTTGTCAGAATCTTGTGGTGGTGGCAACAAGCAGCGGCAATGGTGGCAGTTATAGGGTGGTTTCACATTTTTATTAGATTGTGAAACACAAAAGGTCTAATAGTCATACACTCTTACTATACAAAAATATTTAACGATCAAATATATTAAAAAGATAATACTCAATTTAATTAAATAATTGACATAAAGTTTGATAACGAAAGTCGTGTTCTTTTATAACACTCTCAACAAATGACTGGAGAACTAAACTTCTTCAGCGCCACATCAGTTTTTTTCAGAAAGATTGAAAATTGTCAATATATGATTGAAGAACTGAACTTTTGAGCTCCACATTTATTAAAAATACCTTAACTGTACACCCAAAACAAAACAAAAGATTGACTCACACATAGCATTCTTTTTCCATTTGCGGTACAACAGAGCCATCAAACATGCTACAGAAAACGGACGCCACCAATGAAATCTTCGAAAGACAGATGAAAAACATGATGATGTGCTCTTGAGAATGGTCTTAAAAAGCCCTTGGCGTCCTTTACGCAGCGGGTGTGTTCCTAATGGGCTTGACCCGTCTCTCTCGACCAAGCCCCAAAAAGTTATAGATATCATTTCTTATTATAATTTAGAAATAATAATAACAAAATTTGTACTCACAAGATAACCAAACCTTAAAAATGAAACGCAGTTTAAGTTCAAGTGTATATAATTGCTTACTATTAATTACGAGAGAATACATGTACCATCAATTTGATCAATTATTTTGTTATTATCTAAGAAATATCATATATATTAGAGTGTTAATTAAAAAATTATATCATGATGCATAAATGTGATGCTGTAGTTGTGCTTGTGTTTGGGGTTAAATTGGTGATAAATACATCATTTCATTTACAAACATCACATGTTATGTACTACTAAGTTTCATGTAGTTTGTGGTATCAGAATATATTAATCTACGTAAACAAAAATTAATGTATTTATCACATTCTTTTAGAAGAGTGATAGATAGATTAACGTAGGGTGTGTTTTGGGGTTTGTATGGGGAATGGGTATGGGAATGAAGGGGAACTATTTAAGGTGTTTGAATGTTAATAACTAGAAATGAAACTCTTAGTATGAGGGTTTTTTTTTAAACCAAGTAATTAGATGGGTTTAACTATGATACACATTTTCATTACACTCTACTATAAAACTCATTTCCATTCTATCAAACAAACCAAAATTCAAATGATCGAAAGAACCACTCGATAAAACAAAAGCCTTGAAAATTCAAACTACAATACAATCAAGTCAGGTACAAGATCTCGAACAAACATCGAAGCTCAAGATATTCTAAGCACTCTATCCTATCCAATACGCACATTTACAAGATTCCAATTCAAGATCTTGTCTCTTGTATATGGCAATTTGTCTCTTAAACCCACCACACCCAACAATATATAGTTTTTGACAAAATACAATATTAGCCTAAGAAAAGACACATTTTTTAGTATTTTGCTTATTGGGGTTTGACTAAAAAGATCCTCTAAACATAGTTCTCAACAACCTTATTAACAATAACTGGTTGATAGAAAAAACACATATCTAACTTACATTATTAAATCGTGTAGCAAATATTTAAATCAAGTGTCCTTTAATATTGTATTTTAGACGATTTATAGTCTTTCATGCAACAAATTAGTGATCTATATCATTTTTAATTGTTTACCATCAATAAATTTTCCTACACATTTCAAATTAATGTAAGATCCATGATAGAGAAAAGAAGCATTCTGGAATGAATTTAAGTACCCAACTTGTCATTATGTTTCATTTTTGTGATAAGAAAAAAGGGATCTTCCTCTAACCAATGAACAATTTCAAACCAAAAGAAAAGACAATGGAAATGAACCAAGTCAAACATCTAAAAATGTCCAATAATAAACCATCATCATATCTCACCCTATTTGGATTCCAATTTAAGGCACTTTTTCTTTCCTAGGGTTCTAAAAAGCCAAATAGACTCATCATCAACAAGAACAAATGTGCAAGACAAAACCAACAAGAACCACACAATTTTCACTTTGACCCATAAAATAATCTAAATAATTATAATATCCAAAACACAACTATCTCCCATTAAGAAAAAACACTTTTTAGTTGACCCTATAAACCCCAAAAGGCAAACCATAAACACTATTCCAAAATACAACTAAATAATGTTCATAAAGGGTTACTATTTGGAGAAACATTTATAAACCCATTGTTGGTGTGGTACCTGCATATGACTTTGCACTTGACCACATTCCCATAGATGTAAAACCCGGGCTCGACCATGACTCGAACCGTTGATGACATAAACCTTTTCGCCTTGTCTCCACCCATATCCTCCATGTAAATAGAATCAAACCGAACCCCTTTATCCACTCTAAAAATAGGCAATCCCGGATGAACCGAATTCGCCAATAAATGCACCAACCAAACCGCTTTAGACGCAACGAAAAACGCTTGCAAAAGCGGTTCGGGCCAAGCCCGGGTCCACCCCAACATACTCACAACTTCGCTCATTTTTCGATCACAAAATTTACTAAACTCCTCACTAAACTGTTTAGTCCCTTTGTTCAAAACCTCTTCCCAACTTAACTCCTTTAAACGTAAAAACGATTTAAATTTCTCTTCACATCGATGGATTGGGTTAAGCATATGATTTGACCCGGATTTCTGAAACCCGGGCGATTCAAAATCTTCGAAAAACGCTCTGTTCAGGAGCGCTTCAAGGTACAAAAGCAAGATTCTCGGGTTTGTTGATACCGAAACTTTGATATCATACGGTTGAAGAAGTAACTGAATTCGATCGTAAAGCTTCCCTCCCGCTATTTGCGGAAGCTGTATGGTTAACGAACGGCTGAGATGCCTCATCGATGATCGAGATTCGGATACGGACACTAAAAAATGCTCGATCACTTTATCATGATCACCAATTTTGATCGGTTCATGTTTCATAATTGGAGTTGATTTATTTGTACAATCATCAAGTCCTGATTTGAGATTGTAACAGTAAACTTCAAGCTTATTAAGTTTCTTCTCAAGTTCAGCCATTGAGAATTTTAATCTAGAAGCTTCTAGAATCGCTTCATCACGTTTCTTAGTAGCTTGAATGAGTTTATGTGATAGCTCAGTAACAGCACCTTTCCATTGTTCTTCTTTTGCAGCTACTGGAGTCAACGTTTCCGAAGATGATGACGTGGATCTCGGGCTCTTTTTCACGAGAGATGAGAAAATGGATTTGAATAAAGCGTTGGGGCTGGTGATGGAGTGACGACCGGCGATTGTGGTGTCGAGTGGTACGACTGAGAATTTTTCTCGAACACTTGGTCGGCATTTGTTGCAGGAGACTGATTTATCATCGGAAGATGATGATTCGGATCTTTTTTTGGAGGATTTGGTTGCGGTTTTCGAGTGAAGTGGTGTTGGTTGATGAACGTAATTATCGTTCTTGCTGATTTCAGAATAATCGCTTGGTGTTGTTGCTGCTTTTACGCTGTTCTGATCACATGATAATTCATCTTCTTCTTTACCTTCTCTTTCACATTCTTGTATCTGCAAAATGATAGACAAACACCAATAATAATAATTGAAGAACAAAAATGATGCTAATTAGTTAAACCACAAAAAGTACGAGAAATACGTACATAAAAATAAAGTACTTTTTTTTTCAAAAAGAAATTAAAAAGCTAAAAATTAAAGTACTTACAGGAGTGAAAGGGGGATGAGGATGAGGAGAAAGGGAGTTAGAAATTGATGATGAAGAAGAAGATGAACAGAAAGAAGAAGCCATGAGGGAGTGAATTAAATGGAAATCACTTGTAATTCATACAGGAAATAACATTTTATCATCTGATTCTGGTGTGCAAATTTTGATGCATATAATTTTTGAAGTTTGAAAAAACACACACACAGAGATGATAAATGATAGATCTGTGTGAATTGAATGATATTGTAATTGTAATGGAGGTTAACTCGTCGGGTAGTTAATGATGGTGGTGGGGTCCAGAAATTTGACTGCAGAAAATGGCGTAGTTGTGAGAGCAGAGGTTAATGAGCTATGGCCATATATATATTTACTTCTTCCTCATCTCTGTACTCATCTTTACTCTAATTTTACTTTATTTATTTATTAGTTAATAATTTTATAATATTATGAAAAAATATTATCTAATTATACTACTCTATGTGTATATATACGTTTGTATATATAGGAAAGCGTGTCTAAAAGAGAAATAATTACTCTAACATCCTATAAAAATAGTAAGTTAGATGGCTTCTTTTCACACACACACATAGTCACATGTATCTCTATGTCTATCTCTATTCTATATTTTATTTCTATCTATAAAAAGATGAGTATATTTGGTCCAAATTTTACCTAAAAGCAAATTTAATTACACATAAAATTCATAAAGGATGTCGTAGAAAAGTGAGACTTTATTCTGAAAGTAATGAATTACTTGAAATATCATTTGTAATTTAACGTTTCTTTAAACTAATATTTGAATCTGTATTTTGTGTAATTCGAAATATATGGTATTTGATTTAAAGGCTTTTTAAAATATTATCATTCTATTTATTTATTTTATAATGACAAGTTTAGGGTAAATAGTCGTGGTCGTAGAATTCTAAAGCTTCTCGATTTTATAAAAAACTACTTGCTTTGAGGTCTTGAACTATTTATCGGTTTTTAAAGCTACAACTTGTACATGTCAAACAATATTTTATTTTCTAAAGAGCTTTTTGATCAAAATTAAAAGGTTAAAACTTTTAAAAAGTCCATGTCGAAAAGACTCCTAGAATCTAACTTGTTACATATATATAGATTTTATAAAAATAGGGGAAGGAACTACTTAAAAGTTGATAATTTGTGAGAACCACGAGAATATGTGATTGTTCATGTGTGATTAACTTTATACACATGTCAACATTCATATTTGTTCCAATGAGAAACTAAGAAAATGTCAAAAATCACAAAATTACATATAAAAATACGTAAAAGCACATATGTTCACAACTGAACAGTTCACATGTGAACAAACCGATTAAAGTTTGTTAAAATAAGTTTTAACACATATATTTTTTGGTTTTCAAGGTTTTAGTGATTCTTATTAATATTTCTATAAATATTTTTACATTACATGTGAACAATCACGTATTTTTGTAGTTCTTACAGTTCTCAATTTTTAAGTGGTTTTCATTTGAACCTCCACCTATAAAAATACGTGTGTTAAATATAATTAAATGATAATAATAATACCAAATTCTTGCTTTCTATTACAGGTTGCGGATGGATTTCGGTGTGTTTACAAACCCTTAGTTATTTGTAGTGTAAGTGTATGATGGTTACACAACTATTTTGATAAAATAAAATATAATAAATTGATACATTTCATTTTAGATTAGATTCATGTGGTTGAGACGTTATCGTCACTTCTTCAGCTAATCTGCATGCGTTATGTTTTCTTATTATTATTTATTATTAATTAATTAATATTAAAATGGGAGTAAGACATAATTGATAAACTACAGGAAATAGGATTAGTATCTAACTGCCACTGTTATATATATAGTTTTAATTCGAAGATGACATTTTGTCGTTCTATAAAAGTAGTAATTATTTGAACCAAGTCCCTTTGAATTTTTTTATGAAAAATTACTTACTTGTTTTTGTTTTTGTTTTTTTCATTCAAAGTTTGTCTTGTGAGAGAAATAACAATGATCATATATGTCGCTAGTCTCTCCATTTGAATTCTTCTTGTCTTTTATTTGCTACTTCTTCAACTTTTGTTTTACATATATCATATGGCAGACAGCTTATTATCTAGAAAACCAAATGTGTACAAAATCAGTTAAATTATTAATCATAGCTCTTTGAGCATGCTATAAATAGAAAATAGTCATTGTTAACACTCAACTTCCTATAAATATACGATCATTCAAAGCATGAAGAGTGAGTTTGTTAGAGCATCCACAGTGGAATGATATGACAATTGTTATTGTTAATAAACATTAAATGAAGGTGTACTCATTGTGAGAAGGTGAAAGTAAATCAGAGCATCCACAGTTCATTTATTTAATACAATTAATGCCACATAAATATTTAATTTTATACATCAACATCTCCTTTTATTTTATTTTATTTTATACTATATACTAAAAGAGCATTTCGACTGATGTCATCATCTGAAACAATTTGTTGATGAGGTGGTTTCATCAAGTGCAGAGAATTTTCTCTTAGAAAACATTGACCTTAATCCGACGATTTCATTAAGCTTAATTCTTGAATGATTTCAAAATAATCGCAACTTGACTTTCAGACTTTGAAATCCGTCATTGTTTTTTGTACAACTTACCGAAATCACCTGTTGTCTTTCATTAGTTTTATTTTGTATTTGAACTTTTAACTAAAGTAATATCGACCGTTTGCCCATTTCCTATTTAATTTGCACGTATGCTAAATTAATGACGAATGTATGTTAATTCAATGACGATTAACCTAAAGTATTTAATTACCCGAAGACTGAGCTGGATAAAGTGAGTCCCAAATATTTAACCTGCTTGCATTAGTGACAGCAGGTGCCCTTCGTTAATAAGGTACGGGGTACCCTTGTCTAAAAACCATTTTTAATCATTGCTCCAGGAATTTTCGAACACATTAATGCGAACCCCATATTTATGAATGTACTTCAACATTATGGCATGCTCATTACAACATTAATTTAGTTAATGAGTAGGATCGCAAATTGTACAGAGATTATAAATATATACAAGAATCTTCTTTGAACAATTCTTATTTTATTTTATTAGGTTATTTGATTTGATTTCGTTGTTCACATACAAAATTTGTGATTATCTAGACGCCCCAAAAATACTATGAGATGTCATTCAATTCACTTAATTCGCTTGAGTTTGATATAATTTAATGGGGCTACTATTTGAACATCCCCTAGGGTGTGACGTGACTAACATATACACACACATATAGGGGGTGATGGAACTGATACGCATCCACGTACACTCACACATGACGTACATCCAGGAACATTAGGGTGTTCATTTAGAATATTCTATAATGTAAATATAAATACCATTTCATATCGTATCTGGTTGATTGAATAGAATTTAAATTTTATTTCATAACGTTAAATCTCAAACTCCTTTATCCCTTATTCAAAAGGCTCATTTTGCAAATTGTGAACCAAATGTCACTAATTGATTTTGTGTGCCTAATAATTAAAATTTTCTACAAAAATCACATAGTTAATAGTTGAAAGTCTATAATCAGAAAAAGCATTACACTACGTGTTAACTGTTAAGTGATCATTTTCTTTTAAGGCGCAATAGTGTTAAATTGCAATTATAAAGGGCCAAACGGGGAGTACTTATGAACATAAGAATATGTGTTTGTTGGTACGAATATAAGTTAGAAATGAAAAGAATTAAATGAGAGTTGTAGCTGGTTGGTCCTTTCGTTTTCAGAATTTACAAAAACTGTTGAACCGTAGCCATAGCATTTATGAGTTAATCCAACTACCTCCCTCATATCAAGTTAAATTCACACATGACATAGTCTCATAGATAGATGTGGATGTTGAAACTTCAATGCTACCAACCCCATTGAGCGAGCCTCGATTGAGACCGACATATAAGGAGCAATCCATGTGGCACGAGTAAATGGTTATGTAAATTTTGCAAAAAGAATCATCAAATAGTGTTTCATGTTTTCTACTTTTGTACATTAGTTATTATATGTATCGTTATGCAAGAATATATTTACAATAATTCAACTAATCAAATTATTACTGATATCCAGGGCCGGTTCTGAGGGTGAGCGGGATGGGCGACTGCTCTGGGTTTCACTTCAAAAAGAGCCTCAATTTCGTATGTATAGTATATTAGACTATACCAATTTTTACAGAGGTGCTGCTCTCTTTTACAATCTCGCCCCAGGCCTCAAATTGGCTTGGACCGGCCCTTATAATATCAATTCATGCTTTAGAATTTATTATTTTGATTTACAGTCCAATAGCAAGTTTAATTTGCAAAAATAGCTGAAGATATATATATATATATATATATATCTGTAGGTGTATCAACGATCGTTTCTTTGACTTGCTAGCATGTGTTCTAAAAAGGATTTAACTAGGCGTGGATGGGTGATGGATCCGAATAATTTAGCTGATACTTAAGGTTGGTTTTTTTCTAATGAGTGGTTGTGTGACTCCATGTAATCCCCTCGTCTCTATGTCTTTCCGGGTTCTCTATGTTGGAGTCCTCTATGTTGTTTGTGTTGTTCTTTCTTCCTCGTGTAGCTCTTAATTAATAATATCATACGTTGCTTTTTTTGTAAAGAAAAAGAGAGTAAGTTAAATTTGAAAATATTGATATCTAACTTAATTTTTTATTTTTAAGAGCACAAATAACTATAGATTTGGAAAAACAAAAAGGAAGTACAATTTTCAACATAGATAACTTTTAATCAGTTTTTTTTTTTTTTTTTTTTTTTTTCTTTTTTTTTTTTTAAACTTGCTTCAACATAAAAAAAAATACTAACCATCTATGAATGTTATATAAATTGCATTTGAGAACGCACTACGGATAGTCCATAACCATCAAACAGGCCGACTGTTTGGACCCTTCTACCCATACCTCCTCATATGTCCTACCAATTTACCACTAACAACACTCAAACCTGAAATTAGTATACTTTGTCCAAATAACAACGTAAATACACATGACCTTCACAAAATTGATAAAAGACCTACGGTTATGCCTAATTTTTACAAATAGTTGCTTATTATATTGATATAGGTGCTTGTATCATCAATACATATCAATTGTTGCACGAATAAATATTGATGGTGAAAATGAAAACGTTAGATCGTTGTTCAATATCAAATGTCGCATGTCATCACAGTCATCATCTTGGTCTTCCCGATTCTTGAGGGCAAATATATAGGACATGACCAATTGTCAACCTTCATTAAATCCCTTTGAAATTTTTTAACATTCATTCGTCAATTAATATGTCAATCAAGAAACACCAACGTTTGGGTGATATTAAATGTTTTGGGTTGGTGGGTTTATATACCACCAACTTGAGATTTATACACCCCAGTGATTACATTCACATACACAAGAGTCACATCCATGTCATCTCAATCATTACATCCACACTCACAAGGTTCATGTCAAAAGTGTACAAACCCATGAGCCAATGTTTTTTACATGCTCTAATTATCTGTCCTGCATTTGGTTGAGGTGTCATTTGCTAATTTTCCTTTTATGATGGTGTTGTTAGCTCTTTTATATCTTCATTTGGGTGAGGTCATCATGGTATAGTCGTGGTCTATTGTTGTTTTGTTAGCTAAGCTAGCTCAAATTCTTTCTGGTTCAGGTTTTATAGTTTTTTTTGCCACATTGTTCGTCACATATTGTATCATTTATAACCTTTTTGATGAAATTTTGAGAGTACGTAATGAATACAAAACCTGTATTGCATTCGAATAACATACTCCGTATTGTTTTTAAAAATTCTAGTACTCCGTAGTATAATAACTCTTCTCATACAATTCCCAGTAGTATCATTCCTGATGTGTATTATAATCTACACAATTTTAGAAGCTTTAATAGATCTTTCAGAAGTAGATGGAAACTAATGGGCGATGATGGGAATTTGGAGTGTGTAGAATATTCCACCTATAAAATTATCTATCTTAGAACGTTATTGATAATTTATTTGGTCGGATAACTTCAAGTATAAATAGGTCATATACTTCGTTTTCTTTCTCTAGTTGTATTACTTGTTTTGTTCTTGGTGTATTACTTGCTTTATTTGGTTGGATAACTTCAAGTTCTTGGTGTATTACTTGCTTTGTTCTTTCTTGTATTCATCTTCTTATTTATGAGTAGAGTTTGAGATAGGTTGACTTACTTGGAGAACTAAATCCTAGTGAGGTTTGCAAGTCCATAAAAATACGAGAAATCAACTGTGTATCTAATCTCAACTTCCTCATCACACGATTCATCAAACCAGTACGTGTTTACGATTTCTACAAGGATTGTAAATGAAATATATTCTGACAAAAGAGAAGCATTTTTTTTTTGAACGACAAACCAAACTATTTCATTATAATGATCACAAACAACACAACGTTGTAAGGATCCAAAGGATACAAGCACCAAGAAATTACAACTCCAAACACCAAAAAAATAAAACCAAAAAAACGTACATACATCACAATTACATCAGACTAGTTATCGTAAATTAAAATTACACCAATTTTCTCACGTTATCGTCTTATGTCTTGAACGATTCTTGAACCAAGTAAATGAGAGTGAACGAATTTTGACAAAAAAGAAGCATTAACATTTGGTTTAAGTACTTTAAAATATAATAAACTATGCATTAACTACTATTATGTGTGTTTAATAAAGAAGACTTTCAATGTATGCAAGAAACTCTTATTTTTAACCCTTTTATTCAAGAGACGACCTCTATAGCTCTTTGCTGGTAATTGTATTGTAAATTCAATTTCATTTCATCCGACTTGAATGATCACTAAGTTAATGGAGCTAGGTGGAATGTTGACTAGATAATTTGTTATTAAACACTTTTCAGAAAGGGTTTAAATCAAAGATGGTACCACCATCCATCCGCCTCCTTCTTGTGTTGGTTTCTACGTGGGCCTATACTGATGTTATACTTCCTTAACCGTTTAGTTTTTTTTTCAAGATTTCATCACCATCTTGAACCCACTGATGGCAATGTATTATGGATTCTTTATGAAACAGTAGAAGATCTACGAAGACAAAGGTCCAGCTACCTGGTTGGAACATGTTACAGTGGCTGGAATCACAGGCCAACGAGATAATAAATGAAGTCGATGAACCAGAAAATGACTACAACACGAAATGAAGAGATGAAATAGAAAATTTAAAACAACACGAAGAAGATGAGTTTGATTGCTTCAAAAACCATTAACAAAATTAACCGCAAAAATTAAATCTTGACAAACTAGTAGTTATGTTAGCATTTCCATTATAAATATTGTATCTTTCTTTTGATGAAAAAAAAAAATGAGAAAATTGTTGTTTAACGTAGTTTAGTATCTTTCTTTGTTCTTGGGAGATTAATCATCTCGAACGGTTGTATCAGTTTGTGAATTCGCTTTGTAAAATTCCTAAGTGGGTTTACACTAAAAAAGAAAAATATATGTTTACGTGTTACATTACGGGACATGTATAAGGTCATTAGTTGATAAAAATTTTGAATTTGAGATTTGTAAGTTAAATATTTGAATATTGCTAATAGACTTAATAATATAGATACAAAAATACGTTTACTATATTCATCATTTAACTCTAGAATGTGTTTTGTCTTTCTTTTGGTCTCCTCATATTAATTTTTCATATTTACCAAATTATATTTTTAAATCTAGATTTAGAACTGTAACTTTAAACCAACTGACATACCATTTTTTTAAATATTTTATGGTGTTAACCACTCAAGTACGTTCCCATAAAAAGTGTATTTACAAACCTCGATAAAATCTTAATTCAAACAGTAAAGTCAACAGCCAAACTTATCCTTAAATGTTAGATTCGTAGTGAAATTTGTAAGTAAGTGAAAAGGATGGTGAATCACATATTTTATAATTATTAATTAATTTTTAAAAATTTTTTATTTAAAATTTGAATGATTTGTAATTAATAATTATAAACAAAGTAAATATGTAAATAATTAAAGAGTTAAGGGTTAGAAGAACATCACTAAGCGACACCACAATTTATAGTGGTTGGGGTAATCGTTAACTAATCCACCTTACTCAATTCCCCGATTATACGATATCGGAATTTCTCTAATAAAGTTCAAACATTTCTACCGGTAGAAATGAAAACCGTTTAAAGTGTTGTTTCTTCTTCACTAACAACAAAACATTAATCTTTAACTAAAAGAAGATAAACTAACCAATTTATTAGTGTTTTAAAACCCAGTTTTGTGACTGACCCGGTGGTACCTCCGGTTCCGGTCGGACCGGTCCAACCGGCCGGCCCAACAGGGTTAGTGTTTTTGGGCCCAACACACAAACCAGGCAACAGCAAGTCAGCAACAAGATTGAGCAGCTATTCTTGGCCCAATATTACATTCTCGGCCCAACTACTATTTTTGGCCCAACTTTTCACCCTAAAGGCCTAAATCCCTAATATAGTTTCAATATGAATCTTTCTTTCTAATAGATATACGCCTCCAGGCTCCAGCAACTTTCAAATAGATATACGCTCCCCTAAATCTTTAAATTCCTAACACTCCAACAACATTTTTGTTCTCCTTCCCTGATGCTACGGCCGAACAAATATTAGACTCTTTGATGTTTGAAATGTTAGAAAAGATATACAAGAAGCGAGAGTCATGGAATAAAGCTGAAAGATGACTCTTGTTTGACTGTATAAACTTTGGGTTGACTGAGATCGTTCGGTCAAACCGTTTGAGAAGAAAAACGAGTAAGTTTTTGAGGTAGCTGCGTGGTGGTTGTAGGCTGGTGGCAGGAGGTTAATGGAGGGTGGGTTATAGTGGTTTTTTTATTTAGAGTTAGAACTTAGAGATTATGTGAGAAGTGAGAAGTGAGAAATGAAGTACAAAACAAGATCTGTCACTTTAGTAAAAAGAAATCGGATTCATGATGTGTTTAGATCTGGTTTTAACGGAGTTTGACCGGGTCAAAATCGGTCCGGGTCAATGGGTTAACCCGGTTCGACTGGAAACTCGGCTGGGTTTGACTTGGATGTTAACCCGCTCCTAGTCGCGGTCCGACCGGTTTGACCCGGGTCTGAAAACATTGCAATTTATTTAACTTCTGCAATAAGAAATATATATACCACGTGTACAATGTTTCCACGTTAAATATGGAAGTCTTCAGTTACCAACCAAGTTTTCTCTTAACAAGTAGAACATAATTAATATTCAAATAATCTTTTAACTCAACTAGAGGAGATTACCACACCAAACACTTCTTGATGCGGGCCCAAGTGTGAAGGATCAGGCCCTTGTGTTTCTTGAGGGTCAAGATCGTGTAACAAAAGGGCTTCACGAAAAAAAACATAACTTGGGCTAGGAGTGTCCGTTTGAGGCCCACGACAAGGCGAATCGAAGCTTGGGCCGAGCCCAACATCATTATAAATGGCCATAGGAGGTTTACCTAACTTTCGGGCCCAAATTCACTTTATTTTAAGAGTTATGGGCTTATTTATGTTTTTGGGCTAGAATCCAGTTTATCTTTTTTGGCCCGTTCAAATTTCTAGTTATTGTTTAGGGTTTGGAGAACATTGTGGAATAGTTAGTTTTGATTTTGATGAAAGTTCATTTTTCTCTCATTTTTGAGTTGAATTTAACCTAATTATCGGTATTCGTGTGAATCAACGATAGTTCGTGGAATTGCTCCTGGCATTCGTGTGAATCAACAGGTTCAATTCGTATTATCAATTTCAGTCTACATCACTTCTTCTTCTAGCTCCTGAAATAACACACTATTCTTCTTTTTCACAACCTTAGAAGAACACAAAAACGAGTAACTCATTGAATGAATCTTCCCTTAACAAATGAAAGATCTAAACAAGCAATTTTTCTTCTGCAATCAATTGAAACACTAATAATATGAGATACTCCTCACACAAATACTTATAAATCTCTTACAATAAATTACAATAATAATGTAAGTACAAATTATACAGCTCAATAACTTTCGTGCTCAATAAATAAATCAACCGTTTCCTTAAAATAGTTGATGATAATAGACAAATTACATGAGATTTTTGAAATCTAAAAGTTAAAAATGTTCAAAAGTCACTAATAGTAACAACAAAAAATTCCCAATCTTAAACTTTGGCTAGTGGCTCGCATAAATTCCCATATACTCCATATGATATGAAAACCAAGCTATTAAATCGATATGTTGCTTCCGTGTCTACGGTCTTTATGAAAGAAAATTGAGTTGCGATTTAGTAGAGAAGAAAAAACAACGTAGTACGGAGTATTTGATTTGGTAAATTCAATGGCGGCAATTAGAACCACCGCCGTAGTTATCGTCAAAGACATCTTCCGGCCGTCGCCATCACCATCACCGTCTTGTATTCGCACACTCATTCGGACCGCTCCGGCTCCACTTCGCCTCGTTATCTACCGTCCAATTAGCTACAGTCATGTCCGATGTGCGGCGGCCCCCGATTCCGGCGGTAATAAGAAGACGTCATCACGGCTGTCTCAGGTTCAACAGCAATTACATGAAGCCATTGAGAGGTCTGCTGGCGGCAATGAACCTATTCCTAAGATTACTTTAGGTATATTCCAAAATTATGAATTTATTATTTCTTGATTGGATAAATTGGAGTATAATCAATAATGTTATCATTTTAGTTTTTGTCACTCTGATATGATGTGATGTGCCCCAATTATATTAGGGTGATGCATACATATTTAGTCTGCGTAGCCATTGATTGTAATTGTGCAGCAGTGTGTAAATACTTAAAATTGAACTTATTCGAACGATGTTGGTTACATGAGATGTTATCCAGAAAGGGTGTACATTTTTATTTAATAGAAATTGGACATCAAAAGCAGGATTTGGTTACAAACCTCCAGTGAGTCTGCTAGAGTTGGTTAGTATCAATTGGGCGATTTGTAACGACTATTAAACGAATAGCACTTTAAAGACTATTGCTAAAATTTATATATATCTAAAGGAGTAGGAGGAGGAATAAAATAATTGTACACTGCCCAGCTATTATCTAAGTACTGAGAGTTTCGTACATCTAGTATGCAATATGATGAAACCTATATACATAGCCACATAGGCATCAATCTTATGCTCCTTGTTGTTTCGTAAGTCAATGAATGAAATTGAACTGTGAAATGGCGGATTCGTGATGGAACTCATCTTGATGCATCGACAGGTGTTTGTAACTAAAGGAAACATTTGTGGAGATTATTTTGCTTAATGTGACTATTCTTTATTCTGTTTTTCTACTTGATTATCTGTTTCTCGCAATCAAGTAAATTATACCTTTTTCGCCTTAAGCTAACTCCTTCACCAGTTTATTGACATGTAAAGATTATACTGGAAGTAGATGTGATCCTTCTTTATTTATGTCATACATGGCGCTACATGTTGATTTAGTGCTATATATGTTTATTGGCTTTAGATGCAACTATTTATATCATGGTGTTCCATATTGTGATTTAGATCATGTTTCCGTGAGCTATGCTAGGAGTGGTGGACCTGGTGGTCAAAATGTCAACAAAGGTTTGATATCTTTGATTCTTTCGCACTTCAAAATTATCTTCTGCTTATACCAAGATTTACTTTTTCAATTTTTTTTGCAGTAAACACCAAGGTTGATATGAGGTTTAATGTTCAGGCAGCACATTGGTTAAGCGACAGAGTGAGAGAGAAAATTCTACAGATGGTTAGTTCAGTACTGCTCTCGTTCTTCTTTTAGTTACTGGGTGATCATGGCTTTTCAAGCTCATTTCCGGACAATCTTATGCTCTTTAATCAGGAAAAGAATCGAATCAACAAAGATGGCGAGCTAGTGATTTCTTCCACAAAGACCAGAACACAAAAGTTAAAATTCTATCCACGTCCCAATCATTTTTATATTTTCGTTACTGTGTTACCAAAACCTAACATTGCATTCTTGAATTGTTTTATCTTCAGGGGTAACATCGAGGATGCCTTGGAGAAACTGCAGGTACCAATAAAAGGAATGCTGTTAAAAAAAACAGAAATCTTGTTAAACAGATTCAGTAGAATTATAGAATTTCACCATTAATTGATATGTGTCGTCCCACATAACGATTGTAATGAAATGAATACGTTAGGCAATCATTGATGCTGCTTCGTATGTCCCACCACCTCCATCAGAAGAACAAGTGAAGAAAATTACCAAAATGTAACTCTCACTTCTTATGCCTATCCCTTTATTTTTCCTTTATAATGCAAAAGGGTTCAAAGTCTTATATTTATTAGTCCTTTTGCTATACAGAGCTGCTGCAGCAGAGCACAAAAGGCTGCAGAATAAGAAAGTTCTTTCACAGAAGAAAGCATTAAGAAGAAGCCGTGACAGTTATGACTAAACATCCAACAACAATAGGTTCCAAAAGATCAACCATCATAAATCAATGTAAGATTGAACTATTGTGTTACTTTCGTTTATAAATCCTAGTACTTCTGATTCCAGATGATATTGATAGGATAAAACTAGGTGATTTCATACATTACTTTTGCTGTTTGGCGATTAGAATTAGTAGTAGTCATCAAAACCTTAACATTTCTAGAAAGTCAAACCTACATGGGTGCCTGATGCAAAGGTACTAATAGAGTAATAGTTGTCACTTGGGTTGATCATGTCACAGTAATCGATACGTGTCGTTTTCTAAGTTAAGTCTTAGAGGAGTGAATAATGATATATGTATGGAATAAAATTTACAGTTGGTTGTTATTTATAGTTTATTTTAATTGCAACTTTCATATGTTTTTGTAGGTGAATTAATATTAGTATTAGTGAAATTATACAAGTTGACCAGTTGGGAGATGGTTTATGTACGCATGCAGTACGGTAAGCGAAAGAGGTACAACAGCATATTGTTGTTGACTTTTTAAAAACAAATATTGTTTAGAAGCCATGCGCATATTGGGTTGGTTAAAGTCAGAAGCATGTTACATGTTGACATATTATTTTTTATCTGATCTGATCACCTGTAGCTTTTATCAGTTGATAACAATTAGCTTGGACTGTTTTGAAATTTTATTTTATACCTTGTACAATGTACAGACGCAATAAAATCTAGACAGTTTATTGGACAAGAGGTACTTGGAATCATCATATATTCACATACCAAATTACAGAAACATTTAGAATTGAAATAGAGCTAGATGATCATATATATTAATACTTATACTTGCGCAAAGTTTCCATCGAAAACGTACGTTTTAGGAACTTATATATCTGGGAACTTATTTTTGACATGATGCTTATGTGATTTAATATTAAAGAAAATAAAATTTGTGATATTGTTGCACAAGTTTCATGTAGTTCTTTTGAACTCAATATTTCTCAAGCTACTTCAATTGTTTTGTTTGAATTAATATAGTCGAACTTTTAAAGTTTTTTTAGAGCGCATAGATAAATTACGCTTTTTGTTTATGTTATTTGGAGATAGTGAATCTTTATTTGACTCGAGTATATGGGTCTAAGCAGTGTATCACTATGACCATTTCTGATCTTCCTTGACCAACTCAATATGTTTACCTAAAGAAGTTCGATGAAACCTCTTCTTAAAAAATCAGAGTGCCTTACCATTAAGCCATATTAGTGATTTTTTTTCTTAGTGTTTTATTTTTTATCTTATTAAATAGTGATATTCACATCTCAATCTTAATGAAACGAAAGATTTCACAGCCAAGGAATGTTTATGTTGATTTTTAGTATAATTTTTTTTTTACTCTTCACTGAAAACATGACAATATAGTTAATAGGGTTAATATGGTCCAAATAACTAAGTTAGTAAATGATGATGTAGAAATCATCGACCATCGTAGAGGAATCATAACATAAACGACTTGAAGGCTAAGGTGCGTTTAATATGGCCAAATTAGGTCTTTGTTGGCCATTTCCTATCCAACTAATTGGCTAACAACCGCTAATCCATTGTCCCCATATGGCCATACAGTTGTACTATTTACATGTACACGAATAACGCATCAAACAATACCTCATTTGTCAAAATGAGTAGTACTGTTGGATTTTCATATAATTTGAGGGGTTTGTTTCTTTAATACGTCGTAATTTGTTAAGACCCGATATCTACAATTATATCTATCTTAGACGTCATGAATCATGAAAATTGAAATAATACGAAGCTAGAGAATTTTGTTCTTGTGAATTATTATGTCATCAAATGAAAATTACACCATTGGGGGAACGAACTATCACACGAAATTTTTGTAACATATCCTTTCTCTGAAAATAGTAATAATTCGGATAATAAAAGACATAAAAATACAAAAACCTATATAATAACAATTAAAAATTAGCAAACACTAGAGATTTTTAGTCTAATATTAGAAATTGTATCCAAACTAGGCGTTCTTTTAAAGGTTCGATCAAGGTAGCTAAATAAGGCTCTATGTTCATTTGTGAGTAGAATCTCCAAGTACTTCATGGAATCATCACCGATATGCTCTAATGGTAAGGAGTCATGTTTCCTCACAAGGAATTACATGTTTGAATCTCGCTATAACATCTTAAGAATGACCATGAAAAGGGTCAGAAATGGTCATGAGAAATATCCCGATTGGACCGTATACATCTAAGTACAAAAAACTCATCCTCCCGAATAACCTGAACAACAAAACTTTATCCATTTACCCGGTTATCTTCAAGTACTTCATGGGTATACCTACTATGGATTCTAAGTTAATATGATAATTAAATTTAAAAAGAAAGAGAGAAAAGCAATTGCGCGCGCACATAAGGAAGAAGAAACTACATGCTATAAAAGAAAAAGAAAAACGAATAGGAATGAAATTGAAGGAACCATGTAAAATATATTGTCGGAGATGCAGTTACTTAGTTAATATGTACGACTATTTGCTAGTTGCTTTGAACTGATATATATATATATATATATAACAAATAAAAGTAACAATCATATAATATCATATGGTATTATGGTAACGTATAATACATATTACATATTGTAAGTGATGATCGAGAAGAAAAAAAATATAATATTGGTATGACAATGAATTTTGAGTTTTTCTCAACAAGAATATTTTTAAAAGTGATATGATATACAACTAAACAAGTACAACATCGGATGGAGAACGGGTCGCAACTCGCAAGTGTGATGTCTACATACGTATGCAGTAGTGTAGTACGGTACGAGCATATAGTCTTGCTTATAGAAGGCATGGTTAGTCAAAGCCGGGCGATGTTGACTTTTATTTTATTTTATTGTTCTTTATTCTTTAAGGCTTTGATTTAGTCTACTTACTTTCAAGCAATTCGTGCATCCCTTGTGTATGGTTAAGATCTTCGAGGTTAGTCAATTGTCTTTATCAAGTTTATGTAACGCAGAATACGAATAAACCTTTTTTTTTTTTTTTTTATAATATAGAATTAAGTTGAATATTTGAAATTATAAATTAATTAAGTTGCTTATTTAATTGAAATGGCAACTCGGAGGTTAGTCAATTGTCTTTATCATGTGTAAGTCAACGTATCGTTAACAATTTTTTCCTCATTTTTATAATTATCTTAAGGTAAGTTAAATAAAATGGTTATTGATATTTTATACTTTTGTTTCCTTAGCAACGAATTATTTATCATATACTGTACTTTACTTCTTTAATCCAAAATCGCCATCATCCAGCCAGTTTAGTTCAATTAGCTAATATATATAACTAGTTAATTTTGGATAAAAAGATAATTAACTGAGCAAAGATATATACAATACAAGAAATATCTAACGGTGAAATATTAGTTACATTATTTACTTATATTAATAAAATCAGCTAACACGATGCACTCGCATACATATATAGATAAGATCTACACATGCATTTACACTAAAAATGTACACGGAACATACAAATAGAAAATTCCTAAAGTAAATATATAAGATCAATTTATAATACACATTAAATCATTTAAGTTTGAAAGGGTAGTACGTGACTGATGACTAGTACTTGTGATTACAAGTTCATTACTTATATTTTTCAAGGTGAAAATTTGTTCAGTTCTTTTTCCTTCAATTTCTTGAAAAAAAAAATAAAAAGAAAAAAATAAAAGCGTTATTATTATTTTCACAGACAGTTAAAGTCTTTATGACAAATATATTATTAGAGAGTGGACTTTATGACCGTTTTGATGTTATAATCACTTATTGTACATTATATTCATAGGTTTGTTTAGATTAAATTTACTATGCTATAGTTACAAATAAAATATACAAATAAAAGTTACAAATTGAAATGTCAATAATATATTGATTTGTTTTTTATCACTCATCTTTCTCTTTCTCCATCTAATTCTTTATTTTGTATCTCAAAATTTGTAAATTGTTTGTATCCATATCATTTTTCAAATTTATTAGACATATTGAGATCTATTATATAATTGATGGTATGATATGCTTGATAACCTCTCGTGTTCTTTACAGTTTCTGATCATGGAATATATGGTCGTCACTCGTCGTAATTATCTAGAGAATAGTATTTATTCTTAAGATTAATATTACAAAAAATAAAAAATATGGGAACGACGTCGAAGAGTGACAACGGCGGTCAAGTGACGCACTGACGCTGTGTTAATTACATATATATAAATACTCCGTGTTAAAAATAAAAATGTCACAAAAATTGATATGTCTTTATCAAATATAAAACTCTTTAGGACAACATATAAAATGTCAGGAAATTTGATAGAAAAAAGTTAAATAAACTAATAAATCTCCTTATGAATATCATAATTTTAAAATTTAATCTTCTTAATGACATGTTTCCATAATTACATTAAATTAATTAACCCATTTCATAACAGTATATTTTTCTCAATATGTATGATATGATCCTGTAGAAAGAACATAAAGGTAAAACAATAAGACAAAAAGAAATGATGAATTCTAAAGCAGGATTAAATTAAATGTGTGAATTAGGTCGTTGTTCGCCATTTTCTTCTCAAATTAACCACCACTATATTGACATTTCTATTTACTGTTGTAAGACGAAAAAATCTACGTACAACGTTGAACGTTTTAATCATTTCTTAAGTGTTAAATGATACGAAATTCAACTATAGCATACTAACTATTTCCACCTTATTATCAGTTAACACAACCCATGATTTTATGAAATAGTTTAACAACAAAAATATGAAATATCAAGTATATATATCATAGTTGTTATCCTGAGTCCGGTCGAAGGCTTGAAGCAACGGTCTTGCTAAAATTCTATGTTTTGTTTTACTATAATTTATATGAAATAGTTATGCCTATTTTGCTATGTTATATGTGTCACCAAAGGAATAAAGTTTTGTTTAATCTTGTAGTTGAGAGTTTCAATTGGATTGAAGATTGTTTTGTATTTTAGTGAAGTGGTGAATTAGTGAACATGAATGAAGTGATGTAGAGTCAATATTTGGTTAAATTGTTACAATTCGGGCTCAATTAAAATTGTGAGGGTCAAGAAGGCCATGTTCTTTGTGAGGTCCTAGCTAGGTCAACTCCTCTAGTGGGGTTCAAGGGGCAGTACCCCGAATTCTCGAAACAATAGCTAAAGACCCAGTTCAATGAACACTAGAAAATAATTTTTCAGATATAATAACTATTTATAATTGTATTTCGGTTGGCAAATATCAAGGCATAATCCAGACATATTTTACACACACACATAAACACATATGAATTCTGATTTTCGTACAAAACAAGAATCATCTTTAAGTTTTATCTCGAAGTAAATTTAGTGAACCAATACTTCAATCAAGGTTGAAATATTGCTTTCAAAAAATGATATCAATACGACTCGTAGAGACTATCCGGGTTCAAATCAAATACCTTGTTTAGCTTTTCTTACACTTTAAGTGACCCTCAAAGTTGCTCTAGCCCAAACAAGATAAGTTGGTAACAAATTATGGTACCGTTAATCATATCTTTTTATTCACATTTTCAGTCCAGTAAATTTACGTTGTACTCAAAATTGTCCCTCAGCCACTAAAAACGACTAAATTGTTTTTTATTCTCTTCGTTTATTCACTAAATCAATAAGTTTACATAAGGGTACTTTATTAGCTTTAGATTGTGGAGAGACTAGTTTCGAGTACAACGTAAACTTATTGAACTGAAAACGTAAAAAAGTATATGAACGGCTTTCGTAAATCGGTGTAGATCACATGGACCGTTCATGTAATTTACTCTATAAAGTAGATATATTTGTTATCAACCACAACAAAAATGACTAGATTCATTGAACCCGGAAGACAGTTTTCGAACATATAACTATTTTATTAGTTGCCATTTGGTTTTCAATTTATCGGGTACAGTTCAACACACATAGAACTATAGGATTCAAAGATTTGATTGTTATAATCTTGAACATTCTCTTGAATAATTTCAAGACAAATTTTGTGAACTCATACGATACTAGAAAATGAATAATAATGAAATTAACTGAACCATTTTGATTATTTAATAACATAGATACATTGTTATATTTCGGTTTTAATAAAAACCTAACCTGATTTGGTTGTATGATTGTTCAGTCTATTTCTCATTGTTATAAACTCAGATATGCAACTAGTAATTATTTATGCATAAATAAACTAATAATAATATTTTTAAAAAAATCAAAAGTAAGTCACTTGACGACATGCCTTGACATGGACGTAATTGATAAACATAATAGACCGACCTTAGTTGCACCTAAAATTTATATTTCAAGTTGTCACTTAAATTAATTCATTTATATAAATGTTTATTCTTACAGTTACTACAAAAAGAAATAATTCTATAAGAACTCTTCTGATTCTATATTGTGATTTTTATTACAATGTAATTTATTTATTATACGTACTTGTTTGATTAACAAATCTGCAATAGTCGATAGACATGATTTCTAATTAAACATGTAATGCTGTAACTCAAAATCGATAGCTTTATACTTTCTTTGTTCTATTTTAATTATCCACTTTATTATTTGTGTTTATCTTAAGAAATAAAATTAATATTTATCAAACTCATTTTAAATTAAAATTTTTGTTAAGAAACAATGAAAGTTAGAGTATGATAAACATCATATAATAGTACATAGAATGACACTTGCATTAGAAGGGTATATAAAAAATATGTTTAATAATCAATTTTTGTACATGTGGTAATAATCAAATAGTTTTGGTATAACAATAAGAGTAATTTATGAATTACAAAATTTATGTTTTGAATGCAACAAATAGATAGGATATTAAATGTAGGGAGTTTTGGTTATGCTAATCAAACTTGAATGAAATTTTAATAAACAAAGTTGAATTCGATTAAGAATTTATTTGAAGGTATTGTATGTAAAGGGAAAAGAACAAATCTTAAAACGACAATCTGTATGAAATTCGTAGAAAAAATATCTATTGAAAGTGAACACTTCAACTGAAATGGAAGGAATAACATTAATAATATAGTTTGTCGAGTTATGATCAAATTTAAAAAGTTACCGAATAAAAACAAAATAAAATTGTTAGTAGATACCATTTTACAATAATACTAATCTGTAGAGTACAACATATAACATTTAATAGATTGAAATGAAGATATTTTGCACAATTTTACAAACAATAATTTCTCTATTACATTTAAATTTTATATCATTTTTAGAACAAAAAAGTAATAATTCTATAACTAGACGACTATATCGATTCTACTCAGAGAAAAACAAAATAAGTTATTGCTTTAGTTGTATTTACAAAATTCGGACTGGAAATTAACTAAAAAAAATAAAAACAGTAAGAAAAAAAAAAAGTTGTCTTTTTTAACCAGCAAAAATTTGAGAAAACCATACTACTTTCGGATCATAAACTCTTCACCAGATTTCCTATCAACCCGCTTGATCCACCTACTCTTTTTCACTTTATCTGAACCCGACCCGGCTTCACCTGCCGCCACGTGAGCAATATCTAACCCTTTCCCCACCGGCAAGAAAACCGACCTAACAATCCGCCGTGAACCACCGTCGAACAAACTCCTCAACTCCGCCGCCTTCAAACTAGCATTCTTGATAACCACCACCGCCCCACGGTTGCCGAATTTCGCCGCTTTTACAATTCGACCGAAATCATTTCTTCGAGAATCAACCACCAAGAAATCAACTACCATTCCCTTCAACGCATCCTCCGGCTCTCCGACGATCACTTCCGGCGACATTCCTGCTTTTTCCATGGCGGCGGTGTATTCTTTCTTCGAGTCCTGGTCGGGAACTATGCACACGTGTCTGCCGCACGTGTGGGTTTTTGCTACTGCGAGACCAATGCTTGTTGTTGTCACACCACCACGTGACCATGTTTCAACAATCAGTTTTGCATTCCAACCGGCCGCCATCGCCGATATTAACTCCGCCACGCTTGATCCTTCATAAAGCTCGCACTTTTTAAACAAGAAATTAAAATAATCAGAGACCCAATTGAAATGATACAATTTAATTTATGAAATGAAGACATGCTGCAAGTACAAAAGGAATAGAGTGGTTACGGATTTAACGGTGTCCGTGAAAGCTTTTGCTGCAATTTCCGGTGACCAAACAAGCTTCATATTTTAGATTTCCTATCAGCTTCTTCTTCTTGGGTTGTTTGTATTTATTTGTTGCAGGGTTGAGGGTGGGGTGTCTCTTTGTCATATGGGAAATAGTTGCTTTGTTCGGTTATTTATATTTCATTTAAGTCCTAAGAGAGAGAAAAAAAATAGTACCTTCGTTTCGGTTTTATTCTTTCATATTTCCTTTTTAAAAAATTCCAAAGTAATTATATACTTTCAGTTTTAATTAAATTAATAATATTTAAATAAAAAATAATTGATTATTAAATTAATTTTATTATATTTCTCTAGAAACTATTTATAAATTTTTCATAAAAAATTAAATTGAGATGAAAAAAATATATTATACACACATCATCAGTTAAATATCTTTCAACAAAGTGACAAACATCAAATATTGTTCTTTAAACATGATAGTGTGAAAAATATATAGTATTTAGCTATTGGGGCAATTATATATATATATATATATATATTTCTTTCAAAAACTACTTAAACTATATACAATAAAAAATACTACACTAACTAATTTTTCTTCCTATCCATTTTTATATATAAAGTCAAATACAACTGTAACCAACTTTTTTGTTTTGCTAGTAAATATATCATATTTTATGATAAAGGTTAACCTTGTGATATCGCTACAATAACAAACTAAAATTTTATTTAACACGATTAAACTCTTAATTAACCGATTAAAAGTTTTAATTCCCATCAAAGTTTTAGTTAATCAATCATAAACTTATCTTCCTACAATTTCTAGATAATAACTATTTAAGAGTTATTCTGTTAAAAGAATTATCTTACTATTATTATTGTTATTAATTACGGATAATAAGATAAGTTTATAATAAAATAATAATAGTTGATCATTGTCTCGATGAGATATACAAACCATAACATAGACTTATTATTATTATTATTATTATTATTATTGTTATTATGAAATTTAATTAATAAGATATTTTTTATTTAATTAAAATGAAAAGTACGTTCTCATTTTACACTACGGATGTGTACACACGGCAATAATTAGTTAATGACTATTAACATTAACATTAATAATAAAGGATAAGATCAAAGATATGAATTGTTTTAACATTTATGGTTGTTTTTAGCAATAAAAATATTATGGTTACATTAAAAAATTTTATTTATTAGGTATCGAATTAGATTGAAAGCTTATTTTGAGGGCAATGAGAGATAATCAATTTTAACCTTTAATTTATATAATCAATGATCCGGATTCACAATACAATATTTTACGTGAATACTTTATTTTAGATAAAATGCAATGTTGTTAAGATGCAGCTAATTGAGACCGTTGATCAAAATATTAACCGTTGAGATCACATTACCCTCCTTCCCTTAAAAATGTAGGTAACACTGATTTTTAACAAACTAATTCGTTGTCTCTTGTCTGTATAAGAACTTATAGCATTGATAAATTAAATATACTAATTAGTTAAATTAATAATCAAAGTTAAATAGTGAGTGAATTACTCCATCATTGTTTTTACACCATATGACACGAGCCCTCCCATGAGCGTCGTGCGTGAGAGCCCTATTATAATACATGAGCGCGCTCGTCTCCACAGTCATGCTACCGCTTTTGTAGTTGTGCAAAATCATAACCAAACAAGAACAAGATATTTAAACATAATCTTCATAGATTCCGTTAAATCAAACCGAACAATAGTCCAAAAACAAAACAAAAATATACCTCACCTTATACAAAAAGCTCTTCACACACTTAGACCTATTGAATCATCTTCTTGATGATTTTAGACAAGAGTCGTTACCAAACAATACAAATGAGATGATGAAAGAGACGAAGAATACAGAGAGGTATTAAGATACAGTACACGATACACACATACATTTTAGTGTACACCTCTAACTATTCTAATAACAAATAAAACTAATATTTACAAATAACTACCCTGCAAAAAATAATTATGTTCCAGCAACTCCCTGCACTTAAACATCTTTGTATAAGCTTACCAACTCTATCAACTTTAAACAGATCAATACCCTGCAAAGCAAACAGTAAACAAAATACATAAATATAAATATACATTATTAACAATGAAAGATTTAGATTGAAAATGAATATAAAATGAGAGCTTTTAACAGTAGTTAGTGAATTTGGTATGTCAGTTTATTCTATATTTAATTAATACTTCCTCCGTTTCAGTTTTATTGTCCCCAGACAAAAAATACGCAGTTTAATAAAACACAATCATTACATCTTATTTTTTGTAAGAAGACAGTTTTACCCTTAACTTTTTATCCACATTTTTATGTTACATATTTACACTCAGTGGCAAAAAAGGAACTTTAGTTAATTATCCTATCTATTTTTAGACATGGACAATTAAATTGAAACATCCGAAAAGAAAAAGATGGACTATAAATTAGAAACTAATATCATAGTTTACATTATCATAAGTTTTACGGAGTAATGTAGCGTTAGTTACCATATTGAATATTGAATATAATATTAAAAAGGTATACATTTTTCAATATCATAACGTAAATGATAGTAAAAAGTAAATTACATTCCATGGTAAACTACCAGGAAACTTTAAACAAGGAAAGAATCGTGACTTCACGAGTTGTTATGATCCAAGACGTATTCTATGTGGTCCCAATAGTAAAGGACCGGCTGATCGATAAGTGATACCACATACAAATGTTAATTGTTACAACTTAGATATATTCATATTCGTAATAATAATAATTTATTTATATTTATATATTATATATTTCAAAGAGAAAAAGTATTATGTATAACGCAAACCTTATTACATATCTTTATGATTGCGTCAGACGAGTGTAAGCCATTTGATGCTTATGTGATCAAAGTTACACTTTTATCTTAAAAACAATTGTCGTTTAAATTAAATCGTGATTTGAGACCAAATGAAATTTGACAACAATCTACATGTTTATTAAATTGAAAGATAAAATATATACTTAACGCTAAACGCCTGATCAACCTATCGATTTGTATATTTTTGATCAACAATTTGACAACGTAACTTTGGAAGGACTTTTTTAGTGTAAAAAACCAGGAATATAGGAATATTTGCCCATCGATTTGATGGAATCCGTGTAGGGTCACTCCAAGTAATTTCGTGGACCATTTAGTTGCTCTATTTTTGATAAAGAGATCAGTGTCTTACGTAAGGGCACATGTCTATACCAACATAATTCATACGTAACTGCACATCTCAGACTTGTAAAAGGTAACACTATTATTTTGTACTATGATTTATCATTCTATCTATACAGAACATATTTTATGTATACTCTATATTTTCTAATAAGGTAACACTCTTATCTTTGTACTATAATTAATCATTCTTGTAAAAGGTATTGGTTGAAAATCAATATGGTCTATTTCCTAAATTCTTTGAAGTTTGAACTATATTATTGTCAAAATCGGATTCTGACATTTTATTTGTGGAATAATACAATTAATTAAGATCTGACATTTGTAATGTGTAATACTGTGTATCGTGTATATTCGTAATGTGTAATACTGTGTATCGTGTATATTGTATATAAAAAACTTATTATTTTGATACAATATATGAAAAAAAAGGAATATATCAGGTTCCATACCATGTTTATCTGGTAATGCTATTTTTTATTGAATTAAAGCCACCTAAGGAATAATAAAAAATAGGGTAAATTATTTTAGTTTTTATCATCTATTTATTTTCATTATATTTAATTGTTTTACTAATTAACCCTAAATAGTAAATCTCAAATGACAAGAAATTCAACATCTCTTCTAAAACTCCTAGTCACCGACGAAACTCATTTTCTCCGTCACAAAATATCTTCGTGGCCAAAATGTGGGTTGTCCGATCTCAGTTTCGATCTTAATGATTCTTATGATGCTAAGAATGATATCAAATTGGGTGATGATGGTGTAAAGGATACAAAAGAAACGAAAAGGTCAATAGAGATTGGATGTGGCACAATTAGACTGGATCTGTAAAAGTGTAAAACTCTACAACTAGATTTCCAGTTCTCACCGATGGAGGTTTAGGGTGTTTGCAGGTGGCTTGATGAGTGAATCTAAAATTCAATGTTCTTGAATCCAAAATTATATGGAATTGTTGATGTGATGATGAATGATGATATGCAAATTATACGTTTTTGTGTATATGGTGACAATGTTGTTGTTAGTGTGAAGAAATAGATATAAAGTTTTAGCGCAACCGGTAAAATGTTTATAATATAAGATTTGTAAGACCACTGCCTATCCTCGTCTTCGTCCTCCGTCTTGCTCGCCACCTCAGCTCCGTCCTGCGATAGGCACGGTCCCGTCTTAAGGACCGTCCTGGAGGTAGCCGTTCTAGCGAGAACGGTTTGATGTTTCGTCCTGCGTGCTGTTTTGAAGGTTCGAGTGGGCTTTTTGTGCTACCTTTGTTGCTATTGGGTTATAAATTCCGTTGAACAATTTACCAAGCCTGAGTTCCTTCTCGATCCACCATACCATATCAACTTTTCCTTCACCAAAGAAATTAATGTACCCACCATATCTTTATCTTATAAAGATTAATCTAAAGCGAGAATTTGAAATGTTGTATTGATTTGGCAAAGGAATGGAGAATATGGGAGATGCAAGAATGTATATAGTCTTACTTTGACGTTATACGTGTTTAAAAGAGGAACCCAAATGTACAGTTCTATATTAGTGGTTTTTTACACGTTTCCTTAATAATTTCTCATCAGATTTAATGTAATGATATCTAAAGTGAAACTTAGTCAACGCAAAGTCAAAGATAATTTGATTATTAATTATGATAATTAAGCTATTTTGTATGCCAATAGATATTTCATGTGTCCAGATGTAGCGCTGATATGGAGGTCAGTCCTCAGTCATGAGAACGTCACGATAGGGAGTGGTCTAAGATGAATCTTGGTTATAATGATAATAATGAACGTTCATATGCCAAAGGGTTTTTGCCTGCTCGATAATGATAATGATAATGATGAATGTTGGTGGATTATTGTTACAAATCATTCATAATAACACATGTGATATGCATGTGAGAGGCTTAACCGAAATTAACAAGTTTTCAATTATGTAACAATATTTAGAGCTAATAGTTAGTCTACAAATATATATGCTAATAGTAAGATTCATTAGCTTTAGAGATTGTAAACCAACTTTCCTCCTCTTTTCTATTTCCATATACTAGTGTGTGTTCTAAGAACTACATTAATGAAGCTTCATATTCGAATTTCTCATATTTCTTAAATGAAATTCCTATGTCAGTTGTCAATCTTTTATCGTTTTGATTTATGAAAAGATTATATCCATTAGATTGGATAGTATCAATTATTTATATATTTATTTCATATTTGTCTTTATTGAATAAACGAAAAACAGAAAAATAAAATAAATGAAAACAATTCAAGATCCCTTTCTTGATTAACATATGCGATTTGTGGGTTTGTAATGTCATGATGAGTACACGAACTTTCTTCAAGAAATAGGTTTTTTCTTCTTAATTTGATTAGTGAGATTGAAAAGGGGAAAAATATTTTTTAGAAAGTCAAACCTAAATCATGTGTCTCTCACCCATATATACATACCACTAGCACTAGGGTCATAGAACCTTTGGTAAAAGGTATATAATTAGATGAATGAGGAATAGAGAAAGAGTGAGGTGGATGCGTGTCTTATTTAATCCGGTTATCTTTACACATCATATTTACTCAATTTAGAAAAACAGAAAATACCAACAAAGTTTTTTATCAAGTAACACGTTACAGACATATTTATAACACACAATGCATACTCGAGTAATTAAATATACACTATGAATATCAAACCTTAGTTGATTGCATTTCAGATACTTATCCCTTTATTTGTATTTGTAACTTAATACCAGCAAAGTAACGAATAACAACCAAACGATAGTGCTGGTAATATCGGAATTTTATAAGCGAAAGTGAAGATGAGTAATATCTTTTTGTTTGGAATTCAAAATTTGTGTTTGTTGGTTGGAAAACGAATTGCAAGACTGTCAACTTGGACTCCTCTGTTTCCAGAAAATTGACCGTAGAAGAAACCTTCTATGTGCATTTGGACGAGAATATATAAAAATCAACCTTCTCATGGGATAAGGAAAGCAACACAATTGTTTTTTTATCCTTTTTCTCAACACATTAAACATAATCATTATAGAGTTTTCTTTTTGTTATAGAAAATGAAAATGACAACGACAGTTCTAAAAATTATCATTAAGACATCGGAATATACTTATTATATTCTCATGGAGATCAAATTAAACTCTATGCACACTTGAATATCGATTAAGGTACAATCGTTTCTACTTGTAAGAATATTTTTATGACAGTGTTTAAGATTTTCGTTAACAATCTTATAGAAAAACCCTTTAGGTTACAATCATTTAAGATCTAAAGGTCTTTAAATGAACTAGTGACGTATAAACCTTAAACCTTTTAAGTTAACTTTTCTTGATTACTATTTCTTTAACTTCCATCGTAGATCACTATTTTTATTTTTATTTTTAATTTTAATAAAAGGCAATGAATTGATCTTTTTGATAACCATGATGTTACAATAATGGCGTAACATTGCCTTATTGTGGAGTAAGTGCAGTAATCTTATGCATTATGAAACAATATGGAAACACCATATGTATGTAATGATAAACTATATGGACACTTGTGTTTTCTCGTCAAACTATAAGATTTGTTTCAATAAAACTGAAAACAAAGAGCTATATGCAACAACTTTAGTTCTCATAAAGTTTATGTTATAAATTAGGCATGTTATTGTAAATTAAACTATTACTTACATGGAATTATGAATGTCGTTGAATTAGATGATGTTCTGTGTTCGAATATGACATCTACTAGTATGTAGATTTGGCACTTTCCAGTTTCCACCCAAAACGTAAAACGGGCCCAACTGTGTGTATTTTCTTATTATGGATCTTATTGGGTGTAGAAAAATTAATAGACGGGTCCAGTGGGCTACTCATAAAGTCAGTCCATAACGTTAGGTGAGTCCAGCGGTTAGAGAGGACCAAAATAAACAGACCCCTGGATGGGTTTGAATCGCCGCCATACTCCGCCACCACTAACCGCATCGCAAATTTACAGCTGACTTTGGAAAAGAAATTAGGGGTTTTAGGTTCGTAATATCATCAATTAAAAACCAATGCAATGCAAAGAAATTAGAGTGCTTTTTAAATCAATAAATCATCAATAAATTATTTTGGAAACACGAGAATTGAAGCCCAAATTTTCATATTGATTTCTACAGTGCCACGTATTCTTTTGCCAACAAACTCATCATCACACGTATCAATCAACTTAAAAGGTATAAGCCCACAACCACCGACTTCCTTCCTAAAATCCCCCCAAATTCATCCCCCAAACCAACGAAATTAAAGAAAAACATGAAGCTTTTCAAACCCTCAATTCGATCGTTAAGACCCATTTTTAAAATCAAACATTTCTCATCGCAAAAACCCCACCTTGAGGATGCGGGTCCAATGGCCTCTCTCCTCAAAACCCGATCCGTTGTCCGGTTCCGGGGGCCCGACACTATCAAATTCTTACAGGGTTTATTGACCAACGATGTACGGAGGTTTGGTGAGTCCGTTGGTGATGAGAAATCCACTTTGGTTACTCCTAATGTTCCCGCTTCTTCGGCCCGGTCTATTTATGCGGCCTTGTTGACCCCACAAGGGAGGTTTTTTTGTGACATGTTTTTGTACGAGGCACCGAGAACCGATGAGAAACTTGACCCGAGTGGGTCGAGACCTGGACCCGACCCAGATAATGTGGTGCTACTTGCTGATGTTGATTCTTCTGTCTTGGATGAGCTGCTGGACACCTTAAACAAGTAAGTTCTTTTATTTGTTAAAATTTATTTTTTAATTTTGGTTATGTGATTAACTTAAATGAACCGTTTTTACACAAAATCTTTTGAATTAACATTAACAAATGTATTACATAATTAGCGATTACATTATGCTAGGATTCATTATAAAAATGGAAAATGAGAGTAAAGTAATTAGCTTTTGTGTTAAATACTGTATACTTAATTGTTGTCTGAATGGTTAGCAAATCCCTGAAATAATCTATGCTTAAATAACCGAAAACCGTGTTTGATGTTACTATTGATTAGAGTAGCTGCCACGAAACCAATTCTTAACTGATAAATGTGATTAATTAAGGTTATTTTACATGTAAATCTCTAAATAATTACCGAACTTGCCAAATGCCTGAAGATTTAGAATGTGTGGAACACTTGAACTTATGTTAGCAATTTGATTATCAAAACTTGAAACAACAGATATAGATTGAGGTCGAAGGTTGATATTGAGAATGTGGGAGAAGAGTTCTCTTGTTGGCAGCGGTTTGGAACCGACCACCATAAGAAGACATTGTCATATGTAGAAGATCCTGAAGGTGCTACTGTCGGGTGGGGTGGTGCTATTGACCATACTGGAAGCTCATCTTCACAGGCAAATAGCATTGGCTGGCAATGGCATAAAGATCCTCGATTAGATTGCCTAGGCTTCCGCGGAATCTTCCCTTCCAACACAATACGTGAGTCCTCGCAACAATTGCAACATTAAACTTGTTCATAAGACATGCTAATAGTCAAAAGATGCTTACACCAATGAATCTACTATTTCAAAGGTTAATGTATCATTTTTACTGATGTATGTTGCAGCACCTATGGTTGAGGCTAATACAGAAACCGAAGAAGGGAATTACCTTCTTTGGAGACTAGAGAAGGGAGTTGCTGAAGGCTCCATTGAGATCCCCAAAGGTACATTTGCTTTTACAATTTTACGATACAATTTGTTCCACTTGACCTATTCACGTTTTAGCAATTCGTCCCACAAAAAAAAAAATTAGTACACAAAATAGGTCGAAATTAATTCAGTTAATATTAACAAATGAGTCAACAATTATGCCTTTTAGGTGAGGCAATCCCGCTCGAGTACAATCTTGCTGGTTTAAATGCCATAAGCTTTGATAAAGGGTGTTATGTTGGCCAAGAACTAATTGCTCGTTCCCATCACCGTGGGGTTATCCGCAAACGTTTGCTTCCACTCAAGTTTCTAAATGAATCCGGAACAGGTAAAAACAAAAACTGTTATAAATGTTTGTCATGTGTGCATTGCCTTCTCGTACCTTACTGTACCTTGAGTTGCCAAGAGTTGTAATTGACAAATCATTTTATCGTTTCAGAGGTGGAACAAAAGGTTGCTCCAAGTTCGGAATTAATATCATCAAAATCAGGCAAGAAAGCTGGAACGGTCACAACTGCTCTTGGGTCACGTGGGCTTGGGCTCCTCAGACTCGAGGAAGCTTTTAGGGGTTCAGGTAATTTAGTAATCAAAGGTCAAGAAGACGTGAAGGTAGAGCCTATCCGGCCTGAATGGTGGCCAACCGAGTGGTTTTTGGAGCATCAGCCGCAGCAAGCTGCTGGTTAGAATTTTTGTTGGGTAATCTACCCTTTTGTTACATTGCAATAAAATAGGAGTTGTTATCCTGTATAACCTTTTTACTCCAAATTCTGTTGTGCAAAACTGTTCTATTCAGAGTTCTGTTGTATACATTAGGTTACATGATAAATGTAAGTAATCATAAGCCGATTTTCCTGCCTGCTAGGATTACAAGTTTAGAACATATAATTACAATTACAATCTGAATAAAAGGAAAGCTTTAATCGATACATAAACTTAAAATAATTGACTAAACAGAAGTCATTAGTTCCTGAATCACATCGTCCATAGTTAACCTATTCTCAGGCACCTCATCGACACAGATGACTCCGATTCTAGTCAATTTATCTGCTTCTAGTTCTGAAAACTTTCCTTCAAGATTTTCATCGATAAAATCTTCAAACCTTCTATCTGCAGCTGCAGATTTTATTGACCCTGTGAGATTACTTTTACCCGAAAGTATCTGAAGAACGAGAACCCCAAATGCGTAAACATCACTCTTTTCTGTGAATTTTCCTGTTGTAATATACTCAGGAGCCATGTAGCCTAAAGCAGCACTGACTTTGAGTGCTGAAAACACAATGTCATCAGCTAGAAGTTTCAGGAGGCCTGCATCTGTGATCAACGGGTTGTATTGTTGGTCGATTAGGATCTTTTCCATTGATATGTTACGATGAATTATCGCTGTTTTTTCATCTTCGCCTCTATGTAGGTATGCGAGACCTAAGAAATTTCGTAACAAGCATTAGTTTCATAAAGGAAGATCTTGGACTTCATAACAAAATAGTGTATCCAAATGCACCGAACCTTTGGCTATGCCATTGATGATGCAAACCCTTTTAGGCCAATCGAGAACATCGTCGCTGCTTCCGTTTTCAATATCCAGATACTCCGATAAATTCCCTTTTGATGCAAAATCATACACCAAAAAGCATTCACCTCTGCCTTTTGAACAACAAAAGCCTCTTAGTCTAGCAAGATTTTCATGTTTCAAAGAGGTTAACAAGCTCAACCCTTTTGTAAACTCAGCTTCATCGGCTTTACAACTCGTTACGCTCACGCTCTTAATTGCGACAACCGATCTGTCGCGTAAGAGCCCTTTGTACACAGCAGAAAACTTGCTCTTACCTAGTAAGTTAACATCAGAGAAATAATTAGTAGCTGACTCGATTTCCTCCATATTGAATCTCTGTAGTGAACTCGACTCCGATTCTGACTCGACACAAAACCCGCAACTTTGGGGTGAGTCCCGTGTTGGGCCCCACGGGCAAGAGTAATCAACACTTTTCCGAGAGGATTCTTGCATGCTAAATTTATGATCTGGAGTCTCGGATTTACTCCAGATCTTCTGTTTTCGTCTTCTGTGGATGAATATGGTTACAAACAAGGTTACGGTTAGAGCTGCAATAACTGTAACTATGGCAGCTATAATGCCAACTTTTTTGAGATACGATGAGTTGGTGCAGTGGAGTTGGTTACAACGAGGGGTGATGTTGGCCGATTGGGGTATGTTTCGAGGTATAGTGGTGTTTGGTGCTGGTATAAAAGGTTCGAGATTATTAACCATTGCCACATCGAGATCGGTACATGGTCTTAGTGAAGAAAATGCCACATTGCATAAATCTCGGTTGTTCTTGTAACTGAACCCGCTGTTCAATCGCTTCAAACCTACAGCAATGAAAATGTAAAACGACCCAAGAAGTTGTAGAATATAAACCGTATATATAATAAAAAGAGTTTCTTAATTACCGGATGGAATGAACCCTGAGAGGGTGTTGTTTTGGACATCAAAAAATTCCAGTTGGGTAACTCTGGCCATGTTTATAGGGATCGTGCCAAGTAGCCGGTTAAAGCTAAGGTCAAGCCTCTGTAACATGACTAAGCCACCAAGGGCCTGGGGTATTGGACCTGTTAACCGGTTGTGTTGCAAGGCTAGGACGTTTAGCTTCTTTAAAGTTCCGAGCTCGGATGGTATGGTTCCATTCAACCCGTTACAACACAACTCAATGACTGCGAAATTAAATAATTACAAAGGGAACATTATTACACATTGATTATCACGGAATGTATCTTGAAATAGAAGTAACATGAGTTCAGAATATAAGTCCAAATCCCAATTCTAAATCTAGAATCAATAATTTATAAATCATGAGTAACGATGATTGGGTCATAATTCAAAGATCAAAATGAACTAATAGCAAAAGATTAAAATGTGTGTTAGTTATTGAATGAAGCAGATAAAGTTTTAAACATATATTATATTTTAGACAACATTATTATATTTCATAAAATTATCTGTAAAAAGATCTTACACTCGTAATAAATTAATACATTTGTTATATAGTTACCTTGAAGACTAGTGATGTTGCCAATCTCTGGGGGTATTTCACCGGTGAGATTATTGACGTTAAGATACAATTCCGATAACTCGTTGAGACCGGAAATCTCTTTTGGGATCTGTCCAGTCAAGAAATTATAATGAAGATATAAACCGGACAAACACTTTAAACCGGAGATAGCTGGAGGCAGATTTCCAGTGAGCCCTTTGCCTTGTAAAGAGATGTTAGCCACTTTAAGATACTCGTTACAAGCAACACCGATAAACGAACCGCTACAAGGGTCACCGGTTTCGGTCCATGACATAAGATGTTTGTTTTCTGGATCTAAAGAAGCCTTGATCTCCATAAGCACACTCACTTCTGCATTTCCATAACATAGATTTGGTCCATGAGATAGGATGATTGTTAGTAGTAACAAAAGGAGTACAAAAACATGAAGCATTTTATTTTTTGTGTTTTTTGGCAATGGAATATTGTTGGTATTTTGGAAGAAAAATAGTTGAGAGTTGATGAGGGAAATTTTGTCAAATGTGAAAGGTGAGACTTTGAAAGTGAAGGAGGGAGTGATGGACAGAGGAGAGATGCATGAAATGTAACTGGGAAAATGAACTTTTTCTTCAATATTCAATGATTAACCGTTATATACGTATGACTTTTTATACTTTGATTTTTGTTTTGTTTTGTATTTTATTGCGTACTCATGATGTAATAATCATTTAGTCAAAGTTAATGGTTTAAAAAACACATGATTTATAGTCGATCTTAATGGTATAAAAGTTTTAAATGTAATTTGATAATATTGTTTAAGAAATAATTAATAAATTATGCTAATACTATTCTTTTACCACTATTTGATTAAAGTTAGAAAGATTGAATACTTATTCTTAATTTGAATATATGTTTTCTTTTAGCAACATCTTTGTCCCTCTCTATTAAAATATACGTCTGCATTCAGCTATGTATATAAAAGGGTGGGAGATTGGCATAAGTACAAAACCAGTCTTGTAGTTTTAATTAAATAACTTTAATTAAACTTGTATATGTTTATAGTATATTTTAATTAACTTGGACACATCACTTATTGTAGACATTCATTCCTCAATAATTTGAAGTCAAATGATCCATATCTAGTCTTACACCTACGGCTCTACGTTCCACTCTAGCAATCCGAATCCGTGTTTTTGTGACATGTGAATACCAATTAATTAATTAATGTAAAATGTGTTTTATGTTTAAAATATAGGTGAGTGTCGATGTGTTGTAATTCAGGTTGGAGGTTGATTTGGCTTTGTTTGCAAGTTCGGTTCGATTGAGTTTGACCGATTGAATCGTGAGCGACCCAAACTTTGACCTTTTGAATTTTTTTGATATTTTTTTTTATTTTTTATTTTTACGTTCAAATTTTTAAAACTATAACTATAAATTATAATACTTGAAATGAAACTAATAATTTGGAATGTTAACTTACGCGATTCCAATCCAAAAAAAAAGTAATATACCGGGTGAATCCGGTCCGACCGAAAACCCGGTCGGGTAGTTCCGAGCCGAAATACGATATCGAATCAGACGTAGTTAGCCTGGACTAGCCCCCGGGTCCGGTCCAACCGGCCGAGTTGACCCGAGTTTCAAAACACTGATTGGTGTGCTTAATTTATCATTTGATTTATTTGAGATTTATACAAACTAACTAATCAGACAACTTATTTGAGATTTACAGAAACTAACTTATTAAGTTATTAGTGATTTCTCTTAGAATAAGCTATCCTCTAAAAAATTACTTGTTGATATAGTCTTCACTAGGGAATTTGGAGCCTTATGAGTTATGACCTACTTCGTGTATATAATATCATTTACTTTAGTGTAATGGTAAGTTTAGTGGATACGGGTTAAGTGGTGTGAAGTGTACGTCTGACTACATTATTATTTACCCGATCTAGATAATTGTGGAAGTCAAATTTGACTAAGCCTCGAAACGCGTTGTTGAAACTCAATACCGAAATGCATTGCTGAAACGCTGCCGAAACGGTGTGCTGAAACGCGTGTTAAATCGCATGCGGAATCTCTATTGGAACGCGTGCTAATAGGTTGCCAAAATGTTAATTGATGCTGATTTGATGTTGGTTGAACTTGTTGATTGTACTTTCTGATGCATTTGTTGATTGCACTAACTGATCAATCACCAGCTTCAGATCAATTTTCAGAATCTGATTAGTGACCAACTTTAGATCACTAAAGTTGTTTGTGATTGTAGAAGTGTTGTTTTAGATTTTAGTTATGAAAAAACAATTATTTTGTTTAATGTATTACATGTTCCTAAAATAAACTCAAATCATTAATTAAACATTAATTCTTCGTACATATAATAAGTTTTAAATTAATATTATTACACTTCTCATTAATGATCGAATGTATGTATTCTAAACACGGAAGGTTAGTGTTTAATAAGTTATTTGAATTTATTTTAGTAAAACTTAACCACTATTATAAGAGAACTCGTTATTAAAATAAAAAATTTATAAGAAAAATGATATGTGTCTAAAACACAACTATAAAAGTATGTATAAAAATTTGATTAGTACATATATTAAAATTATTGATAGAGATTAAGAGAGATAATTGATAGAATATAAACGTTAAATAATATTTTCTTAAATACAAAATTAAATCTATATTATTGGATTCATATAGCATTATTCAATTTAGAAAGTAATTTATAATAGTGGCATTTGAAATCTAGACATAGGATCCGTAAAAAAGAAATCCAACAGTAATGAAAATTTGAATTTCTAGTACAAGAAATACGAAAGAAAAAGTCAAACCAAAAGTAATATCAAATAAAGTAATAAAGTTTAAAATGAAGTGGGTTGTGTAAAGTTCAGCTTTGGTTGATATGATAAAAGTGAAAAGGTTCTCCATATTTCTGTTTTCTTTTGCCACATAATTAATTAATGTTTTTATGGTTCTCTTTTTTGTCACTTTATGTGTTCTTTTTATGTTAACATACTTTTGGTTTCAATGGTAGTACCAAATGATAGTAATTATCTCCATGTATTATAATATTATATTCAGACATACCGAAAATATGTTAATTCAATTACTTATAACAAAGACATTGAATTTTATACTCATTCACTTAACTAATATATGATATGATATGATATGGGATGGGATAATTGTAGTTGTCAAAAACTATGTCGTAAGAATTACAACTCTCTGTGGGGTGACCGAAATTCCATTGCATTCATATTATGTTGTATAAAATCTTATCATATCATAATCCTACAAGTAGATATGAACATCATTTCTTTAAGCTATCCAACTAAAGCTTCCAATTTCATATATTTATATATAGTACCAGGATCTAAAAAGAAAGAAATTTGAGAAAGAAAAAAGAAAAAGATATATTTAAAACTGTGATTTAGAAAAAACAACTATGATTCAGTAAAAAGTAAATATATAATTTAAAACTGAATCAAAGAGTTATTTTACTGAATCGAATGGTTAAAAAGGCTTTCTCTCCTTTCTCCATCAAATTTTCTTTCTCCCTTGAACCCACTCCTATATATATATATTTTATAAAGTTATCATATTTACATATTGTTCCTTTTAAAATTTTCATTCAAATGCGCAAATGAATGATAATAAATAAATTATTAATCCCAACGCATATCGACAGTAAAATTTGTACTTTATTATTAGGCAGATTATTTTTTAATAATATATAATACTAAATTTTATTTATTTAGAAATAATATATTAGCTACATGCAATAATATATCTGTCTATTGATATTAATAATTGAATTCAATTTTATATTACATGATTCCTGTGTGAAAATACTCTCAGTAGCACAATGCCAAACTTTTTCGATGCAATTGGTTTCATCTTCCTGCCACCAGAATCTTCTGTAGCCACAATTTTAAAATCAAGATTGCCGGATGCCATGAGGGAAATAAAATAACTAACTCTTTTTGTCATTTAATTATGAGTAATGTTAAATAGGCCTAACTCATTAGTTTAACTCATAAGTCTAATCCATACAGTTTTTGACATATGAATTTCACTCATCCTCTCTCCTTATCTCATCCAATCATTTTCTCATCTACCAATTACATTTTTAGACATATATGCCTAATTAGACATATGAATCATTTTCCTTTAATTATTATATTAGTTAATATATTTATATTTATATTTATCATAGCTAATGATTATGTGTTTTTATATGCTTATTTATTTTCTAGTAATAATATTGTACTTGAATGCTGTAAAACTATCAAACACATACTTTAACTTTTGTTTTCTGTTATATTAATATTTTCAAGAAATTTGTTTCGTAACTTCTTATATATATCCAATTTTGATATTGTTAATTATACAGAAAATTATACAAAATAGCTATATATAATTTACAATAATATTTAATTTAATTTGTTTCCGTTTAGTCATGAAAAGTATAATTTGTGTCACACAGTGGTCAGTAAAATTATGTTTTGTTTGCATCTTATACAATTTAATAAAATAAGAAATAGAACAGGCTTAGACTATTGTCTCTCGTGAAGAACAATTGCTTGTGACGTTTGTATTGATTCATCTTTGACTATGCCTACTTCCAGAAGCAGACGTGTTGTTTTCTTGTATGATGTATTTTTTTTATGTTTTTTAAAATACGGTACTGTATATATATATAGATATATATCAAGGCATGTGGTTCTTTAATTATATGTGTCATGGTAACTCCAATGAGGTTATAACTTATATACTATATATATATATATATATGCAAAAGATCTACAAGGAAACTTTAAATTTTAGAGAAGGAGGAAAGTCTCCTTAATTTTTCATAAATAAATGTTTATAACATTTATTTGTAATGAATGTTAAAGTTTGAAATTATTTGTGATTTTTAAAATTCATTTATGATGAAATCAAAGGTTAAGATTTGCTTCCATCATTTCCTAATTTTTTATTTCCTTCTTGATCCCTACCCTATATATATATACTAGCGTTCAAACCCGTGTATACATACGGGTCGTTTAAAGTACTAAAATAAACATTAAATTAAAAAGTCATATTTTTTTTGACACAACAATTCAAATGTCATAACCTAATTATGTTAATCAATGATTACGTTTTCTATAAGATTTATAAATGACACTGTTAGATTCTTTTATCCATGCAATTGTCTCAATTTTCAAATCAATACTTATTGAGTAGGGATTCTGGTAATTATCTTAGGACATCGATTAATTAAGAATTTAAGATGATAAATGTAATCACATTGAAATTGACAGTTTTAATTAAGAATTCGTCTGTTTAGATGATATAGTAATAACTTATGTTTATCCTTATTACTAATTTAAAGATTTAAGAATATATATTCGTTGAAACGTTGGAGATTTTTGGACACCGCAAATCTTATCCTAAACCTTTAACTTAGTTAATTGAAAATGTTGGAATAAAATTACCTGTGGGATTCGAGATGTACATAGAAGCAAAAAAATTAGAGAAGAAAGGAAGCAAATCTCAACCCTTAATTTCATCATAAATGAATTTTAAAAATCACAAATATTTTCAAATTTTAACATTCATCACAAATAAATGTTAAAAATATTTATTTATAAAAAAATCAAAGACTAAAATTTACTTTCCTCATTTCTCAATATTAAAAGCTTCCCTGTAAATTATTCCTCTTTATATATATATATATATATATCAATCAACAAATCAATTTGTTATTTGTCTTTTAAGTAATTGTTGTCAGGGGGTCTATGAACGGAGAAGTACATGTAAATTAAAGAAATCAATTGAATAATGAGCATATATATATTTGTTTGGTTTTAATATTAATCTAATATCTGCTCCAGGTAAAATAATAGCAGTATCATATAAACATATAGTCTACCTATATTATCATATAAAGTATCGGCCAGAGCCCTCAATGTCGTTTTGTTTGTATTAAAGGGTTGTTTTTACAATTCAGTAGGGGTAGGGTAGACTTTTGACAACAGAATTAGTTCGATAAATATATACTTCTTAAAGGAATAGCTCATCGGTTCGATTCCCTCCTCATGTAAGGAATCATTTGTTTTTTATCCAACCATTCTTTCCAATTTTAGTATTGTTAAATGAACAAGTTAACACTCATTTTTATTCCCTTATTTATTTACTTTTCAAAATAAATAATTCTGATATGATATTTATTTAGAAAGTATGGGGTATATATTAGGGGAACCTATATATTGCTTAAAAGAAAATCTATCTGCTACGGAGTATAACGAAATTTTTATATAAAAATGAGTTAAAAACAAATAAATTGATGAGAAGACATAATTTTGAAAAATATAAAAGGCAGTTAAATAGTTTTTGAAAAATAAAAAGGCATTTAAACATAAGAATAAATTCAAAAACTATATTTTGAAGCAGAAATAATTTTTCAACTTCAGATTTAATGTTACTTGATCCTGCATGCTGAATGTCCATATCATGTACCGTTACACGATGTTCTTGTAAATCATCATAAAAAAATCTCTGGCCCCAGTGCAACATTCGCATCGAACGATCTCAGAGCATTGTACAAAAGACGCCTTTTCACATCTTATCTCTTAGACGTAAGTCGCAACCCCAATTTTTGATCTGTATCCATTGGTTCATAAAAAAGTAAGAAGCAAAAGTTGATTATAAAAATTAAATAGGTAACTATATATTGAACTATATAGAATGCATCAGAAAAAAATTCGAAAAAATCTTATTAACCTTCCGATTCAATGATGGCCGATCCCATACACTCAATGCCCGTGTCATGTATCGCTACATGACAGTCAGATCCTTTTTTTTTTTTTCAAATTATATGAAACCGATACACCTGAATCAAGAAATTTGTAAAAAGAAAAACAAACATAAATTATAAAAACAAATGTTATAAATATATATTAAGCTACATAGAATCTATTACAAAAAATATTGAAAAAAATCTTATTCACCTTCAACTTCAACACAGCAGATTTAACAGGCTCAATATCCGCATCAGGAGTCTTTATACGAATGCCAGAAGACCCTTGTCGAAAATGACAGTGAGAAACCTTTGTCCCCGTCGCAACACTCGCTTCAAACATTCTCGGACCATTGTAGGGATGTGAGGTGTAACCTAATTTTTATGTCATTGTTTGTTAATTGGTTATCAGACAATTCAGACTTATTATTTTCAGTTTCATCTTTCGTTTTCTCTCTCATATTTTAGTATAATAATGCAGGAAATATTAATGTAAGAAAATATATGCATTCCAAGACCATAAGCAACCAAATAATTGAGGCTTATTATTTCTAGTCTTATCCAACATTAATGCAAACAAGTACAACTATTCCTAAACTATAAGCAAACATTATAAGTATAAAGAACATTGCAAAACAACATGTTATGGAGGAAGCATCAAATCAATCAAAGACTGGATTAAAAAGAATGTAATCCCAAAAATAAGCACAAAATTACCTCGAATACAAATACACTCCCAAGTTCCTTAATCGCACCGCACCTACATCTTGAATGAAACCTGCATATAACATTAACATGAAAAACTAACCAACTTTTTGACATTTAAGTCCTGAATTTAACCTTATTCATATTCATTAATTGTATTACTATTACTTCTAATCCTAACCAAAGTTATCCAGGTCTTTCATTCCTTCCAAACTCTAAAATGTTTATTAGGGTTAAATAGACTTAAAATAAACAAAACACATGAATCATTATATGTTCTTAACTTTTTAAAATCATTCTAAACTATCCTTACATTGAAAACATACTCCCCCGCCATAATCCTAACATAATAACCTGTCATCTTAAAAATCCCAAAAATATTCATCAAAATCATTAGAACCCCTAAAATTTTGAAAACCTATTGACACATGGAACAATAAATCACATCCTTCATTCTCCACAAGTTAATGTCACCAAAAATGCTCTACCAAAAACAAAAATTACCATTAAAAAATACACCTTCAATCCCTATTCCTTTGCTAATGAAAGGCTTGTAATGCTGCTAAGAAACAAATGCAAATGAACTGATGGTAGAATAATTTAATCCACCCTTTTATTTGGATAATGAGACAGCTGGAAAACATGCAATTAGCCAAAGATTTAAGTGGAAGTTTAGTGGGAAAATATGTTAAGCAAAACGGAGCAGGTTACATGCTAATGAACATTAAAAATTATAATGAACAGTGAACCCTAATATTTATTAAACCCTGATCTTTTTTGTAATATTGTCTCAAAGTGAGTGATTCTTTTTTTAAACCTCGATAACTTCTCTAATAAATTATTTGGCTCCAGTAATATTTTTCATAAATGTATATATTTATAATAAGTTGTTGCACCAAATAAAAAGATATTAAAAGTTAATAAAAAAACATGTAATTTGACATTCTAATAAAGTGCAAAATGATAGAATTAATATAAGCCTTTAAATAATTGGAAGTGTATTTTGAAAATTAAATCAGATAGTTAGATAATTTAGGAAGATGCCACGTATCAAATAAGAAATTAGGAGGGAAAATGAGTTTATTGGTTAATTAGAACACACGGAGTGAGAGGGTTTTCATCACCGTTAATCATCGAGAACGTCGTAGGAACGTTGTTCTGCTATCTGGGTCGGCGTTTCCAGCTTTCTTCCCGGAGCAGCATCTCCCCCGGGACGCTGTTTAGCCTTATATTTGGTTTTTCTTGCCATTTTTTTTTTTTTTTTGCATTTATAACTTGTATGTTTGTGAGTGTGTTTATGCGTGCATTTTGTGAAGACAAAGATGATGATGGGGTGACCTGTGTGCAGCATTAGGAAGAAGGAAGTAATTAGGTTTTTAAAATTGGCTAATTTTTTAAATAAGTTTTTTTAAATGAGTTATGTATGTTAAATTATTTTAATTGGATAAAAATTATTAAGTTAAATGGGTTAAATTAAAATAGCCTATATTTATTTTGTTAAGAATTGTAATATGAAAATTTTATTTTATTACTTATTTCTATTTATTAAATGATTTGAATTTTCAAACAAATAAAAAAATTAAAAAGAAATTTCTGAACACTGTTCTCACTTCCCCTTTTGTCAGTAACAGTGTTCTCGCTGAACACTAATTTTGAATATTGTGACACTTAGATCATCACTCTACGTGTTCTTAGAAGATGACATATAACTCTAAATAGTTTGTTTTTTAATTATATATAGATAAATGTAGAGGATGATGATATATATACATATATATATATATATTGTCCTATACTAGTTGGCTATAAGTATCATATATATCACTTTCGAAAATCACAATTGGCTCAATGATAACTACAAAGATAAAATTAATAGAAAAACAATTAAAACTTATAAAACATAAAATCCCGTCGACAATTCATGACTGCAATTACAAGCATTTTATAAAAATATACGAGTAACAAATAAATACTATATATCTTCTTAAATAATATATATGAAACATACTTGTAACATCGTCATCTTCATTTGAAATCTAATTAACCAATCAGAAGTCATAATTTAATTAAAATATACTTTTTATTAAGTTTAATCAATTTCATCTATTAGCCAATGATTAATTAAAATGAAATTGATTAAACTTAATAACAAATATAATAAATAAATTAAGATAATAGTACAACACATATATGATTGTATTGGCTCATAATTTAATTAAAATATATATGATTGTATTTATTTATTTATTGTATTTAATCAATTAAGTGCTTCCTAAATTATCATAATTTTATAACAATAAATATAACATACGTTACACTTAATTTATCTAAAATAATCAATATATATTGAAAAACATATACTACTAAAATTTAGACGTATTAAATAATCAAAATTATGAAATTGATATTTTCAGTGATTATTTATATATTCTAATGTATCTATATTAATTAAAAAATTATTGACATCAGATGAACTTTTTAATTAATAATCATCAAGAATTTACTCAATTAATCAATGAAAAGAAGAGTCTATTAATTAATCACAACCTTCAATACTTTTTTATTAATATATAATTATCATTCGAAAATTATTGTTTATACGACTATTTTAACATATATATATATATATAGGGGAATGATTGATAGAGAAGCTCAAAGTTCTGGGAAAGAAGGGAATCAAATCTCAGATGAATGTTAACTCATATTTTGTTATTATACATTAATTAATGTTACTTAACATCATTTCTTGATGAATTTTTAGCGATAACATTCACCCATAAATGGTATAATCAGTGTATAATAACATATATGAGTTAATATTTATCATAAATTAATGTTTTAAGAATATTAATTAGAAATTTTGACTAACATTAATCACAAATGAAAGATAAATGTCGATTTTGAGAGTTTTTTGTTTAAAACGTAAAATTATAACAACATTGTTTGATTAAATTATGTATATAATCGATTCATTTATATTTCAAGCTTTTAATTTGATGAATCTTACTTGAAAATCATGTTTTGATGGTAAATGGGTATTTGCTTCCATACTTCCGTTTTTTTTGCTTACCTCTTAATCCCCACACTATATATACATATATATATATATATTGTGGCTTTAAAACCTTCTCTCCAACCCTTTATAATGTAAGACAAACTATTATCGTATCTTTAATGTTTTGTCCTATAATTTTGAGAATATTAACTCATATAAACTTATTTTTAACAAAATATATATACTGACCTTAAAGATCAACTGTGTAGACAACGCATTTAGAAATATAATAATTAAGAAAATTGCCTCATATGCTAACAAATGATTTATTGTTTCTTTTGTTTATAGATCACTTCTCGATCTTAAATTACATGAATGTTTTTATGTATGAATATGAAAATGTTATCATTTGTTAATAAAAATGAGTGTTTAGTTAACGATAGTTTTGATTTCAAAAGTTATTTGAAAAATTTTTAAAATAAAAGTATTACTAAATAATATAATGGTACTTTGTATTATTTTATTATTTATATTTATATGTTGTTTTTTATGTCTTTCTTACAACAATTTTGTATACATATTCATTATTTATACATGTCGTCCGAACACATGGTAACATAAAGGTTTCGTGTGTATGCACTGGTATAAAAGCTACTATATATACATATAGAGGGATGATCCAGAGGGAATGCCTAATCTTGGGGGAAAGAGGGAAGCAAATCTAGTTTGTCCGTTAACATTCATCACGATGAATGTTAATTTTGGTCATTATGAATATTAATTTGGTCACGATGAATGTTAATTAACATTCATCACGGTTAATTAACATTTATCGTGATGAATGTTAATTAATATTTACTGTGATAAATGTTAACGGACGGTCCAGAATTACATCCTCATTTTCTCTAAAATTATTCCTTCCCCATTAATCACCCATATATAAATATATATATATATAGAGAGAGAGAGATCAAAAGTCTATTTTAAATTAAAAAGTTGATAGCCAAACTTTATTGGCCGGACATTATGAACTCAATAGTCCAAAAGCGATCAACCATTCACCCATAGTGGCATAGTGTAAGAAAACAGGAAACATACGTCATCCTTAATAAATACAAAGGTAAAGATAAGTGCCCTGTGACTTTTTATTTATTATGAAATACGTTTGGTGATAAATGAATAAAAAATATGTTGTACAAAACTACAAATCACTCAGGTAAGGTTAAACTAAAATAAATTAAAAAGTTTATAACTTTAATCCTTTGATAAAAAAGAAAAACCTGTTAATATTAAACAGAAATTGATGTTATGATTTAATAATTAATATCACATAGGAATATTGAAGTTTATTATGAGTAAAATGTTGAATTTGCATTAAGCTTAACCGGAGCTCTAAGAGAGCTATGATCAGTCCTCTTACATGTTTATATAACTATAAGCCGAAAGATATAGGTCTTCATAATATACGTTTAAAACATTTATGAGCAGCATTTTTGACTGCAACGAATAAGAAAAGGAAGTGGTGGTCGACGGATCGACTGCTGATTGCTGGTAGCAGTATGATTGAGGTGACAGTGATAGTTGGTAGTGGTGTTTTACTGATTAATATTGTTGAATGTTTTTGAGTAACTTCCTCCTAATATCGTGATTCATTTTCGTTCAAGATTTACAAATGTGGTAATATATATGTGTATGACAAGTCTTATTGGTTTTAGTTATCTGACTCTAGCTAATATATATTCAGTATTATATAACTATTAAAACATCCTTATTACTTCTATTATAAAACGAGAGGGTTGATCAAACGGCCATCGTCATAAATTTAGATACGATTTAACAATTTTAAACAAATGGAATAGGTAGAATACTGATTGAAACTTGGTAACGAACTTCACCCAAAAGGTAAACTTTCATTAACATAGATGTATATAAAATAAAAAATAAAAGGGATGTTATATTGTATGTGATGTCAATAACATGCTGAGTTATATATATGTAGCACAAAGTATATATATATATATAGAGAGAGAGAGAAAAGATCCACAGGGAAGCTTCAATCTTGGGGGAAGGGGGAAGTAAATCTGGGCCGTTCGTTAACATTCTTTACGAGCAGTTAACATTCGGGAAGTAAAGAATGTTAACGGACGGCCCAGATTTACTTCCCCCTTCCCCCAAGATTGAAGCTTCCCTATGGATCTTTTCTCTCTCTCTCTCTCTCTCTATATATATATATATATATATATATTAGAAGCATCAATTTTATGATTACTAAATAAAAGTACATCAAAATACATCCTAGCAATGTCCTTTCTAATAGACACATTTCTTAAAGCTATACACTTAAACTATTTATACTAAATGTATATTTACTTGGACAAAATAAATCTTATTCAAAAACTTTTTCGTTGTGCTTTTCTGTTGTCACATATCTCTCATCATCTAAACATTTTGTAAAAGTCATTCCATGCAATGCTATCTCCACTTACAAAAATTCATGCACACACACATATCATTCTCAGTCTTACACCCCTGCCATTTTAACGCTTTTCTTTGGGTTAATGAGCCATTGGTGCCACACAATCGACCCATTTTTCATTCTTCGTGATATCCATTCAAAACCTGCGAAGTTGTACTTCTTGGAATAGCAACGTAGTACACATAAACTTTGACCCCGAAAACCTTGTTGTTCCTGTTTTTCCATAGGTAATACCCAGATATCATACGATCCCTTGCCAAACCAAAACATGTTGTTGCGAGATAGAATTACCCATATGTCGATAAAATTCAACCGTTGAATAGACGTCGATTGTCCTAATATTCCACCACTTAAATACCCGTTCCCACCGTGCCCATGCGTCTTTACAAAATACCAAACAGTGGTCCACTAACTCAATAGCGTCATCGCAACACGGGCATCGAACTGAATGAAGATCAACACCTCTCTTATCCAACTCTTCTCTTACCGGTAATCTCTTTTTCATGGCTCTCCACGCAAAGATTTCAACTTTTCTTGGAACAAGTTTATCACGCCTTGTCTCATTCTCGGAGCCATCTAGTTGTAACATCTTCGAGTCAATCATTATTGCTAAATCCTTTACTGTGAACTTGCCATTCTCTGCAAGACTCCACCAAAATTGATCTCTGCAAGTACGGTTAGGTAGTATAGAAGATAATAAAGCTATTAATTGATCCAATTCCCCCATTGCCTTACCCCTAGGTTGTCTTTCCCATCCAAATATCCATTCTCAATTGTCTTCATGCCAAACCCCTCTGTCACTTATTGATACATTCTTATTCTCCTTTGGGTTATAAAGTCTAGAATATTTTTCACATAACTTAAACCCACCAACCTATGTATCCTTCCCAGAAAGCTATTGATTCCCCATCCCCTAATTTTTTATTGAATGACGACAAGAAACCAAACCCCATATTTTCTATATCCCAACCTACTTTGATTATATCCCCCCAAGTGTTGCCCACCCTGCCTTAACTATTTCCGCTAGAAACAGTTAGCCCCCCTTCATGCTCGTATAAACTTTTAATTACTTTAACCCATAAAGTACCATTTTCAGTTTTGAATCTAGCCACATTCTAGCCATTTGGCCACCATTTGGCCACAAGTGACAAATTCTTTGCCTTTAAACTACCCACATTCCAGCCACCTTTATCATAAAGTGCTAGAATTGAATCCCATTTGACCTATGACATTTTCTTCCCCTCCCCAAGACCCCCCCCCCCCCCCCCCCAAAAAAAAAAAAAAAAAAAAAAAAAAGAAGTCTCTTCTCACTCTCTCAAGCTTATTTATCACACAAGACGGGGCTTGAGAAAAAAATACAAGGCCAAACTACCAAGAACCAAGTTTACCAAAGTCAAGCAACCACCAAATGACATCATTTTCGCCTTCCATTCTGATAATCTCTATCTAAACTTATCTACAACTGGTTGCCATGCACAAAGCATATTTTTACAATGAAAATTACATTTAAAACGCTCAATTTTCTTATACATAATTTTTTAAAAAAAGTTGTGTGTTGTCAAATTTAAGGCGATTTGTTTGATTTTATTCGTATGATTTCTTTTTCTTGACTTAAATATAGAGGTCATAAAGTCCTATGTTGGAACTCTTGATCAAACTGGCATTTGTAATTTTTTTTTAATTTCTTGCTAGAGAGCTTTTTAATAAATGTCATTTAAAAAAAATAATTATTATTATTGACGCAAAATAACAGACAAGTCTACAGCCTTTTGATTTGATTTCAGCCATTGTTTAAATTCATTTATATCTTGAATAAACAAGAAAATTGTAACCAATATAAAATAATATTTTGATTTTGGACTTACAGAGTTTGGGTGCGAAATATCGCATGTAATTGAGATTGACAAAGTAGACAGTCTGACGTCATTTTCATTGTAGATGCACTACATATCATATTTAATAACTTTCTGTTTACAATATTTGCCATTTACTATGTAATAAAAAAAAAAAGAAATTTTTAAAAAAAGTTGATTTTTATTTTTTTAAATAACAGAATACACTATTCCACTTATAGCATCATGTACTACTTTGATGTATGCTATGTTATAAATTGTGTTTTATTTTTTGTCAACTACCAAGTGTTAAATTGTTGCATTTCCATGTGATGTGAATGATGTTGGTGTATAATTGTTACATATTTCAGATATAGGCATAGATTATTTTAAGCCTTTCTGTAAAAACGACGATTTCTTTGTGACAAATATACCCTACAATCGTCAGCATTGTTGCCCCCTCTGTTTAGTGGAGTGAAAGGTGATGCGCCGATACCAAGTGAAGTAATCATGTATCTCATAGTCTGACAGACATGATCACAGCATCATACACAAATACAAAAGGCAGAAATCAATATCAACGTAAGTTTTTGATAGCATCAAAAGGAGCTAAAGAAATACAACAATTTTTTTTTTTTTCAATCTTGTGACTAAAACAACCACCCAAACAAATAGTCAAGCCATACAAACATAATCTGCAACCTTATAGGAAGACTGAATCCAACCTGCAGCGAGAACTGCAGATACCAGAATTGACCCAACACAGCAATGAAACTACCAAAACAGAAACAAGCTGTGGCAAGAAAACAAAACTATACAAAAACAGAAGCCAAGACTAATCTGGAATGGATACTAGACTATAACAAAACCCACGAACAAGCCAAGAAGATAATACATATTACATTTCCTTGACAGTTCGGACTAAATGAACATAGTATATAAAGTATCACCATCAACATAAGTTTCAATGTGTACTATGATTATCTTATACAACCAAATTATGAATCATGCTCTTAGACTGTTAGATTTGTATATACATATTCATTAAAAACATGAATGAATAATCAAATGATAACTTTGAGATCATCAAAAGACTTTTTTTTTTTTTTCTGAGACCTAGACCTAACACCTCTTAAATCTCAATCCAGCTAATCCCACGAAGTTTCCTTTTTCCCGGATCATCCAATTTATCTCTCACGTTTTTCACATCATCCCACCTCCCATTTCCAGCATGCAAATTAGAAAGCATAACGTTGTAGGTGCTTCTATTTGGCTTATTGTCAAGCAATCGTTGAGCTACAATTTTTGCAAGTTTTGAATCATTATGTGCATCACAGCAAGAAAGAAGTGCACCCCAAATGCCAGAATCCACATGCTCTCCCAAAGAGTCGATAAGATTATAAGCCTCATCCAACTCTCCAGCCATACCAAGAAGTTTCACATAGTTAACATAATGCTCGGTTTTTGCTTTAATGCCAAAATCAACTTCCATTCTTCTGAAAATATCACGACCCTCTTTAATAAAACCGCCATGGGAGCAAGCAGATAATAGACCAGCAAACGTAAATTGATCGGGTTTTAAACCTAATTCAAGAATAACCCTAAGCACTTCAAATGCCTCAGATGCAAGTCCATACAAACCAAGACTCGCAATTACCGAATTGTATGAAACAATATTCCTCTTAGGCATTTGATTATAAACCTTGAGCCCCATTTCCAAAAAACCACACTTTGAATACATGTCTATCAAAGCAGAAGACACCATGATTTCCGAATCAAGGTTATTACGTATGGCATGTCCATGTATCTCAGCACCTGGTACCAAAGTTGCCAACTGTGCTGTAACAGCAAGTAAAGTAGCAAGGAGTATAGAATCCGATTTTCTACCTTCCGTATTCATTTTCTTGAAATAAACCAATGCCTTATGATACTCACCAGACTGTGAAAAACCAGATATTAAAGCAGACCATGTTACTAAATCAGGCTGGGATAAACTATCAAATACTTTATATGCCGAATTCATACAACTACATCTTGAGTACATACTAACAAGCATACTACTTATATGTCCATTCGAATCAAACCCTGTTCTCAAACAGTAGCAGTGAATACTTTTACCAACTTCTAGCAAACTTGAACAAGTCAAACCAGATAATAATCCTACCATCGTATACCCATCAGGATTAATCTCCAGTCTTCTCATCATAATAAACAAATGCAGCCCTTTCTCCCAGTACCCACAACATCCATAACCTGCGATCATCGTGTTGTATAAAACCAAGTCGTGTTCGTTTAATCTATCAAAGACCATTCTAGCATCATCAATGAGACCTAGTTTAGAGTAAGCAGACACAAGTGCACTACCACAAACAGAGTCCAGCCCTAAATGATAAACAATCACCAGTCCATGCACAATCTTAAGACTATAAAGATTAAAGCTTTCTGAACAAGCACGTAAAATGCAAGCAAATGTGAAATTATCAGGGTTTGTTACCGAAGTCAACATTTGTTTAAATAGTGTAAATGCATCAAGAAAATGATGGGTTTGTGCATAAGCTCTAATAATGGAGTTCCAGATATAAACAGTTCTGTTAGGACTTTCATCGAACAGGTTGTAGGCAGAGGTAAGATCTTTATTGTTTGCGTAAAACCTAATGATTTTAGTTGAGTAAAATGGGTCGTGAAAAAGGCAGGTCTTGATAAGTAAAGCATGGAAAGATTTGGTTTTTATTAAGGTTTGATTTAGCTTTGAGAGTTCAAAAACAAGTGACTTGAGATGAATGAGCATCAAAGGTAGTAGATAAATTGAAGACAAGATTTATCACATGAAATCGTAATCTTTTGAAGATTTACATTACCATTTTTGAATCAAGGCTTCTTTTTAACCTCTTATAAACTTGTAATTTGCTTACAACCCATTTACGGGTCGATTTATGTTATGTATGTACTTATATCCGCCGGTTATTGATAAAAAGAAAAGAACAGAAAATTATATATTATATAAAATGATATAAAAGAAAAGCAGATAAAAAAATACATTTTATATTTTTGAAATAGAAAGAAAAATAAGATTTACGTTTTTCGTGTTTCGGGAGTTGAAAAGAAATGGAAATAAAGTATATTTTATAAGTTGTATAATCTTTCATCCTTTTTTTTCTTCTCAATTTTAAAAAGAAAAGAAGGTTGAATTCTTCTTCAACTTCTTTTCTCTTCTCTCCATCAACATAACTCAGGTACGCAATACGAATTTTATTCTTTCTATTTCTCTTCTTTTTTCTTCTTCCAAAGCAATAGCTCATGAACAAACACTTAATATAAAGCACATGAGAAGTGACGGGTTTGATCCATGTAATGGTTTATTCATGTTATGTTTATAAATTTAATTTGCTTAACAATTACTCAATTTGACTCGTTACCCGACCTATCCGAAATTCCAAAACCCTTCTGTCCCGCATGGAGATTTTAGAATACTAAATTTTGTAGATTTAAGAATACGAAATTTTGTTACATGAAAATATTATTCTCTAAATCTTTTGTAAAGAGACATTTACTTCTGCGGATGACCTTAGGATTAACTTATTGAACCTTTAGGTCGGTTATCAATGTTTAATATCATTAACGTGAGTTTGGATGATCTTACAGGTAGTTAAATTCTAATAAGAGAAAATTACCCACATAACCAAGTTCATGCATTAATTTCAAAACTAAACCATGTTAGAATCAAATTTCAAAAATAAACACAAAAATCGCCGAAATTCAATTACCTATCCGGCGACCCCGGCGATTTTAATTCTTGATTTTACCTACCCAATTAAAATGTACCACGTGTTAAAAACAAAATCACCCCGATGAAGACAAATCGCCAGAACTCTCTTTTAACTTGGTAATCATCAAATATTTATGCAAGTATTTAAATAACTTCTTGGAAATTAAAAACGATTTTGGGGGATTAAAATGAAAAATACAAATTATGAGACCAATTTATGAAAAGTTGTGGTGTCTATTTAATGTGAATTCTTTAGATGTTGGGATTTTGCATAAAAAATAGCAAAGTGGTTGGGAATATTCTTAGTGTATGCATTTACACAACTGAGAGGTTTAATATCTATTAGTGTAGGTGAACCCAAAAGTCACATAAATGTATAAATATTGATGCAACAAGCGATTTCCTTTTTAAACTTGACAGACGATTTGACTCTTCATTAAAATCGCCGGGATCGCCGGTGAATAATTGAATTTCGGCGATTTCCATGTTTATTTTTGAAATTTATTCTGACATGGTTTAGTTTTGAAATTAATGCATGAACTTGGTTATGTGGGTAACTTTCTCTTCTAATAATGCTTCCTCCTTCATGTAGTCAACACATTAAGATTGTAAACTTGTAACCTCCTTATATTATGTTTACTTCATGATCAGAGGTGAAAACAGCATCCGAGTTCCATCCTCCGTGCCTTACTCGCATATAGCAGTTCAATAGGATTAATTCTACTAGTAGACATTCGACATTCAGCATTATGTGACCGTAGTGCTACAACGTGAGTTTATTTTGTACCAATTTATAGCAATTTTTTTATACAACCCTGTATTGTATAGCTAATATCTGCTCCTGATTATTTATAATTTTTTTTAGAAAGGTATCTGCTTCTGGTATTTAACATCACTTTATCACTTTCAAAACGCATATGCAACTATCGATTTAGGCAACACTATAATACATCGCGGTATGTAGAAAAGAAGTCCAGACTTCAAGAGAAGCCACTATTAATGTTATTGTAAACGAAAAATGCAGGTTGGGCTTCAAAGATGGAAAAAGCCCAACAATTCTGGAAGTAGCCTGACCTGATTGATAAGAAATTATGGTTGTGTTGTGCAGCTTCACTACTTGTGTGAAGAGATTTATATGATCAAGATTCTCTCTAAATAACTTTTTTTTTACTAATTTTTTTACATGACTCATCATGTTATGTGTTTTATAAGTGTTTTATAAGGAAGAAATAAACTGAACCTACTATTGTGAATATTATCTAATTTATTTATTATCTTTATCTCTCACATAAAAGTAACACGATGATCATCATGTTACTTGAGAGGATCATAATCCATTATCCAAACGAACGAAGGTTTACTCAGACCCTTTCTCCGTTTTGACTTTGTTTAAGTTAGGGGTGAGCATAAAACCGATTTAACCGAACCATAACCGAATTAACCGAAAAACCGAATCGATATAACCGAACCATTTACTTAACCGACGGTTCGGTTTCTTAAATTTGGAATAACCGAAACTAGTGGTTCGGTTACGGTTAATAGTTAAAAACCGAACCAAATTAACCGAAATTAACCGAACCGTTGATATTTAGTTATATGCATGACATTACAACAAGTTGCTTCTTTGTTTCTTTCTAGCCACACGTTACAACAAGTCACCCTTTCGTTTCTCTTTTCTTTATTATTTCAAAATAATCGACTCTCTATTAATTGAAGTGGCAGTACATGTAAGTCACTAAAATGAAAACTCATAGATAACCAAAACCCACTTCTACAATTCATTTATGTAAACTCTCGGCCATCTTTCTCAAGTACTGTAAACCTTGATTTCCAATACTAAAATATCTCTAACACATGTAGATCAGTAGATGTATTTCTCTACATGTAAGCTCGTAACAGATCAATTTATATCATTTACTAAAATTATGAAAACCATTTCTAAATGACCTTTCGGTAGTCAGAAACACGTTAATGGTACTCAAACTCGACCAAACCGAGCCATAGAAGTTTTTTTTTTTATCAATTTCGTATTGTTGTTTGATTCCATGAAAACCGACGGTTAACCGCTTAACCGACCCAATTAACCGACTAAAAACCGTTTAACCGACCCACATTAACCGAAACCGATCAGTTTTTGAAATGCATTAACCGAAATTTCGGTTTTGGGTTCGGTTTTAGGTCATAACCGACCCAAACCGACCCATACTCACTCCTAGTTTAAGTATACAAACTAATGTGTTATTTATCTATTTTACTGACTTTATATTAGGCAAAGTTATTGATGAGCAAAGGTCAACCCTACCATGAAATATAAAATATGAACATTATGCCCACCATCAGCTCTAAATGAAGGCAAGTAAGCACCAACCATGAGCAAGTGCTCCATCATAAACCAACATAAAAATATATTGCAAACATTTCACCGCAAAAGCAGATATTAGTATGAACCTACCGAAATTCCATAGTTTATAAATCAAGAACCGTGAAGGACAAAAATATGAAAACAACAAACTACTAAAGAAAGGATCACGGTTAACAAGCAGGCAACCAACACATACAGCAGATCACAAAAAACGCTTGCCTATCATCACCTTAGTTCAGTATGCAAATGGAACTCTATGGATCTTCTATATCCATCTAAAGCTGCTAGGATTTGTATCTTAGCAGCAGAGAACCACTTCTAAAAATAGCAATTGCCACCACTAGATAAAGGATGCAATAATAAAAGAAAAATGATGACTCCTTCACATTCAAACAACAAAACAAACACGTTGGTGTGCATTATATGTATCAAAACTCCTTCGTCATCTAAAAACCAATCAGTAGGCTTTACACAAACATCAGGTAACAATAATGAATCTATAGTTTCAAACTCCACTGCTTAACAAATTTCATGTAATTCTGGTTCCATAGAGGAAAAGCATATGAAACCTGAGGTTAAAAAAGAGTCTTAATCTGCTTTTCTTAAGTATACAACCTAAACTAGAATCCAAGAGATTCGTTTCTATTTGGACTTCATAAGCAAACTGAAAATTTAATAAGTTAATCATACTATACAGAAAAGTCCATGAAACATTATACATTATATACTAAAAAACAATGCAAGTCTTCATGCTATCTATTCACCTAACATCAATCATGAATCTATGTTATATACCAAATGATGATGAAATCCAATATTTCAAAACAAAAGCAGGGTCGATATTACTAAAACCAATCCAAATTGCAGTAACGAAATGAAGAAAGGATAGCCATGAATAAGATGCAGCCAACACATACAACTTTTCAAAATAAACGCATGCATATCTAGTTCAATAGAGACCCTGAACAACAAAAAATGCAAATCCAGATCCAACCACAAAAACTTTGACGAATAAACCTTAAAAGCTAGTGCGTTATTTAGATCATTCTAAAGCTAAATATAGATAGGAAACAACGAAATCCACCAATTAGTACGAATCTGGATGGAACTAAGTCAACAGACTGTACACTCCCCTAACACATAAATCAATCTAAAAACTTCCACTAACAAGTGTTTTAACACATCCCCTAAAAAAAGAATGCATTCGAGTCACTAAAACCAAACATAATGAAAGATTATAACTGAAACGGGGTTCATAGGTTAACCTGTTCATTTTCAAACTTTTTACCATGCACTCTTCTTTTTCCCAAGATAGTGATCTTTATACCACTTAACAAACTTGGTCAACCCTGTTTCCAAATCAGTTGTAGGTCTGTACCCAAGCTCCTTACGTGCCAAACTAATATTTGCATGAGTGAATGGCACGTCTCCATTTCTTGGCATTAAAACCACTTTCTTCTTAGCTTTGACTTTCAGCAACTTCTCCAATATGCTGACTAACTTATTAACAGAAACGGGTGACGTATTCCCCAAATTAATGATCCTAAACTGTGCTTCAACCTTTTTCTTCCCACCACTACCCGTACTCTTTTTCGCAGTATCAAGAGCTGATAAACAACCTTTTACGATATCATCAATGTAAGTAAAATCTCTGGCAACAGTAGCATGATCAGGCCCTTCAAATATCGAAATTGGTCTTCTTTTCAATATATCTTTAGTGAAAAAGAAATAAGCCATATCTGGTCTACCCCAAGGCCCATAAACAGTAAAAAACCGCAATCCAGTAATCGAAAGACCGTAGATATGATTATAAGTATGCGCAATTTCTTCTCCTGCTTTTTTCGTAGCGGCGTAAAGACTAGCCGGTTGATCAGTACGGTCTTTCTCCGAAAACGGCACTTTCGAATTAAGCCCGTAAACGGAACTAGAAGATGCCCAAACGATCGCTGGCTGAGGGTTTATGGATTTTGCAACCTCTAAAATATTAACAAAACCATCAATATTCGATTTGATATAAGAATTAGGGTTTACCATTGCATACCTAACACCCGCTTGTGCAGCGAGATGAAGCACGTGAGTGAAATGAACCAAACCGAATAGTTTTCGAAGAAGAACGGCGTCGTTAATATCTCCGTCAACAACGAACACACCGGCGCGATCAAGAAGTTGCGATTTCCGTGCTTTTTTTAGATTAACGTCGTAATAAGAATTGAAATTATCAAGTCCGACAACGCCGTCGCCTCGGCGTTTGAGAGCGACGGAAGCGTGAGCGCCGACGAAACCGGCGGCGCCGGTGACGAGAACGATATGACCGTTGCGTGATCGGAGTTTAGCAGATGCTTTGACTTGATTCTCCCAGCCTGATCCTCCGTAAGAAGCGGTGGTACGGAGGCCGCGGCGGGGGGCGGTGGTTGACGGTGGTGTGAAAAAAAAGAATAAAAAGATTAAAGTGAGGAAGACGACGGTCCAAAGTGTAATTCTGGGGAAAGTGGTGTGAAGACGGATACGGTGATGGAGATAATATAACGATGATTTGTCTGGTTTGAATTTACCGGGAGTTGATGGAATGTTATCGATGTGAGAAAGAATTGGTTTCAAAGATGTCATTTTGTTTGTTTTGTTTAGGGTTTGGTGATGGAGAAATTAGGGTTTTTCACGGCATTAAAATTAGGGGTTTGTTAACAGAGGAGGGGCGATGATGATGATGTGGTTTTGTTCTGGTAGAGGATAAACGGAGTAAAAGGAAGGAAGTTTATATTTGTCGAAAAAATCGAGGTTGATAAGTTCCTCGACGATATTTTAATTATGAAGGGATAAATGGAAGTAAAGGTAGTTTTTAAACTTAAATATGTATCAAATCATAATTGTGGATTTGTAAATAATTATATGAGGATATTTGCTTCCCAGACAGTATTTTTCTTGGTTTGTTAGAATTTTGCGCAAAAATACCTCTTAAAGTTATTATTAAGACTTTGTCAAAATAATACCAACCGTACAGCGTTTCTAATTACGTCTATTAGTGTTTAAAATTACACTGTATTATGCAATAGTATTACCGAATACATCTCGACTACTATTTCTATATAATAATTTTATCTTGTAAATACTGCAAGATCAAATTAGCATTGATTAAACATATTTTTCATGTTGAGATGCACCCAATGATGAAATCTCATATTAAATACTTATCATGGTGTCTGTAATAAGCTTTGTTGAGCTTATAGTCCTAAATCGATCACTACTTACAAGTTTATGTAACACCTAATGATAAATCTGTCGAAACGATTGACATGCATATGTCACATGTCAAAGTTCTGAGTGCATCTCGACTACTGTTTTTATATAATGAAAATTATTCTAAAACTAATGATGGAAACAAGTTCTGTAAATTATGCTAAAAGCAGCTTCTGGAAATACTTATGGAAAAAAATAATATTAATAGAAATAATAATAAAAAGGATCACGGTTCTAAAACCAAAAACGTGGTCCATTTTATTATTTAAATAAAATAATAAAAACAAGACTATGTTTCTCGATAAAAGATAAAGATCGGACCACGGTTCTTAATAACTGAACTGGGGTACGTTTTATTTTTTTAATTTGAAAAAATAAATATTGGATCACGGTTCTCAATAACTAAATTGGGATGCATTTTATTTTGTTAATTTGAAAAAATAATGATCAAACCCCTTTCTTGAAAAATAAACCGTAGTACATTTTATTGTTTAAGTTAAAGAAATCAGACCAGATTCAGAAAATCATGGTCCGTTTGCTTGTCACGCGACTGAAGCCAATATTTTAGACCATGGTTTTACCTTGTTAACCATGGTCCGTTTGCGTAATAGACCACTATTTGCTGACCGTGATCCTTTTTGTTTGCCAAAAGACTTCCTCCCAAATAGTTCACCACTCCTTTTCCGTAGTCCATGCATGTTTTTAACCATGTTTTTTATGCTTTTGTGTAATGGTGAAACCTAATATATATATATATGTGCTCAATTTGATTAAACAAACTTAAGATAAATCTATTTTATAATTCAAAGTAAATACGACAACAATTATACTCAATCATGAATGTACATGCTATGAGAAGGTAAGATTTAAACAATCATTTATTTATTCAAAAGTAAAGAGACTGCTTTCAAAAAGATATTTTGTCAAAAATATATATATATATATGCAAATAAAAATATATAAATAAACATAGCCCACATATAATTATAATACTAAGCTATAAATTTATACGAGATGTAAATACATATATTTATCGGTGTAGCAAATGATAGTATATTATATAGATATAAACAAGTTATAAATATTAAATAAAAGTAAATATTGAGTAATAATTATTAATAGAAGATATAAAATATCATAGTAAATCGATCGCAATTACTGTTTACTACACTTTCTATAGTTAAAAATATAGTATAATGTTCAAATAGTTTTGCATGTTGTGGTAGTAATGATATGATTAGACATTTTAAAATTAATTAAACTTTTGATAAAAAAATTATTTAAAAATTATTAAAATCATATGTTCTTTAATATGTGATAAAAAAATTTTAAAAAAATATATGATACACACTATAAATTTGTAGTGTGTATCACAGTTAAAAATTATAAAAGTTGTAATACACAAATTTAAGTTGTATATTATATATTTTTATTAAAAAATCAATTTCATATTATAAAGAATAAAATTATAATAATTTTGGTATTATTTTTTTTACAAAAAAATATAGATGTGTTGAAATTAAAAATATTTATTCTTATCATTATCACTATAACAAACAAAACTATAATAATCCCTCCATATAAATATAATAATATTAAGAAAGATATATTTTTGACTAAATTTATTATGAAGTGTGAGATATATATATATCAGCAACTTTAATTACTTTACTTATATTATAATGTAATAAAACAAAAATTCCATTTTTTTATATTACAGTATAATAAAAAGGGTTGATATGTGTGAGTGTGTGTTGTTAATCAGGCATAAGGTGGTTAGAAATGTTGTTTACTAATTTATATACAAATAATCAATTTTCTTTTTTTAAACTTTTTGCTCTCCAACTTATTATTATTATTTTTCTAACCAAGTTATAAGACCATGTAACACTTAAACTTAGCGGTTGTTAGCGGTATATATAGTTCTTTCGTAAAATACATGGGCTTTCACAATGTCCTGAACTTAACAATCCCCCCAAAACATCTCAAGTAACAGAATTCTTAGATCATGATATAATCATGGTGGTTGCAGGTGTTAATACGATGAATGATTGTCAGCCACGTTTGGTTTGTCTAGTAGTGCATGAATCAGAGTCTTCGATCACATGAAAGAGGGCCCTTCTTGGACTTTAAGCTTTTTAGCATTTATGGTTTAGACACACAATTACTTTTATTTTACTAGCGTCCTTAATTTGTTGGAAAATGACTTGATTGATTAACAGGGTCCATGCTTGTTTGCCACCTTTGGTATTATTGTCAAGCAAATAGAAATCGATAATTACCATGTCTTTGGACTTGGAAACTACTCGTGATTTTGATAGATCTGTATATGTTCATCACACAATATCCGTGTTTATTTATCAGTTGATCACATTCATCTTCGAGTTTATTGTCTTGGAGTTATTGAATTTTGTTGGTTTTATTTGAGTTTCTTGGATTTGTCGGAACCCATACGTGGAAGTTGTTATTAGTTAGATTGATGATTGAAAAGTTTCATATTAGATGCTTGGTGATCAGAAAAATGTAGGTGGGGTTAATTAGACGTTGGTTTTGAAACTTCAATACGGTGTGGTTCATTTTGAATTGGAGTTCAATTGTAGAGATAGAAATAATGGTAAGAAACATGAGATTGAATGAAGCATTTGCAGTAAGTTTGGAATGTATGATTTCTGGCTTTTATTGCTTCATTTGATGCATAATACATAAAAAAAAGATAGATATGGGAAATATGCATCCTCAATATGATCGTACAATGCATGTATTTATGACTATATGAAATTAATTAAAGTGTTTCCGCTCCCAATCCTTTAAGGTTACATGTCATGTTTAAAGGCAAACTTTCTTGGCTTGCATTGCCATCTCAATTTCCGAATCCACCACCGGCTCCTGCACCTGAACCATATCCACCACCTATTCCTCCACCACCACCTCCACCTCCGCCTCCGCCTCCGCCTCCACCTCCACCTACTCCAATTCCACCTCCAGAACCACCACCAATTCCTCCTCCTGCTCCACCACCACCACCAATTCCGCCTCCAGAACCACTACCACCACCAATTCCACCTCCTGAACCACCACCAATTCCGCCTCCGAAACCACCTCCTGAACCACCACCGACTCCGCCTCCACCTCCAGAACCACCTCCTATTCCACCACCACCACCTTTACCAATTCCGCCTCCTGAACCACCACCTACTCCGCCTCCACCTCCTATTCCACCACCACCACCACCACCTTTACCAATTCCGCCTCCTGAACCACCACCGACTCCGCCTCCGCCTCCAGAACCACCTCCTATTCCACCACCACCACCTTTACCAATTCCGCCTCCTGAACCACCACCTACTCCGCCTCCTGAACCACCTCCAATTCCACCACCACCACCTTTACCAATTCCGCCTCCTGAACCACCACCGACTCCGCCTCCGCCTCCAGAACCACCTCCTATTCCACCACCACCACCTTTACCAATTCCGCCTCCTGAACCACCACCTACTCCGCCTCCTGAACCACCTCCAATTCCACCACCACCACCTTTACCAATTCCGCCTCCTGAACCACCACCGACTCCGCCTCCGCCTCCAGAACCACCTCCTATTCCACCACCACCACCTTTACCAATTCCGCCTCCTGAACCACCACCTACTCCGCTTCCGCCTCTAGAACCACCTCCTATTCCACCACCACCACCACCACCTTTACCAATTCCGCCTCCTGAACCACCACCTACTCCGCCTCCAGAGCCACCTCCTATTCCACCACCACCACCTTTACCAATTCCACCTCCTGCTCCTCCTCCACCACCAATTCCACCTCCGGAACCACCTCCTATTCCGCCACCACCACCTTTACCAATTCCACCTCCCGCTCCTCCTCCACCACCAGAACCACCTCCTATACCACCCCCACCACCTTTACCAATTCCACCACCTCCTCCTCCCCCACCTCCACCTCCACCTCCACCTCCAAACCCTACTCCACCACCACCACCAACACCAATACCACCTCCAAATCCTACTCCACCTCCTACACCCCCGCCATGTTTAGTGATTGTCTTTTTTTCCTCTTCAGAAAGCTTTCTGCAACCAACGAAACTAGCGGTGCAAATTATAAAACCGACTAATGCAAAAATTAAAAGCTTAGAAGTCATCATATATTATTGGTTAATGATTTATCTACTGATAATGAAATGTGTGAAGAAGCATAATAAATCACTAGCATATATAGGGATTCAAGTGGACACCGTTTCAACGATACAGTTGAGATACAATTAAGTTAAACAATCTTTTGCTCAAACACTAAATACTAGTAATTAATGTTTTATGCTCTCCAACCTGTATGCTTTGACATAAACATCTAACGACTTTTCTCTTTTTTCTTTCACCACAAGTATTTAGGGCAAAAATAAAATGAATTTTGTCATTGTTATTTGCTTTATAACTTTTAAAAACATACGGTGACACACGGAATGTGAATTTACCTTAAATGACATAAATATTATTTGCGTAAAAAACTACTATTGTCCAATTAATCATCCTCGATCATACTGCCTTAAGCAACTCATAAAATATGAGGTTGATTGATTGGCCAAGAACGCTTTATGGTATCTTAAATAGGTTCCACCACTTGCGCAAATTAATTAAACCACGTACCGAACTATTTATAAGTATCTAAGTCATGACCTTTAAAGTTTTATAAACAAACATTACAACCTGATACCCCACCCATGTTTCTTGTTACTTTGTAATGCATCACAATTAATTACTTCACTTAATAATCACTTTTTGCTTCACGTAAGTTTAGTTTCATGCATATTCATATCAATATCATCTGTTCGTAATTAATTATTGACTTTGACACCACGTATATATGCCGCCATATAAATGCTTGTCTATACTAATACTAAATCATTAAAATTGTACATTTGGTACATTTTTTGCGATCAATCAGATAGATCATCGATATTAAGCTCAAAATGCCCAATCATTTTCATGATAACCCAACGGGTGGATCTGTTGTGACTTGTTTAAGATAACCAAGAAACCACATAAAATTTACTTACCCGACGCCGAGCGTCTGGGGTTTATTACTATTTTTTGAATAATGTATGAATATTAAATGAAGTCCAACTTAATGAACTCTATTATTTAAAACTTTAAGTCACTTTCATTTGGGACCCAATTGTAAAAATGGTTTTGGAGCAAGTACAGAACAGTACGTTTTGGTATTTTTTTCATGTGCACTAAAGGAACTGAATTAAGTACACCGGTGGATGAGGGTTTTTGTTGGTTGGGATGCTGCACGTTTTGATTTAATACAACTATTTTTGTAAATTGGAACTTACGATGGTTAGATAAAATATGTAACGAGTTATTATATGACCTAAAATATTAAAAGAAAAGATTTGGGAGAGTGGTTGCTTTGCATCCTGGTTGTTAGTTAAATGGGCTAAGAACCTAATGATTTATGGGCTGCGGTACTATCTTAAATGGTACTATCTGAAATGCTTACACCAAATTCGGCCTATTCCATTCAGGTGAGCATCGTGATAATATTAATCGGGCCTATTCCCTTTAAGTTAATACTAAATTGAGCCTATTCCATTCCAAGATAGTTGACCTTTTGGGAGCTGCGAACGTGTCCGACTTTTTCCCTGTCTGCTCAAAATTTGATTTACAAGGTGTGGCACGAGAAATGAAGCGGCAACGGGTGAAGGTGGATGGAATTTATGAGAGGATTATCGAGGATAGAATTGCCATGAAACCAGAAGAAGCAGTAGATCAAGTACTGAAAGAAAAGATTTCTTACTGATATATATATATATATATACTACTAGAGCTGAAAGATCAAAATAATGCGAGCTCATTCAGTATCACTCAAATAAAAGCCCTTTTCCTGGTATGTTTATCTTGTTTAGCAAACACTGAAACACCTAATATAAGACATTTGTAAATGTAAGGTCAACTTATAACTTGATTTACTCCAATTGATATTGAAGTACCGAAACAAATTAGCTAGGCCCATGTCGAATGAAAAAATATCTAAATAATCAATTTACACCACATATTTAACGTCTTTTATTCATATTCTTACCATTCACTTATAAACTAACACCACTTTAATAGAAAGCTTAGATCAAATACAATAAAATATATCGTAGAATAATTTAAGATTAAGATTAATTAATTCGATGAATGATTCAACAGTTCACAATTTGTTCTATGATTAATTTTATTTCATAACAAATTACTCCCCTTTAATCTTACACTCTTATAAAGAATTTAATTATTTCTTTAATAACTTACTCTTTTAAAAAACAAAAATATACAAATATCCTTATCTTCGATGAAATAAACCAATCTATTTTTAATTAATTTTGAAAACGATATATATATATATATATATTTAATATATAATTATATATTAAAGGAAATGCTATTTAGTTCATAAATAATTTTAAATTTTCAATATTCGATAATTACATATTAATAAAATTTAATCTATTATATTTATATAAAATAGAATAAGTATAAGACTAAATAGAATAAATATATTGCTACTTTTTACGGGTTTTCTGCTAGTATATTTGATTCGTGACGATTGCAAATTTGACATTTATGGAACTTTCTTCATCCCTTTAGTTAGTTATGATCGATGCATTAAACACATTTAACATTTTGTTTCAATAGGACACTGTATTAAGAGGTTCAGACACAACATCAACAATGGTAGCATGGACAATGGCAGAGCTTCTACAAAATCCGAAGATGAAAAAGGTACAAGACGAATTAGAACAAGTTGTAGGACTAAACAGTATTATCGAAGAACACATCTCCCAAAACTACATCACCTGGATGCTGCTATTAAAGAAACATTTCGGTTACATCCTCCGCTTCCTCTCTTAGTAGGGTATCTCCAAATAAATCATGCGAAGTAGGTGGATATGAGATCCCAAAGGGTTCCAACGTTTATATACATGTATGGTCAATACATAAGGATCCTCAATATTGGGACAATCCCGTAGAATTTAATCCTGATAGGTGCATTAATCTTGATGGAACGAAAAGCGGCAACGATTTCAGTTATCTCCCATTTGGATCTGGCAGAAGACGATGTCATGGAGTTCCCTTTGGTGAGAAAATGTTGGTGTATTTTTAATGGCCTTGTTGTTACACTCATTTTTTTGGACTTTGCCAGGTGGTAAAGAGTATGAACTCTCTGATAAATTTGGCGTTGTTATAAAGAAAAGAAAACCAATCATGGTTATACCATGACAGAGGTTATCATACAAAAGCCTCTATATGCAATAGAAACTGTATATAGATGTATCAACTGGACGTGTAATGATTTTTCGAGCTACTCTAGAAAAATGAAATATGACAAAAGCAGGTAAGAATTATGTTAATTCTTATGCAGTATTAATGCAAAAATGTTTATTCCTAGTAAGAATTGGATTTATCAATGTAATGGTGTGGCGCCTCTTAATACTAAGTTTGTAATTCTATACTCATTTAGCATATTCATATGTATTTTCCTCTAGCAATCAGAAGATTTATAAGGTTTTTCTGATATTTTTTTATTTTCCAATGAAACAATGGCTACATAGACGTGGACATATTGGGTGGATTCTGTAGGTTCACGATCTCACTGAACCAGCATGTTGTCAGGAAGAATTTGTATTCAAGTTCCATTTTCCCAGGTCGCAGCTTGATTTCGTCAAATTGAAGGCTCAACCTCAAATTTAGTGTAGCTATCGCCTTTAATTCAAGATTCTGTTATGATTTAAAGTCAGTAAACTCAATTGAGTATCATTTATTGTGTTGCTTGCAATTTCAATGTAGTCATCTTGTCAATTGTATCACTTGTCTTTCTACGGATAACTTGTTTTAACCAAAATAGAAATCAACTGTGGTTTCTGTTTCCAGCACTTTCTCAATATATAATATTCCTATAATTTTTTATTATTTCTCTTAACATCTCTTCTCAATGTATCTTACATTTCGGTTATTATCTATTGATTGTACATACATAAATATCTTCTTCTCCAAGATAAAATAAAGCATTCAATGTTAGTAGGATTGAGGATATCACTTGAAGACAAAGTAGAGAAACCCACGTGTTTGATTGGAAACTGAAATGCGTATTGGGAACTCGGGGGGTCTTGTGTGTGTACTCTTTTTGATAGTTTTGTCGGGTGACATCCTGTGAACTTCAGATGCAATATGCAACGTTATAAAAAAACCAATTCTGGCATTGAAACTACTGTTGACTAGGTTGCTGGGTCGCTAGTTCAACCGGTTGGACCACGGTGCAAACGGTTAGCGTGTAAAATGCTCCAATTTTTTTTTTCAATTTTCATATTTTCCTCAATAAGTGCTCCGGATCGAGTTCACTTCAATAAGCTTTTAGTACATTTATGATAATGATGATGATGATGATATTGATTTAGTGACATTTACCTTCCGATAAGTCGATAACTAATCCATATTTGCAATTTGCAAAAGTATGTTGTGTTGCTTTTTGGGCCTTCCTATCGATCCGTTACTCTTGAGAAGCTGGCCTTATTCTTTGGGCCTAAAACATGGCTGTGCATTAATATTAATAATTAAATTATAAATGGAACAATAATATTATATGGACGGAGAAACCTAAAGACAAACTTAATAATACATTATTTTAACACTTATTTACTATTTCTTTTTTTCACTGATCATTTTAATATACACACCAATTATATCATTAGACACATCTTTAGGTCTATTGAATTAGACACGTATAATCTTTTCTATGAATGTCTGAGAATTGGTAATTGATGAATCAAATTCTTTTAAGTGGACGATCTTGTTATCCTTTTTTCGTTTTTATATAAACTGATACACATACCTAAGTGTATATATATATACCAAATAAAATAATTAATAAATAGAGAGAATCGGAAGTTAAGGTACTCATTTTTGCAACTAGCTGTTAACATTCAAGGACAGTTGTTTTTATTGAGACTACTTTTTCGGAATATTTGAGACGTCTTTTTTAGACTATTTCGATTCACTGCATTTGGTCATGGTCCTTCGATCATACTATACAATATATTTGTTTCCTTTTCTAGATAAAGATCGAGGATGAAACTTCTATTATATTGGTCATAAGGTAATAAATTTAAGCAAAATTTCTTGTATATATGTGTAAGGTAAAAAAAACAAATATGTAGATGGAACCTTAAAGTATTTTGCAAGTTCGTTATTACGGGTAATTCCTACAAAGGATCAGATTAATGACGTACACAATACTTGAATTCTCGGTGGTAATTATTAATTAGCATCAGGCTCATTAGCTTAGGAGTGTAAATGAGATGGATCTTAATTTAGATTTAACCTGCCTGCTCCATTTATGTGATTCATTGAGTTAGAAAAGTGGAACCATACTAGTTATAATTCACGTTAAGATGCAATTAGTTTAGTTAAAATTTCGTTTATGTTTACAATCTAGTTAATACATACTAGTTATAATTCGATTTATATTTTTATTCATACTGAATACGATTTAACTATATAAAGTAAGGTAGGATGATAGTACGTAGTATTTTGAAAATCGTAAATTGCAGTTTCTTTTAGATCAATTAAAATCCAGGAATTATGGTTACCCGAGCCCTTTTATATCTCAAGCTTCATATCTTAAAATACAACTTATATCACTCGTACATTATAGAGCTAGACAACCTTGGTGTCGGAATCGCCATAAGAGCAACTTTCTTCTTCAACACGATCCCAAACTTCTCTGATAAATCGGGCTTCTCTCCCTCAACCAACTTCCAATCAAACGAATGAATAAGCGACCCAAGCAAGTGCATAAACATCCGCTCTGCCATCGCGGTCCCTGCACATATCCTTCGACCAGACCCAAAAGGAAAATAATTGAAGTCATTGCCACTATAATCCCACTTGCCATCCAAAAACCTTTCGGGTCGAAACTCCAATGGGTTTTCCCAAATGGAAGGGTCTCTATGGATGGCCCACGCGTTTACAAACACACGAGCGCCTTTAGGGACCTTGTAGCCACCAATGACACTTGACTCACTCGGACAATGTGGAACCAAGAGTGGAAGTGTTGGATGCAATCTAAGAACTTCTTTCATGATGGCATATAAGTAAGGTAGTTTGTTGATGTGTGATTCTTCAACTATGTTTTCCTTCCCAACCACCGTCTCTAATTCTTCTTGTGCTTTTATTAGGATTTCGGGTTTTCTCATCATCTCGGCCAAAGCAAACTCGATTGTATTCGAGGTTGTATCCGTCCCTCCCACCACCATATCCTAAAAAATTTTAAAAATAAACAAACTTATTAATTTTTTTAGAAAAGAGATGCAGAGTAATATTACTAACTAATTAAGTAACTAAACTGATACTAATGTAACATGATTAATAAAATATTACCATAAGCAAGGCTTTGAGATGAGTGATGGTAAATGGTGTTTTGAAGTCCCCACCATCTTTATTAAGTTGCAACAAGAATTGCAAAAAGTCCTTGTTTTCATCACCACTCATTCTACTCCTTTGTTCTATCATCTTCTCAAAGATTCCATCTAATCTCTTTGCTAACACCTTCATCTTCTTTTTGACACCTTGCAAGTCAAATGGCGCCAAACCCGGATAAAAGTCCGATAAATTCGGCAGCCCCAATAATTCAGTCATCTGATTAACAACTTGTCGAAACTCGGCTCCTAACGTCTCTCTATCTTCAGCCTTCACGGTCCCACCCCACATCATCCCAGTAATCACATTCAAAACAGTCAAAAACATCTGCTCTCCTATGTTGACCGGCGTCCCGACATGTTTATGCATGTAATTCACAGTATTTCTAATCTCTTTCCTACGAAGAGAATAAACGGAATCCAAAACTTGATTACCGAGCATTTCGCGTACACAAATCTTTCTCAACATCCGCCATTGATCACCGTACGGTGACCAAACGATGTCGTTTCCATTGTACGCAGCTTCCTCCCCTGCTACCGGAACGTCACGGTTGGCAAAGGTGACGTCATTAAGTTTCAGCACTTCACGGGCTAAATCTGGTGAGGTGATGAGAATACCAAGTTTTTTACCTAGCCAGAGCCTCGATATCGGGCCGTAGGTTTTTGCTAACGTGGCAAAGTACACGTGGAGCTCCGGATCGAGCGATAGTAGGTTTCCGACTAGCGGTAGAGGCCGTGGGCCGGGCGGTAGTGGTGGATTCGAGACCTTTGATGTTAACTGCATCCATGCGAACCAGAATATTACGGAAATGATTACGAGAATTGTGGCTGCGAACTCTTGTTCGATATTGATGGTTTGACACCACCGTGACCAGACCTCGGGTACGGTGGCGAAGACTAGTTTCGACATGGCTGCGATAAGTAGCAGAGGAAAAAGATTGAAATTTATAAAGAAGAGATATTAAAGCATTTGGGTATTAAGAGTATGTCTGGCAAAATTAGCTGTTAGCTGTAGTTGTAAAATGGAGCTTTACTTGTAAACTGTGTTTGGTAAAGTAGCTGTAGCTGTAATTTCAAAGTATAAAATGATCAAAAAGCTCCTAAAAGCTAGTTGGAATAGCTTTTAAAATAGAAACTTAATCTTCAAACTATAAGCTTTAAGCTTATATATTCAAACAAGGTTTTGATTTTTAAAAGAGCTTAATTTTTAAAATAAAAAGCTTTAAACTCCTAAAAGTTCTGTGCCAAACGAACCCTATATGATGATAATTTATTTTTTTGTGGACACAGAATCTTCTATGTTGATGCCGAACAAAATTGTGGTTCATGTACTGCCTTAATTAATTTAGGCAAAAGTTGATGACTTCCTCAAACGAAACCGTACATGACTGACTGGTGTATTTATGTCACACATGTTGTTTAGAGGACCACAAAATATCTATCTTATATAATAGATTTCAATTTCAATATTTTTTAGATAAATTTACTATTTTATTTATGTAATTACTAAAAAGCTTTTTAACAATTTATAAAAAATAACTAAGATATTTTTAATTATTAATTATTAAATTATCATTAATATATACATTATTAAATTATAAATTAATTAATTTATAATATTTAATTAAATTACAACTAATTATTAGTTATTATATTCTTGTTGATACAAATTTTATGAAACTGTAAATTATATTTACAATAATATATAATACATTTTAAAGTTTTTTTAAAAATAAATTTTGTTATTTTTTCCATATAATTACTAAGAACTTTTTAAAAATTTCATAAAAATAACTAACACACCCTAATTATTAATTATTAAATTTTCATCTATAAAATAATTTATGACATTTAATTAATATACTTCTAATTATTAGTTATTAAATTTTTATTAATAAAAACATTATTAAACACTAAACTAATTAATATATGACATTTAATTTTAACTTAAACTTCTCCATATTTATAGACTATTATGTTATATGATGCATTTGAGATGTTTTTTAGAATTATTATTTTATTATAGATAATGTTTAATATCAAAATAAATAAATAAATAAAAACTAAAAATAAAAAATTAGTGAAACTTAAACCTCTAGACTCAACAAATGAGTCAACGACTTGCAACTGTCCATTAATAACTCGAAATCTGGCACTCGCAACTCGTAACCCGACCATCAAGTTTGCAATGACATATTATGATACATTTAATTTTTGATTATCTTATTAGAATTTTTTAGAAAATTTGTTAAAAGGTTTTCTTTTCACTTACAAAATAATATTCTTTACGTATTGTAATATGGTTTTTATAATTTTAAAAATACAATATTACATATTAAATTAAAAAACTTTTTTCACTGTATTGTACGAATATTCTTCAAATAACATTGATATTTACATTTTCAACGACACTTATTTATTTAAAATTGTGGAGTACCTCATTTCACTATGAAGACTCTATTAGCCACCACCTTTTTTCGGTGGGTCCCTTGACTAGTTGAATTTCCATTCGGTCCTTATTACCTAAGTAATCAATTATTATTTCTATTTAAATTGATTCAGTACACTTTTAACTTACAATTTTTAAATTGAAGGTTAATACACAGGAAGGGGAAAAAGTTTCTAGAAAATGTTCAATTTGAAAAATCATTTTTCGTTTTTAACACAAACATAACTTAATTTAATAAACCTGTCAAAAACTTAATGCTTATTAGTAAAACTGCTGATGCAGCTTTATTTATCCACTGTACGTTTATAAAAATTTTAAAAATAAAATCCTAAATATATAAACACTTATTTTTTTCTTTAGCGCTACATTTTTGAGATTTCTTTTATGTAAAAGAACGTGACGAGAAATAAAAGAGAGGAAAATGATGAAAATGAATATAATATAAAAAAAAAAAAAAGATAATAATTAGACCGATTATTTTCTTTCACAATCCGCTCAAACATAAACGAGAAAGATTTATAGTAAAAAATTCATTGTAATCTCTTTCTTTCCTTAGTGAAACAAATTTAAGAATGTCACCGTCGGTCCTCGTCACCACCACCGACCGGCCTTCACCACCATAGTTGGCCACCCTTTGTATTATTTTTTAACCGGTTTTTCAGATCTAGCTTTAGCGATCATTGTCTTTTTTTTTTTTTTGTTGCAAGGCATTTTTCAGATATGCAAAAACGTTACAAAAAATTGACGGTGGAGATCTTACGTTTCTTGCAACGTGGCTGACCATTTTCCGTTTTCAGATCTAGTTATAGTATGTTGCATTTTTATAATAATTTTTTTTTTTCAGATTTGAATTATGTTAAGTGTGGTGGTTATGTTGGTGGAGATTAATATGAATTATGAAGTTTGATTTTCAGATCCGGTTTGAGTTGTTGTTACATGAAAGTAAATATAAATTGTTGTTGCTGTTGCTAGTTATTTTGAAAAAAATAATTTATTACAATTATTGAGTCGTTGTTGCTGTGATAGAATTATGATACAGTAGTTAGTTTGTTTTGATGTTTAGATAATGACGATGATGAACTGTGTTGTTCTTTTTTAGATGACGATGAATATTCTATAATTTTATTTAATTTAATTTAGATTGAATTGAAAAATAATATGAAACTTTTAATGGAAAGAGAAGCAATTAAAAGAAAATGATATAGATATGGAAATGTTTGGCGACACGTATTAGTAACGGTAATAGTAAGCAGTAGCATTAAGTAGTAAGCAGTACCAGTTAGCAGTAGCTGTTTGTTTAAAAAAAGTGTTTGGTAACGTAGCAGTAGCAGTAGTTATAAAGTGTAAAATTACGAAAAAGGGCATATACACATTATTTATAAAGTGTGAATGTTATTTTTGAGGGTATATAGGTAATTTCAGAAACAAAATGCTAGTTGCTAGTTGAAATGTTTCCTCATCAAGCATTAAGCAGGAAGCGGTTAGACAATATGCAAACTCTAGTTGCTTTGTTGTCAGACAAGCTTTTCAACCAAATCGCTAACTGCTAGTCGTTTGTCGCTCCAAAATGCTTCCAAATACTTGCTACCAAACACAACCATGAATTAGTGATGTGGGACATGGAAATTAAACGATGACGTATAGATAATATGCTGTGTTTACGTGGATATCGTTAACCGGTAACTAATAAATTATAAGTTATTTGACTCATTATTTTGAACAATTTAATAAATATAAGTTAACGGTAAATACATTACGTATAGTTATTTTGAATTAATAAATTTTTCATCGTTCATCAAAATGAGCATTTTATAAAAATTTGATGTTCCATGTGCGTATTATTAACCTTATAATGTACTTGTTGATCTTTTAATCATGTAACAAGAAAATATGTCAACGTCTTGGCTGTTATATAATATCAAGTCCTAATAATTGGTGTAACGTTATTCACTAATTAAATATTATACAATTATAAAGTTAAATACATATAATAATGTACGATCGCAAAATTAAAATTGATAATATATAATTTTCGTTGAAAATAAGAGTAGATTACATGGAGAAAGTGATCGAGTTTAAGTGTTTAACATTCAACTCGATTACTTTTGCAAATTAGATGTTTTATTACGATAAAATGAAATTTGTAGTGTGTAAGCATGTATACGTTATAACAAGATTTTTAAAAATAATATGCTCTTCGTTACACATACATCGACCAATTAAGATGTTATAGAAGTGCAGAAGTAAATTTTAGTCCCTGTGTATGCCGTGAGTCTGAAGTTTGATCTTACTTTGTAGGATGGTTGAGTCTATAGCCCGATTGAATATGAAAGAGAGCATTTTCTATACAAATGTAAAGTGTAAGGTCCAAATATAAATTTATTATAACCGTTTATTTTATCTTTATATTATATAGACAGTCAATTTCATTCATTTGTAATTAATTGAAATAAAAATTATTATGGGAAAAGCAATTAGGTGTTATTTTGTATGTGCCTGACTATTTATATTTATCATGAATTTTTGTTTTCATATGTCTTCTTGATCATTGTTTTCCCCGAACAGAAAAATACAAAATATATTATTTTTCTATCTTAAATGATTCCTAGAACTGGAATCTTTATTGTATTAAATTTATAAGAAAAATATAGTTGATAATGATTTAGTATCAGTCGGTGTTTCTGAAAACGTGTGTTCGGTAAAAAGGAACCTTTTAGAGATATACTCCAAATAAAAACGCCAATTAAGGTTTTCTAATTAATATTAAACAAAAGACATTCTCATTACCTACCCACCCAATTTGCGATCGCTAAAATTCTCCTTGACAAAAGTTCCAATTTAAAGTTCAAAGAGAGGGACAAACAGAAAAACTCAACAAGTTTTAAGGCTAAAGACAAACGCAAATTAAAGAAGGGTCCATCTAAATATACACCTCATTTTCACTATTTAAACACTAATAATAATGTAATTATTAAAATATTTTGACTAATCATTTTCACTATATAAGCCCATATTAATTAGCAATCATTAGTGTATTTGACTTAATCCTTAAAGTTGTCTTAATAATTACACTAATCATTAAATAATGATCACTTTATATTTTTTTTTATTTTGTATTTTATCTTTACGTTTTTCATCGTTTTTAACGTTCTTTTTTTGTTTTTCTTCGTTTTTTACATTTTTCTTCATCTTTTTACGTTTTTTCGCGTTTTCTTCGTCTTTTTTACGTTTTCTTCGTCTTTTTTACCTTTTTCTTTGGTTTTTTTTGTTTTTTTCATTTTTTACGTTTTGCTTCGTTTTTTTTACGTTTTTCATCTTTTTCTTCGTTTTTTTTACGTTTTGCTTTGTTTTTTTTACTTTTATCTTTTTTTTCTTCGTTTTTTACGTCCTCATTTGTTTTCTTCATTTTTTTTTACGTTTTTTCGGTTTTTTTCGTTTCCTTCGTTTTTTTACGTTTTGTTTCGTTTTTTTACATTTTTTTTCTTTTTTTTACGTTTTTTTTTTTTCATTTTTATTTACGTTTGTAATATACTTTATATACGTATCCAATTTAACCACGATGCATTGTAAAAGTTTATGCATTATATTATATAAACATGATGCACTCAGACTTATATGATAATGATGTACCATATCTTATAAATATGATGCACTGAATTTTTAAAACTTACAGAACCATGATGCACCATATCTTATAAATATGATGCACTGAATTTATATGATTACACGTAAAAAAGGTAATAAAAACTTAAAAATTGAACAAAAATGAAAAAAAATGAAGAAAACGTAAAAACGAAAAAGACAAAAAAAAACCCTTAAAAAAACGAAGAAAAAATGTAAAAAAAAACGTAAAAAAACATGAAAAATTAAGAACGACATAAAAAAATGAAGAAATATGGAAAAAACATAAATTAACAAAAAATAACGTAAAAAAAAACTAAGAAAAACGTAAAAAGAGAATAAAAACGTAAAACAAAATGAAGAAAAACGTAAAAAAACAAAAAAACAGAAAAAATGTAAAAAAAACGAAGAAAAAGGTAAAAAACAAAGAAAAATGTAAAAAACGAAGAAAAACGTTAAAAATGAAGAAAAACGTAAAAACGTAAAAAAGCGAAGAAAAACGTATAAAACGAATAAAAACGTAATAAACGAAAATTCATTTATGTGACGCTAGATGAAAATTCCCCAATCCCACCAAATCACCCAGAATGGAGGAGATACAAAACTGAGGCCGCATCCGCATTGGAAAGTATATATTTAAGCCGATAACGCATGTATACTGAAATTAATCAGAATGAAAGACAAATGTAATCACGACTCTTTATTTTATAAAGTTAGTACAATTATTACATGTTTCTATTTTTTAAATGCGTGATTTATTTTCTCGTTAATTATTTGTATTCCGATAACACACCAACAAAAATATATAATTTTAAGAGTGAAATAATTAGGTACTAATAATTATTTAGGTGAAATAATGAAAAGACAAAATACAAAATACAAAATAAAATAAAAAAAGATAAAGTGATTATTATTTAATGATTAGTGTAATTATTAAGACACTTTTAAAGATTAAGTCAAAAGACACTAATGATTGCTAATTAATATAGGTTTGACTAGTGTCCATTTAGTATTTTTAGTGTTCATTTAGTAGCACCCTTAAAGAAAGAACACGAGTTAAATGTTAATGACTGTGATTATGACTTTGACATTGACTCGATCTCCCAAGCGAATATATGATTCGTCGATACGAAGGAACCAATAATTATCAACAAAATCTCCACCTCTTCGGAGCCTCATTGGAATTATCAATAAAAAAACGCCAATTATCAACCAATAATTATAAATAAAAACATTAATCATCAATTAATATTATAATTTATTTTCGACTACAGGAGCGCTAGAATTTGAATCTTTGACGTTGTATTTTTTATTTCAAAAATATTTCACTCATTACATACTGAAATACGGGTCATTAACGTACTTAAATATATTTTTGCTACTTTACTTTATTAAGTTAGATCTTTTCTCAGTTGACACTCGAATATATTACTAAGAGATACCGAAAAGTAAGGCCTGCATAAACAAAGATAATTAAAGTTTGGCCGGCTGAGCCATGTAGAAAACTAGGACAAAATATGCACACATTCGAATCCAAAGTATTCAACCATTACAAGAAAATTATTTTATCGTTATTTATGATTGGGTCGTCACAATTAATTATACAATCTTCTATACTTTATTATATAAATAATAATAAAAAAATAAACAGAATGCATGATCCTATATATGTTATTGGTTACAGCCGGCCAAACTGTGGCGGACATAAAAAATCATTTTCGTCTTTTGTAAACGGCTGATAAACACATATCAATGATGGGTTTTCGTATATGGGTTGCTTTGATATGCGCAGTAAATTATAGAAATATACTTAGTTTAATAATTATTTGTGTTGCAAGTAAGTAGGTCTTTTTATGATTTGAGTTTGACTATTTGATGGATCTGTTATCAACTATGACCCTTGATCGATCCATTATTTAGGGCAATTCTTGTTTGTTTTAATTTAATTATTGCAAGTTATCAATGGAAACTTGGAACTTAAGAACTAGCTACAAGAAAGATCTTAAATTGATTAAACATTCTACAACCTAGCTGATTCATTTAAAAGAAAATCTATCTGGTTAAAAATTGCTATCACAAACAAATGCTTGAACTACATCTGGATGATTTTTACGATATGTTAACCCAAAAATTTGGAAACCGAGGGGGTCGAAGCATTTAAAAAGGCCTCCAATGGGCCTCCATGACTTTTTGTAGCACCAGAATGGGCTTGGATCAAAATTGTGATGAAGTGAAGTAGTGAACCATTAAATTTAAAGATATAGGTCTTAAGTTAGAACGAGTAAGCGACATTATTATTTGATAGAGATACGACGGGGACAATGTAATGTAATCTATTATCTATTATCTATTATCTATCTATTATCATATATATAAGAAAACCCCTAAAAGAGTCTCTCCCCTTAGATTAAAGCTCATTCTTTATGAATTCATCATTAGATCAAATGATACCAATATCATAGTGAATTAATAAAGATTAAATTACTAATTTACCCTACTATTAATTTAAATATACCACCAAGCTATAAATAAAAGGAAACCACTAACAAATCACCCTTTGACTTCCTTGACTTCATTCATTCACGAGCTTCCTGCTGGTATTCATCTCACGAGCTTCTGGTAACCTATTTTTGAAGGATATCTCACAATTAACAGCAAAGATATCATCCAAATTACTTCCAAAATCACGATTAATTTTTCCCTCCCTTAATCCCAAATTTGATTTTCATTGTTCCTTTGACCTAATGTGATATAGTTCATCTCACAAGCTTCCTACTGGTAAGTTATTTTTGAAGGGTAAATCACAATTAACATCAAAGATATCATCCAAATTACTTCCAAAATCACGAACAATTTTTCCCTCCCTTAATCCCGAATTTGATTTTCATTGTTCCTTTGACCTAATGTGATATAGTATAAATGGATCATAATCCCGACTTTTATTTTCATTGTTCTTTTATACTGCCCTCTATTTCAAGGTTAAAAATGGCGAACCAACATGTATACACCCCTCTCAATGAGCTTACAATCGAAAAGGAGGATTGGGTTATTTGTGTAAAGGTGCACCACGTATAGAACCAATCGTACAAGAATAACCCTACCCAAGTCGCAAGTAGAGATATGATATTGATAGACCCTCAAGTATGATCTACCGTATTTGGAATGTGGTTGTGTTTTTAAGGTAAAGAAATTTTTGTTTGTACAGATCTTATTATTTTTATGGTTACATGTTGTGTTTTTAAATATTAGGTAAAGAATTTAGTTTGTACATATCTTATTATTTTTATGGTTACAATGAAAATGCTTTGCCTTATTACATAAAAGGTTTACTTAATTGTGTCAACCACGAATTGATACAGGGAAATAGAATCCATGCCACTGTGAAGAAAAACCTTCTCCCCGATTTTAATGAGCCTGTCAAAGAGGGAAATTGTGCGGAGGTTAGTACTTTTGTGGTGGCTCCATATTCTGGAAAGTATCTAATGGTGGACCATCAAGTGAAGCTGAACTTTTGTCGGGCCACTAGAGTCAAAACAGTTGCCCCTTTTGAAGTGTTGGGAGATGGGTACTCATTTATCCCTTTTGATGACATAAATTCAGGGCGACTTAACAAAGACGTTGCTTTAGGTAATTGTTAAACCTAACTGTTACTTTCATACATGAAAACATATGTTACTTTTGACCATGTTGATCTATACTTAAAATATAATAATTTTTTCGCAGATGTGGTGGGACAACTGGTTAAAACAGGTGACATGTGTGTAAAAATACAAGATGGTCGCCATACCAAAATGCTTACATTTGTTCTTCAAGATGTCAAGTAACATTCTTTTGCTATCTTACCCTAATTGTTTATGATTTTACTGCCAAATCCAAACTATATATACTATACTTCACTTAATATTGGAATGTCATCCAATGTTGCAGTGGTACTAAGCTTGACTGTGCATTGTGGGGAGAATTCGCAGCCCAGTTGAACACCTATGTTGAAAACAACCCAAGGTCTGCTGAGCCAACACTCATGTTCATTCAATTGGCAAAAGCCAAAGATTGGCAAGGTCTGCTCCCGTGTTAAATGACTAATCAAACTCATTCATGATTTGCTTAATACAGGCAATGTTCAAATTTCCAACTCGTTCTTTGGGACAAAGGTATATATTAACAATGACATCAAACCCATTCTTGACTTTAAGAAAAGGTAATTTCTTTACTTTGCCCATTAAATTTTAATTGCATCAATGGTTGACCCGCAAATACGTACATTTTATTAATATGTAAATGGCTCTTTTACACAGATTGACATCAATCGGTGAAGGCTCTTCCATAGTGACACCTCCACCCGTTTTGTCCGTCAAGACTATTGTTGAAAAGACTGGTGACTTCTACAATAGGTTCCCTAAAAAAACAGTTGATTGCCTTCGCACGATCAAAAAGGTATCCCATGATAAAATCTAGGCAAATCACACTTGAATGTCAAGCTGAAAATGACTTTTGTTTTACCCTCATTTTACAGACTACACATTGCGTTGTCGTCGCCACACTTTTGTCTGTTGTGGCTGAGGATGGATGGTTTTATTATATATGCAAAGATTGTGCTAAGCCTGCAACTAGGATTCATGATGTTGTTCCCGGTGGATACCTGTTTGATTGCTACGAATGTGGGCCCATCAACGAAACAGATACTAGGTAAGTAGTCTTGTCATCCAAACTGTAAGTTGTATTGATTAGGTCCAAATTCATTGTCGTTACTTAAAGCATAGGGCAAAAACTGTAAGTTTGGGTATTTTCAACTACTATCAATCTGTAAGTTTATTTATATATGAAGACTACTGGTTAGAATGATAATTACACCTCCATTAATATTTGATGACAACTATGATTGTACCCGTCTCCCAACAAAATATATTATGTGACGAACTTGACAAGCATACCTTTCTATTGTTTAATTTGTTCAGACATGTATGAGTCCTTTCTATATAGTGTTTCCTTAGAAAACTTATTAGGCGTAAAATGAACCAAGTTGTTCCTTTTTATCATTTAGAATGAAATTATAACAAACAACATATGAGCCCACAATGTCAGGATACTGAAAATATATCCACCCTATAATGTAGGCTATGTTTTGTCGTAAGACTATAATTGATTGAAATATATTCAAATATATCCACCCTATATACATACTAATAAAGCTATCTAATCAAAACCAATGGAAATATATTGAAATATATATTACTAATTACTAATCAATCATCTTTATTTGTAAATAATATACTTTCCTGCAACACTAAAAGATACCACCTAAATTATGTCATTCACGGGGGATTGATTCTCAGAAGCTTACGGATCCTCCAAACCAATCGCTTTACGCTTTGAAGGTTAGTGTTTAACGACTTGTTTCTTCTTTGTAGATCTTTATATACATACAAACGAGTCTAATATATAATTACAGAAAATAAATACACATTGTCAATACATGTATACAAAATTCCTTCAGAATTCATGTCAAAACTATATATTTTTAAAGATACGGATCATAAATCTTTTTCTGGCCCGGTTTAGTTTATCTTTCGGTTCCATCAATACAAATTGCTTTCAACATGTTGACACATACAACGCTCAACTAAACTATGGGTGCTTTTCCTATGACTATATCTTTACAGTACAATATGGAATCATCTAGGGAATTGAGTTCTAATCGGTTCCCCAAAACCGGGAATGATGAATCATCAGATCACAAGGTATGTCACAATGAACTATATATCTATGTTGTTGTATGTGTGCTTTTAATATCCTTTACTGCTAATTACAATATATAATGTCATGTTAGAAAGCAAGAAGACTTGCTCAATGCCGTGAAAATAATCACCGCGCCCGCATGAAGAAAAAGGTATTTAACAACCTAAAGGAAGTAGATAACAATTGGTCTATGGTTTTCATATTTTATATTTTAGTTTTATACTTTAGAAGTGAGTTCTCACAAACCTTTTAAGTTCTTCTACTCTCACCATGACTAATCATTATAACGTATCTGAATAAGTATCAACTTACTATTAATTGTTTTAACAAAGTGTTTATTAAATTCGACCTTAGATGCATTTGCTTTGCAGGAATACATCCAGCACTTGGAAACTAGAAATGCTAAGCTTACACAAATAGAGAATGAGCTCGATCTAGCTCGGAAACAGGTAGAAACTAACTATGTATCTAACCTAATACCTTAGCACACATTTTATCACACTTAATTTTATATTCGCAAAAAGTTCCAGTTCTATAACCCTTCACTTTATTACAGGGTATGTTACTCTCAATCATAGGTGATACCTGTCAACCGAACCCAAATAATGGTACGAAAAATTGTGTTTACTCTTTGTTAATACGTCATGTTTTCCTCTCAGTAGCCCTTCTCAACCTTAATAACATTAACATTCTAAACTCATTTTAAGTCACGCAGTTTGTTACAAGTAGCTTTCGGATTATATTTAGTCAAATCACACACCCTAATTTGGACTTTTTACATTACTATACTATTGGTAAGGACATTTATCAGTTTAATGGTGGTTAATATCTACACCACAACTTTCATCACATCATTTAAGAAAATAATTATTTAGATACACACTTCATATGATTATCTTTAATTGTTTTAATTTTGGTTTCCTCTTTTTCTTTTCAAGGCTCAACAAATTACTTAGGATTTCTATCCGCTTATACACAATGGATACAAGATCAAAATAAACACATACAATCACTACAAACAGGAATTGATTCAGATTCAAGCATATCTGATCTTCAAAAATATGTCCATAATGCATCACTACATTTCAATTCATTTTCAAATCTGAAAAGGAATGCATCAAAGGTCGACGTATGTCACATCATATATGGAATGTGGAGTTCACCGGCAGAAAGTTGTTTACAATGGATTGGCGGTTTTCGGTCCTCTAACTTACTTACGGTAATTTGTATCGTAGTGTCATCAAAATCTACATCATCAAATCACAATGTAACTAACTTTTACATATCAACTCATTTGCAGGTTCTGTTGACCCAATTGGATACGTTAACACACCAACAGAATACAAGTATCATACAACTAAGGGAGACAACACATTATTCAGAACAATCACTATCGCATCGGCTCGAAGAGATGCACTAATCTGTGTTTAAGACGTTGTCAACAGAAGTTCATTCCTTAACTATTGGTGGATCAAAATTCCCCGATTACATGGCTCAGATGTCGATGGCCATAGGACAATTTACTTCGCTTGAACATTTCCTCGTGCAGGTATATGGAACAATCTTTACACAATTCTTTTTTCATTTACTCTGATGGTAATATAACCACACCACAAATATAAATTTCTTTGTTACATAGTGTTTCAGAAGTCAATACAACCATAGTACCTCTTGGTGTTGCTACTCTAAGCAAAATGTCAAATCTGGTTTTTAATACACACATTTTTTTCAATTGTTTCAGGCTGATCAATTGCGGGAAAAAACACTAATTGATATGCATGCAATACTTACAACGCGCCAATCTGCTCAAGCTATAATTCACATACATAACTACTTTTCCCGACTACGTGCAATGAGCACACTTTGTGTTGCTAGGCAACAGGAGTAGACATTAAAGACATTTGTAGTTGAAGAAGGAAATTATTGACATGCTATTCATTACTTTTAATATGTTTATTATTTTAAATACTTCCAATACATCTTTTATATAAAGTGAAAGACGCACCCTCATCCATCTATAATTCATCTAAATTGTGAAGCCACAACCAAAATTAGATATACATTGGTACATTCACTTATCTAATTTATATAAGATTATTACAATACTAAAATACAATACCTTCAGGAAACAACTACATCAAATAAAGTTCATGTTGATAATTCCGACTTGGTATACTTAGGAGGCAAAGATACCTTAGTCCTTTAAATTAATTGTCAGTATCAATTGCAAATTAACTAAGTTTAAATTGAAATATAGTGAGAAAGGGGCATAAACTCATGTTAAAATAGTAGATTACATTACATCGACTAATTCTCCACTATTTACTCATCCTACACAATGTGCAACATATGAAAGGGTTGTATTTACTGAGTCCAGCAGTAAATACAAGAATGACTTGTATGGTTATAGAAATTGATAATGTGGTTGATACTTGAGGGCCAAAGTCATTATGGTTACCAAAACCATAAAACTGAACTATCAACATCCATTGTTTCTGAGACTAAAAATAAAGTATTAAAGTATGGAGTCCCAACACTTTATTTGGTCTTGTATCATCAACTTCGGAAATGTCGATACTTTGACTATGTTATTGCTTATTCTTATAAGTAATCTACAGAGTTGGTTTTCTTTATTTTGGTTAGCATTTATAAACATTATTTGCTTTGTGTAGTAACTTTCCTACTATTATAATTGGTAACGTTCACCTCTCGCTAAAATACTATGATTTCTAATTTCATTTTACACGTTCACACACCGCAAACACAAATTACTTTAAGAATCCTTAATCATAAATATTAAAAGATTCTCGTGAATTTCGCGGGTTATAAACTAGTTAATTAAGAAAATGAAAGATGTAATTAATTAATTGTAGATAATTAGAAAGAGAAAATGACTGTTTTCATGACCTTTTCATTGCTTTGTACACACTCTTGCAGTACTATAATCTAAGTTATTTTGGAAAACGATGCAGCATCTACTCATAGTTATATGCGTTTACAAATTAACTAATATTATTATATTATTTGATCACCAAACTTTCTATAAAGAATAGTTTTATCACCATGTAACCTTTTCACATTCTAATAATAAATAAATAAATAAAATAAGGTTTGTTTTTTTTTTAAATCTATTATTAGGTTCTCAGATCGAATTCTTAAAAAAGAATACATATAAAAACGACATTTAGTCAAACAACTATTAATTAAGTCCGACAGCACTTTGTTTTAACTTTACCTTTGAAGCTAATTAACATCGATCTGTACGAGATACATTACTAGTATTGAAAGTACTCCAAATAGCTAGTTACATATTTATACTCAAATAGTAACACTTAACTTACAAATTATTTTTCCTTTTTTAGATGCTAATGCTAGCTTTTCCATATGTATATAGTTTCTCATGTACTTGTACATATAGTTATATAAATATAAAAGCTCTGATGAAAATTGAAAAAAAATAAAAAATAATGAAATGATATATCAGTAAATTAAACATATATATATTCATTCACAAACACCTTTCTAACTTTTGATATATACTTGGTACATTTGTTCTTACCTTGATTTACATTTCTTTTACAAGTATCCCTACATTTCTATTTGATGGCGAGAAAAAACATTTAAGTTCTCTAATACCATCTAAACATATACAACATAATCGACTAATTTAAATTACACATGATACTTTGTATACGTGTGATATAATCATTAACGATGTCTTTTGTTTCAACTCGTAAATTTCAAAGAAACACTTATCTACGGTCGACTTGTAAATTTCTTTTGTTTCAACTCTCACATTATCACTCATTCCCATTTGTTGTCTGTCTTTAATGTGTTCGAGAAACTCATCTCAACTTCGTTGAGACAATCCAACCCAAAATCGTTTACACCGAAATCTTGACAATCCATTAGCCATGTGGCACAATCATCCCATGATGCAAACACGTTGCTTGTACAACTTTTGGACTTTTTCTCACTGTGTGATGATTCCCAATTCGATGCATCGACCAAAGGAGGCTCATCGTCGCATAAGAGGTAACTCAACAAATTCTCATCATCACAAAGGCTTTGAACCAAGGGCTTCGGTTTGTCATTTACCGATGAACTGTTTTCAGTTTGTGAAAAAATCAAATTCTCCACTGACATTGATTTGGATGTATTTGTATTTTCACTATGCAACGGTGACTTGTTCTTTTCAATACCTGAAGAATTTTCAATAGGAGAAGAAGACGTTGTCGTTTCGCTTGCTTGAGTTTCTTTGTGAAGAGGTTCATGTGTGAGCGGATCAATCCCCATTTTTAAAAGTTTCTTCTTGATATGAGTGTTCCAATGATTTTTTATCTCATTATCTGTTCGTCCCGGCAATTTTGATGCAATCTTTGACCACCTGATAATTTCATCTTGTTACTTAATTATTTGATCACATGCATATATTTTAGGATTAACTAATTAAAAAGATGTACATAATTTCAATTTTATCTTCTTTTTTTTCTCAACGTACTTTCCTATTTTTCATTTCACCGTAGAACTTTTTAAAAATCTGCATTAGTTTTAAACTCATATAATAATACATATTGAGGCTTCATGAATAAAAAAAGAAGACAAATACCTATTACCGAGACGGGCATGAAGGTCAATAACAAGTTGTTCTTCGGATTCATTAAGGAGGCCGCGCTTCAAGTCGGGCCGGAGGTAGTTGGTCCAACGGAGACGACAACTCTTACCGCAACGATGGAGACCGGCCAACTTAGGGAGAGCTCGCCAACAACATGGACCGTTGTTGGTGAGGATAAATTTGATTAGTTTCTTGTCTTCCTCCGCAGTCCATGGCCCTTTCTTCACTCCTAGTTTATCACAACATGGTTGTCTTCCCATTACTAGTTAAAATTTTGATTTCATCACCACCAAGTAAATGAAATAAAGACTATAATACCAAGAACACACTAGCTAATTAACCAACTTTTACCACCACCAACCTACAATTATACATACTTAAAGATATAAAGAGATTATAGTAGATCGGTCCCACCATTAGTGTACTTGAAAGATACGGGTGAACGGCAACTCGGTTCGGTAAGTACTAAGTAGTAACAAACCAATGACGTAAAGTGTAATACCCACTTAGAATTTGTGATATTTTATTAGAAATTTAGCAAAGGGATCATATTGTTAAATCACATAAATTTGTTGGACTAGAATAGTAATTTCATTGAATTTGAAATAAGAGATAAGAGCGTGTAGATATAACCTCCTATTAGAATCAAACTTTAATTCAGGTTACTCTACCGATAAATACTACGCACGATCTCATTATTATAGAAAAAACAAATTCTTATAACCCTAGTCTACACGAGTCAACCGAGAGGTTGTTGGAATTGCAAGAAAGGTCGTGCTTGTGTGTTGAGTTTCGATAGAGGCTCGGTTTCGATTTTCTATTTAGTTTAACGTAACTGGTGTTCCTAGTCTTGTAATTTACATACCAGTCATATACATTAAGAGTTATATTGATTGGGTTTTGAGTATTGTAAATTAATATGTTATGGTGATTGGAGTAATTATCAATTTGATTATTGTCTAAGAATCGGTTTCATATAGAAATAATTCGATTTGCTTTGTAATGTTGTAAGTCGATAGAAATTGTATTACATGCATGGCTCTTAAAGTTGTGTTTGAGTGTCTAACAGTGATAAGTGATAAGAAAGTTGATTTTATAATCAACACGAAATATAAATCTTGTAAAGTTGGTTCTTATTAATTTAAATCTAACAGGATGAAAAGCGAATTGGAATATTGCATGTTAACGTCGCATGTGATGAAAAATTTGAGTACTAGTATTTAAATTGAGATTTAATATCATGGTGAAAAGGATATTACAGTGATATACTCAAGCACCCAATCAACTAAGTCTCTTATGTAATGCATATAGGGAATTTGGTTTAAAGATTTAGAATGATCTTACTGAAATTGTAGGAGACTTTGTTAGTAAGAAGTGAAGAGCTAGTTAGTAAAAAACCATAAGGTGAGTTTCACATTACTTTTAAATTAAATTGTACTTATTTTATATGTTATTTATTAAATTGTTTATGTTATGATCTATCTTTAAAAAAAATTATTGGTTTATAAATATTTTGATAACGTGAATACGTAATATGAAAATATTATTATAACTTTATCGATTATCTTCTGTCTCAATCATAATAGAATTGTATAAAAAAGAAAGTGGGTTAAAAAGTGGATGGAGACAAAAGTGAGATGTGTAAAACGACAGTTTATCATAAAAAAGAGGAAGACTATGGAAAAATAAAATGTGAAAATTGAAATCAAAAAGAGATTGTTAGATTAAATTTTTAATTGCTTATATAGTTATATGACAAAATGGTATTTAAAATTGTTTGTTAAATGTTTATATTGAAAATTTTTATAAAAGTTTTACGTGAAATTCGTGATTCTCACAAGGATTTGTAGTTGACTCAAATATTTTTAGAATTTTTGCAATTCAAAATAAAGAATGAATGATTGAAGTATATAATAGATAAAATGCAATAATATTGAAGAAGGTTATAGAATAAATACTTTTCCTTTCTCTGATTAAGATAAAAAATATAATTTTATACTCTAATAAAATGAGTTGTTTTACGAAGAGGAACTCAAACTTGTAGGTAATAAATATATGGTGAAGTGGTTTCATACACAAAATTTTATTTTTGATGGCTACATAAAAAGTGTCAACTGTTTGAACGTTGCTTAAAGTTCATTCATTCATTCTAATTAATTAATTAATTAGTATTCTAATGAAATAATGATCCAATTAAAGGAGCAGTATCGGAGGAATCATATCACCACTATTATTAAATAAATAATAATAAACGCATACACATAATCATAAATATATATCATCACTATTACATCTATCATTCAATTCATTCATTCTAATTAACCTACAAGCTAGATATGATGGAGTTTATTTATGACTCAAATCTTAATATCTTTACTTGTTTGGTATGCATAAAAAACATTTTTTCATCATATAATATAAGTAACATATAAAATAAATCACATGTGAATTGCAGAAATTTAAATAAAATGTTTCATATATAACGTCATTCCTTGAACAAAAAATATGACCCCTTAACCACCTAGGTTAAGATACTTACTTATTTAGTCTTAATTAACCAAGTCAAATGATTATTCAAATACATGAGCCACATTGATACGTGTACCCATAAATGTTCTAATTTACTAGAACTATAATTAGTCTTAATTCAAATTCTTTTATTTTAAATATTCTTGGTATCGAACTATCTATGAATGGAGGATAGTGAACCCTTCTAATTTCAGTGCTGGACGTAATATCAATGTCAAATCTCCATTAAAAGAAATTTTATTTTCCATTTCCATTTCCACTCAAGTTTAAAAGAATATATTATCTCGCATATTTTTTTGGTAGGTATATCTATCATAGTAGGTAAATCTAACACCCCATTTATAACATTTTTAAGGTTATTTATGTAAAATTATTATCTTCGTTTTAAATAACGATATATATTTTGGTACATTGTTTCCACAACTTAATTACTGATATCGATCATATATACTTACATGCATACCAAACATTAGAACAAATTTAGACTCTAAATGTCTTTTGTCAAGTGGAGATGGATTAACTTTTGGACTTGTTTAGAGGCCGGGTTAGCATCAGATCCGTGATGAGTGGTCAAATGAAGATTAAAACAAGTCTTATATATAGAGAGTTTGGTGAAGAAAACATGCACTTTAGAGTTAATACTTTCAAAGTAGGGTTAGTGAGATCTTGAAAATTTCTCTAATTCTTTGGTGAACAAAACCATATCTTCCGCTCACCAACTTTATATTTCACCACATGTTACTTTCCAAAGTAATATATAATCGCCAAGCAATGTTTTTTAGATGGTACCGGGTAGTTTTTTAGGCCCTGCTAAGCACTGTCTCTTTAAGGATAAACATATGGTGTTGATTAGTGCAAAGATAGATATAAAAGCAACCGTCGTTAGGAACTTGAACCAAAAAACAACTCCGATTTTGATGATTATGATGAGGGATGGTGCAAAGAAAGCGACAATATTGCACAAGATTCATACGTATACACGACTCTGAGAATTTATTATTTAAAACATAAAAAGTGTATGGGAGTAACAAGTTCTTGAATACATATGTTATATATATGGGCTCTTGTATATTACTTAAATCACGGTGTTTATTTATTTGCACCTGTATATATATATATATTAGTTATACACTATTTAAAGCTATGTTGTTTTGTAGGCACACTGAATATACTTTTAAAGAAAGTCAATGTCAGCTGTATTTATAATCTCGCAATTATTTAAAATCACTTGAGTTGCAATGGAATTTCAAAGAATTAATATCAAGAACTTTCTAGTTCCCCTACTTTACACGCATGCTTCACGTACAGTTGCTCAATAAGATGATTATATTTTAATATAATTTCTTCAAAACATAACAGAACAGTAGTTTAACTGCAGTTAACACTTTAACCATCTTCTTCACGCAGTTTGTTTTCCTTCTTTTCGTACACACAACTACACAAACCAGTAATGTATTTATCGTTTCTTCCCCCCCTCAAAAAAAATAAAAATAAAAAAAAAGGTATCAAGTTGTTTAAAATAGGAGTTTAGGTACTATCTAAAGATAGTACTATAATGAAGATAGTTGTATGTCTTTTATATATTCTATACAATACAAAATCTTTTAAGTATTGTAACATTATAATAAGATACTAAAAGTTTAAGATATTAATTTTTACAAATTTAAAGACATACAATACACTATTTTTTTAGCATAATTATAATTGAGATAATATTAATAATACTATTGTTTTGAAAAATGAAGATAGTTGAAACAGTTATTTGTTAAAGTATTAGGTAATAATTAAAGAAAGAAATAATTTAAATTTAAAAACACAGTCTTCTTATAACGTCTAGGTATTTTTCTTATTATTTTCATATATTGGGGTTAAATTGTTAAGCTATAAAAGATGAAGGTGAAATTGTATACTTATCTTATAATATAGGGAAATTGTAGTAAGTTGTCGTAAAAAGAAATAAGTGGGGTATGTAATGATCTTCTTCACATTTAAACTCACAAACCTGCAATTATAACTTTCCCCATTAAACTCACAAAGTCAAGCTTTTATTGTTCTTCAATGACTTTAATAAAATAATCTTACTACCTAAAACATGTTTTATTTATCTTAAAATACCATATAACTTGATTAAATTTTTTAAAAATAAATTTTATATACTTTTAAATTTCGGATCCGCCTATACTAAAATCCAACCATGAAATACGTAATGCCCCTTCTATGTGTGATGCCCTAGGCCGTCGCCCTGGCTGCCCAGTGCTAGGGTCGGCTCTGTATGTACAGAAAAAAGCTTAAGAGTTGTGTGAAATACAAGATTTCATTTAAGTGTTGCGGTTTACTCCATATAAAAGTGTTTGGTGACATACGTTTACCCCCTTCCTCTCTCCTTCCTCTCTCCTTGATATGACAGTTTATCTTCAGTTGTTAAAAAAAGTCTTTTATATGTTCGAAATTGAAAAAGACTTTATTTTCAGGGACGAGATCATTTTAATGCCATTTCCTGCACATTCATCCCATCCCAAGTCCCACCAATTAAGACCACTCCCAACGGTCATGTTGGTTTGGAAACCGACGCGCGTCGGCCGACCGGCACCGTTGGCACGGCTGCGTTGGTTGACCGCGTCGGTGGTTTCTCGCCGGTTTCGGGACGCAAATGAGAGAGACGTAGGTGGTTCGTGTGGGGCCCACATCGATTTTTTTTCCTCTTCAACTGTTGTAATGTCTTATTTCTTCGAATGCATTGTCAATTGAGGATGGGGGATTGGGATTTGGGAGCCGACAAGTGGGGAAGAGTGAACGACAAAAGATTAATTTCTGGATAGAGGCCCAACTCTAATTGGGAACAAAGCCCCCAGTACTATACTTAAAAATGTTGCAGTTAATTACTCCGAATATGTTTGCATATTCTAATTTCTAATTCTGAAAGAAAAAAAAATGTTTTCTATTTGTTACATACAATCTACAGATGTATAAAATTTTGAAATGTGTGTGGGGCCCAGAAATCAAAGTGACACACCCTGAGTTGGCAGAGGTGTGTCACTTGTGTGTTAGTTTAGGAGGTACTGATGTGGCTCTGACGTGTCTCAACTGACACACTACTAACACTGTTAGGGTTGGGAAGGGTCTAAGTCACCCTACAAGGGTTAAACTTTAAAGGTTACAAAAAAAAAAAAACAAAAAAAAAACAAAATAAACTCCAGTGTGAAGTAAGATGGAGTGAACTGTGAAGCGATGGGGTCCGAAGTTGAAGTAGGGATGATTACATGATGACTTGCCATGTGATAAAGCTTGTCATAGTAAAAAATGACTTTCTTTTATAAAATAAGTAGATAGATATAATTTTTCATTTTCATCTTGCTTCATACTGCAACCTCTGCTGGTCTTCAAATCCTAACAACTAGACCTGCAAGTGTAACTTATGATGAACATCAAACCTAACAAATTTAGATTTAACAAAAAAAAAAAAAAAAAAAAAAAACGGAAAGTCATGAGAGAGAGGGGGGGGAGGGGGTGAATTGCCTTCCGACGTGAGTAGTGAAAAGTGAGATATGGTGGAGTGTGAACTGTAAACGGATAGTGTCTGAAGTTGAAGTACTGATGATTACATGCTGACTTGGCATGTGGTAAAGGTTTTTAGAGTAAAAAATGACTTCTTTTTATAAAATAAGTAGATAGATAGATTTTACATTTTCATCTTACTTCGTAATATAACCTTTGCTGGTCTTCAAATCATAACAACCAGACTTGCAAGCGTAACTTATGATAAAGATCAAACCTAACATATTTACATCAAACAAAAAAAAGGAAAGTCAACAGAGAGAGAGGGGGGGGATTTACCTTCCGACGTGAGAGGTGAGAAGGGAGATGTAGTGAACTGTCAACGAGGTGAGAAGGGAGATGTAGTGAACTGTCAACGGATAGTTTTTGAAGTTGAAGTAGGGATGATTACATGTTAACTTAACATATGATAAACGCTTTCAAAGTAAAAATGATTTTTTTTATAAAATAAACAGATAGAAATTATGGAGAAATTTTCAAGATAGCATCATTGGACTGAATTGATTACTGGAAGCCCATAACATTTTGGCAGCCCAACCCAAACGTTTCTAGTAGGACCAGATAACGGAGTCCAATATCACTATTAAGCTAACGTCACAAGACGATTACATTTCGTGCGCGCATTTGAACGGATAATAAAACTTGTAATCAGAAGCAATCACCACAGCCGTTCGTTATGGCTGTTACTCTTGCTCTCGGAATAACCACCGTCTCCACCGCCGCGTTTACCACCGTCTCCATCAATCGTATCAGACCTTCCCCCAATTTTAGAACTAAAATTCGCTGTATAGGCTGGGTATAGATACATTTAACATTTAGAATTACAATTCGATTTACTTTTAATACTTGTTATATTTAATATCTTATTATGTGATTATGTAAAGGAAGGATCCAGAAGGTATATTAGGGCCAGCAAGCACAGGTCACTTGGCCAGACGTGAATTCCAGAGACGACTTGAGAAAGACGCTGACGCTCGTGAAGATTTTCAACGTCAACTTCAAGAAGAAAAGGAACGTCGCCGTGCTTTGCGTATGGTAAATGTTTTGATTTCAATGTCGATAATTATATCATCTGTTTGACACTTTTATTTTATCATTTTTTTGTTGTTCAATTGTTAGTGTACATGTGATCTAGGATTTGTAGAATTGTGTGACAATTGGTTTAATGAATGTAATTATGTTATTATAGTCTCGGCGTGTTCCGGAAAGTAATGCGGAGTTGGTTGAATATTTTCTTGATACCGAAGCTCAAGAGCTTGAATTAGAGATTGCTAGAATGAGGCTTAAGTAAGTTTTGTAATTTCATCCCATGTTTGTTGTAGAATTGTTTAATGTTGCCTTACTTTTGAAGCGTAATTAACATTGATAGATATTTTCAGGTTAACGGATGAATTTTTTAATCACTTAAAGTTTGAACTAGGACAGCTTCGGTTTGCTGTTCAAAAAACCGAGGTTTGCTTTCTCGTTTACTGTATGATTTAATTAAACTCGGTTCTGATTAATTAGTTGGTTGTTTATCATAATGTGAGTACCAATGATCATTGTAGGATATGGAGGATAGAGTGATTGAGTTAGAAGCACTACAAAAAGCTCTTCTTGAAGGAATACGTTAGTATTTAGCTCTGTAATTCAAGACTTAGTTTCTAAAATCCTAAATGTTTTTAATATCTGTCATTTATGATTTGCAGAAGCGTATGATAAACTGCAAGCTAACATAGTGAAGGCCAAAGATAACCTAAACAAAATTTTTACATCAAAGGACGTGAAAGCAACTGTATGTGACTTGTAATAAGCAAAATTTGCTTATTTTCTTTCAAGAATTATTCATCTAACCGAAACTAAAATAATACTTGTATTATCCTCTCAACCAGTTGTTGGATATGGTGGAAAAGAATGAGATCAACAAATCATTATTGGCACTTCTTGATGAAAACATAGCAAGTGCTCACAGGAGTAATCAAGTAAGTGATGTTACTAAAGTAGCTGACTAGCTGTAAATAATCCAAAGTAGAATTAGTTACACATGCTATCAACTTGTAGTAGTTATACAAAATGTCTAACCATTATTAGGTAGCCTCACCTAGTAGCAGAATCACAGATATCTTAGTTACCTTGTTCTTTGCAACTAATTAGTCATATATAAGTTCATGTTCTTACTGATATGGATTTTTTCTTTTCTTTTCCATTATGCAGATACAAGCTGCAGAATACATGGAAAAGGTTCGTGGGGCTGTCCGTAAGTACTATACTGTCTAGTGTTGAGGTTGAATATATGGCATACATTCTTGTCTATATTATTTTGTTATGTAACATGTATCTGTTCTTTTGAGTGCTGACACAACATAGTATTCATATAGTGATTTTGAAACTACAAGGATATTGTATTTAAGGATAGTTAACTTGCAGTCGAAACTGAAATATGTAAGTCCTTCTGTTAATGTTTGGAGTGGCCTAAAGTTCGATAATGATTTGCAATCCATCAAGTACCAAATACTGCATTGCTATAATGTGTTCATTGGACAAGCTAGATAAAGCCTTTGTCTATATGTTGTGACTCTATAACTAGTAATGTAGAGAAGAACAACTGCTGTATTTGAAGGATCACAAGAGTTTAAGATTTTGTTTACCAACTTAAGATCGAAGATTAGGCCAGATATACATATCCATTATATACACCCTAAGTAATAATTTATATCTCAACTAGGAAATATTAATGTTCCTATATGACGAAATGTTTCAAAATCATTTGGGAATAAGCAGATGTGAGACATATGAGGGGATCTATTCTGTGGCTGTCCTAGGCACGTTGATATACCCGAATTATCCAAATAAAGTTAAACTATTCGGATTGGACTATCAGAATTGGCAATTTGGTTTTTTGATCGGATCGGACAGATTCCAAATTAATATATTGGTTTCGGATTGGTTTTGGTTACTATGATTAGAACCAAATACTCCAAATAAACCGAATAATTATTTACGGTATATTTAATACTCTCGTTTATCTATCAAAATAAATATTAAATATTTTTTTGAACATTTTTCATATATAAAACCTTATTATATAATAGGTAGTGTTAATATATATAATTGTATACTAATTTAAAAATCTTAACATTTAAATTTAAAACCCAACTCCATATTTATATAAACCTTCAATGCAACACGGCAACATGTAGCCGTTGATACACTTCGTGACATTACCCTTTCACGAGTTAAAACAATACCCTCGTGAAGTCAACGAAAAAACCAAAAGGGTTAAAACTGATCCATTCAAATAGTAATTTAGTTCGGTTCGGATTCGGTATTTGTTTGGAGCACCCCTAATCTTGGAATATATTATTAGCTTAAAACTAACTGCATTCAAATGTGCACGTCTGATTAAAATGATGCCAACTCGTTCAATTAATTGATTCAATTGCCATGTAAAATACTTCTTTTGTTTTTAAATGAACAGTTTTTGTTGTTCTCTTTTCTTTTGTTTTCATTATTAGTCCGATATCTAAATCACTCATTGTGTCGTAACAAAATTAAAAGTTGTTTTTGAGACCAAAATTAGTGTTATCAATATCTTATAGTCAGTGGTGGATGTGGATCCAGTATTGATAGTGATAATATCTCAATATTCTTAAACCAGTAACACTAACACGTTATTATTTAAATCAGTTACTAGTTACATTACACATAAAGCAAATGACCCATAACGCAGGCTACCCTAAGTACTTATAAGGTAGCCCAGCCCGTGCTTATAATATTATGTTATGGATATTTAAACAGAGCCCTCTTTTTGTGCGTATAAGTATGTTATCTACCGTCTGGTTAATTTCATAGTTGTGCTTATCTTGTTCTTTCGTGATTTTAGCAACCTAAGAGTTCAACTTGGACATTATTCTCCCTTAATTTCAGGAAGCATCATGTGGTGGTTGTCAATTATTTATTTCATACGTATATAATAGTGTTACCTATCTGCATGACCTGATGAGAGAAACGTGATTAACCTATATAAACTTATCATAATCAAATAAATCTTAGCGCCACCTAGTTGATTCCCCAATCCTACTTCATCATAAGGTGTTATTCATTTTGATTATTAGAACCTTTTTGTCGCCACTTACGTGTCATCAAAGATATAAATTATGAGTACGAGTCTCATTTACCTTACTTGATGTCAATAGAACAAAGGCATGACTCACGAAATGGAGAAAAAGAATATATAAAAATATAGTAACTTGAAATCATTATTATTATTATTGGTAATATGTTAGTACTTGTTATTTAAAGTAATAGATAGATAGATAGATAGATAGATAGGCTCTTTAAGACAGCCAAAGAAACGTGGATGACTTTTTTAACTTTTGTGTTAGTTTACAACAAACGAAGCTTGGACTTCAAATATTATATGTCCCACTTGGGGGTGATATTTATTATTTCAGGAAATCTTGTGACTTCGATACTTCTTAGGCTTTGCCTTGGTATTCAATACCGACAAATACGTACCACTAATATATTATTAGAACACATAGTTGCTACTTAATTTGCACAATTAGTTATAAACCAGCTGTCTAAACAACTACATATTAGTTGTTAATTAATCAATGATCCTTTATTTGTAAATCTTTGACTATTATTCAACAATTAACTCATCGGCAATTGGCATCTCAGTATGCATTTGACTTCTATTTCAAGGTCTTATTTCTAGGTAACACCCCAAGCTGTGGTTGTTTACATAGTGGTTAGAGACTTAATTGAAAGTTTGACCTTGTTAAAGGTTGGTTAGAAAGTCAACCTTTTGTTATTTTACTGTGGACACTAAGTTTGATACATAATGTAGATGAGAAAGCATTTAAACACATATAGATCAAAGAAAAGCACGTGACTTTATACAGTAATTTTTTTTTTCTTTTGAAAGATAGAGCCGTCTCTTGACGGTTCAATGATAAAACCGGTTTTTAAAATATTTGTCACCAACTTATGTTACCTTATTATATGTAAAACGACATCCAAGAATTTGACCAACAATGAATGCTCGCATAAACATAACAACACACTCCTAGTCATTACAGAGAAGTACTTGTTTAAACCTTAACTAAAGATACCCAAAACAAATATTTAATCAATATGAGAGGTGGTCAACTCAGTTCTAAGACCTCTCAAAGGACACTATATAAAGCATCTTACCCCTCTCATTAACTTCATCCCTTAATCTCTCATAAATCATAATTATTCAACCTTATATCACTACTCTCTTGCACTCTCACCACAAAGCTTACAAAAACAAACTTTATAGATATGGAAAAATTTGGGCTTTACTTGCTAGCTATTGTATTCACCTTACGTTACACAGCCATCAGTGGTGCCACACCAGCCACCACCATGGACTTCATCAGGGCCTCCTGCAAAACCACCCTGCACCCTGCTCTATGTGTCAAATGTCTCTCAAGTTATGCTGGTTCTATCCAAGGAAATGATCACCACCTCGCAAAAGCCGCCATTACAGTCAGCCTGAATGATGCCAAGTCAGCAACAGTCTTTGTATACAAAATGGCCCGAGTCTCTGGCATAAAACCCAGAGAGTACCAAGCCGTAAAAGATTGTATCAGCACCATGACCAACAGTGTGGCAAGTCTAAGCCAATCGGTTCAGGAGCTGGAGCAGATGGCTCGGTCTACAGGTCAAGATTTCGAGTGGCACATGAGCAACGTTGAAACATGGGTCGGTTCTGCTTTGACTAATCAAAACGTATGTGGCAAGGGATTTGCTGATGGTTCCATGAATGGACATGTGAAGGTTGCTATCACGAGGAAAATGGTTTATGTTTCACAAGTCACTAGTAATGCACTTGCTTTAGTCAATAGGTTTGCTGTAAGGCATAGAAAGCGTATTCATAAGCCATAAGTGTTTATGATGTCAAAAATATGACGAAGTTTGTGTAAAATAGTACGAGTATCTAGATTAGTTCGTATCATACAAGCTAACAAAATAACGAATGAAAATATGTAAAAACGCCTTTATCATAATTTCATTTTTTTGGTTTATCTGCATATAAAAACTTTTTCGTATTTTCCGGAAACAAACCAACATCACTAATAACTTTTACTCGTAATTTTTGTACCGTTACATTATTATATTTGTAACTGGAGTACTATATATAGTACGTTTATGCCGAAAAGATTTTTGAAACATAAAGTTCCCTAGCTCTATTGTGTGAAATTTCAACAATTGATTCTAGACTAGATATGTATGATTTAACGAAAGAAGACAGTGCATTGTCATTGCATATGCGGATACAAAGGGGTGTTGATGACATTCTAATATTTAGAAGGATATCTTAACAAAAAAGTATTATTAAACATAAACGATCACTCAATATAGCATAATAGATGGATAAAGGCGTAATAATGTTTGATCTTCAGCCATATTAGCCATGAGAATGGATAGCAGAGTTGTCACCTAGATTTTGTTGATGATGTGCCACAATAACATGTAGACCCTAAACGGGTCGAGATTGACACAATGACTACACCGATTAAGCATCTAAACCCAATTCTAACCTGTTAATTTGTTTAGAAAATATATTAAAAGAAAAAGATTATATGTTAAGTACAGTATACTTTCCTGAAAATTCCAACTCTTTATAATTACTTATATATCTAATCATATTTTAAGACATTATTTTATTTTAAATCAGACAGATCATTCTTACTCTATTTTCTCTGTATGAAAAGAAATTGAATTGTTTTGTAAAAAAATTGTGATCGATGTTTATATAGCCAAGTAGGCAAGTAGCTATGCAGATGTTTAGCCAAGTTATTCCCTAATATTTTATATTAGATTTCTTGACATATTTACGTGCTATAAATAACATGTTGATATCATATAATAGATACTTAGATTTCTTGACAATTTAGACACAATAAATAGCTTAAATATATGCTCCTGTAATCATTTAAACGTCCTGGTTTTCTTAAGAATTTGGTACGACTCTAAGTATTAAAAAGTCACAAGAACGTCATTCGATCAGTAGGTATGAGTAACCGATTCCCCAGTTGATATTATTATTACATTATGTGTTTGTGATTGATCATCTTATTAGTAATGCAATAATAAAACTTTCAGGTCAATAATAATATGGGGAGAAGAAGTGATTGTTTGGCGATTGGAATCGACTTAGGGACAACATACTCTTGTATTGCTGTTTGCAAAAACAATCGGATCGAGATCATAGCCAATGAACAGGGCAACAGGACCACACCTTCTTGCATTGCTTTCACTGATACTGACTGTTTTATAGGGGATGCTGCTAAAAACCAAGCTGCAATAAACTCTGCCAACACAGTTTTCGGTATATTATGTATCTCGATCGTATTATTATGTAACTAAACTAGTTTGTTCCTGTATAATATAAGTACTTGTTTGTTTATCCTCTTGATCAGCCTTAATTGCTAGCTCAACATTGATATTTAAGGATTATTTTCTGATGATTAAACACAATTGCATAACTAAAAGCTGAAATCGATCAACCAGAATAGGAAACCTCGTGAAGTTAGTCAATGTTCATCTTTTGCAGACTAAGGTCTTGTAAATCAAGCTTAAAAGGACATTCAATGGGAATGATGGGGGTGTTTAAGCTTGATGAATATTTGTAAACAAACTTAATTTGAATTATAATCTGAATATAATTTAAGGCCAAAATGCTACTACTTTGTTTGTTCTTAGTCTTGATCAGTCTCAACACTCATTTTATACAGTAGATAAAGTATACATTTGTTCATAGTATATCATTGTTTGGACACACTATTTTATTTTTAAACTTGGATTAGCTTTACTATTCTATCAGGAAAGAGTTGAACTTAGGTGTAAATTAATGTGAAATAGTAGTAGTTCAACAACCTTGAGTATTTATGCTGTCATTTGTAATTGATATGATCAATTTGAAGGCTAATGGTTAGTTTTTAATAATATAATCTAGCTAGGGGTAACATGCCATTAACCTGTTGTCTGAACTTTACTTCACAGATGCTAAAAGACTGATGGGAAAGAGTAATGCTGATGCTACTGTGCAGAGTGACATGAAACTCTGGCTGTTTAAAATTGTTCAAGGTCAAAGTGGTAGGCCTATGATTGTTGTCACATATAAGGGTCATGAGAAGCAGTTTGATGCTGAAGAAATTTCTTCCATGTTACTTACAAAGATGAAAGAGGTAGCCGATACATACCTTAATACTGACATTAAAGCGGCAGTGATCACTGTTCCTGCTTACTTCAATGATTCACAACGTCTAGCAACAAAGGAAGCGGCTGCTGTTGCAGGCCTTGATGTTCTGCGTCTGCTCAATGAACCTACCGCAGCTGCCATTGCTCATGGGCTAGACCTGCAGAAGGATCGTTGTCAGACTCGTGACATAAATGTCGTTATCTTTGATTTGGGTGGTGGTACATTTGATGTCTCTTGTTACCATTAATAATGAAGGGAAGTTTGAGGTTAAAGCTGTCGGCGGTGATTCTCATTTGGGTGGTGAGGATTTTAATAACCAAATGGTGAACTACTTTGTTGCAGAACTCAAAAAGAAATACAGGAAGGATATTAGCAAGAACTGCAGAGCTTTGGGGAGGTTGAGGGTTGCTTCTAAGAGAGCAAAGAGGATCCTCTCCTCAACAACTCAAACGTCCATAGATATCGACTGCTTGTATGATGGTATTGATTTTTCATCAAAAATAACCCGTGCTAAATTTGAGGAGCTAAATATTGATTTCTTCCGCAAGTGTATGAAAACTGTACAAGGATGCCTAGATGATGCAAAAATGAACAAGAGTAGGGTGGATGAGGTGGTTCTGGTTGGGGGGTCAGCAAGGATACCCATGGTCCAACAAATGTTGCAGGATTTCTTTCATGGTAAATGTCTTTGCAGATCGATCAATCCAGATGAGGCTGTTGCCTACGGTGCAGCAGTCTTGGCTGCAAAGATGAGTGGTAAGGGAAATCAAAAGGTTCAAGATATGGTGCTGTTGGATGTCACTCCGCTTTCACTTGGATTGGAGGCGCATGGACAACTCATGCGTGTTGTGTAACATCCCAAAGTTTGAAAGGAATTTCGGATATTAAAATAAAGTTTATGAATCCTACGAGCTATTTGTTGATGTCTCAAGTTAGAATTTGCACGACATTAAGATTTGGGTTACATGTGGGATTTAATGTAAGATTGAGGAGCTTAAGCGTAAATAGCGAAATATATATATATATATTAACTTCTTACTGCCTCCTAATCACTTCCATAACACAATTGAATTCGCAATTTTCGAGTTTTAGAGAGAGAAACGAGTTTTTAGAGAGAGAAAGGCCTAATTCAAGTTGAAAATTGAAGATTTGAAGGATTGGAACCGTGATTAAGGTAAGATTATGTTAGTTGATGTTATTATTAAGGTTTGAACGGGTTAATTTGGTTAAATCGAGCTTTGATTGTGAAAAATTCGGTTTTGGGGTCGGCTGTGTTCGTCCTGCGAGTTGACTTTGCGAGTTGACTTGCGAGTTGAGTTGCGAGTTGACTTTGCGAGTTGACTTTGCGAGTTGACTTGCGAGTTGAGTTCAGTTGCGAGTTGAGTTGACTTGCGAGTTGAGTTCAGTTGCGAGTTGAGTTTCAGTTGCGAGTTGAGTTTCAGTTGCGAGTTGAGTTCAGTTGCGAGTTGACCTGCGAGTTGACTTGCGAGTTGACTTGCGAGTTCAGTTCAGTTGAGTTGCGAGTTGACCTGCGAGTTGACTTGCAAGTTCAGTTCAGTTCAGTTGAGTTGCGAGTTGACCTGCGTGTTGACTTGCGAGTTCAGTTCAGTTCAGTTCAGTTCAGTTCAGTTGAGTTGAGTTGACTTTTTCGAGTGGACTTTTGCAAGTTAAAACTTGTGATGCACCTTGTTGTAGCGGCTTTAAAATAGCGTCGCTAAGTTGTGAAATAGAGTTTAAATTGTATTTGTTTGTGTACAGACCAGTGTTCAGACGTGAGAGACTAGAGGTTGCAGAATTTCACGTACTTCGAGGTAAGTAATAGGGGAATATAAATTAAATGAAAATATCTAATTGTGGAAGTACTTGAGTGTACTTAACTGTTGAAGTACTTGAGTGTACTTAATTATTGAAATCTTGAGTGTACTTAATTGTTGAAATACTTGAGGGTACTTAATTGTAAAAGTACTTGAGTGTGGTTGATCATCGAAGTACTTGAGTGTACTAGATTGTTAAAGTACTTGAGTGTACTTGATTATTGAAGTACTTGAGTGTACTAGATTGTTGAAGTACTTATGTGTACTTGATCATTGAAGTACTTGAGTGTACTAGATTGTTGAAGTACTTGAGTGTACTAGATTGTTAAAGTACTTGAGTGTACTTGATTATTGAAGTACTTGAGTGTACTAGATTGTTGAAGTACTTGAGTGTACTAGATTGTTGAAGTACTTGAGTGTACTTGATCATTGAAGTACTTGAGTGTACTAGATTGTTGAAGTACTTGAGTGTACTAGATTGTTGAAGTACTTGAGTGCACTGCATTCAGATTTCTTGAGTGTACCGTATTAATTCAGTGATTGGCCCTCTTATGCTGAGTGATCATAAATGGCCTAGGAGTATAATCGTGAATCTTTACTGAGCCGAGTAAATATAAACGGTTATAGTGTTTTATAAGATTGTTATCTTTATACTGATGTAATCCTGTTACTTACTAAGCTTGTGTGCTTATCTATGTTGTTGTTGCTGTTTTATTACAGGTGGGTCGAGTAGAGGGATAAAGGGTTCAGGGAAGGAACCTCAGCGCGATTAGTGGTGGGCTTGCTACGGCTAGTAGTAAGCGTTTACTCCCGTTAAATCATGCTCAAATATCGAGGGAGTCTTTTTGAGAACTCACATTTTGTAATAACTATAAAACATTGTGAAGTTCGTGTAACGAATGTATTGATACGTATTTATATATGTGTTTAATTATGTTTAATGAGTTCCAAAAAAAAAAAAAAAATTGTCTTAAACAAACGGGTGTTACATGTTGTGATCCCAAAAAACACTCCCATACCTGTTACAAAGGAGCTGAATTGGTTTACAATTTCGGACAATCAATCTTGCTTTCTGTTAAAGGTTTATCAGGGGGAGAGAAGTAGATCAATAGACAACAGTTTGCTTGGTGAGTTTAGACTCTCCAACCTTACTCTTGCTCCCAGGGGTGTTACAAGCGCAACGATTTGTTTTGACATTGATGCTGATAGTATTCTCAAAGTATCTGCCCACGAACCCATAAGTGGTGTGAAGAACAACATCACAATCACAAAAAATCAGGGAAAACTTACACAAGAAGAAATTGACAAGATGTTGGAAGATGCTGAGAAATATAAAGTTAATGACCAGGAGTTCAAAAAGATGGTGGATGCATATAATGCAATGGAGGAATTTATTTATCACTTAGGAGAAAAAATGAAGGACGAAGACATCAGGAGCAAGCTAAGTTAGGAAGATCTGAATACGATGGATGCCGCAGCCAAGGAAGCTAAGCAGTGGCTTGAAGTTAATAAGCAACCAGAACTTAATGTGATAGCGGACAAGAATAAGGAACTTAAACGTTTATGTTGGTCCGTTTATATAAATACTAATCAGAGGCTGGGTCGTTCATGATGACATACATGAGTTCGATTGTCGGTTAGGATGATGTTCTTTTCTTTTCTGCAAGTCTTTTGTTCATTTTCCGGAATAATTACTAGACGGATGGTTTTTTTCAGTACTTAGTGCTTTATCAATATTTGAGGCCTTTTGATTTGTCTGAGTGCCTTTGTTTATGGATTGTAATCATGTGATACTTACGTGCGTACATGTAGCCTGAAGTTTTTAAGGGGCGTATAATGTCGTATATATAGTATAATAGCAATCCACGACTCCTTAATTGGCAGTGTCAAGCATCATACAAAAAATTAATTGACGAGGGTCTACGTGTATGATTGTAGTTATGACAAAGGCGTTGAAACTCATGGGCCAGGGGAACATAAGCTTATCATGGTCGACTTCAATAATTACTCTTTATACCTTGAATCAAAATTCCAATATCCATATTAGGGTACGTTAGAAGGGTTGAAAGCTTAAATGTTTAAAAACGTAACAAACTATGAAAAAACCTATATTTGTATATATGAACTGTCAAAACTTCTAATTTGATTTTCAATTATTGTTAATTGTATGTAATTTAATTAGCTTGTCATTCATACAAAGGCCTAGGTCAAATAATTATATACTTAACAATAAATCAAAAATTAGATATACACGACGGAAGTTTTGAATAATTATATATAAAATAAAACTTTTGTCACAGTTTTCTTACATTTTTAGATAGTTAGTCCTAATTTGAATCTGTACGGTTAACCCAAATAGTAGTCCAAGTCAGGTAATCTGTATAGATGGTCAGAGTTTGGTCCTTCAAGTGACTCAAATGACCACTTCCAAAATTAGACTCGCTAGCTTTAACATATAGCTTAAAACCTTGAATCGCAACCTTTTATGCTACAACTTATAAGATATATTCACACAGGATGTTTTTTTTCTTCAAAAGAGACATGTAAACACATACTAGAAATAAACACCATCAAGTATGATGGTGCTGTAAATAAATGGCGCATGAGAACACTACATAATATAATCAAACACTATAAGTACCGTAGCTGACATATGGTCCGACATTCTCCCCACTACACGTGGCAATGAATGCTTCCTCAATTGTGTCTTTCATAACCAAATTATTGCAAATGTTTGCAAAGGCTCGCATGTGCTTCATGCCATACTGAGTCAGCAACCCACAATGTTTCTCAAATAATCGAGCCTTCAACAAAGCAATACCATTAGCAAAATGATTATATAAAATAATGTTTGCTGAAAAGTACATAGTTTAAGCTGTAAACAGAACGTACCGTAGATTTGAGACACTCCCAGTCATCAACTAGAGGTAGGCCTCGACCTCTTGCCGCATTGAGGATAGAACGGCCATTTTGTGGTCCAAAAAGAAGTACCCCAATCATGTCAATGCTACTATCCAGATGCCCCCGATGAATCAATGTCTTTTTTATCTCCTTGAGTACTTCACCTCTTCTTGGTTCTGATGACTTCTTGTACTGAACATATAAGGTCAAAAAATAGTCAATACATACCATTACTAGTATTTGACTTACCAAAAGATGACCGTTCGTATCTGGAAAGCAACAAAATAATCATGAATACTTACTCTTTGCCACAAGAATATAAGATCAGCATCTCTTTGATTTACACCAGCTATCTTCTTTTCAATATGAATCCGATTGGCCGGGAGGTTTACTGTTTCTGGATCAAACCCTTGATACAAATAGACCTTCTCGGATTTGATGTCCTTGGTACCATATTCCATCGCATGTGAACCCGAATTGTAAGTATCAAAATTAGATGTCCTCTCTTTCACCTTCATACAAAAGTCAACCAACTATGAGTCCTTACAAGCACATATAATTTGATAAAAGCAAATGCTACATTTGATCTTAGCCAAACCTTGTTGAATTGTTGTTCAAGTGATTCCTTCTTCAGGTTATGTGTCTCACTGGTGAATGTCAACCACAAAAAGTTCAATCAGGATTCATAAAAACTCAAATACCATAAAACGGAACTAGTCGTGAACAATGCAGATCCAGAAATTTACAGCGTGGGTGGCAAAATTTATTACCTTAAACTTTTTTTTTGTAGAGAAACATAAGTTAAACTAAATCTAGTGTTTGTAAAAAGAATTCTTAGAAGAATGTTCATAATGTACAGAAAGCAGAGCCAATTTAATATTTTTCCATACGTTTGGACTATTTTCTTTTATGGGTCGGGGGAGGGGGTTAATCGTATTTGGGCCTATTTGATATTTTAATATAAATATCCGTGGAAGTTTTTCGTCATTGTGTGTGTTGAACAATCAAAAGTGGAATAAAAGGTCTTTCTTCTAATTTTTCTAAATTTAGAAAAAGGATTAAAAAAAGGGTTTTTGACCAAATTAAAATATTTTGACTCCTCTATACTTAATCAAATCCTCTTCGTTACAAATAATCTCTCGGGCTTTATTGGTGTTGCACTTTTTCCTTGGAAGTATTTTTCTTTCCCGTATTTCAAATACTTCGTACAGTACCCAATAAATTATCATATCAAAATATTACATAAAATTCTACTCATAAGTCCACCTGCATGGGGGGCCAGCCACCCTCCCAATGAACTGTATCCGCCCCTGGTCGTGGATCATTAAAAACCATTTCAGTTAATATATGAAGAAGTCCATTTTAACATGAATTTAACGAGACATAAACAGGCTTGAAACAAAAATACCTATCTTCCATCCAAGAAACACTATACAGATCTCCCAAGCATGTTATATACTCTGCGGGGGGAGAAGGATTCATCCCAGGGCAATACGTCCCATAACTATTTTCTTCAGGACCCGATGCAGTAGTTGCATATATGTTAAGATCTTCGGGTAGTATGCCTTCGAAGATGCTTCCACTTTCACATGCTTCTAAGTAAATAACCTACATTAAAAAAAGTTCTTGAGATATATAATCATTAAACTAGCTTCTGTTTGGATATATAAGACGATATATACAAAACCATTACCATTTCTTTGTATGTACCCATGTCATGCTTCTTCTTCAAGATATCAACCAAGTCTTTGGCTACTAGATAGGGCATATTTGGCATCCCTACAATATACCACGATTAGGTTGTATTGACTTCATGATTCTTAGTTGTATTCTTAAATATATTTTTGTCAACACTTACCAAGCACCCCAGGACCTCCGTGATCGGAATAGAAAAGAAAGATTCGATCATCAGGCTTGCTATCAACAACCTTTCCACTTCCACCTTTCGTCGAACTTTTGTCACCCAGAAGAACGGCAAACAGATTATCTATCGTAACATTCTCACCAGTGTAGTCCTATAACAACATTTAATCGATGAATTGTTATGACTTAGCAAGGGATTTTATATCACAAATTAAGATCACATCTTTTTTGTTTCAAAGTGATCGCAGTGTACCTTAGGAACCCCAGCGTAGACATCCTCGCCTTCAGGATGATTGATAACTACCCCAGGTCTCGGATTCATATCACTTGTTGCAATATCGTCATACATGAACACGACTATATTTTCATCTTTCAAACCTCCCTTTTTAAGTACTTGATAAGCATGACAAACATCCGACTGTCGTACATAAATACTATAACTTCAATAATACAAAACAAACGAAATCTAAAAATTTCACTAGAAAATGATAAACCAATTTTGCCCATCTATTCTCGAGTAAACACCAGAATATTAGACACTTTTTGATTTTATTTCAATCCAACAAATTAAAGATTTAAAGGTACCCAGATAAAGTTTAATTAATTAGATTAAACTAGCACAGATAAAATTCCTACTTGGTAGGGCTTTTAGATCCTAAACATTATTTGATTTTGTTTCTAATCATAAGCTCTTGTATTAAGCAAACTTTAATAATAGAGAAATATATATACATATAGTGTGGGATCAATAGGTGAGGATCAATAGAGTGGGATTAATAGGAAAGGAAAAAAAATAAGGAAGCAAAAAAGTCAGAGAAAGAGGGAAATAAATGTCAAATATTAATTTCTATCATAAATTAATTTTAGAAGTTATAAAAAACTTCAAAATTTAACATTCATGTTAAGAACGTTTTTTAATAAAAAAATCAAGTACTAAGATTTAGTTTATTCCTTTTCCAAATTTTGAAGTTTTCTTACACATCTTTTCCCCCTATATATATATATATATTGTAATTAATTAACAATAACCAACGAAGTTTATAATATTACTGCTATACTTAGAAATTATTACTACAAGAACACGTTAAATAATTAGAAAGGGTAAAATTGTCATTTCGTAAAAGTAATGCTTATGTTTCGTTAAACCAATTTTTTTTCGTGTGATCAGAATTATATTGGGATGAAAAGGTAAATTGGGGACGAAAGGAATAATCAATTAATAAACAACAATGATGTTTCAATCAAAAGCGACTCTTAAATCTTAATTAAATCAACTCCCTCACCTGATGCCGATAATTTCCGAAGCCGTTCGATCCAGCCACGAGTACGGCCCATCTTGTGCCATTTGCCAACTGGCCATCCACTTCTTCTTCAAAATCCACGGGTGACCGGATCAACGGGTCCCACCCCCACGGCCATCGGTGAGCAGAACCTCTTCTTGTGGAAGCTCCGGCGGGTAGTGTCACAACCGTCACAAATACAAAAAACAAGACTATTACACGAGAGTCTGACATTAAAGCCGAACAATATTTATATTTTATTAAAATTAAATAAGGAAAAGTGCAGAGAATTTGCTTGAAAAATTGGAATACTTCTTTTCATTTCATTTTCAAGTGTATAAAAGAGGGACGTAAGGCATGCAAATCAAGAAGATAACATCTGTCAAACATGTGGGCCCACGAATCATAGGTGAATGGCAGGTGGCATTATGAATTCCTGAACCCGTGATACCGAAGGAGACCAGGGTGCAGCAGACGGCGGTTGGGCAGTCTTCAGTAAATTACGTTTAACAGGAATTAAAATGAACAAATGATGTAAATCACTGCTATCCGTATTAAATTTATTGTGTATAAACATAAAAACGTAATTTAATAAATTATAATTGTTATATTATATCTATGGATAAGATGACGATATTATTTTTATTTTTTATTTATACTTTTTTATATGATATACAAAATATGGGTGGTATAAGAACTTCACTTAATCATACCGGCCTACATTTAAAAATAGATAATTAATTTGAAAAGTAAAAGAAAATATTGTTTATTAATATGGACAAGAGACTACTTTTCTGTATACAAGATTTATTTTGTTTTTAAAGTTCTAAGATATCATTATTTTACCTTTTGAGATGGTTCAATATTCATTTTGTTTTATTTTCACTTATAATATGTGAATATTCTTTTGTAGAAGTATGCAAGTATTGGTATAAAGGTAAACTAGTTACTTTTGTAGGGAAGATTCGTTTCGAAAGCGGTAAAGTTAATTTTTAAATTGAAGTCTTTTTGTATTTGCGGAATTGCATATCAAGTGTTTTCGGTTCAAGAAAATTATCAATAACTCACGGTTAAATAGGTGAGAAATTTGTGGGTAAAGGTGATTATTCACAGATTTTTCATGAATTTGATATGAAGCTAATATTGATGTTGGTAATTAAGCTTCCGTGAGAAATCCGTTGGAACTTATTTTCCCTACGGAAGTGTCCGTGGAAATTCTGTAAGAAACTTGATTTTAGTTTTTTTAAACGGTCCGTGGGTAATTTGAACATTACCCATGGATTTCTCACGACATGTTTCCCATTGATTTCCCACGGAATCGTTTCACACGGATTTCCCATAAAATATGTTCCCACAAAGTTCCTACAGGATTCTCACGAATACATTTCCCACTAGATTCTCACGAATTTCCCAAAGATAGATTTCCCATGGAATATTTCCCATGAATACCTCATGGAATATTGTCCCCACACATTACTTTCCCCATGGATTTTACATCGAAATTTCTCAAAAAATTCTCAATAATCACCCTATTTTTTCATTTTCCCAAATATTTTGTACCTACTCAATGTGATACTAAGAGTAAATAACATACATCTAAATAAGTCAAACATCCAAAATATACAATATATATCCAAAATACGAAAGGTTTCAAAAGACTAGCTAAGTTTTACATTGGTACAAGTTAGTTAAGCTTTACATTTGTCAAGTATCAAAAGATTAGTTAATACTAGTTATTTAAGCTTTGCACTCGTTAACTATCAAAAGACTAGTTAATAGTTATAGTAGTTGATTAAGCTTAGCAAAACTATTTGTTCTTCGAAAAGAACCCGCATCACTAACCGACGTCAATACTAACTAGGTGGTGGTGGGAACTTTTCATTGTAGCATTTGTTAAAAGTGCAACTTTTTCTTGAAAAGTTTTAAGCTCCTCTTCCCTCACCGGATCTCACACTTCGCATTATACAAGCTTGTCTTTCAACTTTTGTACCTATGAAATGAACACACATACACCTTTTACAAAGTATTACAAACTTAATTAAAACCTAATAAATATTGAAATGAACACCGTTGAATTATCTTTTATAGTTTGATTCTTGTGCCCAAAAATGATCTCTGAAATATAGTCTCCATTAAAGATGGGTAGTGAATGAGCCTTGTAAATTAAAAAGAGAATGCACAAATTAAAAACGCAAATGATAAGACTAGCATAAAAGAATGCAACAACTTAACAATATGATAATTTAAACCTTACTTGAAATTCAAAGCCATAGGTTTGGGAATCTTATACTTTTCATAGCACATGGTACTAACAGTTATAAAATTAACTAATTGCACCTGAAGTAGAACATAGAGTACAAATCTTTAATGCAATAAATTAATCACTATGTGTAGTTTTACTTTGTGATCAAACATTCTCTTATAAAACACGAAAGCTTGAAATAGAACATAAAGTACAAATCTTTAATGCAAGATTTGTGTTGTATTTTTCCATCCCTACAATTTTTCATCAAGCCAAAACACAAAAGCCTTGGATCACCATTCTGCCAGTTTTCAATCAAGTTAGCACTTTGATTACATATAAATATTAATTATTTTAATTGTCTCCAATATGATAGTTCATCTTAGATACTCAAAGACATTATCTTTCACAACAAGGAAACACATTATTGGTATAAAACAAAATATATAATAAAAGAAAATAAGAAACTACTGCACCTAATAAAAGAGAACTCTATAAGCATTCAAAACACCCCCTAAGTAGATTCCTCAATCAACATGCCAACTTAAAAATTGAACCATATTTGCTATTAAATTTGTAGGACATACCCAACTGCTTGCTTCACTAAAAAAGAAGTCTTGATTTCTAAATTAGTACATTTAAACAAGTCTCTTGAAATGACTAAAAATAATTAATTATAAATAAGTCGTAGGAAATCTGTTGGAAACAATAAAAGTTTGCTATGAAATCTCGACGAATTGCCTACGGACAAGGTGTTCCTATGAATTTCCCACAGATATTCAAGATCCGTGAGTGATCCGTGGGTAATTTCAAACGGATTTGTCACGAATTTCCTACGAATTATGGTACCATGGGTAATTGGTAGGTAACTCATGAGAAAAGTTTAATTAAAATAATAAAAAGTCAATTATGAGAAATCCGTGGAAAATGCTTGGAAATTTCCCACAGATTAATTATGTGGGAAAATTTTGTATGTAATGAGCAGTTTTCTACTAGTGTTTTAATATCTATTTTCAAATTAAATTTAGGAAAGTATAAATTTTACACACTTTATATTCGTAATATATTTTTTGTAGTTAAAAATATCTTAATCTACAACACATACTAATAATTATTATAGGTGTTTGAAAAGGTTGAGACGGTTGCTTCCTAAATTTGATGACTAAGACACAAAACTGATTTTAAAATTCAATATTTACTAAAAAGAAAAAAAAATCTCTAATCGAGTTGAATGTGAAAACAACGATTTAAAAGACAAAATCTGAAACTCTAACTAAGGAGCCATGTTCCTAAAAGGAATGAACATCTTTTTTTCATTTCATCTTTTTTTTTTCTTCCATTCCCTTTAAAATCTTGAGACCTTATAGATGATGGACTTAGGTTATGTTTAATAGAATAATGTCTTACTTACTTACAATTTGAAGGGCCTAAAGGTAGAAAATATAGTTAATTGGTTAGTTGTTTACAACTCGAAGACATTGGAAAATTAAAAGAATAGAAAACTATTGTCGCGATCTCTACACATGCATATGAACACACACTATACACGTATTCTAGAAAATTGGAGGCCTCAAAAATTTGAAGGTCTAAAGCACTTGCTTTAGTAGCTTTATCCTTGAACCACCAATGATTCGTTATGGTACAAAACATAATTAACTTGTATCATGCAATTAGAATTGTACGTATATGTATACATTAATATATACTTTTATCAGGCGTACATTTATTTAACACATGTAATATTGTTCTATAAATCTTCATACTTATTTTTATTTTATTAAAAATGTGGATGGATGTCGACTCGTGTTATATCGGAGTAATCATTTAGGAAGAAAAAAACAGACTACAACGTTTTTCTAATCTTTTCTTTTTGGGTCAATAGCGGCCCAATTACCAACAATATATAGTTGATCCTAGCTTGTATGGGCTATTTGTGACCCCGAGCGGAATACTTTTTGTCACACCCCGCCTAGGCGGAAACGCGAGGCGTGACAGAGAAGATCGTCATAACACATTGATATAAATAATAGAGAGTTTACTAAATGAAAGAAAATCAATACAAAGTGTCATGACGACTCCCGACACAAGCGGCGACTTGTATCATGGTCAGTCAATACCACAATAAACATAGTCATAAAGTCACATAATCCCACAACCCGGGACAAGTTTCAAACAATAACCAAACTAAAGAAAACATCAAAATCCATAGAGATGTACTAATGTGATTTATTCGACAGAAAACAATACGCGAGTCTTAAGTCTCATTAAAGCTAGGTAAGGACTCTATCCACCTTAAGCATTCTTATTGTTATTACCTGAAAATGAATACTCGAAAACGTCAACATAATGTTGGTGAGCTCGTAGGTTTAAGAAATAATTGCATTTTGCTGTGCATAGAATATGAGTAGGACAATAGTGTAAAATAAAAACGTAGCAGCATATAGTGCATATGAATGTTCAACCCGAACATAATCAATATAGTCATCAACTTAGTCATCAACATAGTCATCAACACAATAGATTTCCAAACATGTCGCCTACCAGCTGGAGCTAAACAGTTGGCTTGATAGATATCATAGTTATGTACACCTCAACCACTAATGCTCGCATACGCAATTAAAAACACACAAATTATCCCAAGAAATAAAATGATTATCACAGCATAAGTATTTGAAATAGCCTTTGAGTATCATTTTCCCCCAAGTTATATAAAAAGAAAAAGGGGCCACGAAACTCACCTTATTTGTAGATGAAACAAAGTGCAAAATTATCCGAGCTAGTAAATCTATAAATAAAAGAAGTGTGTAAGTTACACATGGACAAGGCTTATAATCCTTCCCATTGTAACTCACAATTGATGGAATGTATATGATCAAACCTTGTATTCCTAATGAACTATCCCTCAAGAATGATACTTTGTATTTCCTTAAACCCTTGATGTAAGTAATTGGTGATTTTGCCCTTATTTTCATAGATTAAATTTTCTGACCAAAATTTTAAGGTTACATTATGTATTTTTAAAGTATCTTAAACGAGTGATTTAGGGTTCTAAATTTAAATGACAGAACTTAAAAGGTGTTAAGCTTTCCCAGAAATTTTCCCATAATTTTTATTAATTCTTTACTATTTTAATAAAATTCCATAATACTAACTAGTCAGGAAAGAATTCTGCTGGCGCAACAAAAAGTTTTATTTTTGTTAAAATACTTAAAAGTCTCAAAAAAATCTGAAATTTTTACAGTGATGAGTAGACACATAGAACCTATCCCAGAAAAAATATCATCATCTAATTCGAAAAATTGAGTGAGTTATGGTATCCCAAAGTCGACCCAAAATCTGATCAGCAAATACAGTTTCGACTAGTTGTGTTGTAATAACCTTTTGGATGACCTAAACTTATCGGTTCGTCATGAAACCACTTGGAATAGAAAGTAGACTCATAGAACTTAATTCTAGACTCAAAATTCGTATAAAAACTCCATGCTATGACCAAGATATGGCCTACCCAAGTAGGTACAAAATTCTGTCCAGATTCTGATTTAACCCAAACAACGTCTTTTAACCTAGAATATCATATCTACGATTATATATTTGATATAACTTCATCAAATTCGTTTTTAACATGTTAGTTAGATGTATTTAATCATAATAATTTCCATCAATTCGAGTCACATTAAGAAACAAAAGAAAGATCAATTTAGAGAGGAAATAAGAATACTTACCGAAACTTCAAAAAGACGATCGATTGACCTTGTTCTTGAGATTTTGATGAAAAAAAAATATATGGAGGCTAGGGTTTGATAAAATTCGTCCAAGGGAAGAGGAGAGGGAATAAAAGAAGCTAGGGTTTTGAATTAATGAAAAGAAATAACTTAGTTAGCAAGAAATAGATGTTTAAATTAGGTAAAACATTTTTTTTTTCATTTTTTTCTCCCTTGGCCGGATTTAAATAATATATAAAAAAAAAAAAAATTTTATTTTTTATTTTTTTATTTGTTTATGTATTAGTATTCATTATTTTTTTTTTTTAAAAGAAAACTATATTTAAGAGTGACATTTTCCTTATTGTTACATTTAACTATTCAATGTGTTGTATAAGTATTCATTTATTTATTTTTAATTTACTTCTAATCTTGCAGTATCATTATTTATTATTATTATAAAAGAATACTATTGACATAATTTATTTATTTATGGGCTAGTCACCAACACGTTGCCTTCTAAAGATATCTATAATGTCTAAGAATCAATTCAACGTTCTCGGGGAAACGTAAGTACTTAGAGATTTCGTTATGATCACAACAACTAGAGGGAATAGTACAGATAGAACACTTAACTCCTAGAATTTATCATGTCCTATGTTTCAGGAAATCACATAAGCACATAAGTTTAACTAAACAATGAGCATCAGTTTAATGGTCAAAGTTATCTAACCTGATTTGGTGACGGTTGTCACACTTTTATCTTTTGTTACTCGACCCACTAATGTTGGTACTTGCATAGTTGCATTCCTTTGTCTGTAATCTGTATAGTATCACCTCTAGATATACTCAATAAAAGATTGATTTTGCTTTGATAAAATATTTTTCAAGTTTTTGTATGCCCAAGTATTTATATTAGATTTATAAACCATAATTAAGCCTTAAATACATTTTTTAATGAAAATTGTATTGAATAGTATTGGGGCGGTTTTTATTTTTGACATTTTGTGAATAGTGAGAATTTGACACACTTAACACAAAACAGTGGTAATTGTATATTTGGTATGACTTTACACCCTTTGCCAAAAATCATTTGGCACAATTTGTCCCCTTGTCAAAAACCATTTAGAAGGTTCCACCATCGTACCACGAAACATCTGGCACACCTATTTGTAGTTGTTCCAAACACATTTAGCAATATTGACCAGTCTTATCTTATTCAAATATGCATCATGTTGTTTTTCAAAAAACGCTAGCCAAATAGTTTTCAACTTTTAGGCTGGTTTAAATGTCCCACATTTGTATTTTTGGAAACTGTTGAAGCATATTTCAATCAAATTCATAACTAAGCATTTTTATCTTTATTATATCTAAAAGCGGAGTTAAAGTTGACTAAATTTATTTATGTGACACCAATTAAATATTGTCAAATACACAAAATTAATGTGTCATTTTCTTAATTTTTTTACAATTAATATTCCATCTCATTAATTTTTATGTGACAAAATTTTAAATTATTAAATAAAATTAATTTAATTAATTACCATAATTAAATCATTGAATAAATCAAAATCAATATATGGATGTGAAATGGACTGAAAATAGAGAACTCTATATTATTTTAATATATACGGATGATAGTAACAAATAGAAATAACTATTAATTTCAATGTGGGATGTTAGTCACAATTAATAAATATTAATCTAAAAAATTAATGACAATTAAGAATCATTTTAGAAATAGAAAATTTCTAATTTAAAAATAAAATTCAATCTTCCATATAACTATAAATTCATAATTTTCACTCACTAAATACAATTCAACTTGATTGATAAAAATATAAAACTTCTATAGAAATACACTTTATAGTATGTGTATTAAATTGTATATTTTTTTACTCATGTTTTCTTTCGTTTTTCACATTACAATTGATATATAATGTATTATTAAGAATTATCAAGCTATGTATAAGAAACAAGAATCTTTAGAAAAACATTGTCATATTCGGAGACACAACAAATGTATCACTTTCATTCTAAAAATATTGTAATAGATATTTGGCTTACATTTTGTTACATTCTACCTACATATAAAAAAAAAATGTAACTTAATTAACGTATAAACTTGAATAACTACAGACATTTATCTTATAAATAAACAATATCACACTGTCGTGCATCGCACGGGTTTTAACACTAGTGTAATATATATATATGTATATATATATATATAATCCAGAGGGAATGAGTAATTCTGAGAGAAGGGGGAAGTCAATCTGGGCTTTCCGTTTACATTCATCACGATGAATGTTAGTTATTATTCATCACGAAGAATGTTGACTATAACCCTCGCCCACTATTTTTAACATTCTTCGTAATGAATGATAACTAACATTCACTGCGATGAATGTTAACAGACGGTCCATATTAGCTTCCCCCTTCCCCGGGGATTACCCTTTTCTCCATTTCCTTCTTCTCTATTAAACCCCAGCCAACCTTTCTTTGTTTAACCTCAACTCTTCTTTTCTATGCCACCCTTATCATCTCCTATTTCAGAAGCAAAAACTCCATTAAATTAATACATAATCCCATAATCTTAGCCCCTACTAAACATAATCCAACTAAATCAAGTCCCGAAACACAATCAGAAATTAGCAGAAACACACGCATACTCAAGCACTTTTGATTTCGGAGACTAAGTTGCAGGTTTCTTGACGACATAGCTGTATGCTTTTCGAAAATTGAGCTACGAATTTTGTTTTTCGGTATGCACCAAGCTCTTTTGGTGTTCACCAAGCTTCCCCGGTGTGCATAAGTGTTCGTCTGTGCATCATGTCTGATCATCGATGTGCATCATTTTGTTCATAATGGTTTAGTATTCCCGTGTGCATCAAGTTTTTCCAGCGTGTATCAAATTATCAGGTGCGGAACAGGTTCTCTGTGCGATTTCATCAGTATGAACATCATCGAGTATATGAAAGTGTGAATGAAATGTGTATCTATTAATTTAGTCTTGTAAACTTAGTGAATTTAGTGAAATGTGTAAGACTTAAAATACTCATTTGTATTTGTGTTATATTTTACAGGATTACATATATGAATATTGATTAAATTTTTGTGCTAGTTTGTTTATTAGAATTTAAAAATAAGAAAATAGTGATTGTTGAATGTCAATTTTGCCCACTAAACGTATGTAATGTAGTTTTGACTTATAAAATAAAACTAATTTTATCTTGATGCATCCAATAATCCAAATTTTTTCATATTTATTTTACGATAATCAATCTCTACTGAAATTATTATATAATGTTAACTATGTTTTTAAGAGATAGTTAAATTTGGGCTTTTAATTAACACATTTTATTTATTTGGAACATATTTTATGTATTGCGTTCTAATTCCTAAAAGGTGACCTAGAGGTAAAACTTGCGACTCCTCATAGAAGGCTTAATTGTAATTGTATTATGTTTAGCCATTTTAAGTGAAGGTTATTTTTGTAAAAGCAAAATTTAAACACTATACACATGATACCACATATAGTAGTGTTTTCATCAGTCATTTGATCTGCGATAATAATAATAATAACAGACACGATATACATATTTCTGTACACTTCAATGGCTTTTTATACTAACTTGCACCACTAGCATCTCTAGACACTTCGAGAGTTCGACACAGTAGCCATATTATTAACCATTTTTGCATCTTAATCCACCTACTGTGCATGATGAAGGGTACCATTTAGACATATCCACCTTTGACATATTTCTTTTAAATTCATATTTTAGCCATATCATTTTTCTTTCTTTTATCCTTCCCCACAATTTTGTACATCCAACACCACCTCCTTTCACCTCAACTCTCTCCGGCACCCAATCGGATCTGATAACCATTGGTTCCAGTCAGCTTCATCCTTTTTTGTCCTTCTAGTAACCAATTGAAAAGCTCTCGACTAAGACTTTTAAGTTTAAGTCTTTTAACACATATCATTTGTAAAATTCTTTTAGTTTAGGTGATAAAATAGCAATTACTATTTGAGGTTTATGAAAAATCAGAGACTAATGATATAAACGAGTTTTTTTTGTTACCCAGCATGATAGAATTTGCATTAGAGCAAGTTTCAGTTATATCGAAATAGATTATCTCTTGAATCCTACAAATTAGCAGTTACGTCCTCTCATAGTCATTACTGCAACAGTCACGAACTTTTTTTGGTTTTTGTTTGACATAACATGAATCGTTTACACTATTATTTAGCTAAGAAAATGTATTAAAAAGTAAATTTACATATTCTAAATCTTTATTTTATATTTTATATTTGCATTTACAACTTTGATAGTTGAAAGATCAAATTAATAAATAATCAAAATGATATCTTGCCATGAAAAGGTTGGAATGCACACTAAATAATCACCTAATATATATACATATATTTAGTGCCCATTTTTATTTTTGCTATCTGGTAAACTTAGGTTTTCTATATAATAGATTTTCTTGATTCAATAATATTTTAAGAAACGAAATTTTATTAAAGAACAAGCTGCCCATTTAGAATTGACTGAAACCAAAACCATGTATAAAGGATCTAGCTGTATCCAATTCCCAATTAATCACACAAAATTAATATAGCGAGAGATTGACAGGATAAAATCTATCGAGAGAATAAAGAAAAATATCGAACACATCACTTTAAAATACCATGATAAATTGCCGAGTGACTTTACAAATTGAATATAAGAGATAATGTAATGTTTACAATCACCGATACTGTGTCGATGTCTTATTCGAAAATGAGATTTCACTTTTACGTATGGTAGCTAACCTTCAGTCACCCGTTTTTTTGCTATTGTTTGTAATGCTTGACAATTAAAGTCGAGCAGTGTTATCGGGTTGAAACAAATCAATTCCTATCTTTTTCTTGCTTATTAAGGTTGGCTTAATAGAAGTAAGAGACTTGTTGCCATCATAATAAAATATTATTATTTACTCGTGAAAATGTCATTTTTAGACATACAAATAATAATACTTCATCATCATAATCATAATAATAAATATACTTTTCCGAATGAAACATATTAAAAGATTATAACAATACATTTTTAGTAGACTCTCGGCCCATTTATTTGACTTACCATGCGGTTTTATGACTTATCCAAACAATTTCTATTTGTCCAATAAAATAGGGCGAAATTCTCCGAGATTTCTACCGAGGTAAGGGGAGAATGCTTGAGAATCGCTTATTTAAATACTTATATATTTATTTACTTATTTTAATAAACATATAATAAATACAAATATTTTTTATAAACTACTTATTTGATTATTTATTAATTTAAAAATAAATATATTGAAATATGTTTATTTTTTAAGTGCAATTATTTATAAGTTATACCAAACACCCTCCGACCTGCCAACATTCCGTTTTCGGCAATGGCGAAAGTGGAGGAAATCAACGAGGAGAATCAGGAGAATCAGAAGAAAATGAAAGATGTTGCTGAGGAGAAAGTCGGTGAAACTGAAGTCTACAAATACGATTACGACTTCGGTTGTGTGAGGTTTCGAGGTCTTAAAGGTATCATTGCCAATAACTTTTATCTAGGTTTTACTATCTATGTATCTATCTGATTTGTAATGTTTAGTTAGGTTGTGTTATCTAGGTTTTACAATGTTTAGTTAGGTTTTTGTATCATGGTTGCAGTGAGACGTGGGAGCGACCTCCAGCTTAACATGTTCGATGATGTTGATTTTGTGTCTCTCCAACTCCGAAAAAGGAATCCTGAGATTTCTGCACTCAATAACCAGATTGCTACACCGGGAGAGGTGAAATACCAAGTCACTTTAGAAATATTGCTGATAATATCTCTATTATCTTATTTATATATAATATTTCTTTGATTTGGTGTATCAGAGTGAAACATGCGGTACTTGTGCAGCAACAGTGCTAATCAAGAATTCAACTACAAGAATGCTTGTGTGGACGGTAGTCGGATTCTTGTTTCTCGTGGATGGAAGGGGCTAGATGATGAAGGGAATTTGTTGAATGATGACAATGTGCAGGGGCGGAACCAAGATCAAATGTTACGGGTTGCACATATTTTTATGTAATTTATATTTAAAATAAAACATTGAAAGGAATTTGATCTTATTAAATTATTGAAATTTTTGAAAACTAGACAGGTTTTATCAAAAACCCTTCTTTTATAATAAAAATTGCATAGTTTACTTAGTAATTTTATAAAAAACTTATAGCACTTTAAAATTTTCACTAGTTGCACTTAAAAAATTTCTCTACTTGCACTTCTACTAAAATATGAAAAATTTAAAGTTTTTCACACTACGCGAAAAAAATTTGACTAGTAGTACATGCTACCCCCACTGCCATAGTGGTTCCGCCCCTGACAATGTGACTGGTTGTAGCATTATGTGAAAGAAGTGAATATAGGACTAGATTTTAACAAATAGTTACTTAGCTTATGATGTGAATAATATACATATATGTATGCATATATTTATATTAATTATATGCATACATATATGTATATATTAATCCTCTTGTTTAACACTAAGTAGTGGTTATAACATTTGCATTTATCCAAAGAGAAACTGAACTCAAGTCAAATGAGCTACTTAGTAGTTGCTTAATGGATGATGAGAACATTTTTTTGAATCTAAAGAGGATGATATTAATGAATTGCATTTTGGTTAGTCATTGCATGTCTAAACAATATGTTGACACAATTTGTTTATCTTTATATGTTTGTAGAAAGATTTCTGGCAGATTCCTGGTCTCTTTATGCCCTCTACATTTTCTATTAAATGTACTTTAGGAATTTGATTGATTATGCTTGGAACATGAATTTTCATATATTAGACAAATGATTTTCGTGTTCTTTTTTAAAAGCATATGACTACTTCAAGCCATAGCATAGTTAAAAAGTTTTGTATAGTATCCTTTCATAAATAACTCTTATTAGATTGCGTTTGGTTTGAAAATTACGTTGGGCATGAGTATATGATAAAATGGGGGAGGATACAAAGTATGGTTACTCAAAAAAAATTGTGTTATATTTAACTCATTTTGATTCTATCAAGCTATGTTAATTGACAGATAAGTAGTGGGGTGTTCTTCGGATAGAATGAACCTGCAAGTTGATCTAATTAGGAGATTATAACATATGTTTTTGCACTAGTTTCAAAGGAACTTTCTAGGCGCTTTTGGCTTATGAAAAAGTTGAAGAAATATTGATAGGCCAGGTACGGTTTAGTTCTTTGGTTCAGACTATCATGCCCAGGTGCATTACTGTTTTGCAGTCTTGTGCGTTTGATATGATTACATAAATTATTTTATTGAAGTTCTTATGTATTTGTGTTAAATATATATTGTGTTTTGCTGGTAAATTTGGAAGACTATGGTAAAAAAAGAACCTCAAGGTAAGGAGCATAAAGAAATTCTTTCCAAGTTAAAGGAACCGATGACATCAGATGTTAGACAAGTGTCTGTGTGGAACACTTTGGATGCATTGCTACTCAAAGAACACCTAGAATGCGGTATCAGTGCTTTCATCTTTACTGGCTGTTGCCCCTGAAAACTTGGATTGCATAGGGAATCTTCGATGGTAAGGTTCTAGTACTTTCACAATTTATACCTTCCAATTAATATAAACTGCAAATTCTTATGTGATTGTTTGGTATTCACCGTAAGCAAATCGCAAGGTTTGATTCAAAACATACTTTGTCAACCACAATATAAGGGAATCTCGCGGACTCAAATCTATCAAAAGTTTTCTTAGGGGATGTTTTACGTTCTGAAAGTAATTATGGTTTATCAGATGATGAGAATCAGATAATCAGTTGTAAAAAAGTGGTTGTAGGATAGCGTTTGGATCTACTTCTGCCTTTTGAAGTTGCAAAGTCAGATGTTTGAGTTGTCGGCCGATTTTGATCATCTGTAAAATTAATGAATAAAATAACCAAAAATGACTAGATATTGTATGAAACGAGTGTAATCTATCAAAAAAAACTAAAGAAGAGGTATAATTTTATTTTACCACGGATAACCTGTTTTATTGCAGCTAAATGGAACTAATTATCCAAAGAATTTTATTTTCCATGCTTAGAATAATAAGATAATCAGAAGCAAAATCTGTCTATCCAAACATTAAAAGGTAATTATAGTGACTTGAAGTCGCTGTAATAATAATCAGTTCTAAAACGCAAATCCAAACGCATGTTTAATTAGCAGTTCTAACTTGAAATGTTCCAAAATGCGTAAACTGTTAACGTTGTGATAAAATTATCATCACAAGATTTTCACATCATGGCTTTTGAACACTGCAACACCAGGAATCTCTCAGCAACTATCGGAGACATCATCTCACAAGCTGAAGAAGTATATATATAGGTGGCTTGTCGTTTGCATAACTCTGATTACATTTGGAGTCTTCGTATGTAGAAGGATCGTGTGTCTTAAAAGGTTTTACTCGCCAGAGCGTGCTCCTCGGCCCAAGCTTTGATTCACCGGGTCATGGGCTAAAAACAGAGCAACACAACCCAAGTTATGGTTTTTTTCGTTAGGCCCCTTTAGTCACGCAATCTTGAGCCTCCATAAACAGTAAGGTCCGTTCTTCCACACTTGGGCCTGCATCACAAACTATAAAGCTAAACTGTTTTTGTAAATCGGGTTTTTCATTTTCAAAACTTGACCGAATCCCAACTGAGATTGCAATTCAATCACACTCTGAAAACCCTTAAAAGGATTAGGCCAAACTTAGGGTGTATCTCTAATTGATGGAGATCAAGAAACCGATCAAGTAACAGAGTTTCACACTTGCTGGTGCCATCCAATTTATTATACAATGGAATCTTCAGATCAATGGTGAAACTAAAGTAGGCGTAACTTTAAAAGCTCAACAAATAATATCAATCTCTAGGATGCTATTCATTACTTATAAGGTTAATCGAAATGAAGATGATGTGGTCTCAAGCGCTTGCAATTCACTTTTACATTGAAAAAACATCAAAGTTAGATACTTACCATGTTTTCATGTTATGAAATATGGCACTGATGACATCAAACCTGAGAGGTCTATTTCTATTAAGGGTTTGATCCATAAACGGTGAACATCCCTACCAACTGGGTTCACCTTGAAAAGAAGATGGATGGGGTAAATCAAAGATATGTTGATCTTATGCTCTTGTGGCAAAAAGTAAGTATTCATGATCATTTTGTTGATTTTTAGATACATAGTCCTGACTTTTGGTATATTAGTTACTAGTCATCAGAACCAAGAACAGCTGAAGTTCTCAGGGAGATAACGGAGACATTGAGTCATAGTGGGCATTTGGACAGGGGAGCATTGACATGATTGGGGTGCTTCTTTATGGACCACAGGCCCACAAAACGGTCTTTCTATCTTCAATGTGGCGAGAGATCGCAACCTACCTCTAGTTGATGACCAGAAGTCTCTCATATCTACGGTAAGTTCTAATAGGTTAAACTGTGTACTTTTCGACATACATTATGTTATACAATCATTTTGATAATATTATATTGGTTTCGTTGAAGGTAGGCCCGATTATTTGAGAAGCATTGCGGATTGTTGACTCAGTACGGGATGAAACATATTTATGCCTTTTCAGACATTATAATAAATTGGTTGAGAAAGACCCAACTGAGGAAGGCGTTCAATGCTACACGTAGCTGGAAGAAGGTTGAACCGTATGTTAGCTGCGGGACTTATAGTGTTTGATTTTATTATATGTTCTCATGCAGTGTTTATTTCTTGTATGTACGTGTTTGCACGTTTGTCTTGAAAAGAAAAAAAGTCGGTTCAAAAGTTGTTATAAAGTCAAAAGTAGCAACTCCTAATGTAGAGAAAATATTACTTTTCTTAAGTTTCTGCTCGGGCGCTCGGCCACCAAAATAGAAATAAATTTAGTTGGGCTGTAGATAACTATGCATATTAGTCTATTACATAACATTATACATACTACAGGCCCGTTAGGAAATTTGGACCATGTGCAGCTCATCCTTATATATAGCCACATAGGTACAAATCCAGCCCAGTTAACTATGAACACCTCTGAAATTAAATTCTCATTCCCAAATGCCACGTTAAACTACGTCTAAGATGGAATTAAATTCAAATGTGAATATTTATTCAGAATAAAAGAATTAATCTTAACTATTCATTTCATCAAGATAATAATACCTCTAACATTTTTTAAAATTGAATATGTCACAAACGATTAGTCAAAAAAATATAAAAATTGCATCATAAAAATCAGCATTTTTTTCTCTTATATTAAAAATCTCACAAGGTATACTTTCGACGAATTTTTCTTTTTTCATTTTTTGATGAGTTTTGAAAACTGGTTACATCAACAACCAGGTAACACATGTTTTACCAACAGCTAACATATGTGTTAGTCGCTAGTAACACATGTGTTACAAACAACTAACAAATGTGTTACCAATTTTCAACCCCACAAAAAAAAAAAATTCGTCGAAAGTATATAATGAGGGATGTCTAATTGTAGAAAAAAAAAAGATGATTTTTATGGTGTAATTTTTATGATTTTTTGATTAGCCGTTTGTTAGATATTTAACTCGAAGAAAAAATTGAATTTTACCAAATTGATGACTAGAATTCATTCATTCGATCTCACTAAAATTTTTACTATCATTTGAAATTAACCCTATCATGATAACACCCATTATATTAAAACTCATATGCAATCCAAAAAGAAAACGTAACAAAACTAGTACACTACCTTGACAAACATCGGGACAACCTTTAACGAAACATCGGGACAACCTCGATGATATGGAAACCAAATATTAACTTGGTACTTATTTGGATCTGATCGAAAATCTTCTAATTTTAGGAAACATTTAATGCAATCTAGATTTTGCATAACTAAACCGAAACTACGTAGTCAAGTATAAATGATTCTCTATCGTGTCAACTTCATTAATAGGGTCATCAGTTTTTTAGCACGGTGTCTTTTGGAATAAATACAATTAGAAGAAGCAAGATGATATGATACATAAAAGCATATGCACCAATAATTCATGTTGCTTAAACTTCAAGATTCTAGCTACTTCACATTGAAACCAATAGGATGGATAATGACCTAATCCTAGCTTATCACCAAGATTGTTTCAAAATTATTGCATCTTATTTTATTAGATTCAAAATGCACGTGTTAAGATATATAATATAACCTGTTAGGAAAAGATATATCATATCATAATTTAATTAAAAAAATGCGTATATAAATGCAATACTAAAGTAAAACTAGAAAACACAACTTTAATTTGAGACTTTGAAAAATAATTTTCCAAGTTATTATTACTTATATATATAGCAAAGGCACTACCAGGAAAAAAACTTAAGTGGGGACGAACTAGGAGTGTATGTCGGGTCGCTTCGTCAGCTCGACTTTTTTGCTTGAATTTAGAACGGTTTTAGTTTGCACCCAAATGAATTTGCTTAAACATTGTCTCTTGAGAAATTCAAATTTGAAGTCTTAATTACATGGATACTATTGAATAAATCTAGCAACTCTTTTTGAACTTTTAACATCTTCTAGTTCGAAAATATTATATATTTAACATTATCAGGCTAAAGAAAAAGAAAGGAAAATTGTTATTATTCAAGTACATAGTTTTATAACTATTTTCACATTTAATAATATAAAAACTGGGAAGAAGAAAATAGATAGAGAGAATAGAAGGGTGAAAAATTATAAATTGAGTATTGAAATGATTGAATTCAAGATATGTAGATCATACAGAATGGGGTAGAATGCGGATCGGTTCTTCATCGAAAATGATGTCGGAATAACGTTTTGTCACTCCGGACAATGTTTCGGCTACGACGTCCAACCCGGAACACTACTCACCTTTACTTTTTTATTCTAATAGCTATCTTGAGACTTTAAATATATATATATATATATAAAGAAACGGTCATACGACCGTTTTAAAAAAAAAAAAAAAAATCCTATTTTCTATCTATAAATACCACACTTCAAACACAATTTAAACATATTAAAACACTCTTTCTCATCTACAAACATACACTCAAAAACTCAATAATTCACAATAATGTCTTCTAATTCTTCTTCCAACGACGAGACAACGTTGCGACTTCTCATTCAAGCTCGTAATTATTATAATGAAGTTTTAATTCCTCTAGAAGAAGCTGAAAGTTCCAACCGGTCACGTACACGTCAGTACATATATCGTGATCGGGTTAGTAAACACCAAACGTTAATGAAAGATTACTTTGGTGAAAACTCGGATAACCCCAAGGAGTATTTCAAACGTCGATTTCGTATGAGAGAACGAATATTCCTCCGAATTTTTGAAGGTATAACTACATACTATATAGAACCTATACCCGAATATTTTCTATATTTTTTACAACGACACGATGCATGTGGTATTCCGGGTTTTAGCATTATTCAGAAAGTGATATCCGCCCTACGCCAATTGGCATACGGCACAACACCGGATGCCTTTGACGAATATTTGCAAATGTCGAAAAGAATGTCACTTGGAACATTACAAAATTTTACAAGGTGCATAATTGACTTATATGCAAACGTTTACATGAAAGAACCAACCGAGGAAGACATTCGGTGGTTGTATGCAAAACATGAAGATATTCATGATTTTCTGGGAATGCTTGGAAGCGTAGATTGTATGCATTGAAAAGGGCAATACACACGAGGCGATCACGGGTATCTGACGATCATACTTGAAGTCGTTACCTCATACGACATGTAGATTTGGCATGCATACTTTGGGGTTGCGGGGTCGAACAACGACTTAAACGTCATGAATTCATCTCCATTGTTCAGCAACTTGTTTAATGACTCCACTCTCCAAATCCCGTACCAAGTGTGTGATGTGGATTATGAACGAGGATACTATCTTGCTGATGGGATATTCTCACCATGAGCAACGTTCGTTAAGAAGTTCTCAAGTGTTGTTGATGTAAAGAGGGTGAAATTTACGAAAGCACAAGCGTTTGCCCGAAAGGATATTGAGCGGACATTTAGTGTCCTCCAAGGTCTTTGGCATACACTACAACAACCAGTAAGAGCTTATAGCGTAAACGTTATAAAATGAGTCATGTATACTTGCATCATATTGCATAACATAATTATCGAAGATAACAATTTTAGTATTGTCGAGAATGAAGAGATTATGTCCCTATTGAGAACATACAAGGTACTTGGATCGAGATGTATGACACATATATGAGAACAAATCAAGAATTACATGATAGAGACATGTACGAAAGCCTTCGATCAAATCTTGTGGAGCATATTTGAGAGAATCGTGATACAACATAATTTGTTTAACGTACTTTTAATTGTGGACTTTTTATTTATTGTATTTGTAATCTTTATTTTTAAAACTTGTAATATATTTTTTTTATGTTCAATGAATTTATTTCTTTCAATTTTTGTTTATTTATTTTTATTTATTAAATTTCTAACAAATAAAAAAATTAAAAATAAATTTCAAACATTATTCTGAATACTATTTTTACTCTTTTCTTTTCCAATAACAGTATTTTTAAATATTATTACTAAATATTATAATATTTAAGTCACCACTTCATATTAAAATTGACTCTCCAATTAACCCTAGGCTAACATAGACATATATAGTGTAAAACTTTGACACCATATTCATTGAAGTACGTTCCCTGTATATATGTACGTGATCATGTGAAGTTGGAGTGAACGTATATATATATGAACCTACGATTTACTGTAGCTAGTCTAGATTTCAGAATTTTCATTTTCAAGTTACATGTACTTTAAGTTGTAACTATATTTGAATATGAGATATAAACCAAGAAAATATCATCTTTGATAACTACAAGTAGTACTCTTCTACAATAAAAGAAGCTATTAATATCAAGTACTTGATTTACATATAAAGAAATACATATTTTGGCTTTTTCTTAATAATAATACAACAATAATAATGTAATACCACGACAAGAAGATACAATTGATATAATGATGACGTTTGTGTGGGAGAGTGTATACATAATAAATTAAGCAAAATATATAGCTCGGAGACAAATTAACAAACTATAAACAAATAGTTTTCCTCTAATAACAATCATGAATTCTTTATATACTTAAGACCACTTACAACTCTAAATGTGTTAGTTTTGTATCAACTCAGAGCCACATCAACACCTCTAAATTGACACAAACAATTGACACACCATGTCAACCCTAATTATGTCACTTTAACTTTTGAACCATACACTTTATTTAAATAAACTATTTCATTAAAATTATAAACCTTACATTAATTAATAAACCATAAATCTAGTATATAACCTTTTATAAAAAAGCAAACATACATAATAATTTATATTTATACTACTTCACAAAGAGCACTACATCGCTTTCTTTAAATTAACATTTGCATAAATGATTAAAAAGTCGCATATATCTACAACTAAATGGTACTCCTACCCATGAAATCAAAATTGACATTTTATTGAAAATATACTTTTAGAACCAAAACCCTCAAAATCAAAACCTAAAACCCCCTTGCCTTGTGTATGAAAAGGTGAAGTGGAGATGACGAGGTGAAGGTGATGGTGAAGCACGTGGAAACGTTGAGGAGTCGGTTAACCTTGAAACTCCATGTAACATCCTATTTCTGCAGTCTGGTAATTTCCATTATTTTAATTGATTATTTAATTGTTTTAGAACTATTTAATAATATGTGTTTTATTGTAAAATATTAATAGATTTAAAATTTGTAAATTTTTGATTTTCTGCGACACAAGGGTTGTGTCGCAGGTGGTGTCTGTGTGACACAAGGGTTGTGTCGCAGGACTGTGTCGCAAAACGGGCTGAACTGAAATTAATTAAGGAGCTTAAGTGTAATTGTAAAATTAAATATATATACACACCGTCTAAGCCTTCAAAATCAATTCCAGAACATTTCTAAACCTTTAAAATAGTTTCTAGTGAGAGAATTTAGAGAGAAAGTAAGATTTGGCTTTAAATCACTTAATTGAAGCTTTTAATCCGTGATTTCGAGGTAAAGGTTTGATTATTATGTGTTGTTATTGTTTATAAGTGAATTACACCGATTGATATAGGTTAATTTGATTATTACATGTTTGAATTTGTGAATTTTGAATCTGGGAACTGGTCTGTTCTTCATTGCGACACAAGGCTTGTGTCGCAGGTTGTGTCGCTTAAATGTTATGCGACATAGTGGTTATGTCGCTAAAGGCGGCCATTTTGAGTATTGCGACACAATGTTAGTGTCGCAGGTTTCTGTTGTGCGACACAGTGGTTGTGTCGCTAAGTTTATAAAAGAGATTTTTGTTTTGCAAATTTTGAAAATGCGTAAGTGTTTTTGAGACGCGGTTTTGTGAAAATCTCACTAACTCGGATTCAATTGAAAATTTCATGGTCACTTGGAAACGACCTAGTAATCAAGACTATATTCTAATAGCCTAGGCAGTTTTTGGCCATCCGGGGTCATCTAGGACCCGAAAATGGCATTTTTCAGTTTTAAGCGGTATTGCGGACTTTTCTGAGTTTATTTCTGATTGAACTTTTGTTTGCCTAAACTTCAGGGACTACCTAATTAGATAATTAGACTATAATGATATTTATGGAACAAACTTCTGATTTGCATTTGATTTCTGTTTCAGATCAACGTAAGACTCAGTGATATAAGAATACTGAGTGTGCAGACATCAGAGGTATCGGTGAGTGGATTCGGAACTCATCATTTGATTTAGTTGTAACTATTTGGTTACAACAAGTAAACGTAGATGTGTATTAGACTGTTAGTCTTGATTATTGATTATTGATCTACGTGATATGTGAACTATGTGTACTATGTTATTGAGGTCAACGTGTAGTTGGACTTCTGGTTATTATGTGTTTTACACAGGTTTTGATTCATTTGTTGTGTTTGAGACCTGTGTATGTGTTTAATAACCAGTAGTTATCGGTCTATTCTGTATTGGCCATACGGATTGACGGTAAGTGTTCTTGGGGGAATCCCCGGGTATTATGCTATCCCTAGAGCCACCGATCCTCATTGAATTATGTGTGTTTACGATTAATTGGTGTAATTAGCTAGTTATGCTAAGTTGAATGGAGTGTGATGAATCTATTCACTTAGCTTTGTGCTAACCCCTCATTTTACTTCATGCAGGATATGTTTTGATTATTGTGGGTGCGGGAGGTGATTGGTTGATCAAGGGAATGTTTGACTGCGCTTTTGGTTCTTTGATATGGTTTTTGTAATAAACCTTGTTTGGAGAATTTTTATAATACCCCGCCTTTTGTAGTTTAAAAAGTTTGAAATTAGTGTATTTTAGGGAATTGTAAACTGTTTAATGTATTTTAAATTCATGCTTCCGTGTTTATTAATATAATATTCTTATATAGAAAGAGGGGTGTTATACTCCAACCCCCTTTATTTCCCTGTATCCATATTTTGATAAAAATAACAATAATACGTTCCCTGACTCAGCTCCTACGTCAGTTGCTGCATCGGGAAACCGATCCAACCGAATCAATGTACCCTGCCAACGCGGCGATTCCATCGCTGTCAGTTCAACCAAAATGCGTCGGTTGAAACCTAGGGGGTACGTTGGAAGTGCTCTTATAAATTAGTTAAAAGAGTCCTTTTAAACGACAAATACATGTATAATGTGTTTAAGATTGGCAAGTAGATTCTTGGGCAAAAGCAAAATGACTTTTTTGTAATTATAATAATAATAATAATAATAATAATAATAATAATTAATGGTTGTATAGAATAACTAATTTTTTGTATTTGTATAGCGTATTCAAATATGTAATTTTGAATTAATAACTTAATTCTTCATAATTTGTTGGAATGAAAAGACATATATCAAATAATTTTCGTATCCAACCAATGATTAAAAACAAAGTTACATTATATTATTGTTAATTGGGGCAATGTTTAAATAGTAAAGTTTGTTATTGTAGTAATAATAAAAAATAATATTTTTATTTTTAACTTTTAACTAATTTTTTGATAAAAAATTCTATCAAAATTATCATAATCTTATGCTCTTTAATATGAGATAGAAAGTTTTTAAAAAAATATTTAATACACAATTAATTTTTGTTATACACATTATTAAATTTATAGTGTATATCACATTTGAAAGTTATAAAAGTTTTGATACATAAATGTTAGTTGTATATTATATACATAATATATAGATATCTATTTTAAAAATCAATCACATATTATAAATAATAAAATCATAATAATTATGGTATTATTTTTTTTGTAAAAAAAATATAGATGTCTTAAAATTAAAAATAAAAATATTAATTTTTACAATTACCACCGTAACAATCTTTACTACAATAATTTCTTTTTATGTTTAATATTTGATCGGTAGTAAATCATTTCTGCAATCAGTTATTTTATTCTCTGTACATATATTATTCGTATACATCTAAAAATGGGCGCTTAATTTATTTCTTCAATTCTTATAAAAAAACCATATGTAAGTGCGCAAAAGAATGAATAAGTGAGTTTCGATTAAAACATGTATATATATATATATATATGTGTGATCCCAACTTCTGCAAGATTAAGAACGTCGAACACTTTGTTGTATTAATGAATGTCGTTTTCTTCTATGTCATCCTTCTGAAATCATCATCATCATCGTGGACTACACGAATTGTGTGATCCGAACTCCCTTGGCTTTCTTTTTCCAACTTGTGGAGGATGCAGTCAAAGACTAACTTCACAAGTTTTTAATACCTTTTTAATCCAAATTGTAATAACTTTTAATACAATATAAATTATCTACAGTAATAATCAAATATTAAGTATTTAGAAGGATGTTTATTTAATCATGATAAAAAATAGCCGTTTTTAATGATTGTCCAACGACTTTGAAGCACACCAAATGTTCATTCAATATCCTTTCTTGCAGATTCTTGAAATCTCTTATATTTCATAGCTTTTTCTTCAATCGGACATTTAAACGATTTCACGATAGTTACCCATACGGGATAAATTCCATCAGCGAGGTAATTTTCTTTCTTGAATTAAACCCCGTTCACATTATACACTACCTCGAGAGCTCTATCTTGAAGTAAAATCATTGAACAAATCCAATTGATTAAGAACATTGACGTCGTTCTTCGAACCCGCATGACCAAAGTAAGCGTGCCAAATCCACAAATCGTAATGCCTAGCTTTTTGCTTTCAAATACCCAATATTTAATAATCCACCATCATACGTTTTTATTAGGTCCCCATCACATTTTTACACTCTTCCCAAACCACCCCAAAAGAAATTACGACGTGACGACTATAACTGTTTAAACACACACATCAGAACACAAAAGATCAAAAAGTAATAAAGTGTCAAGCTTTCAAGAAATGATTAAATTAAAATCAATCGACCCCCAAATGGCATCCCTCGAGCCTTCCAATCCGCTAATTGTTTCCTAATTTTTTTTACAACCGGTTTCCAAGCCCCTTCCATCTCATACTTCTACCAATTGACAGCTCCAAATATGTAAATGGGATTTCACCAATCTTACGCTTCAACCATCTCACGATATCTTCTACATCTACTCTGAAACATCTAAACCATTAAGCTTACTCTTCTCCAAATTTATCCATAGCCTAGAAATAGCCTTAAACGACTTTAATATCACCATTAAATTACATGTGTTCCTCGTATCTCACTCAAAAAATATTGTATCGTCCGCAATAACTTCTACTTGTGATACAACATAATTTTTTATGCTTATTTGTATTAATACACAACTATGTACCAATATAATCACAAAGTTACACAAAAATATACAAAGAAATTTTAAAGAGAGAAAACTAAAAATATCATATTGTGTATTACAAAATTTAGTTGGTACCAAATACTTTAAATATAAATTTATATTAAAGAGTATAAGATTCTGACTATTTTGATATAATTTCCTTTTAAAAAAATTAATTAATGCTAAAATTAATAATAAAAATAAGAATATTTTTTTATTGTTAGTTTGTCACTGCTATAAGAATTATTTTACTTTTTACCTTTGCCTGTAACTATAAAAAGACGCATCAAGATCAATCATCAATTGTACGTCACTTCAAAAGAAAATTAATTACTTCTCTAACCATTTTCTTCTATCAACAAATTTGGCATAAAGAATGGCACCCTGCTAGCAAAGGCGCTAGGGTGATAAATTAAAGAATTACCTGATCTTCTGTTCAATTGAGGTTCATAATCTTGCTTTTATTTGATCGAGATCCTAAGACAGAAACCAAGATAAGATCATCTCCGATCTTGTCACTTTGAGGCTTTATTTACAACCAAATACTTATTTGAAATCCGGGTCCTAAATTGACCCGGCGAGAACACCGGATGCAGTTTGACCGGGTCAACCGGCGGTTGAACCGGTTTTGTAAATGTGCTATAAATATGAATTTTAGTGGCAAACTAGTGAATACGTGAAGAAAAAAAGTAGCTACCATCCTACCTACCCCTGTGCGACTGCCATCTCTTTGTCCATTTATCTTTCTTTTACCTTTTCTAAATGTTCTCCTTCAATCCCATCTCAAACTTATTTCTTGAAGATAGAGATCTCATCCCAAATAACAATAACAGAATTAAAAATTAACATTTCAATTTACATGTTAATTTCCATTACCACCTTCACCATGTCAACAACACCCCAAACCTAAACTTCTACCAACCTTCTTTAACATACAAAGCCACCACCATCTCCACGGGCTATTACCTCCACCGCCACCTACTCACCACCACCTCCACCCACCATCACCTCCACCTCCACCTCCACCTCCACCTCCACCTCCACCCTCCTTTTATTTGATTGTTCGTTGGCTAACAAACAAATTTTTTTTTCCAAATTGATAACTTCTTTCCCCTAATCAAATGATCAAAGAATAAAGAAGGAAAAAGGTAAAATCCGCTGGGTTTCGGGTCACCAGTCCAACCGAACTGTCAAACCAAGTTAAAAACTAAAGTTGACTATCTGCTTATTGACCCACTTAGATGATCGGGTCGCGGTCCGAATCGACCCGAGTTTTAAAATCTTGAGGTGGATACAAATATATATACCTTTATTACCACTAACTAATCTTGAAAATAGAATGAGTTAGGAATTCCCGAATATATATCATTCAATTCTTTATACGTGAACTCAACTATAAATTAAAGAGAACCAATTGCTAATTGACTTGTGATCGACAAAAATCATACCAAACATTATTACAAATTAAAAGAAATAAAAACCCACTAGCTATGTTATGTAGTCTCAAAAGTAAAATAATAGTGGAGCATGCAATGATAGCAAATTGGTAAGCATTGTGGAGCAATCACCTTCTACATCATTGATGACTATTATTATTTGTAACCAACCTTAATGCCCATTTTCAAACCCAATAATTTTCTTTTGTTGCCTTGCCATTACCAATTTTTTTGACAACGAAATTCAAAGGTAAACCTTCTTCCATTATATATTAAATAAATAAAGTTTCTTGATAATACGTAGTGTTACAAGTTTAGCGTAGAATATAAAGTTATCTTAAAAAAATCTCAATTACTTGAATAATTAAGTGAAGTATGTTGTGGTTTTAACAAATTTTGTCACTATAAAGCACTTGTGTACGTTCCTCTTCTTTTCTCCATCCTTCAATCATTTCCTCATATATTCTTCAAAATGTTGACTTGGTATTTGGTTCTCAAGCTTAGTTGTGTACTGCTAATCTTGACTACACCATCCTTGTTGGAAGGTGGTCGGTCATCGTGCCAACTATATGGGTCTTGCTCACTTGACGAAGCACTAGAGGTTAGCACAACATGGGCGGTTCTTGTTGCTGGTTCAAAAGAATACTACAATTATAGGCACCAGGTTAACAATACATCTTTCAAATATGTGTCAACCCTTTAACCATACCATATACCTTTTTATTTAATATCATATTATGGTAGGCTGATGTATGTCACGCGTATCAAATACTTAAAAGAGGAGGATTGAAAGATGAGAACATCATAGTGTTCATGTACGACGATATTGCACATCATGAGGAGAACCCAAAGCCCGGGGTAATAATCAACAACCCTAAAGGTCATGACGTCTACGCCGGGGTGCCCAAGGTACAAGCTAGATTCTTCTCCTCAAGGTTTGAGTGATTATGTTGGAAATTGTTTGTTAATGGAAAACACTTTAATTATTGCATGTAAAATAGTTCGCTAATTATTGTTTCAAATTTTTTATTTGAAAATATTTAGGATACAAATACAAATATAACGTACATAAACGTTTTAATCTTAACAAAACGTGAAATACCTTATACTCCGTAATAAACATATCGATTGTTGACATTCAAATTTATTGCTTTTATTTGTGAGATTGAGATATGTGGGTAAATGTGTTGGTGGGCATTTGGTTGTCAATCCACGAGTACCTCAAATTCTCTTCTTTATTAATGAAAGCATTGTATAGTTAAAAAAAGAAGTGAAGTACTTAAAAAATAATACAACGTAATTTTAGTTTTGTCACCTCTTTTTCCTCAATGTACTATTCTATATCCTATTTACTCGTTGTATTTTACTTTTATTTCTATTTAATCATCACGCAGTTCAGAAATTAAATTCATTGATTCGTAATTAAAGACCTCTAATTTAACTAAAAAAATTTCATACTCGGAAGTAGCTACACCACGTGTGCTTATACGCTTCACACTACCTCCAAATATGATTTTGTTGATCTACCAGAATGTCTAATAAATTTGATTGGTATATTCATTACTTAGTAATAGATACAGTTTTCGAGTTAGATAATTAAGTAGGGACATAAAAATATTATGTCAGAAAAATGGGATATAAAATAGTATTAGGAAAAATGGATAAAATTAAAATTGTGTTGTGTTTTCAGGTAATTGATCCTCAAAAAAAAATAGTAAGTGAATGAATAAAATAAGTGAAATCACATAAGTTTATTTATTGAAAAACTATAAATAAAAAATATATACAAATTAAGTGGTATTGTAACTCGCTGGTGGAACCCATGTTTCATCTTTCATCTTACGTTTCATTATTAAATAGTAGTAGAAAACAAAAATTATTCCGAAATTATATGAGTAAGTGGGAGATTCGAATATAGTATGGCCACAGGACCAACAACAAGAAGTCGACAAAATAAGTCTAAAACTATATATTCTTAATTTTAAAAGCACTGATGTACGTATACTTGGTAGTATATGTTACTTATCGAGCACATATAAGACAAAATACAATCCCAATCAAGCTTTTATCATCTATAGCACATCGATCTCAAGCTTCTTATCATCATATAAAGGATGTGGTACGTATATGGAAGATTAAATTTCCTTTTACTTCTTTATATTTTTAACCCGCCTCTAACATATTTTTACACGATCGTCTTTTAGCTGCATTAATCATTTTTCCTTCACTCAGATATATCATATCATGTTTTAAATAAACGTTATTCGTTACGGTCGAGAGCGGTCTAACAATTCTATATTTCCGTATTACACTTTCTACTAAATTTTCAGTTTTACACTACAATCTACAAGATCATGCACATACTTCCCCCTTCCTTAGATCGAGCCCCACTTTAATCAGATGATTAGAAGGTAGATCCGTAGATCATTTATAAAAATTGTTTTTTTTTTTTTCTTTTTTCCAGGATTACACAGAAGATAGCGTGACGTCGGCTAATCTCTATGCTGTACTTCTTGGTGACAAAAAATCGGTGAAAGGAGGAAGCGGGAAAGTCGTTGATAGTAAACCGAATGATAGGATATTCATTTATTACAGTGATCATGGAGGCCCAGGCACACTTGGTCAATCTCTAAATTTAATCCCAATCCTAACTAATATATACTCAAATGAAAATGATATAATATATATGAAGATAATTTATAAACGTTTTTATAAACTGTTTACTATAGGCATGCCAAACATGCCAAATATTTATGCTAAGGACTTCATTGAGGTTTTGGAAAAGAAGCATGCTGCTGGGACATACAAAGAAATGGTGAGATCTTAATTAATCATCTCAATTTACACTTAAAGATGAACTTAATATTTAGAAAAATAACAAAATCGGATTGATGCTACTAGGTTATATATATCGAATCCTGTGAGAGTGGGAGTATCTTTGAAGGATTGTTGAAGGAAAACATGAATATTTATGTGACAACAGCGTCAAACGCAGAAGAAAGTAGTTGGGGAACTTATTGTCCCGATATGGAACCTCCTCCACCACCTGAGTACGACACTTGCCTGGGTGATTTGTACAGTGTCGCTTGGATGGAAGATAGGTATATATTTGGCTTTAGTTGCCTCTTATACGTGCTAATTAGCTTTCATACATTTTTCCTCTAATGAATATTTGGTTGTTATACTCCGCTCTTTTTAGTGACAAACAAGACACCAACGGAGAAACATTGAAGCAACAATATAAGACGGTTGGTGTCAAATTTAATTTAGAAGTATCTGATTGATAAATAATCGATTAAAATGTTTAGCGTTAATTAACTTTGATTAGAAATTAACTATGAAAATGTTTAGGTAAAGGTGAGGACTTACAATAATAATAGCTCTGAAGGATCTCATGTAATGGAGTATGGTACTAAGGAAATTAGTATTGAGAGCATTTCTCTTTATCAAGGTTTTGGGGCATCTAATGTCTCTGATGACACGTTTATTGCTGATAGCCCTATGGGTGTGATTAATCAAAGAGATGCAGATCTCGTGTTTTTCCAACGAAAGGTAATCTTGCATGGTTCTAGCATTTCATGCTATTTTTCGTCTAACCTAGTGAAAATTATAAGTTAATTTCAACTTACTAATTTAATATTGTGTAGTACGAGAAACTGAGTGAAGGATCGCAAGAAAAAGCTGACATGTTGAAGCAAATCACAGACATAAAGAATCATAGATCACATCTGGATACTAGTATTGATGCCATTGGGGCGCAACTATTTGGGTCAGGAAATGGTCGTGTGATCCTCACCTCTCTTCAAACTCAAGGAAACCCACTCGTAGATGACTGGGGATGCCTTAAATCCTTGGTAAATTAATATACTCAATTCTTTTGTGAAAAGTCAACTAATATTTTATTTGAATAAGTTCGTGACTATAATGTTGATTTGATGGTGGTAGGTTCGGGTGTATGAGACACATTGTGGTGCATTAACAGAATACGGGATGAAACATATGCGGGCATTTGCCAACATTTGTAACCATAAGGTCACTGAGGCGGCAATGGAAGCTGCCTCAGTAGATGCTTGCAGTGAGCATGATGTTGGGCAGTGGAGTGTACTGAAGAAAGGATATAGTGCTTAAATTTGATGATTGTACACCAAAGGAAGAACAACAAAATTGTGCATACGTTTGTCAATTTAGAATGTAAACGTCAATGGTAGTCTAAAATCTTGATATTTAGGTGCTTTTGCTTTGAATCGAATAATTGTATATATGGGTTCCACAAATTTCAAGGACACTTTCATGTATCATCGAAGTTCTAGTTAAGTTTTTAAAATTTGTACCTTGATTCATGTGATTACTCTTTACTTCAGTAGAAGTTTTGACCTTTTATGATGCTTTCTAAAGATAATGCAAAATAAGTATTCACAAGACAAAAGGCACTCGGTTTTGGGACGTGGCAATTCTATATTTTTGAATTCCTGGTACACACGTACATTTCTATAAATGTATACACTGTTATGAAATGTGTAACTATGGGTACTATCCAATTCGGATAGATAGTTTAGAATGAAACTTTTTTATGTGACACACTAAATACTAAGAGCACGAGAGTTGATGAAATTGTTTTCTCAATATTTCAGGGAGAGCACCAAAATTCATAATAGTGAAAAATATTGAGTTCTTTTGGTATTTTGAGTATAAAAAATTCACGGTCCCAATCAGGATGCCAACTAGAAACGCCGAGCCAAATCGATGTGAGAGTGTCGAGTAAAAGTGGCGCACGCCAAACTCCCTGTGTTCTTGAATGACGAAAAATCAATCGGTGGCAAAACGGGCGGGCGGGTTAAAATGGGTTTGGGTCACAACGGGCTCGAGTAAAAACGGCTTCAGATCATAACGGGCTTGGGTCAAAACAGGCACGAGTCAAAACATTCTCGGGGCAAATGGTCAGATTTTGAAAAGAAAAAAAAAATCAATTTAGAGTTCTTAATAGATCTTTCAAGTCATACCTAAATAAAGCATGCATAAACAAGTCTTTCAAGTCATACCTAAATAAAGAAAATCTAAAAAATCATACTAGTAATACTCGGAATCAATGTTTCAATATCTTCTCCAAGTTCTTCCTCCATTTCTTCCTCACCTAAAAGTAAAATGACTTAAAATTAGTATCATATATTATAAAATAAAATATTATATTTAAGTTACAAAGTGGATGAAGTCATGAACTATAATACCTTCTATATCGAATAACCAATCACGAGTGAATAGCAATGCCTCGACATTTGATGATGATAGGGAACTTCTATACTTGTTTATAATCCGACCCCCGATACTAAATGATGATTCAGAGGCAACAGTAGTTATTGGAATGCTTAAAATGTCACAAGCCATTTGAGCTAATCGTGGATACCGCCCTTGATTATCTTTCCAATATTGTAAAATATCAATCTTTAGTTTTCTATTAAGTTCAGGTTCCTCTAAATACTTAATCACTTCTAATTCATCCTCTTCATCCTCTTCATGCGCATCACCTTCGCCAACATTTGAACTCCCTGTTGTGTAATAATCATGTATCGTTTCGGGTTGAATCTCGTACTTCTTATATAGCCGGTAAAAGCAATCAACAATCAATTTCGCTTTCTTTTCACATATTGTCTCCTCGAGGTTAAGTTTTGAAAAACAAAACTCAATAATCTTAACCTTATACTGAGGATCCAAGATAACCCCAAATGACAAGACAATACAATAATTTTCCCAATAGTCATCAAATTTCTTTTTCACGTACTTTGCCATTTTCTGAATAACAGGATCTGGACTGTTGATCTTATTTTCAATATTACATTAAATTTCTCATACTTTGTGAAAATACAAGTTAGAAGTTGGATAAGAGCTACCGGAAAGTAAAGTTGTAATCTCATAGAAAGGCTTTAAAAACCTTGTGCTTTCTTGTATCCTTGTCCATTCTTCTTTTGATGGACAAGTGAAGAAATATTGATCAACAAGTTCTAATCGAGAATAACCTTGCATGTAAAATAATGCACAATCAAGCATAACATATATAGAGTTCAGTTGGACAATCTTGATACACAAGTCTTCCACATTGCAAATTAAGTTGTTGAATTCATTCAGCAAACTTAAATTTTCTTGCAACACTTCCTCTAATATACTTGATCGAATCCCGAACCTTACGAGTAGCTTCTTCAATTACCTTTAATCCCACTTGAACAATTAGATTTAATACATGTGCTCCACAACACACATGCATAAATTATCCTTTACAAAATGACCCACCATTCAAAGATAAATGATATCCTAGAGTATCTATTAACCCATCATTATATTTTGCATTATCCAACGTGATAGACAAAACCTTTTTCTCGGTGCCTGAATCAACTAAAAAGTTTATCACGTACTCTGCCAATATAGAACCGGGATTAGGAGGTGGAATAAATCTAAAGTTAAGGATTTTTTTCATTAAAACCCAATTCTCATCGACATAATGAGCCGTCAATGCCATATATCCATCTGTCGTGATCGAACTCCACATATTAGCCGTCAAACTTATTCTACTAATTACCTTTGCAAACTTTGTTTTAAGAATCATCTTCTCTTTCTCATATATTTTTAAATATTTTTAAGATACTTTGCCGTGTTTGTTGATATGGGATTCACATCTCGATGTAGAAACTTATGCTAGTTTCTCGTTGCCTCATGTTCAACATAGTTAAACAGATAGTTATGTTTGATGACCGCTACTGCCATTTTCTCTCTATACATGGCTTGATCCAAAGGGGCACACTTTTGTTCTAGACCAAACACGCTAAGGCCAAAACATTTTGGGAGATATCACTTAAAGTTAGACGTTCACAAATTAGAATTGACACTCAACGCTTTATTACAACCGGTACAAATTACCATTCTAGCCGCATCAGGCTTAATAAACTTTTCAAAGTACTTCCATACATCAGAACGCTCTTTGTTTGATATCGATAAACAATCATCTTCATTCTCCTCGTCGATACTTTATTGTTCCGACATCTTAACCAACTATTATGGTTATCTAAAAAAAAAAATAAGTATTAAAAACAACTAAATAGGAGCATGTAATTTAGCTGAAAGTGACTTAATTAAACAAGTTAAGAGTAGTAGGAATTATAGAAACAGAAACAGATAATCACTCAAAATATATGTAAATCAAACAACTCTGAGTAATTTATATTCTCTAATAGATATAGAAATTACTATTGATAATGCAATTTCAAGAGCTCAAATATAATTGACACGAAAGTAATCCATATCAAACTATTACAAGGTATGAAGTAGGGAACAAACATTAGTATTGCAATACTTGCAAATTAGTAATCGATCGGTGTATTCAGCTTTAACTATTATAAGTAAATGTAGCTGTTGATGTAGGGATTAAAGAATTGAAATTCTAAAAATAATATCTCGTTGATGTTTATAGCAACTTTAATAGTAATAATGTTTTAAAAACTCAAACTAGACTATCCACTTTAATTTTCCCCGAGAGAACATATCATCATTTAGGGAAACACTATACATTTACGGTGATAATGATAATTTTTTTGTCATCCTCATGTTTTAATAAAATCAAAAAATTAACATAAATTAATTCAACTAATCGACAGATCTGAATGTACTCAATTTCTTCTGGCCAAGAGGATTCTGGCCAATTAACTCCAAATGACTTGAGAATGAACACAATGTTCTGCTCAAATAGACCCATTTTTTTTTTCTTTCGCTTTGTTCAAATGGACCAATCTTTTTTTTTCTCAAGTCCATTTTAACCCACTTAATATTTTTAATAAGCTAATAATCACACCTTAAATAATTAAAAAAGTCTAGAATGATCAAGAATCTAATACATAAGCTAATTTTGTCAGGTAATAGAAGTAAAGCTATTATAAAATTGTATAAAATGTGTAGAAGTAGAAATCAGAAGTTAATTAACAACTTTTCTTGTATTTATTATTACCTTACCGCACGTTACTAAATTCATAACGTTTAAACAATCAAAAATTTCTTCAAAGCAATAATTGTTGGGTTCTTTTAGAACAATTAATATGAGTTATTATTTGGTGATGGACCCACTCACTCTCCAATTTTTTCTCTTTAGGGATGGACTTATGCTTCTTTTCTATAAATTTCATCTCCCAAACTTCATGAAGTAGTGGGAAGTTTATATTGAAAGATGACACCTCATTGTTGAGGATGTCACATCTGCTATGGAAACCTCCATGGACAAAGATTACAGGTACTCTGAAAGTATATGTAATACTATGAACTTCATCAAGTTTATAGTATCGTCACGATATGCTACAGTAACTTTTTACAAATTCTTATTTGTATAAACCTTTTACTTTATTATATAAACTTCATTACAAAGTTGAAGTAGAGTCCTATTTACTTTTTACCATTATTAAATGTGAAGTTAAAAGGCAAAAGTGAGAGTTTGGACCACATACACACTCTCTCTCTAAAGTCCATTCCTATTAACTTCTTTTGTAGACTTCTGTATAAACTTAGTAAGTAATGGAAAAGGAAAAATATGAACACACATCATCTTCCATGTCATGAACATCATATACACTTTGCATTATTGATGCTCTGAGTCCAGTAAATAGAGCTGGGCCTATCTAAATTTGAGTCCAGTAAAGCCAGCCAAATTTTTCTCAAGTAGCCCAGAATCCCAGATAGCATCACATATGCACATACATGTTAATGTGTGATCATCAATTCATTTATATATCTTATAGTGTAAGAAATTTAGTTGGTAATTTATTTTTGTACCTAAATTCTTCCATATTCTAAACTAGATTAGATTAGAAGGACAAAAGTCAAGGGAAACTACATTAAGAAACTGAAGGTGACTTTGTGGTTGAGTCTTGGGGCTAGACGGTTGTCCTAATAGCTAATCTTAATTATCGAAAATCATTTATATTGTTCTCTATTTCTCTATTTATATAGATTATTTCCATACTCTTGTTTTGTTAAGCAGGATACCTAATTGTTTTAGATTGAGACGAACAAAGGAATAACTTTATTTTTCTTTGTAAATACAGGGCATTATTATTGTAATTAATCAGTTTTTTTCACAAGATTTTTTATTAGCTAAAGATGAATAGACGACCCTATTGTTAGTTAAACTTTTAGGACAACCCCCTATTTTTATCACTGTATTCCGTCTTCGTGCCATCTCACCTCGCGTCTTCCACTACTACAAAAAACATAATAGAGACCTCCAATAGAAACCGGTTTTTGTAGACCTAGTAAAAAATAGGTTTTAAAACATTAAAGAAACCGGTTATTTTAAATAATACAGGTCTCTATTCAATAAAATACATATGAAAAATATAGGAACCCTTTTCTTTATAAACTTCGGTTTCTATTCCACATTTTAGAGACCGACGTAGTTTAACAAACGGTTTTTATTAATAGAAACCGCCCTGTTTTAGCGAACCGGTCTCTGTTCTCCATTTCAAAATTGCAGCTGATCATCAACTGTAGATCCTATTTTCACTCCAACGACATGTAATATTATATATATATATATATATATCCAATTTCCATTGTTATTAATTTCATTCAAACCTGATTTTCATTCAGCTAGAAATTATATCCTTAATTATTATTTTCATTCAAAAGTTTCTTAATTATATGCTCCATTGAAGTCACGTACGTTTGTAAGGTATGAATGTATATATATATATATATATGTCATTTATCTGTACAGAAAGATATATGTACATTTGTGTGTACATATATATATGCATATACATGTACGCATATATCTAGCAAAGATGCAAGGTGCATATATGTATGGTTATTTAATTTGTTGTTTGATCATCGTAATTGGTTTAATTTCATGTGTGCAGAAAGTTCAAAATCAGGCCTTCCTTTAAAGCATTGAGAGGTATGGATGTTTCTTTCAGTTTCTAATAAAAAGTTACTTTTGAAGTTATTATTTTGTTTATGTTTACGATTTAGGTTTGTATTTGTGCTTCAAGGGTCGGTCACACTCACAAATGATACTGGTTTTGGCCAATCACTGATGGTAAATGACTAGTCGATCTTGATCTTGAAATTGTTTTTTTTCTCTTCATTTTGATGTTGTAAGATATAAAAATAATTTATCATAAATTTAGCTTCATTTTTATATCAGCAACTTTGATGCATGATGTATGACTTAAATCATTCGATTATGTGATATTCAATTTTAGAAGTAGGCATTGATCATTGGTTTATAAAATTGCATGATGCATGACGTAGCTTCATTTTGATGTCTGAGTGCATTTTAACCTTCACGAACATTTGTATTGTGTGTTTTGACCTTTTTGCTAGGCATTGAATTGGTTTATAAAATTGACTTTGAAAGATGATCCATTTACTCCTTTTCTTTTATCTAAATTTAATTTTATTTGCAATTTTATAGTATTGCTATTCAAGATTAATTCAAGCTTCAGCAATTCCCCCAAGGTTATATCGTTTTACCACGATAACGAGATAGCTGAAAATATTCAGGTACATAAATGGCTAACTTTGAACAACAAATTCCTTAGAAAAACCTTTAATCTATTTTGAGTTTTAGTTTCTTCCTGACTAATGAAACTAACAAAAGCTAGTATCAACTGAAATGATCATAGTATCAAATACAGTCATACATGAGCCTGTAGATAGTGTGTCAATTAATGGCAGAGTCCCTATACACAAAACAACAAAAGTCCTCCAATTACCTAAACTGTATTAATACATAAATTGTCTAAATGTATTATTAAAACAATTCATCAGAATGGCTTTGGGAGACTCTCAAGCCATTTGCCCCGCTCATTCAACCCATGCACTTTTTAGCTACTATTTTCATTTGACCCTTTTGTGATGAACACAACCCATATAAAGCCATTGACAAGTAAACATTGATTCTTCCAACTCTGCTTGTGTTCCAATCTTCAAAAGAGTCAATGACCTCTATCTCCTTCTGAATTAATTACTTTGAACACATTTCAATGAAACATATTTCAATACTCTAAATATTTAAAAATCATATTTAAAATCAAATTGTATCAGAAAGTTTACCTTGTCTATGTGCCCCGGGTTCCATTCTCTGTTCTATGCGTGAAAATATAGACAATCAAGAGAAGATTGAATGAGATTTTTATCATCACGATTCACAATTACATATATAAAAAAATTTCGTGTTATTATTCAAAGATGTGTAGGCCGAGTAGTCCCATAAAAACAAAGTATAACTAAGCAATACTATTATTTCATTAATCATAAAATTATGTATAATTTTAACCCACTTAGACGGACTGTTAGTGTAACGGAGTCAAATTTCAAACCTGCATAGGTGATGGCTCGTAATGAAACTTCACAACAGGGACTGAGTATGCATGTATCAAGCTACTATGGGTTGTGTACTCGTAATCCTCAGTCAGTTGATGAGATGCTCACATTACCTCAGTCTTCACAACTTGAAAAGATAATACTCCAACTACAATTCAATTTCCCAAAACCAAAGCATAAGACCTTCTAAATCATTTTATTTAAAAATTAGTTTAAATAAAATAATATAATTTTTTGATAGAATCACCTTTGGACACACTAATCATATATAAAAAGTAATAATAATAAGGAAAAGTATAGTTGTGGTTTGACTCGACCCAACCCATGCCATCCTGATCTATACCAAAAACTACCCGTTTTGACTTGTCCAACTTGCTAGTTTTTCAACTCTAGTATGAATATATAAACCCATGAACATCAAAATATATATATATATATATACTTTTATATATATTTATATATTATATATATATTATAGCTCTTACAGTAACATTTGCACGATCTTCTGGGTCGGTGAGATATGCCTTTCCAGTCAATTTGTCATGGCTTACGCCTATGTAAGGTAGTGTTTGCTTAATATGACTCATCACCCTTGGAGTTATCTTCTTACCAAAGGAAAAAGAAGATATTACATGTTACATGTTCATCAGGGAAGCATCAAAGGAGTGGGCCCAAGAACGGGCTGAGATTACAAGATTACCAGGAACCTGTGTCGAGATGAAATACTAGAATTTTCGCGTGAACCAGTGGATATGGAAGATAAGTAACATTTTTTCTATCTCCTGGTGTAGATTAGAGGAGGCACTTCTAACCATTAGATAGCAAACTTCGGTCAATTTAAGTAAAAATAATACTCCTAACAAACTTACCTCCACTCTCATGATCTTACATCAGATAGTTACCTTACATTATCCTCGCTAAACCAACCATTAGACCTACAAGAACATGAATATAGTGACCATTTGTTAGATAATTTGCTTCCGCAATTTTAGTGTAGCCTTGTAGGAGTCACAAAAAAGAGCAAATTCAAACATCATGGTTAATGAACAAATGAACAAAAATATTAGACAAATTTATGATTATTCTTTTCAACGATTCTTGTAGATTCGTAACTGCAATCAACAACCACTTCTAATAGGATTTAGAAAACGAAATTATATATCTTAACTGAGATGATGATTCTCTTTCTCTCTATTGATCACACCCAAATGACCAAACAAATACTATATTTAGAAGATATTTTTCTATTTATTTATATAAAATAACGTGAACTGTAATTATATAAATTGAACATAACAAAATAATATACACACAACAAATTTTTATATATATATAAAAGCATACACATTGGCCTAATTTCTCCCGTCAAATACTAAAATCAGCGGTATATATCTACAAAACATTAATGAAATATAGACCTGGAGCAACTTGAATGGTATCTGATTATACTTGTAGCTCTAATTCTCAACTTTAAACCAAAAATATCACAATCCTAGCAATGAGAATAAACCAACTAAAGAAACTCACAAATTGTGAAGAAAAAAAAAAAGAAAAACAATCGATCCGACCAACCTATTTTTTCCACAATCAAAAGTAAATTCGACATGTGTGATACATACAAAATAGATGCATACCTGTTTAGAGCTTTAATGGATACACATTAAACTTGGTAAATCGTAAATAACCCTAGCAAAGGTAATGGTCATGAAGAGCTACAAACCAAATAAATTTTCTTATAAAAATCTAGATAGGGGTCAAGGAAAGCATGTGGAAGAAAAGGAAAGGGTATGGTGGGTTGTTTAAAACCGATCTGAAAAATATTGTTGGGTTTTTTAAAACTGATCTAAAAAAAATTACACAGGGATTGGTTGTAAAAACTGATCTAATAAATATTATTCGGGTTCGGTTGTTGATAACAGCTCTAAAAATCATTAAATAGAGCGACTTCACGATTATTATGTTCAAAAAATAAGAAAATAATTCGATTATCATTAATCGATCTAAAAATGTATAAAATAAAGCACTCACATTTGATCGCTCTAAAAGACTCGATCTATAAAATCATTTATGTAGTAATATATATATATATATATATATGTGTGTGTATAGTGTATTTATAAGATAAGATAAGATGCTACTAATGGATTTTATTAAGATGATCTCTTTCTATATTATCAGATGGATCGTAGTAGGTGGATGTACGAGATACCACGTCATATTTCAGAATATCTTGCCGAGTTGACTAATTTTATGAAAGTTGCAGAAGCTGATCGGGTGAATAAAGGGAATGAGAAAATATCTTGCCCTTGTAAAAACTGTCAAAATTTCGATAGTTATGCCGATGGTAATGTAATTACTCGACATCTTATAGTAGACGGATTTGTGGATGAGTATACTTGTTGGTCATGGCATGGAGAATTATTAGTTGATAGTAACACAGTTGTTGATGGGTGTAACAACGACGATCACGATGATAACGATGAAAATTATGAAAATGTTGATTCAGATAAGGATGATTATTTTGATAAGTTGGATGACATGTTACATGATGTGGAGAGTAATATCGATGAAAACAATTACGATAAATTTCAACAACTGTTTATCGACTCCGAAAAACCATTATATACCGGGTGTACGAAATTTACCAAACTTTCTGCTGTGCTGAGGTTGTTAAACTTAAAAGCAAACAATGGTTGGAGTGATACAAGTTTCACTGAACTTTTGAAATTGTTACATGAAATGCTACCTGACGATAACGAGTTGCCCGTTTCATTATACAGAGTTAAAAAATTAATGTGTCCAATGGGATTGCAAGTCGAAAGAATACATGCATGTCCAAATGATTGTATATTGTATAGAAATGAGTACAAAGACCTACATGAATGTGGTATATGTGGTACATCGAGGTATAAGCCAAAAGAAAAAATGAAAGTTAGTAGCGATGTGAAGAAGAATGGACTCCCAGCTAAAGTTTTGTGGTATTTGCCTATCATACCAAGATTAAAACGATTATTTGCAAACGCTAAAGATGCAAAATTGTTGCGTTGGCATGCCGAAGAGCGTAAAAATGATGGAAAAATACGACATGTGGCTGATTCTCCTCAATGGAGGAATATTGATGATATTGAAAATTTTGGAGAGGAGATTAGGAATATACGGTTTGGACTTAGTTCAGACGGGATTAATCCGTTTGGAAACTTAAGCAGTCGTCACAGCACTTGGCCAGTTCTTTTATGTATATATAATCTTCTACCTTGGTTATGCATGAAACGCAAATACATCATGATGACATTGCTAATCCAAGGTCCAAAACAACCTGGGAACGATATTGACGTTTATTTGGCTCCGATAATTGATGACTTAAAAACATTGTGGTGTCCGGGTGTCCAAGTGTATGATGCGTATAAGAAAAAGAATTTCAATTTGCGGGCCATGATTTTTTGCACTATCAGTGATTTTCCAGCTTACGGAAATTTGTCAGGATATGGAACGAAAGGGAGTAAGGCATGTCCCCTTTGTAAAGATGACACATCATCGAGATGGTTGAAAAATTGTAGGAAAACGGTGTACATGGGGCATCGACGATCACTTCCCATGAGTCACCCGTACCGTAGAAAAAAGAATGTGTTTGATGGTCATGTTGAAAAAGGAATTTTACGGCCACCTTTGGACGGAGAAAAGGTATTCTCGATTGTTGAACACAAAAATATTGTGTTCGGTAAAAAAAATATAAGTCGGGAAAAAGGAGTTCGGAAAAAAAAGTCTATTTTTTGGGATTTACCATACTGGAAGAATTTGCAGGTCCGGCATTGCATTGATGTTATGCATATTGAAAAAAATGTTTGTGACAGTTTGATAGGGTTGCTATTAAACATCCCAGGAAAATCAAAAGATGGGATTAATGTTCGAAAGGGCATACCAGGGTACGATCAGAAGAAAAGGAAGAAACTAGAAACGGTAAAAGAATTACGAGAACAACTTGAGGATATGCAGAGTAAATATAGTAAGTTGCAAGCACAAGTTGATGCATTGACGTCAACGCAACAAGGGTCGAATTCTATGGAAGAAGACGTACCCGTTATTAACTCGAGACCTAATAGAAGCACTCATGACTCGAATTCACACCTAGATCAGTTGGACAAGATTGTGGTAGTTTTGCGGGTTATATTCAATAAATTGTGTATACGTTTTTACTTACAAATGTTGACTAATTATACTAAATGTTACATATGTTATGTAGGAGCCTACCAAATGCGCACCTACACAAGCACACGTTCCGGTTGTTGAATCGAGACTTATGAAAATCGATTCTGCCTTGGCTGCTTACCTCGAACGATTAGATAATTTGAAGGTAATTGTTGGGGTTATATTCAATAGAAAATACATATTTGTTTTTATTTATAAATGCACACTAAATATATTCCCTGTTGTATATGTTTTTAAGGAGCCAACCAAATGTGCTTTGATTAGCCCAAATGTTTCAGAGCATATCTCTTGTGCTGTTGGGAGAGTATTTCCGATTATGAGTGGCCAGTTACTTCATGGAAAACCACTCACACCTGGTTATCTAAAGGTCCAGGTTGATAATGTGTGCAAAGGGTATGAAGATTTAGAACTTCCATCTCCAATGGAAGGTATTGAAAAGCTTATTGATGCAAGAAATACTTTCATTGAGTGGCCAAAAACTAGAATCCAATTCCTTGAGGTATGTTACTTTAAACTTTGTATTTCACGTAGTACTTTACTAACACGCATTCACGTGTATCTCACAAAAATTGTTCGTAGGCTTCCACAGGAACACTAACAACATCATTAAAATCAGTAAACGAAGGAACATCCACTAAGGCATCAAAAGAGCCTACCAAGAGTTCGACTCCTTCTTATCCGGTAAACTCCAAAACCTTTTAGTTACTATGTAAACAATTATATATCTTTGTATTTTGTGTAGCATTTTTCTAACACCTACTCACGTGTAACTTACAAAAATTGTTCACAGGCCTCAACAGCAACAGTTGTAGCATCGTTAAGATCAGTGAAACAAGGAAAGTCCACTAGGCCATCAAAAAAGCCTACCAACAGTGTGCCTAATTCCTACCAGGTAAACTCCTAAACATTTAAGTTACTATGTAAACATTATGTGCTAGTATGGTATGTGTATGTATATATGTATTTATGCAATTACTAACATAGAAATCCAAACCATCAACGTGATTTACAGGAATTGGAAAAGCATCGAAAAATGATCCACCAGAAAAAACCTATGTTTATTCGTGCTTTCTATGACCGTTGGATGAAACGACCAAATCCTAATTTGGGTGTTGTGCTTTCTCTTGAGGAGGTCTTTGGGCCTAGCGTGTGCCAGGAATGTATTGTTACCTCTGATGATCTTATGTGCCTCCTAACAAATGGTTGGCTCGATATGTCAATTCTAACTTATTTCACCATGTAAGTACATTAATGTTTATCGTATTCTACAACCATAATTCGTCACTCCTATTGTTTTCATTTTAAATTATCTCTATATATTAACATCTTTTTAGGTCGCTACATAAGAGTATCCAAAAGCCTGGAAATAGATGTGTATTGTTGAACCCATATGAGATTCGAGGCACCCAATGTGATAACGATATGGCCAGAGTAACCGATTATCTCTTGAACGTAATCAATACATGCGAGAAGGATAAAGTGTTTTTTCTCGCACCTTACTATGAAAGGTACGTACCATAAGCTACTTTTTGTTTAACATTTACTTATGCTGCTTGTGTATACTAAAAGGGTTATAATTTTATTAGCAACCATTGGGTGTTGTTCATAATTTGCCCCCACAACAACACGGGGTACATATTGGATTCACTTATGTTAGAAAGGAAGATAACGAACGAAGATAGCTACTCACTCGCAACCCCTTTACAATTGTAAGAGTTTTATTTATTGTTATACAATTCAAATTTAGTTTGTTTCTAAAATTTTAACACGTCGATATTGCATACTTTGTTTCTAGGATACTTGGAGATATACATTGGATTTTTCCCGAGGTAAATCATCTCGCTTTGTACATATACATACATACATACATACATACATACATACTACGGGTGTATTTTTGGGTCATGTTGTATGGGTTTTAGGTCAACTTGGGTATGGTATGAGTTGTTTGGGTTTTCTTTGACACTCTTAATACATTTGCGTACAAATAGATTTGTGTTAGACAATGATGTCTATACTTGTTATTCTAAATTTAGTGTCACCAACAAAAGGATGGTTGGGAGTGTGGTTTTTACGTGATGCGGTGGATGCACGAGTTTCTCAAATTTCAACAAGATGATTTCCCGCAAACGGTATGTATTTGTTAAATTATTTAGGTGTCTAAAGAATAAAATGAACTACCCTTTAATTTTCCCCCACAACGATTATTAATATTTTGTTTTTCGTATTGACAGATTCCTTGGAAGCATACGAATTCATACGAATTAAAAGACTTGGACAACATTGTTGGTTTGTGGCTATCAAATTTTTTGAAGATTTGTGATAATTAGTTTTGTTATACAACTATCATTTGAGCGTATTGTTTTGTATGCCAAATATAACGATCAAATTGAAGTTTGTATTCGATGATTTATTATATATAATTTTCTTTAAGTGTTTCTGCATTTGTTCCAGTTTCCATTGTTTAGCAAATGGTTATGTTCATTTTTGTGTTGTTTATGCATTTGTTCAACAAATGCTTCCGTTCAGTTCTGTCTTGCTGCTGTTTCTGTATTTCTGCAAATGTTTCTGTTGCTGTAACAAAGAGATCGGTTCTCTTTTATTCAAAACGATCTCTATACCCAATACAGAGACCGGGCTTTAAAAGACAAAGCGGTTTCTATTTCCTAGGCATAGAAACCGGTTTATTAAATCACATACAAACCCCCCCCCCCTTTACAAACCGGTTTTAAAACCGGTCTCTAAAGTGCCTTAAAACCGGTTTCTAAAGTGTATTTCTGTAGTAGTGTTCCGTTTTACCATAGGCACGGTCCCCTATGAGAACGTCCTGAGTGTTACATGCTGGCCAGAACGGAACAAAAACGAGCGGTGGTGGGGCCACAATATCATACGCCTAGCCAACAACCCGCTAAAAAAAATTAAAATTTTTTGAACAATCTCAAACACCTTACATATAATACATACAATTACCATTTTTTTTCACACACAATTTTCACCGTCTCTACCTATTTTACACACAAATTATATAAAACAATTACCACTCTTTTTCACACACAATTCTCAACAATTCTACTTATATTTTAATCACAAATTATATCAAACACATCTACTTAAAAATGCCTAAACAACACCACAACAATTCTCAATCACAATCAAATGATTTTTTCAATAACTTACTTAACAATCTAATTCTGAATACGAATTATTCACCAACGGGCTCGTCTTCTGCACCTCAATTGAGCTCAAGTCAAATGAGTTTTTCTCCATACATACTCTTGTTAATCATTTTTCAATACCAATTTCATTTAAATATGGATCATCAATCACAACAACTACAATACTCATCATTCGGCCAATAACCACAAGAACCACTATCCCAAAATTAATTTCAAAACGTCCACACACTGCCCGAAGACAAAGCCAAATTCGTACACGAACCCGAACCCGAATCGGCCAAAAGGAAAAAGAAAGGAAAAGGTAAAAAAAGTGGTCGAACCAAGCGAATGACGAAATAGCCAAAAAGTGTTGTGGACCGCCGAAGAAAACAAGATCTTGGCAAAACGGTGGGTCGACGCTTATCAAAATGGAGCGATCGGGAATTCACAAACAGATGACTCTTTTTGGAAAGTCATACAAGAAAATTACAACCATTGTGTTGATATGAAACGTAACATTGACCAAATAACCGGCAAATGGTCAAAATTTCAATGAGACGTCAAGGTTTTTCAAAGCGTCTACCAAAAATATAATGTACTTTTTTTAATTATTGTAATTTTTATTATTAATGTAACGTATTTTTTAATTATTGTAAATTTTAAAAAAATATATAAATATATTTATATTGATAATTAATAAATAATGTAACATTGATGTGGCGTATAGTACTCATTTCGTATAGTCCTCATTTCTAAAATGTCATCATAAGAAGTGTTCTAATCATGACATGAAAGGAGTAAATACTTAAATGATTTGTACCTTAGCAGGATATGGTTTAGAGACTGTCCATGTAGTCAATGAGGTTATTGGATTATGAAAAATTTGTGTGATCTTAATATTTTATGGAATACATCATTTGTACCATGTCAAGTTGTCATGTTGCTCCTATCTTAATTTTTTCGTTATATTTATTCTTGGTTGTTGATGTTAAACGATCATTTGATGTCTACGTACATATCACTATTACGTAAAGAAGAAAACGATGTTTCATAGACGATATTTTATGGAACATCACTTCGTCGCAAGTTATAAGAAAGTAAAATGAAATTTGAACGTGAGAATTAATTTATATATAAAAATTTATTATCCCTCGTTCATTTAATTGACAAAAAACCAACATTATAATTAAAATTAATTCCGGATCAATATCTAACTTTCAGGTTGCATTTGGTTTGCGAATCTTTTTTGAAGGAATTGGAATTCATCAAAGAAAATGAAATTTTAAATCCTTTAGTAGAAGGAATTTGATGGAAGTTAAGGGCTCGTTTGATTGAAAGAATGTTGAAGGATTCTGATGGAATTGGAATTGAATTCTATTCCGTAGCGTGTTTGGTTGGACAAAATGAAAAGAATTGAATTCTGTAGGAATATTTACATTCATTCATTTAAAGAATTCTCATTCCTTAGGTGGGTGTGATGGAATTTAATTCCATTACTCCTTTGAATCTCTAAAAGATTTAGCTACCCTCAATCTACGTTTTTCTTCGAATTTCTTATGTTTTTTTACGTTTTTTTACACTTTTTTACGTTTTCATCGTTTTTCTTCGTTTTTACGCTATTTTTCGTTTCTTTACATTTCTCATTGTTTTTCATCGTTTTCTTCGTTTTTTTACGTTGTTTTATGTTTTGCTTCGTTTTCTTCGTTTTTTTTAACGTTTTTCATCGTTTTCTTCGTTTTTTTGACGTTTTTCTTCGTTCTTTTCTGTTTTGCTTCGTTTTATAGTACCATGATGCACCATATCTTAAAATGACAAAAACAAACACGTTAAAAAGAGCCAAAAAAGGAGAAAAAATGGAAAAACAACGTAAATAAACGAAAAAACGTATAAACGGTAATAAAAAGATAATACGAAGAAAATCGTAAAAAATGAAGAAAGACAAAGAAAAACATAATAAAAAGAAAAAAAAACATAAAAAGAACGTAAAAAAGGAACAAAAATGTAAAAAAAACGAAGAAAAACGTAAAAATCGAAAAAAGACAAGGAAGAAAAATGAAGAAAACGTAAAAAAACGAAAAAAAAAAGAAAAAAAAAATAATTGCAAAAAGGGTATTTTCGTCAATTCACATAATCACATTCCAATTCCTTTGACAAATTGATGAACCAAACAGAAAACAGCAAAGGAATTGAATCTGATTCCATTCCATTTTCTGACAACCAAACAGGATACATAATCTAATTCCTTCATAATTCAATTTTTTTGACAGATTCCATTCATTCCAAAAACATTCTGCTAGCCAAACGGGACCTAACTTTATAAATTATTCAACCAAACAAACTAAAGACTAGAATCTCAATTCCAATTCCATCAAATTCCAATCAATTCCGTAAACCAAACGCAATCTCAGTGTGTTAGTTCACTATAGCTTAATTACAACGATAACAAGAAATGTTATTGCAATGAAATCATGTCTTAGTTAAGAAGGCAAGAGTTGCATCGATACTATGAGTAGCTCGGGCTACGGATTTGCTAGGCATGTGAAGCGTAATTTTTGTTTACAAGATTGAGTTTTTTATTAGTGCTACGAATTCAAAATAAGAAACGAGTCAATTAGACTTAATCAAATTCATTCTCCATTATTACGGGTTTATAACCTAATTAAAGTATATAAAAACAATATAATCAACTTTGATATTTGTTAACTTGTTACTCATATTATTATATTTTGTAATAGTTGTTTAGTATCAGAGGGGGAAATATCAGTGTTACGGTTCGCTTTCAATCTTAATTCACCGGTATGTTAATTAAATATTCTGTAGATTCAAAATGCATATTGTATACAACACTAGAAGGTCTTAAATTTAAAACCAATCATCTGAAAAATAACAACAATAGTTACGGAAGTTTTAGCCTACTCATACTCTTAACCTAACAACATGCATCATTACTTGATTAGTGTGTTGAATTCTGCCAGTTGATCTTAATATCCATATACCCCTATAAAACAACATTTCCAACTCATCTTTAATTTGTTAAGTTTAATAATGAGAAATTAATTTGATATTAAAATCATTCAGTCATTTAATATCATATAACACGTTACATATTTATAATACTTACTTTCTTCTTTTATATTATATATTAATTAATAAAATTTATAATTATAACAATTTAAATTTTCTTTTTTCATATCATATAGATATAAAATGGATTTATAGTTACAACAATTTAAATCGTTGGAAAAAACTCTACTTCCATTAAAAGAATAGCAAGAATTAATACATTAAGGTAACACAGAGCATTTCTATACACCGAATTAATATTTTATGGTTGTCGAATAACATTAATATGATCGCTACAAACAATTATCACTATCATTTGTATTTACAATTTTACACTACGGTCGGCTATAAGGTATTGTCATTTTTTCATAGTGCGAGTACCTTATTAGTTTTGTATTATCATTTTTTTCATTTTGTATAGCGCGAGTACCTTACTAGTTTTATATAGCCCATCAAATATTCGAAGTAACTGAAATTGAAAATCTCGGAATTGAATAAAAGATTTTAAAGGTAGAAACTCAACTTGTAGAGATTTAAATCCATTCATATATTTATTTTTATTCTAATAATTCATACTGCAATTAACTTTGGATGAGTATAATTGAACAAAAGAAAAAAGAGGGAGAAAATTCAGATTTTATTTACAACTGAATAAAAAGAAAAATCTGAAAATAAAAGTAATTAAGAAAGAAAAGTCGAATTAAACAACCTCGCAAATCACTATCTCACCAGCTACTGGTCCTAACTAGACTTTGACACAATCATAATCCACACACCACCAATCACATAGTAATTCTCCAATTCCGTCGTGCACGGAATCCATCACAACCACCGGACGCATTGTTAATCTTTGTTTGTACGTTCTGAAATTCAGATATCCGACACGGTACATGAATTCCACCATCATAATTAAACCCATAAACCTTTTCAGCTTCTCTTAATAAATCCCCAAATAACGGATGATTAAAATAAATCACTGGTACCAAAACTCTACGTGCATCATCCTCTTTTTCACCAACATAAACCGCCAAGTGTCCTTTTGGAATCGACCACTTGTCTTCAACTTTTTCCCCTAGTCGAATGTAATTCGAACTTGATTTCCTTACACATATATTTTTGGCAATTTGTTTCAACGATCGTGCGCATCTACAAAGTTTCGACATGGCTCTAGTCGTGTAATTGGGTTGGTTCAAACTTAAGTGAACGGAACCGTTTCGTCTTCTGTGAAGTCCCCATTTGATGACCTTAACGAGCTTTTGTCGGATTCTAAAACCTCTGATTTTATGCATGGTTGATGAAGTGAAAATGTTTAGTAGAATTGTGTGATTGATTTTGTGAAGAATAATAATAATAGTTGTGATTTGTTGAGGTGAGAGTGTGTTGGGTGGGGGTTTATATGGGGAGGGTGTGAGAGAAATAAGTGGGGAATGGTCGGTAACTGGTCTGGTGGGATTTAGAAGCACGGAAATTATAAAACTGAAAAGACTATGCACGTATGCCACTCATGCCTTCCCAGCAATATCCGAATGTCTTTATTTTTTATATTTTTGTGGTCAAACGGTTTCATCTTCGTTCGACTAGTAGACCAACTAGTATTAATTTAATTAAATTAAATATATTTTATTCATCTTGTAGTCAACATTTTTTTTATTGCTATTTTCATCGTTGAAATAGTTAACGATTGTGTATAAAATTTTTAAAGTACATTATATTATATAATTATTATTATTATTATTAATTAAGCACTATATCAATAGAGAGAAAAAAAGGTGATGCTTTTTGTGTATGTTAACATTAAATGTTTAAACATAAATGGTTTTGGGCAAGTTTATAATTTTAGTTTCTTTATATCAATTGGAGTTTCAGGTTTCAACTTAAATTAATGCGTTTAAAATTTAACATTTCCCAAGGAATCTTTGAGAAAAAAATAATCAAAAAATAAAACAAAAGAAATGCAACAAAGAAAACCAAAGCAGGTAATCGATTTATTTTTGTGTGTGGCTTCCATTAATTGAGATTTGACGTATTTGTGATTATTCGTATTTGGCCAAGTACGTCGCTCTCATATTGTTTCCCATACTGGTCCCTATATGCTTGTACTTTCTTGTACGTACGTTTCTTTAAGCTATTGCTTAGATTCGTATCACTATATTTTTAATTAATTAATTTCTATACCAAACATTAGCTATATTTATTATAAATGATATGTATTTTTTTTGAAAAATGAAACCTAAGTATCTTGACAATTAAACATAACATCAACTCCTTTTAACTTTTTTACATCTATTTTGTTTCTAACGGAGAATTTTTTTGTACAAGTGGAGTGCTTTGATCATCGTCTAATGCTCTCTTCAACTATACTTTTATTTTTATCTCTAAGTATAAAGGAATTAAATAATCTTTTTAACATATACTTTTTTTGAAAAAAATTCATCTCCAACCATCTCTTTTAAAACTCCACCTCTACAATATTTATCCAACATAATTTATAGTTAACAACCACTTTATTTAATTCTTTTATATATATTTTTAAATCATTAAACAATAAATAGTTCATTGTAAATATCATTTATAATTAAAAATAAATTTATAATATTTAGTAAATTTGAAAGTATTAAAAATATGTAACAAACATATTTAACATATATAGCAAATATATTGAACGAAATTTATAACACGTAGACGTGTCATGTCTTTTTGTTTATCATTATTAATTGTAATTTATTTAGTGATCGTAGTCCTAACTAATTGTAATTGTTAAATTGTAGTTTATTATCTTAATATGTTTATCATTATTAAAGAATGCTATCTTTTTATTTGTATTATTGCATGTATTCAACTTAATAATATTAATTAATTAGTTGTTAACAAATATTAACTATAAGAAAACATATAAAAATAACTAACAAACATATTAAGTATGGTTTCAAGTATTTAGATGATGAATAGTGATCCTCTGTAACAAATTGTTCATTTTGTACTTCATTTAAAAATAATAGATTTACAAAATTTGCCAGAAAAGTAAATTTCAATGAAAATAAAATAGAAACTTGAATCATTTATGATAAGGATAATAGTTAGCTTTAAAAGAAAAAAGCAAAAAAAAAAAAAATTGAATCATCTATGACGATTAATGTTTTAATCGGTCAATATAAACTAAAATATGAAAATTAGGCGGGAGGGGTAAATGATACGAAAAACTTTAATTTAATTATAATCTAATTTTCAAGTAAATCATAGTCGTAGAAATTAAATGTATTGATTTTTCAGTCTTTATATTTATATATAGAAAGACTAAAATAGAGAATTCAACTTAATGAGTAAAACAATCACCTAAACAACAATAAAAACAGAACCAGAAAAAGTTGAAAATTACAAGAATCAGAAAGTGAAAAGTATTCAATATCGGTGACCACAATCCACAAAGGCACAAATCCACAATAACCTAAACTTTATTAGTCCAATAAAGTATAATAAACAACTTGTAATTTAATGACGTGTATAACCATCTAAAAGTTACGTTTATATATTCAAACAATGCTACGTACGTTACATCTCAATAAATTCTTTACCTTACAAGTCAATATATTTCGCTTGTAAATGTCACTGGAGTTTTAGATATACTGTGATTAAAATAAATCATTGGAGTTTGGATAAGTGGACCTCTTGTTATTCCAAATAAGTCAATTAGAATCATGATTAGAATTCGTTGTAGTAAGTTTAGACTTTAATAACACTTAAGAGCCAATTACGGAGTATAATTCTAGCTTCTTCTGCAACATCTTTAACACACCCTATTTGTTTTGCGAGTAAAACTTGCGAAACATTTATCACCAAAAATAAACCTAAAACAAGATATAAGATATATAGATTATAGCGATAACGTTTTGGATTATTGTTGGGATATATGAAGAAAAATCAAAGTGGATACAAAATCCTCTTGTTTTTTGACCAAGGATCGCGACATGTTTTAAGTAAAACAGATTTAATTTCTTTAGTTTGTCGACTAAGTTATCTTTATCCTATTTATATTAAACCCTATATGATTGTAACTCTATGTCTTGAACTACGAAAATAAAAAGTAAAAACTCTCTGGTTTGGCTCTGTGGACTAAATCGATCTCCAAGTTGAAGATCAAACACGACCACGTTAAATCTTTGTATTTGTATTGTTTTATTTATCTTGTTTGTTTAGTTTTAACTATCTGTTTATTGTTTGTGGATGTAAACTCGATTACACAAGTTTTGTTTGGGTTTGTTTTTGATAACGATTAATATCAATGTCATTAACTGATTGTTATAAGTTATTTAATCCGTTGTAATTCCTAACAACTAGTATCAGAGCTTCATGGTCGGGAACAAGAATGGATATAAGCATGATCAAGATTAGGATTTGATGGTTAGGGTTTCAGTTTATGGAAGATGGAGGTCTCGGATAGATATGGATCCGGAAGAAAAAAGAACCATCATGAACAATTCGAGACATAGTTTAGGATTCGTTGCAACGGGAAAAATCAAGTTTGACTACTGGTTTAAAGAATCGTGATGCAAAATCTGAGGATCGTGATGCAATCTTGATGTGGTTTTTTATTTGGTTTGTTACAAACAGTCGCGGTGCGACGCAATAGTGAAATCGTTGTGCGATTTTGGGTTTACGTGGCGCGATTTGGCGATTAGAATGGTTCGGTTTGTTGCTTTGAGAGTTTTGGTGAATCCTTGGTTTGTGGATTCGGGTTCATCAGTCTCGGAACTTCTTGATACAACTAGATTTTTCATAGATGTGAGGTTAGTTACGGAGCTCAAGAGGATAGTTTCCCGAGTTGGGTATTACACGGTACCACATCCGTTTGGTAATATACAGTGGTGGTTATCGAAGGAGTTTTGTTATCGCTCGCAGGTTTGAAAAGGGAGATCATGCTTATGATCGGGTATTCCATATTTTTGAATGACTAGGCAGGTTAGAGCTCCCACATTCGGAAGATATTGGTTGTAGAAGATGCTGGATAATAAGCGTTTGGTAGGGCTCAAGTATTGGTTGATGGGGTTGGTTCAACAATCAAATGAATCTTTTGAAGGAACCGATGAGGAATTTTCAATGGGTTAAAAGAGGATAATCTTGTAAGCCCGGATGAGCTCTCAAATATTGTTGAGAGTTTCAAGAACTCTTGGGAGCTTGGTAACTACGAGAAGTGTCGAAGAGAGTGAGAGTTTGGAAATTAGTGGGAGTCTTGTGATGGTTGGTCAATTGATGGATCTCAAGCTTTTATGAGTTTAGTGTGTGAGTCCCGTGTAACACTAAAGCGTTCAGATCTTCCTATTTTACTTTCCAAGGATAAAGTATTTTTTGACTCACTGAGTATTATGAACTAGAGTCTTCTCAAGAGAGCTGCAGTTATTATTTTGATATGTACAATGGAAGCAGGTTGAGTGGGAGAAAATGTGTTTATAGAAAACCTAGCTACGTTTTGGGTCGGTGTACTAGCGGGAAAGTGAATGTTGAAGAAGTAGGTTTTCAACGTTGTGATTGCGTTCTCAATGGTAAAGATTGATGATGTTCTACGTGATGGTTTAATCGGCGATTTTTTGATTGCTGTGAAAGAAAATCGGATAAACAAAATTCTATAATCGTGGTCAATGAAATGCCAGTGACGGGATTAGACGCGGCTGTAATTGATGAGTGGAAGAGGTGAGTGTCTCTTGAAATAATCATGTAGTTGGAGTTTTCGAGCGATTCAACATATCTTCTTTGGCTGGAAGATAGTGGTGCAAAAACCGAGAGTGATCTTAGTTTCTTGGTGTGTTCGGGTAGCTTTTTATCGAAAGTCTCCCGACTCTGAGTAGTCGAGCAGCATGTCCCGAATGATATTTCGGCACTGTGAGGTTTGAACTAGTGACATTGTTGAAGGGATATAATTTTGAAGAATTACTGGTTTTGGGTTTGATTAATCTTCAAGTGGAAGATTGTTGGGATATGAAGAAAAATCAAAGTGGATACAAGATCCTTTTTTTTTTTGTGTGGAATGGAGGATCGTGATGCGAAAGCCTTAGATAGCGATGCGATCTAAGGTCGGTTAGATTTAATTATTTAGCTTGTTGGCTAAGTTATCTTCATCCTCTTTATATTTAATGCTATGTATCTGTAACTCTGAGTCTTGGACTACAGAAATAACAGTAAAAACTCAATGGTTTAGCCCTTTGAACTAAACCGATCTCCAAATTAGAGATTGGACATAACCACGTTAAATCCTTGTGTTCGTATTGTTTCGTTTATCTCTTTGCTTGGTTTTAATTATCCGTTTATTGTTGGTGGGTGTAATCTCGATTACACGAGTATTGTTTGTGTTTATTTTTGCTAACGATTGATATTAGCGTCATGAACTAATTGTCAGTTATTTGTTTCCGCTATAATTCCTAACGATATTTCTTATCTTCAACTACGAATTCAGCCTAACTATTTCAATGGCTGCGCTACGAAGAATCCAAATTGATAAGTAAAAGTAGTGAAGGAGAATATAAATACGGACCCAATGAAAAAAAGGACCTCAACTTTAAAAATATGATGAATCTTGAGGTAGGAACTAACAAGGACCACAAAGGACAAGATCTAGCAAATGCGATAAGCCGTGGAATAGTAGATTGCCTTTTCAAAACTTCATACGCGGTACTCGGCTAAAGGCAGGTTATGTATTGCCAACGTTTTTTTCATTAATCATATTTCTTTCTTTATATGTAAAATTCACCTCTCTAAATTATCGGTCTCACAATCAATATGAATCGTATAATTTATAATTAAAAGAATATAAAAATAAAAATTGAACTCATTACCTTTATACTATATTGCACGTCCCCTACTAATAAACTAGCATCTCAAGGATTATTTCTTCCTATATATGTAAATAAAAGGGATGATTGATTTTTGAATATTTAGATTGTAGATTTAAATTACAGTATATTCATAAGGTCATAATTCGTAGTACATGTCTATTGTATATAAAACATTCTTAACAAAATTAAACCACATACATTAGACGAGTTAAATATACCACAGATAACAAACAAAGACCGGAGATACCATTGATTTGTTTTGCCTTACAATTATTTTTATTATGTATGTTTTATTATTATTATTTTTGTTATCATTATGATCTTTACTTTATCTTTAGTTAGTTAGTATATAGAAAAAACGCATTGCTACCTAATTTGACACAACATCATCTTAGAACTTGACATGTGTCTAATTTTTTTCTTGTAGTATTAATCTTTTTTATTTTGAGTCTTTTAATTTCTTATATTTTAATTATAATCATAATCTTCAAACATCTATAATAAAAAGGCATTAACACCCTATAAATTGACACGTGTAAATGAAATCATCAAACACTTTAAACTCCTTTGCGAAAAAAAAAACCCCTCTTAATGATTTATGTTAATATATTTTATATCTTAATTAATATTATATAAAATCTTAATTATACTATACAAATTACACTCATATTAAGCCATATCCAGTATTATGTTATTATAATAAATTAGGTTATAAACCTGCGATAACGCGGGTTGAATTTAATATTTATTTGAACGATTTTTATATAGTTTATAGACTCGCGATAAGGTGCAAGGAATTTAACTTTTATAAATTAATGATAAATTTAGTCGATTTGTTTATATTGTGACTGACTTTTTTAATTTAAACAAATACATTACATATTTTAAGGTGCGAAAGTGTAATTATACGAAAAAATGTTGAATACTGCTAGTTTATAAACCCGCGATAACGCATGACGAATTTAATTTTTATAAATGAACAAATACTTGGTCGATTTTTTTATACAGTCTATAGATTTGCGATATCGCGGGACGAATTTAATATTTATAAAGGAATAAAGTATTGTGACCGGTTTTTTTATATAGTTTATAGACCTGCAATAATGGGGGTCGATTTTAATTTTTATTAGGTCGATTTCTTTATGTAGTTTATAGACCCGCTATAATGCGGGACAAATTTGATTTTAATAAAATGAATAAAATATTGTGGCCGATTTTCTTATATAATTTATAGACTCTTTAATTTTTATAAATGAATAAAATATTTAGTCTAACTTTCTAATTAAAATAAATATATCAAATATTTAAGGGGTCAAATGTGTTATTATACGAAAGAAATTAAGATCGTTAGATCGTAAATGGTGGAAAACAATGAAGGACTAAGATTTCTCCGTAGTATCCTCTTTTAATTATATATAAAGATATTTTAAGTGTATATATATTAAGTATACTTTGTATAGTATAATTAAGATTATATATAATATTAATTAATATATACAATATACTAAAATAAATGGTTAAGTGGAATTTTTCACAACGAATGAGTTCAAAAGTTTTTGATAATTTCATTTGCTAAGTGTACATGTGTCATTTATAAGGGTGTTAATGTCTTTTTTGTAATATATATTATAAGATTATGATTATAATTAAGATATAAGAAATTAAAAAGTTCAAAATTAAAAAGATTAAATATTAGAAAAGAAAATTAAAACACATGTCAGTATGTCAAGTTCTAAGAGTACGTAGAGTAGGAGGGTTTCCGTCGCCGTTCACCATTGAAAATGCCGTTGGAACGGCATCCAGCCACTCCAGAATAGCATTTCCGACAGTGTTCTGGCTACAACGTCTCTCATGAGACGCTGCTCAAGCCTTTTTTTTCTTTTATCTTTTTCTCCTTGTTTTTTTGAGTGAATGTGTGTAATTGTGTGCAAGAGGTGTGTACAGAGAAAAAGAGATGAAAATGACATAAATAGACTTTTTAAAACCTAATTAGGATTTTTAAACGAGATTTTCAATACTAGAATTTTGAATGAGCTTTTTAAATGAACTCATTTTTTTGGGCCTAATTAGGTTTTTATTTTTAATGAATTTTTTTTATATAATTTTTTATTATTTGTTTAATTATTTGAATTTTCTGACAAATAAAAAATAAATAAAGAAATTCCTTAATAGTGTTCCAAACATTGTTTCAATTCCGTTATTTTTCAACAACAATGTTCTACCTGAACATTATTGCTGAACAATGTGATACGAGGGTCATCACTTCTTATGCTCTAAGATGGTGTCAAATTAGAAAACAATGTATTCTTTTTACATAGCAACTAAAGAAACTATATATTTTTATGTCTTAGATTTGTAAAATTTGTTTACTGTTGAATAAAAATCTGCTTATTATCAAATAAGACATAAATTTGTTCTATATAAATTGTTAAATACAAGGATGGAGGAAGTATTAATTTGAGTGGGTTGTGTATATTTCCTAATACCATTACGTAAAGTAAAACTTTTGTTAAATTCTTTTTCTTAATTGGGTAATCCCTTTTAATTTGGCAAATGATTATTTATAGTGTACCAATTTAAATGATATACTTATTTGTTCGGAACATGTTCTTTTAGGGAAAATAATAAAAGAACATTTTATGCGTGTGGTGGTTCGAGGTACATTTTGTGGATCATATAAAGACATAGAAGCAATTTTTATTACTTTTGTTTTAAAGAGCCTCAGAATAATATGATTATGATGATATTAATCAATATCCTTCAATTCACTCGGGTTTCTATTATTGAAAAAGTTTATCAATTAATTAGGTAGATAGTAATACTTGTAATTAAGGTTTTAAAAAATTTGAGTCGACCCGACCAGTTCAATCAGTTGACTTGAGACTGGTCACTCCTCTGGTCCATTTGTAGCCGGGCTAATTCCAATTTTTGACTCGCTTGGACACGACAGGTTTTTCGGTTGAATTGAAAACTTCAGCGACTCGAAACGGGCAAAAAATCTAGTTTTGTAACTTTCTTTTCCTTATTATGGTTCATCGAATAAAAAACACCACTAACCCTTAAACTTGGAATTTTAGGTCGTCAAAAAAAGTTTCTTGGAGAAGATGACCGTCCGTCAATGATGACTCGTTGAAGCTGCGGGTTTGTTTGCAGTATCCAAAATAAATTTGAGAATTGAAAGAGATTATTATCAAAGTTAGGATCTAAAGAAAAATAAAAAGAAGCTTATTTTGTAAATTTACAGATGAGAGATAGATAAAGATTCACAAATTATAGAGATAAGATTTGTATATGGTGGAGAAAAGAAGATGGAGTCAAGATTTCAACATCTTGAAAAAAGTTGTGTTAGATAATAAACAATTAATATTTATATAGCTGTTTTAATAAAGTAGTTACCGATGATTGCTTTGAAAGTTCGGTGACTGAACGATACTAGGGGATAACATATCTCATCAAACCGGGTTAACCCGTGGTTCAACCGGATCAGGGGCTCTCACCAAGTCAACATTAAACTCGAATTTGAAAACATTGATTGTAACCCAAAAAATTTACATGTCGGGTTAATTGTCCTTCGGTTTGGGATTTTGCTAACATAGCCTTGAACCTTTAAGGGAAATGGTTAAGTATATAATATTTATAAAAGTTACAGCAAGCAGTGTCATGAATATAAAAGATTAGCATATCAGATCAAGTAAATTGTGTATAATTATAGAATGTAATCACTCTATGTTACATGAGCTCGGTCTGTGAATTTTTTTAAAAAATGCTTAATCATAGTCTTAAGGTTCTTAGCCCGGAACAAAAATTGTTCCAAAATATACACGTGTAAAAATACTATATTAACTAGTGTATTTTGGGTATGAAGGTGAAGAAAATAGTTATTCATTTGTTATATGCACAATCATCTGTCTTATTTCATACATTTGATCTCAAGTAGAGGAAGAAATATGATTAAATTCGTTTTGGTTAATAAACATGTTTAAGAGAAAAAAAAAAAAGTAATTAGGTTTAGATATCCGAGTTTTTACAATATTTAATACTACTTATAAGTAAGAGTATGAAACGATAGAGAAGCATCGTCTGTAACAGAAAAGGAAACGTTGGCGAGTGTGATTTAGAAAGCAACACGACAATTGCTGCCTCATTCCACCATACATAGATCTTCATTTCCGGAGCCTTGCCACTTGTACGTACCCTCATTGTTTAAACTTTTACCATGTATTTTTATAATTACATATAAATATATATTAGTTAATTAATTGTTGATGCACGAGTGTTTTATATTAAACAAATTGTAGGTACATTATATATAGTAGATCTCAGAACGAAACATCCTAGAAATAAACATATTATAGTTAACATAGGACATCAATAGACAATTAGACACAAAAGATGCAAGTAAACGTAAAAGGGAGCACAGTCAGAATAAAATAATATAGATGGAAGGGGGTGTTTTGGAAATTATAAAAAAGTGAAGGGATAGTTTGTGGTGAAAACATCGCAGGTATTTGTCTCGTAAAGGTTTTGCTTGTGTTTTGAGAAAGGAGGATTTGCTGGTACTCAAATAGACAAACAGGCAGGGCGTGGGTAATATAATAACTCCGTACATGTTTGAGTCTTTGTCCTTCTAACCCTCCAATGTGTCATAAAACAATTTTTGTTAAAAATAATGTTTCGTGTTTTAATAAATGTATGTACCCAAACATACACTATTCATGAACAATTTAGTAAAAAATATATAATTATTGATAAGATGGATATAAGAATTAGTAAATCTGCATAAATTATTAGTAATACTTATATCTCACATACATTCAATTTAGTAAATAGTATTTCAAAGTGAAAATGGTGCCGAAGTTTTTATACTATTTATATATATATATATATATATATGAGAAGGATTCAGAGTGAAGAAAATCTCAGCCATTGATTTCATCATAAATGAATATTAACATTCTGAAAATGAAAGACGGAGATAAACTTTTCTACTTCCTTCATTTTTTTACTTCTCTTGGTCATCACCTTATATATACATATGTATATATGTTAATTGTGAAAAAACAATTTTACTAAGTAACTCTGTCGGTAATTTATATATACGGTATATATACATATGTATATATGTTAATTGTGAAAAAACAATTTTACTAAGTAACTCTGTCGGTAATTTATATATACGGTAATTTATATATAAATTACCGACAGAGTTACTTAGTAAAATTGTTTTTTCACGATTAACATTTAAAGTTCGTATTTTGTTTTGAGATTACTACATTTGAAAATGTAAGATTATGTAAGTTTTAAGATCTCAATTAACAATTTTTTAAAGACCTCTCGTATCTGTTAAGATCTCAATCATTACCTTCGCATACATATTGTAACTTTGTAAGGTACAGCAGACGTATAAACTTTTAAATGGCTTAAGCAACTGGATTTCTACTTGATGATTATGGGTCATTCACTGAGCCCATTATAAATATATCTAATGGGCTATAAGACCAACCTTTTTATGCACGGGCTTTCTGTTTGCTGGTCAATGTGTTGAATGCAATTAAGTTAAACTTAAACTTATATTATTTATATTTTATATCATACAATAAAAGAAAAATATAATAATAATAATTACTTTTTAAATAATACTGTTTCTCAGAGAATGTATAATACATAATAATTTTCACAATGCGGTATTGTTTTAAAATTGAAAAAGAAAATACCAAATATATAGTAAAATGTAATTTAGCCATCTAGTGAAAAGTAGGATATATCTTTTTACATATACGGTGTTGGGTTAGCAGGGGCACATCTTCGGTACGTATTTTTGTCGTAGTATTCACTAATAAAGAGCTTTTTTTAATTAAAAGGAAAAACAAGATCAGGAGGGCATAACATTAGAATCGGGTATGAATAGGATTCAATATCTCATCAATTTAAATGCTAGGACACTATTTGCTTCCAGTGCATGAATGTATTTTATACAAATAGGTGCTAAGATGAGAAGGAGATGTTTGGATCCTGACAGTCTAAACATGTTGAAGCCAATCATAGAGAAGGAAAAATGATGAAGACAACTGATACATAAAAGTATCAAGATCAGCATACAAATAATCTATCTGTATTTTCATTTCTATGTAATCAACTTCATAATTTGTAATTTACAAATGAAATGAAAAGTTGAGTTTATCTTCAAAAGAAATATCTAAGTATGAGTGATATAAATAATTCAAAAAGATCCCATAAAATGAAAGAGACATGAGCTTATTTAGTTTTTATAATTTTCATTTTGTCGTCTGAGTATATTGCCTTTGTTATGGGTTAAGTGTTGAAGTTTTCTCATTATCAAATAGGAGGAGATTGTTGAGGCATGACCCATCTACATTAATTTTATGACAAAACAACTTATACTTAACACTAAAATGATTTTATGTACAACCAGCATAGAGATCTCAACAGATAGTTAAGACAGCTCACAAATGTCTTTTGTGAGTTGGGTCCAAAGGATTTATGTGCACGACTAGCCATCATAGAGATCTTGGACGACTTTTAAGTTTCATCATATTGAAAGTTGTTTCATGTGCTACCTATGCTTCAATATACTCAACTAAGTCAAAGATGAAGTTGAAGATGAAGAAAGAAGACACAACAGTGAGGATGAAGTCTATTTGAAGTCAAAACATAGAATGAAGATCGTTATACTTGTTGCAAGTTCATGTTGATGATTCGCCAACACTTTGGAACTATGATCCTTATCCAAATGGCATCTTCAGAGGTTTTTAAAATGTACATACCTGCTAACATAGTCGCTTGTGCATATGGTGTTCCCTTATCAAAGTCAATCAATAAAATAAGAATGTGTAGTGTACATTCTTACATAATGTGAAGACAACAGACATTGTCTAGCATTACATGTTAGAACACATAAACAAGCATGTCGAGAATTCTCCAATGAAGAAGAAGACATTTGGAAGATTCTGATTGGTTGAAGTGGTTACAAGGAAGATAGTTGCTCAATTATAACAATCGGACTTCAACATTGAAGTCAAGTGTGTGAAATAGGGTGAACGTGTTGTAAGTTGAGCGCATAGTATTAGCAGCAATAACATTTCTTGTAGCCAGCTTAGAGTGTGTTCTTAGTTGATAAGTGAATGTTAATATGTATTCAAATAGTTAGTTATTCCTCATACAACTAACTTGTAATTCTTTATTTATTCAAATAAAAGAATTATATTGAAAAATACTATTTGTGTATTATAAATCATCTGGAGTTATGGAATTGATTTCAAGCGTTTCCTTCTATCATATTGTTATCTTTACGATGTGTCAATTGCCTATAACTTATACGAGATTAGTTAGTTCTTTGTTCATTTGTATGTAGTTAATAATTAAATCTTTTAAATCTAAATCAATTAATAGTTAAAGTTTATTATCAGAAATTCAACTAACGTCCCTTGATAGATCTACCTCGGACAACTTACCACTGTTATACTATGATATGATACGTTCTCTTGCCTATATATGTGCTAGTTATTGGTTGTAGTTAGTTTATTGTGTTCTATATATTTAAGACTAGTTGTTTCAACATATCAAGTTTTTAATGCTACTATCGGGGAACGGTATTGATTTATTGGTGGTAACAATAGTTATTATTTATTCAAAACTTTTTATTCGTCTGTTTTCTATTTAACTTTAATTTTTGTTATTTTATTAGTTTTTCTTTTCCCGTCTACGCTAGTTTCTTTTGTGCGTGATCACATATATGAATTCGAACGTGGAAGAGTCGTTGATGATAGCAATAGAATTTGTGCGTGATCACATATATGAATTCGAACGTGGAAGAGTCGTTGATGATAGCAATACATTCTATTGATACGCGCATAACAAAGTTCAAGTTCCATGGAAAACTGGAACAAGTTCCATGGAAAACTGGAAGAGAATATGATTCCCATGTTCTATATTTTGTTAAAGTCATTGAATATTATTATCCGTTTGACATGATATTAGACTCACTTAGAGATTCCATGTTCCAGTTCTCTCTAGGTGGAATTGCAAGTGATTGGCTCAAATTCCAACCACCTGGTACTCTTACCACATGGGACGAGTTTCAACAAAAATTCTTGAAAGAATTCCGTATGAAAAACGTGTTGAAAGAACAACCTTTATTGAAGGTGTCGCACAATGATGATATTTACGAGAATTCAGATATGATCAAGCTTATCTTGTTTGCAACAATGAGAAGGAACTCAGTCGTGATGCTCAACAAGAACGTGAAGTCGCAACATTGTTAGATGAAGATTTAAGTTCTAAATTTTTATTTGAAACAACTACTACATACGAAGAGAAGGCTACTTGGGATCTCGATTTGTTAGAAATAGAAGATGTCGAGAATTGCAATGAAGAAATGTACAACTATTCGATATTTTCAACGAACAACACGCCATCCTCACATATATATATATATATACAGACGATTGATGTCATGGAAAGAGAAGTCGTTCAAAGCCATACCGTATCTACTTTTTCGTTACAGAAAGGTGATTTAAAAGATAGGATCAATTGGAATCCTTTCATCCAAAAAGTGGTACACCCGTGTAAGGGTGGAGTCAACTAATAACTCAAACAAAAACTATAGCTTCTTGGGAGGCAATTCATATTTTAAAATTGATTTTTAGTTTAAAGTATTTTTAATTTGTAGGTAGTCTTTAATATTTAAGTTTTAGTTTTTCAATTTTAGTTTTTTATTTCGTCTTTAATACTTAAGTTGTTTCAATGCATCAGAAGCTTAAGAAGAAAGTAATTACATTAACCAAATCAGCAAAAAAGTTTTGTTTTAGAGTTCGTAAGCTGCAGGATTTAATAGTATGCTGATGATTTTTTTAGCATTTCTATACTATTATCTAGTTATATGCTTGGTGCAACTTGTTTCCCTACAAATGCCTTCATTAAGAATTGTTAAATGATATATTATATAGAACTATTATAACGATGATTATAAATATAAATAATTACATATTTAATCCCACGTACTGTAAGTTAATAAACTAACAATCATATGTAGTCAAGTGTAAGAATGAGCCTAGGCCTAGTATATGAATGTTGAGGAAAATATAAAAAGCCCTAGTACAAATAATTAACTTATCATTTTTCTCGGGGGATAATCCAAATCCAAATCCAAATTAATGATAGAATGAATTAAAAAATAGAAGATATGTAGGGTAGCAGGCTTTATTCAACGAGCCTTCAAGACAGCAAAGGTACAAACATTACATCTAAGTATGGCTGCATGCATGACATTGCTGATGCATGATGCCATTTCTATCCATCTCAATAATAAAATATATTATATATTCTTTGTTTAATATAACTTTTTCAATTTGGTTGACCGAAAAAATAAAAGACTTTTCTGTTATTTTTAATTCTTATATATCAATATTTCCCTCTTATAAACTATAGTTATTATTATTATTATTACTACAAAATTGATGTTGATTCATGAAAATTATGATAGTTTAGATTTTGAATTTATATATGTATACAAAATTTTGAATATCAATTTTTTTTTTCCTTGTTAAAAATACATGTTATTTTCATACATGTAACAAAGGAGAAAGAATAAAAAAGCAACCGTCACAAATTTCCACAAGTTGTGGCTTAACGGTAGATGTGAAAGAGAGACCCCTCCAGAGCCGAAGGTGAATATCAAAATATATTTGAATGTTAAGAAAAATTAACAACAACAATATTAATAATTAAGGGAATAAAGAAATTAATTGTTTAATTGAAGATTAAATGAAAAAAAAAAAAGAAGAAGAAGATTTTGATTGATCAGTAGAACTTTCTTTTTTTCTAAACATGTCGATAGTAAAATTTATATATATATATGTTAAACAAATAATAATTAAACTTAAATTATAAATATAATGAGTTAAAATTTGAATTTAGGAAAAGTAGTGAAAAGTTGGTTGCTAAGTGTTTTGTTAGTCAAGATATATATCACTCAGTCTGAGTCTAGGGCACACACACTCAGACTAAGATAATATTGATCATCTCTTTGTGTAACATGCTCAGTCTAAATCTGAATGACATCATATAGACTCAAACTAAGACATGCTAGAATGAAGTTTTTGTAGACAAACTTATACCATGCAGACTTATACCTGAAGATTTGAAGATATCTTACCAGTTAGGTATATATCTTTGATTTAGTTTCCTTAAAAGCTGTAGGAGTTATATATATTTTTATTAGTTAGAGATACGTTATGATTGTATTTCCTAACCTTAATGCCTGTATAAATAGGTGCTATGCAATTCGGTTAAATTATGTATACCTTAGAGAGATATACAACTGTGTATTTTATACGATTAAATTACTGATAAATAATATTCATTTTCGACTTATAATTTGATGATTCATATTGTTACATATAATGTAAGGAGTTGTATGTAAATCAATCTCAAATGTGTATTTGTATATTATATCTTTGTTTTTTCTAATACGATGTTTAATTAATGAATTTAATGTGTATTCATTTCTTCTTATACAACATTTTCTCTAATCTAAATCTATTGAATCCGTGGTTTCCATGTCTGGAATAATGAAACTAGTAAATATAATATGAAAAATGAGGCGGAAACATAATTAAATGTAAACAAAATTCTGCAAAAACAGGTCTTAGCAATGGCTTCACTAACTTACAATAAGAACGACGGCCTAACTTTAATTTTAGGCATTGGATATTTCTATGTCAGCTTTCTGGTCACTAAACAATGTTTAAATTTTCATTAAGTCAAACGATTCACATTAAGAACGTTCACTAGTTGAATTTAAAAAAAAAACCTTTGTGCATACGTACGTACGTAGTGTTTGAAAGGGTAAATAAAGATGAAATAGGTAATTCGTATATATGAGTCGTACAGAAAAGGCCCACACTTGGTTATCTTCTTGTTGCTATTTTATATGTCCTAGGGTTGAAAGGAAGTACAACCATTTGTTTGTATATAATTAAATACTGATCAGAAAATTTATTGATTATAATTTGAAAAGAAAAAAAGAACACATGTAAGTTCACATCAAAAACAAAAGGAAATATTAGGAATGTACTTTGGGAGCATCCATTAATAATCTCTGTAATAGAAATTTGACTTTCTATCAAGTCACCCATCCATGCTTGTCTCTAGTTTTTAGATGGATCACCTAACCAGTTTGTGTGTTATTGAATTGATCTGCCATATATTTTCATGGTCTATAAAGCCCCAACACACTTTTTTATCATTCAACAGCGAACACAATTAATATTGTATAGGAATTACACAGTAAATATATACCCCACAGGCATGTGAATCCTCATCAATGACTGCACTATATACGTAACTTTATGCAACACATTAACATACATTTTAGATCTTATTAAATTTAAAGTATGTACATATACTTACCACATACTCTAAATATCTGATGAGGTTGATCCAATCAAAGAAATCTTGAAGCTATCATCAGGATAGAATTAATCATTACATTATCATATCATGAAAGAAAGTTTGAATTGAAGTTTTGTGGTACATGGCATACACACTAACAGCGCGCATCAAATTAAATGATGCTAAAATCACAGAATGAGTAAGTAAGTGTTATATATGTCCACTTATCGATCGATCACTATTGTGGGTTTAGAATATAACTTTACAAATAATAAGGATACTTTGCATCAATCTCCTAACTTAATTCAGTTAATAAAGCGAGAGGCCGGTTGAGAAATTTGATGACAATGACGAATCCATATGATGTAGTTTTGGAAGTTTGCTGTTTATTTTGAACAATTTCAATTATCGTTTAAATAACCTCATTTGTTTAGAGTTAAGGTTAGATTTTGATAATATATATATATATATATATATAAAATTTTTCTTTTTTTTTAAGAATCTCCTTATTGAATTTTCCTAATATCTTTTTTGGTATTTGATTGCTCGGACATAACATTCTACTATTACCATATACAAGAAAGAGTTCGAAATTCAAGAATATTGAACAAATAAGGTAGGTGTAGGCATCATAATCTTTTGAAGGCAAAGCTTTGGATATAATGCATCAAAGAAGAAAAGGGGACACTAAATAAGAGTGGAATTAACTATGTTAAGTTCAACTAAATTAAATTGCAACACCAACCATAAGGAGAACATAAATGCCACACTTAATTATCAAGTTATTGGAGGTGATCTTGTTCCAAGTATCAATCTAAATATGAAATAAATGTTACAAAGTTATTTATTATGTCTGTTTTTATTTTGTAGAATATAAATACTTGTTAGAAGGACTGGAGTTGTAGTGATTCATTCTGGAAGGAGCAGAAGTGCAAAAAAGCATATATAAATGTGTGCAGTGACTTAACTTGTGAAGTTAATAAGTTGAGGGTCCATTTTGTTTGTTATTTATTTTGGTATTATATATGCTTTATTTTAGGGTTTGTAATCAGATAACGCATACTATTCTTCATTGTCATTCTCTCAGACGCTTTAGACTTAGGTGTCTGAGTGTTTGTGTATGATCTTTACCTATTGGTGCCGAATCATAGAGAGTTTTGTGTCTGTGTGAGGTTTGTCTTGTTTATTGGTATTTTAGTCGGTCTTGGTTTATTATTTATGTGTTGTTTCTAGTAATCTGTGTACGATTCTTGCTTTGATTCATTTGTATATTTGGTTCAGATCTATACATCACACTGATTATAATTTTACACTACAAAATTACGATGTTGACACATAACAATACTATACTCTTACAAAAAAGGGATATGCATAATTGTATAGTACATATTTTTTTTGAGTGGCATAAATATATTAAAATGAGCACATTAGTAAGTTGCTAGAGGCAAACATAACAAGGTTGCAATCTAACTTACGTGGGTAATAAGTCCATTCTATCCATTTCAGATTAGATTTTCTATTCCTATTGGAAAAACAAAATTAACACTCTTTCATGTATGTTGCTGCAACATGTAATTAAGTATTACCTTATGATACCCAAGGGTTGTTTTAATGAGACGATAAAGAACCAAATGAATGGCCAACCAGTGATATATGTTGAATTCAAAAGATGACAAAATTTAAGGTGGTAAAAAAAGGTTTATTTAGTAGACTGTTGAATATATTGGTTCACATAATAGAGAGTAGACTACTGTCAACTGCAAAATGTTTAAACTGAGTTTGGATCTTCTCTCTGAGTGTGTAAGAGGGTGATAGCCTGAATAGTCATGTCATTTAAAGGTAAACCTTTTTTGTTCATGTCTTCTAGGGTCGACACAATTATATACCAATTTTCATATTCCGTCCCTTCATTTTTAGAAATGTTTTATGTAAATTCTGATATTTCTATCGTGAATAATATCAGTACGTACTATTTATGATATTCTTTTTATTCAGCAAGTTAAGTTATATTATTTTGTTATTAAGTTTGCAGTTTGACAAATTAAACAAAAAATCACATAAATACAAATACTAAACTGTTTCAGTATGAGATAAAATGTAATTAAAGTTGTACTTGCTTCTTCATATATACGGAACGGAGTAGTTCTTTTTTTGGCGAAAAGCGAGAAATATATTAATACTAAACGTACAAATTCAACAAACGTTGAAAGGGCTTTTGGAAAACAAACCCATTACACCCGAAACAGGAAAAAGACATTAAGGGGCTTTTACTGCAGTAATTTTATATTAATTAATAATAATTAATAAATAGTATATGGTTACAAAAGTTAAGTATGAGACAAAGAAAAGATAATGATGACTGTGAGAACCCTAAAGAGGCGGAGACGGGAGGGTGGGGATCAATATGGGCTTAATGTCCGGGGGCATATATAATCAATTTAATACAAACTTTATTTCACAAACTAAAACAAAATATTAATTAATTGCTATTGCCATTGCCATACATAATAAAATAATACCAATTGAAATCTGTTTTATGGAGTAAAGTTGAAATTATTTTGAGAAAATAATTAATAAATTAAATGGGTAACTAGTTAATAAACATAAATTCGGAAGAAAGCAGTACAGATAGATATATGATATCCCATGCAAACGTCCCTTTCTGGCTCGCTCTCCCCCACAAATCTCTCTTTCTAGACTTGTGATGTATACATACATACATACATACATACACATGTATCAATGTACATATGTCGTATCTTGTATATCACTGTCCTGTTTTAACAAAACAAGCATTTTGTAAATGGGAAACTAAACTTAATTGCATGCAATCAAAACCACTACTATACGGAAAGGTTACATCATTGCGAAATCATCAAGAGTGTAACACGACTTTTCTTTTGCTACTAATATTAATAATGTTAAAGTCAATTAATTACGCCCTTTTCTTTTGTCACAAAAAAAATAAAAAAAATAAATAGAATTGTAAGGAATTTTATTAGCATGCCATTAACCTACTAGCTAGTAGCATATACAATGTAATTGAAGCAGAGATTTTAATTTGGACATATACAAATCCAATCTATCCAATGAATCTAACTTGCTACCCTAATAGAAATCTAAGTAAAGGAAATGAGCTTAACGTCATCTCAAAGATATTGCTTCTAGGATGAGCTAGATCCAGTAAAAGTGAGCTCGTGCGATATGATACATGATTTGGATTGGTAAAAGGGGACAAACATATATATATATATATATATATATTGATTATTTGTCTTTTTTAGATTAGGCCTACTCTTTTTATCGACAATGTGCATTCACTTAAACTTTTTTTTTTTTTTTTTCTTTCTATTTTATTAAACTCTGGGTGTTCACGCTAGGTACATTTTTCATATTATTTTGTTTTGTGACAATGATAGAGACACTTCCATTTTGCCTATCGATCAATCAACTATGTTGGGAGGAGTTTCATAGTACATCGTCAACATCGTTAATGTGTGAATGGAATGATAAAGACATAGGTGTAATGCCTCGTCTCATATTTATATAAAATGTGAAATTTGAGCCTCTTAGATTGAGCTCCGACTATAGTTCATAGAATCACTACCCATTACTTTACTTTAGACAGGTCATCGTCACATAAACTTTTCTTCACGACCATTTTTCACCATTTTTATCTCACCATCAGTGTCTGCTCACAACTTTCACCGTCTTCAAAATTTTCTAGAAATAACCGTTGAAAGTGGGGAAAGAAATGGTTGTTGAATGTGTTAGCGTTTGTCCTCTGAAAGATGTTGATTGATGCCAAGCCATATTGGTTACTCTTATAAGTCTAAAGTTTTTATTTACCAAAACCTTACACAATGATTTGTACTTGAAATCTGAATGTTCTTAGTTAGTCTATTGATTTAGACCTAGGGGCGTTACAAATGATATTAGACTCATAGCTTCTTGGGTGTTATGTGCACGAGGCTCATGCATTTTATAGGGTATGGATCCTAATATGGTGTAGGTCTAACAAGATCATAAGGAGTTTAAGCGGGAGAATTTTTAACAACCCATCCTACATTAATATCAAGAAAGAAGTTTGAGACCATTATAAGTTTAAAGCTCCAATATCTTCAATCACAGTTTTCAATTAAAATCTGAATGTATCATATTAGTTCGTTGCTTTAAGTACGACGGTGTTACAGTCTACCACTTGGTCATCCTCATAAGGCACATCTTCTCCATGATTCTCTTTAGGTTCGTCATCTATGTACTTTTATTTAGGCATAAATCGTAGGTAATCTCATTAATAATAGATAAGTAGACACAAAGTCTTAATGAATAAATATCAAATAAAACTCATTCTTAACTTGTTACTTGTGTCAATAAAATACCTTAGAATTAGAATGTTAAGAAGGCCGTACATGAAGAGTGTATAAGTAGATCAAGTTAATATGTTGTCCTAGCACTGCTATACAACACTCAAACATAGCTTTCCCAATGTAATGGAAGAGGACAACCAAAGTAGACATGGCTAATGATATTCGTGTTATTTGGTTAAACAAACTAAACCATACAATGATAATTAATTTTACATAGCTAGGTACTATATATGGCATGCATAAATATTAATATTTACTTTTACTAATAGGCCGGGTATTAATTAATACTATACTCTATACTTTTGGCATTATGTATAACATGCAACGCATGCATGGATACATACCCGACCCATTGTAATTTTAGCATCAAGCAAGCACCCAAAATAAAGGGCAATTTGACTAGTGTTTTGGCTAGCTTATTATTAGTATTTCAATTTCAATTTCAATTTTCTCTCTCTACTGCACCTCCACCCCACCCATCTTTACCTCTCATCTGCTCTCGCTCAAATTATAACTCATAAGCCCCCAAACCAAAAGCAGATCCAAGGTGGTTGTTAATCTGTCAATTCACAACTCAAATCAATCAATCAATTCAACTCTCTATCAATCAATCAATCATATCACCCCCACATAAATTCGCAAACAAACTTAACCAAAAAAACATGTCCATCTCTTCTTCCACCACCTCTCCCACCCTACCTCAACTCCTCCACCACCACCTCCCTCCTCCTCCATCATGCTCCGATCAACTCTTCTATGTTCACTGCACCCACTGCGATACCGTTCTCGCTGTATATATTCTTTCTTTTTAGGGTTCTTTTAAATTAGGGTTTTTCTAACAAATTATTTAATAATATAATCTTTTATTGTATTAGGTGAGTGTTCCTTTCACGAGTTTGTTCAAGACAGTGACGGTCCGATGTGGTCACTGCACGAACCTCCTTCCGATGAACATGCCTGGCTTGATGCTCCCACCATCAGTCGATCAGTTTCATTTTGGTCATTCAAATTTCTTCTCTCCGTCAACTCATACTCTTCTGGTAATTATTATTCTGTACTTATTTATTATTTCTCTTAAAGATTGTATTTTTATAAGTAGGTATAAGTTATTTTTGAATATTGATGATTAGTATTAATATTTTTGATAGGATGATCAAATTTCAAATGGGGGTTCCAACTTTCTGATCAATCAGAATTATGCAAATGATTTTTCGCTGACTGCCCGGGGAGGATTTAGAGAGCTTCCTAAGCCTCCTGTGACTAATAGACGTAAGCCGATCAACTTCTTTTCTTCTTTATGCCGTTGATATGGACTAAGGACATGAATATGTCCTTGCAAATTTTTGTAAATGTATGGTGAACGGTTTTCAACACCACAATCAAACGTCCAAATTTCATTTTTGAATTACAATATAGTTATGTTTCATTAAAAATTATGTTGATTCAAACCAAACAATTGGTAGCTATATATTTCATTCAGTAGAAATTCAAGAAACCTCATATTTAAATTTAAATATGTTGAGAATCATATTTTGATTATTTGGCTGTTTTTCTATGCTATTTTTTTTTTCTCTCTTATGCTTCTTTTACCCTGTATTTGTTATGAATGTTTTATTAAAAACTTTCCTTATAACCAGAAGGGGAGAAATTCAACCTTTTCTTACACAATATGATTTTTTACAATTACTACAATTAAAAAAGGAAAAATCTAACTTATTAAACCCTCATTCGTATATGTATACGTCTTTGTTTATAAGCAAACCTTGACTTGAATCGTAGGAAATTGTCAAAGGTAGCACACTCTCAAAGAACACGTTCAATTAGAATTAGAACTTCTTGAACATGATTGCTATTTAGCATTTACAACATAGTATAATAAATTCAATATTAATTGTTTCTTTGGTTCGGATGTCTTTCTTTTTAGGTTTTAAATGAGTTATATTAATTGATTGATTGATTACTTACTGATGTTTAAAGGGACCAATGAAAGCTTTACTTTTGTTATACATCCATGCTTCTTCTCATGTTTAATTAATATCAAAAGTCACTTTTAAGATCTCTCTCTCTTCCTCTTTCTCTCATTCTTAAATTTGCGAGTTTCTTTTTCTTCCTATTCAATTCTTCCCCACAGTCCTGTAATTAATTTTTACACAAAAACAATTATTTATGCACATAAAGTACAATCTTGAAATATAAATCTTGTAAAAACCATTTACCTAGCTTAGTAAATAAGTTTCTTCAGAGGTTAATTATTTACTTGATATATTATCTCTAGTTGTTCTAGCTTACTCCCACAAAATATACTTTTACATGGGAATTAAACGTTGTTTTAAGTATTCTCTTTGTTTCAATAATAAAAGTATTTTACACGGCAAGCTGCATGCATAGATAATATAAGTAATAAAACAAATGTTAAGTTATTATAGGGAAGTAAATGAGAGAATGCACACAATTTGAAGAGATTTGACATTGATAGTTTTTAGAAAAATAAGTAAAGGATGGGTGAGGTGACAGTATAGATACCCCTCTCATTTCTTTTATTTCTTTAAATATATATTTATAGAAATGAGTAAATAAAGACAAAGAAAGAGGAGAAAATACAGTAGAAAGTAAAAATTGATGGGTTTGTTTTTGCAAATGTCAGCTCCAGAGAAGAGACAAAGAGTCCCCTCCGCTTACAATCGATTTATCAAGTCAGCTTTCATCATCTCCTTTTTTCGATTTATAACCATTTATATTCTATGTAAAAAATTGCTAAAAAAAGAAATAAAATAATGAAATGTTGAATTTAATGGAGTCAAAATGCAGGGAAGAGATCCAAAGGATCAAAGCTGGGAATCCTGATATTAGTCATAGAGAAGCCTTCAGTGCTGCTGCTAAGAATGTAATACCTCTTCCTCTTTAATTACTATCAACTAACTGATAATATTAGGGTTTAATTTATTAAATTAATCTATATATTATTTATATATGCCTGGTGTTAATTTATTAAATGGATGTAATGCAATATATAGTAGAACTTTTATTGTTAACAATGCTAGCTAGTAATTTCTATAATTAACAAGAGTATAGTATGAATTACAAAAAGGTTAAATAATGTACACAAAAAAGCTGATATATTCACATAGTTAAATGTGATATATAAATGATTTTTAAAATTCCAACAGTGGGCCCACTTTCCACACATTCACTTTGGACTGATGCCTGATCAGACGAGTGCTGTAAACAAGAGCAGCATGCGCCAACAGGTACACTGTTCATAACATTTCTCCATTACAAGATCCCATGGCTCTTGAAAAACACAATTATTTAAAAAAATATAGATATGTTGTTTATTTTGAATGCATGCATGTAGGATCATACAGATGCTGGTTTCATGAAAGATGCTGGTTTCTTTGCTTCTGCAACTGCAAATGTGGGCGTCTCGCCTTATTAGCAACCTACCAACTTAATTCTGCATAGCTACCTACAAATGTTGTCTGCTGGATGGATGGATGGATTACTCTAATCCCTACTTAATTAGCTTTATCCGCAAATGGAGCTTATCTACCTACCTTGTACCTTCAGATTTTTATGTCCCAAGTCTTTCCAATATCACCCTACTGCTTTATCCTTCAAATCTCTCTCTCTCTCTCTCACTCTCTCTCTCCATATATATATGTATATATATCTATATATCTAGACCTTCATGATGGTACACAACTTTACGTGCATCAAGTTACATATTAGCTAGCTTTAATATGAAAACAATTTCTAATTGAAAAATGATTTACATATTTAAAATGTATGTATAAAGATATGACTAATAAAATTATGCAGACATGCGGCAAAATCAAAGATGGATGTAAGAAAAGATAAAGTGTATAAAACATGTGTCAAATGTTGAACGTATTAGACATTTTTATTAACACGTATTTATTAGACACAAATAGTAGGATTAAACAAGGAAAGAATGCCACAAACATGCGGTTCGGAGTAATTTACTGATTTCTACCACTAGCATGCTCACAAAACCATAATTGATAAACATGAACTAATATTGCTTAGGGTTAATTAATCAAGGAAGGACTTTGATTCAATGTAAACAACTTTTATCAAGACTGTAGCTGTCAAAATATTTCTCAAAAGCTCCTCTTCTCCCCCACCACAAAGTAAATTCCTGAAAAAGATAACCTAAAAAGTCATGCAAAAGAACACACATTAGATCACATAGATTTTCTCCTACATCTATCCCAACATGTTCAGGCATGGTGACAATATCTTTTTCGTGATTCAAAACATCTTCTTTTTTTTTTCAAGTTAATGAAGACACAAAGATTTGAACCGACTAGTGTTGGCAATGAATTTCAAAAGTTTTTCCTTTTTAAATCAAGTTCGATGTAGTGTCAATATATAGAGATCATTAGTGTCATTGCGTGTTTTTAATTATTTGAAGGGTGATTTGTTTTAATACTCTCTAGCAATAGCAATAAGCTACAACAAAGAGAACACTCATAACAAGAGGGTGGTAATGGCCATACTTGGATCACACAACTAATTAAACGATCCAATTAAAAGTTTGATACAAATATTTACTGGAAATCCGAATGAATGAAAGAGAGTAAAGCCAACTTCATTTCTAGGTCTCCAAGAAATCCATAAAGTTGTGTGTAGCACTACGTGGAAGAATTTCCATAGATGATCTGATAGATGCACCTAATTGTGAAGGTTGAGAATGTCTTGTAAGTGGAGATGCGCCGGCTAGAAAATTTCCACCTTTAAAATATGCCGGTCCCGTACCTCTTTTATCTCACCACATTCAACAAAGATATGGTTTTCAGTTTCGAGGTCCCTGTTGCAATAACGGTAAAGTTGAATGTAACCCGAAGATCAGTTTAGGGTGATAAGTTGTCGCATAGATGCAATAGTGAAGTATTTTGATTTGATATATAATACATATAACAAAGGCCCAATATTGGTGCAGCCCATTTAGAAGATACATGTTAGTCAATGCTAGTCTCCATTTACTCATGTCAATTATTGTCGATCGAGCCCTTGGATGACGATAAAAATTTTGCTTGATGGGTGCATTTTTCTTTGTTCCTAAAGCATATAATCTAGGATAGTCATCTTAATTTCGAAGTAGAAGTACTAACCAAATATCATTCCAAAAAGTTAGTGTTTTCACCATTGCAAGTTCTTATTGACTGTATTAGTTGGAATATATATTTTCACTTTTAATAAATATTTATTCATGTTCCATATGCCCCAGTAGTAGACGTCGATTGAGGAAGTCAACTATCGTTGCTGTGGAGTGATCTAATGATTCTTCATCGTACGGTTCAACTATAATGACATCTTATTTGTAACTGATATCATGTAGCAAATTCATGATTAATAGGAAATTCACTAGTGAGACTTGGACACATTTTAATCATATCGTTAGAGTGAACCAGGTTAATGCATGTGTCCTTATTTAAAATAAATTTTAGCAGCTAGGTTTATTATGTGTGTTAATTCCCTTGTTTTTGAGCGTTCTAGCGATCCCATATTTTTGTTGGGTTACATCATATTTTTATCCTTGTAACAAGAAGCGGATATCAATGCGTTCACAACTTAACATACTTTTATCTAATTTGGTCATGGAGCAAGACTATGCTGCCAATGTAATCCAATGCGTTAGTGTCATAGTGATACATAACCGGAGTAAACAAAAGTAAAAGAGAGGGAATTAACATACAGCAGAATAGATTCCAGGAGGCCTTTACATAAGATTTTGTCAATTTTCACAGGTATGACAAATTAAATTTTTCAAAATTATGTTTAAAATACTTAAATCTACTACCTAAGATAACATGTTACAGACATGAATCATCAATTATACAAGGTTTACATTAAGAGATCGATTAATATACGGAAACATAAAAATAAAAATAAGTAAATAAAGTGGGAGAAATTTGATATCGTCCCAAAGGGTGAAATCTGGGCCAAATACATAGAAATCCCATGTTATTCCACACAGACACAAATGGTGTTGGTCCTGTATGACAGATATCAAAAGCCTAAACAGTGATTTTCACATCCTAAAACAGAAGTTAATCAACAATAACTCCAGTTGAAACAGTTTAAACTTCAGATTATGTAGAAAAATCCAATATCACCATCATTACATAAATAGATTACAATGTCATATGGAAGATTGTTGAAATGTCTTAACAGCTATAATAATCAATCTCTTGGCAAAGTATTAAATTAAAGTTTACGTTAAAAAGAGTAAGTCTTCATGTCGGAAGGTTTACACGTGTAATCATATCATAAAACCACTCAAAATCGTCACCAGAACAGCCGATAACATCGTGATTGATCCATGACTAGCGAACTTACACAATATTGCTGAAGAAGTATCCTCTGGCCTGAAAAGATCATTACAACCAACATTCATCATCAGATCAAAGTAGATAACGAATGGAAAGATGATATAATATAATGACTGAACAAGTGACGACACATACTTCTGCATATGACTGAGGGCCCCGCAGAAAAGAGCATTATTGGGCATAGGCAACTCTGTTTCATTATTTTTCTCAGGATTAACAATTCTAATATAAGTTTCTTGACCAAGATACCACGAGTCTAGATTTTCTGTTCGTAGATTCCAAACTCCGACATTATCAAGGGATATCAATATTGATGTCCATGCCCCGGGATAAACCTACAAAATAACAAGACTTGTATAATGAAAATCACAATTGTGAATGTAAATAATCAGATATAAGAGCAATTAGCATTCACCAAAATACCTGTGTAGTGCTACGAGCAATGCCGTCCCACTTATTATATGTCCCTCTGCTATCATTTGTCCATTCACCATAACCCATTCTGAGATCAAGGAAACAAAAGTGCTAAAAATGTTATACACACATAAACTAAACTACTAACAATCAATGTTTGAACAAACTTTTCCTACCCGACTACAAAAAATGCATATCCATCCATGTGATAACTATGCATCTTAGTCTCGTTGTTTTGTAATATGACTTCCATAAATCCCTTATATGTTCCATTAATAACCGATGTTTCCATTCGAGAAGGTCCTGTTATGGGTTCACTTGGAAAATCAAGCTTGTATGCTCCCTTCACGTTGAATTCATCAGCCAACCTGATTGGTGTGGTGGGATTAACAAATGATATCCCATTAAGAGTTGCCTTGCGTTTCCCATTAATCGTCACCCATGGCTTGTTTTGTAGTTTATAAACTTCTGTTACATTGATAGAACCATATTTAAATGAGCCTTGTGGATTTGGACGCGCCCCACTAGCGGACACATTCCACCTGCAAAATTTCAACCCAAACAACTAATAATAAGCATTTGCTGAAGAGATTGTGTAGCACAAATTTGTTAAACCATTTTAATTGAAATTACCTTATGGATCTTGCTTGGTTCATTGAAAACGTATTATCATATTGATCTTGAGGAGGATCGGGAAGGGGACCAGACGCCTTCCCTTTTGAATTTGAATAATGCAAGACGCCAACACCTGTGACGCGTTGCCAAGTAGACGTGTTAACAAACCGAGCACTGGCTACAATGTAGTAATCGGTACTTGCATTCTGATCCATGGTGATTAAAAAAGAGTATGATTGTCCAACATGTATGTCTAAACTGGTATAATTTTGTTGTACGGTGTATGAGCCTTCTGATTCAGCTAAAAGTAAGTTATGGTTCTGAATTCGGAAATTCAAACTAGTTGATACTCCAACGTTGCTTACACGGACGCGATAAGTTTTTCCTGCCAGATAAATAAAACCATTTCAGATTTTTGTAATTAAAACATGATATTATAATGAATAATGCTTACATACCTGGTTTGACATTAATAGTTTCATGATCAATGCCATCAGGAACAAGGGTATCATTATATCTATAAGGCCCTTTCCCATTAATAAGAACGCCATCAGGCATTCCAAGTTCACGCCCAGCGTCAAGTGTCTTTCTTAAAGACTACATACAAAACCACATGAAAGGGGGTCAAAATTAAATGAATATAGGAAATTAACCTTCAGAATGGAAATTTGAATTTCAAGACTTACAGTGTGGTTCCTTATGTACCAATCACCAATTAAGATTGTGATATCACCAGCCGGGGAGTCAAATGGGATTGCAATTATGGACCTGGGGTTAACGATAATGCTACCGAAGCCCCCCGAAGCTCTTTGAAAGTTGAGAGATGGGAAGTAAAAGTAGCTGCCTATTTGGTCTTTAACTTGAAAGTTATAAGTCCAATTCCACTTTGGGGGGATTGGACAATTGGTGCCAAGCACACCATCTTGCCAAGAACTCCTCTTTTGCTGTATACCAGCCCTGTTATATATCATTAATTCATGGACTATGAATTAGGTCTCGATCTCTAGTTAATTGAAATGAGTTATAAAACAGTGCATTTTCATATGTAAAATAGTAAAATCTTACCAAGTAAAGAGGAAATCTTCATCTATTTTATTTCTGACATTGACAACAACATTGTTGTTTGTAGTTGAATTTATAGTAGGGCCTGGAAAAATCCCATTGATAGCAATAACCTACAATTTCAAATGCATATGAAGTCACAATACATGTGCAAATGTCAACTTTATCCTATTATCACGCTTACACCTAAACACATTTTTGTTAGCTGTAATATTAAACCATCAGTTTATGCCAAAATCATGCCAAAATCAAACAGAGCCAATTGTTGATCATTAAACTAAAAAATTAATATAGTGGCTTATTTAAGTATATATGTTCTAGTGGTATTCAAAGTGTATCTAATGTGCCCATACACCAAATGCTAGTGAATGAAGATTGGTATTTTCCTATTATGGTATTATATATATATATATACAGAGGGTGTGGATCAAGAGGGAGCAGGAGTAAATACCCATTTACCATCAAAACATGATTTTCAAACAAGATTCATTAAATTAAAACTTGAAATATGAATCAATCGATTATATATATATATATATATATCATTTAATCAAATAATGTTGTTATAATTTTACACTTTAAACAAAAAACTCTCAAAATCGATATTTAACATTCATTTGTGATGAATGTTACTCAAAATTTCAACTTAATATTCGTAAATATTAATTTATGATAAATATTAACTCAAATATGTTATTATACACTGATTATCGCGTTTATTAGTGAATGTTATCACTAAAAATTCATCAAGAAATGATGTTGAGTAATATTCATCGATGTATAACAACAAAATATAAGTTAACATTAATCTGAAATGGATATTAAACAAAAATAATAGTAATAATAATAATAATAATAATAATAATAATAATAATAATAATAATAAATAATACTTTCAAAGTGTAAAACTAGTTACTTATTAGCAAGATTTAATTTGAGAATGTAAACAGAAATGAATGCTAGCAAAAGTGTAGTATGCATGTGGTACCTGTTGGGGGACTCCAAGAGGTGAAGCAGTAATATAAGAAACTTCAAAGTCATAAGAAACTGTTGGATCTTCAGCTAAACTTAACAACAGAATGCAGCTTAAAATAAGAAAAGAGAAAAAGGTTGAAGCCATGAATTAGACAAACTTTATGAATATTTATTTATTATTAATTAATATTAATATTGTTTTGCTCTTCTACAAAATTTTTGTGAGTTTACATTATCAACGAGAGTGAGAAAGGAAGACTGGAGCAGGGGTTTGGTGTTTGTCTTAAAATTGAAATGGAAATGGAATGGAATGGGGAGTGGGAGATAGAGAAATGGAAAACGGTCTTATATATAAAAAAATACTACTTCTTTCCCCGTTAAATGTGAAGTAATTAATTAGAAAATGATTATCATTATAAGTAATGAATTGGGTATTAAATGTTACTAGTCTGGGGACTTGGGAGTGACGACTAAACTTATGTTTTTCTCAACATTTTAACCTTATAATTTGAAATGTTAATATTAAAATAATAACTTTAATAAAAACATTGAGTACGTTTGCGGGCACTATCAACTTGCTTCTTGTTTACCTGTTTATTTTTTACTTACCACGTCAGCAGCTGACAAATATATATTATATTATATCGAGATTGATTATTTTTAAGTAAAACGATAAGATTGATAGCTCCCAACTGGATTATCGTTTTATTGGTGCAACTTAATATTACTAGCGAGTTGCGGCGCAATGTACCATTGATAAAAAGTATATTTACGGTAAGTTTATTCAACGATATATATCATAGTTAGTGAAAATTAAAACAATAATAATATATTAAGGGGAATAATTTATAGGGAAGCTTCAAATTCTAGGGAATGAGGAAAGTAAATCTCAGCCATTGATTTCATCATTTATAACATTCATTCAAGATAAATCTTAACTCGTATTTTGTTATTATACATCCACGAATGTTATTTAACATCATTTCTTGATGAATTTTTAGTAATAACATTCACTCATGAATGATATAATCGGTGTATAATAACATATATGAGTTCATATTTATCATAAATTAATGTTTTAGGAATATTAAATTGAAATTTTGACTAACATTCATCACAAATGAATGATAAATGTCGATTTTGAGAGTTTTTGATTTAAAACATAAAATTATAACAACATAGTTTGATTAAATGATGTATATAATCAATTCATTTATATTTCAAGCTTTAATTTGATGAATCTTGCTTGAAAATCATATTTTGATGCTAAATTGGAATTTGCTTCGCTACTTCCTTTTTTTTTGCTTCCCTCTTGATCCCTACCCAATATATTAATTTTTATTTTATTTTATTTGTGTATTTAAATCATTTTTTTTAACGGCAAATTATATATTTCAAATCATTTTAATTAGAGGTGATAAGTTTTGATACTAATTGAAATTCAATACAAAAGTTACATAAAAATAAATGAGGAAGGGTTGTATTCTCAAGTCTCAATCAACATACTGGTTAAATTTATCTAATTGGGTTTGTAAAAGTTTGGGTTAACGGGTTGACAACCCATTTATCAAAATAATAACAAGTCCTGATTATTATAATTGAAAGTTTAATAAAACTAAGTTACAAATATCTAATATAGCATATAAAATGCTTATAGTATTTACATTTAACGTTGTATAAACTAACTTAACATGGTTATTTCTAAAAAAAATGAAAATGAGTAATCAAATTCTTTATATAGTAGTGATTGATTAACGTTCTATGAAGTTGGTTATAATTCGTAAATAATATCTAACTTTTAACCAGTATTTATATAAAAACAGTCTTAATGGACATTTAAATATTCATCAACGTGTTACGTTAAAATGACAAATATTTATGGGGGTACATATTTTGTAACTGAAATTAATTATGATATATTAACTTATATAATAAATTGTATTGAATTTAAGTATTTAAAAATTGAATGACATAGTTAAAAGGGTAAAAGTAATTTAATATTTCTTCACTTTTAAGTTATTAAAATCCTACCTCAAACTCTTTATAATATTAGCAGTATATCCGCACAATGCAGTTGATGTTTTTTTATTCAAGATAATGTCAAGTCAATGAATATTATGTGCTAATTTAGTAAGTTTGGTGTCAATAATGTTAGTGTTCTCATTAACAGGGTATGGTGTGACAGTAAAAAATATTGGTAGAGGTTAATGTATAATAATGAGACTTAAGTAAAAGATTATAAAAGGTTAAAATATTTCACTTTATATATATTACAGTCTAGTAAATTATGAAAGACGTCAATTTGTAATTATTATAACCTATTATTTTTTAATTGAAAAAGTTTAACGAGTGATGATTATATAGAGAAGATTTTGTTTATATATTAATGTGGGATTAATTTCTCTCTTCTTATTTTGAATAATATATAATATATATTAAATTGTCTAATATTGATAACTAAAGCAAACTATTAAGTTATTTTCTATTTAAACAGCTGATAAAATTTAAGACTAAGATCTGAATTAAAAATGCATTATATGTAAAAATGGTACAAATATCGTATTAAATAACTAATAATAACCACAGACATTTCACTTTTAAGAAATTGCAACTTGGTTTGCGCGGGATTCCTATATTATAAAAGATAATATAAATGTAAAAGAAAAAAAGAAAAAGAAAAGATTCTTATTTATTTATTAGACACTAAATTAATTAGAATATTTTATTGGTCATGGGGATGCGTAGAAAGTGGGAAAAAATGGGGATTTGTAGAAGGAAAGATAGATGAGGGAACCCTTTTCGTCGGTTTCCACTTGCACCTGATCATATGAAACCAGCGTACCAACAGATAATCAAGTCAAAGTCAAATACTTTAAAGTTTAAATCTACATCCATTCGTCTCCCAACCTTAATATCTTCCCAGATAACTTACAATTTTACTGTATTACCGTTCTTCAATATGTTTATATGGTAATTAACTAGATCAAGATCAATTAAATTAACAATTACTGTTACATAAAAATTTAAAGTTTACCATAACTGAAATTTATTTATTTATATACTATGACCAATTTTCAGATTGCTTAATGCAGGTTCCTATTTGCAAAGGTTTCTAGTTCGGTTTTTGGGCAAAAAGATTATTGTTTACATTAGCAGATAATTCCAACTCTTTATATGAAGCCTAATAGCCATGATTAGTTTTTTAGAACTGAAGATTTCAACAAGCTTCGTTAGAAGCCATTGAATATTTCTTGTTGAAACTTCTTCATCTTCGATGTGCATCAAACGAGTTGTTCCTTCTGCATCGATGGGTTTGTACCATGTGCATCAACGGGTTGTTCCTCATGCACCAATCAAAATTGTGGGGTTTAATAATTTATTATGTTTTTATTTTCATATTTGTTGTATCAATATTGGACTGATTTGTATAGATTTATCGATATAATGTTACTTTGATTATGATCTTGTGTTAATGTAAAGCTTGTGTATCAAGTTTATAAGTTTGTGCATCAAATTTGTAGAGTTGTGATTTTTAAATGTTTCAAAATCAGTATCTAAATTTAACGAATTGAATACTAGATTTTTTAGTGATATACTCTTTGAAAGTTAACACATAATACTCTACTTGTTAGAATATAGAACAATGAAAATCATTGATGGAAAACCATTAAAGAAGAATAAGAGAGAGAATAAGAATACTCGATGCAAACATATCTGATATACCCTTAAAGATTCATTAAAAAGTATGATTATTTAAAATAGTAATTAATTATCAATAAACAGATCTAATGGTTGAGATCTGATCTTATCTATTTTAAATTAATTTTTATTTTACAATAACTAAGTCTAGTATTTATATATATACTAAAGGAGAATAAAAAGTTGTTTTATATTTTGTCACACATGCAAAATGACATGTGGCGACTTTTCATAATTTAAAAATAAATAATTATATAAATTTAAAAGATAAGCTAAAAAATAAATTTAGAAAAAATTTTAAATATAATAATAATTAATTAAAATATCTTTAAATCCTACTCACACACTAATTGAAAAATAATATTAAACTATTAAACCTATAAAACTAGTGAATATAAAAATTGTTTAACTTAAATTGTCGTGCATCGTACGGTTTAAATATAGTTATATATATGTATATTTCTTTCTTTGATGATAAAAAAATAGTTGACCACTTCTGCTGCTTTTTACTATATTTCAATTTACTACCAATATTCAATAATGAGGCTTAATTTCAGTTCTAGTCATGATCTTTGAAATAATATTGAAGTACGTACTTATGGTATATAGCTAACAAAATAATCAATCAACATGACAAATGGTTTCAACATTTAGAAGCGCAAATCAAGCCTCTAGTAGCGCAAAGTCAAGCCTCAAGTCAATTATGATTATCAATTATGGTCCTGATATTCTTTTAATATTTTCATTCCATTCCATTTCACTTATACTTTTCTGCGATAAAAGAAAAGGTTACCTTTCGATATACAGGCAACACTTAATCTGTAAAACACTCTTTTTTCCGATTTTAACAAAGGTGTTACTTGCAAAAACACTCTTTTTTCGATATTATTTAAAAAAGGTTTTACTTTTAAAATTAACTTGCAATATTGGCCAGTGGTGGATTTACAGGGACGTAGAGAAGATATATGCCCTGTCAAAAAAATCTAAAATTACGTAAAAAAAATGTATTATAAAACTTTTGTCCCCTTAAAATGTAAAATGATATAAAATAAAAAGAAATGATCCTTCATATATATATACTAGTCTAGTACCCGCGCAATGCGACGGCGGTAATAATATTATTCAATTATATATTCGGCGGTGAAATTGATTCGAATATATGTTTTAGATCAAACAAATACTAATAATATAAAGTAATATTGATTTATTTGTATATAGTGTTAGGTAGTTAAATTTATTTGCATATAGTGATTTTGTATTAAATAGAGGAATTGTTTCCAATTGTGTAAAAGGGTAAATTAGAGATTTCGCATATCCCCTTTTTAAATTTTAAGCAAAAAGAGGTAAATGCTTAATAAGGGTTTAAGATATATATATATATTATTCTAGTTCCGTCTCTATATCAATCATAATAATCATAAGTTAAGGGTGAAACAGGAAATAATAATTATTATAACCACTATTTATTGAAGCTTGACATTAGTTGTTACAAACAAAAATAACAATATGAATTATATAAATTTAGACAAAGAAAAAATAAAAAATGAAGCGTAAATAAAATTTCAGAATTTAGAAATCGAAAAAAGAAGAAAGTAATAATATGATTATGATTTTTGTTTAAGCTTATTCTCTAATTGGTACTGGTATTATATATAAAAAGAAAATTTATCATTTAAATTATAATTTTCTTGGTGTCTCAACTCTCGAGTTGGAGTTGGAGCAAACAGATTTATAAGTATATCATTCTAGAAAATCACAATTGTATAATCAATTTGTTTAAAATTTTGAGAAAAAAATATAGACCTCTTTTTTTAATCCTTGTTATTTCTACCAACTATATTCCAAATCCAATTAAGGCTTGTTAGACAACGTAGGACTGAAGGATACATGACGGGCCCATTAAGTGTATCGTGGCCCATAAAAGATAGTAATAATTTTCTAGCTAGAAGCCTAGAAGGTCTCATATTCCGACTTTCAACTTATCATGTTTGAATTGAATTTTAACACAAGAGGCTGAATGCATTTATATATTAGTATAGATATAAATACAAATAAAATTTACAAGACGATTCCTCTCAAGTTTTTAAGTTATATCATGCGCAAAAATTAGAGGATCGTGACTCGACCAATAGGTTGAGGAAGTCGCGTAAGCCTGGAGGTAATGCCTTCTAAAAGATATGATAACTGCAGCATTGATTTCAATGAATCCCACTCTCTAAATGACATTAATAAAAACATAGATTCAAATATTCGATACAAACTTAATCAAAAGTGAACGGAATTCAATTGCCATATATTGACTGAAGCCATAACTTTTGCTGCTGTTGTGTTGTTAAACAAGAACAACTGAGCATCATTGTAGATCGATTTTGTTGGATAAACTCTTGAAGGGATACATGCTCGCCCCTATTGTGCAAAACTTTCAACTATCGAATGATCCGCCAAAATTCTCATAATTAAATAGCTTTTCACCTTTGAGTACCGGAACCACGCTTCCATAGATTGACGTATCAACATCAATAGCAGTAGATGACCTATGAAATAGTAAATAAACAAGAAGAAAAAATGATAAGCATTGAATGTCAAAAGATTGGCCAAAGTTATTTGGTTATTTGGTTATAACATCATAAGCAAAACAATAAACAAAGCAGATGGAAGTTAAGGGCGAATCCAGAGGTGCAGGGGGTGGGGTGGGGTGGGAGGTCTTGGTCCCCATCCTATTGGGCTTAGTAGTAGAAATTCATGTAAACTTATCGTATGATATATAATTTTCATGTTTTGTGGATCGTCCACATCAGAGAATAAGTAAGATTATTATCACTCGATAAAAGTTTTTGGGCACTATTTTACGAAAAATAGTATTTCTGAAAAGTTAGTTGTAATTAGAGCAATGTCTACGAAATTTGATATTGAAAAGTCCAACATGAGTAATTTCTCGTTATGGAAACTAAAGATGAGAGTTTTCCTAAGAAAGGATAAGTGTTTGGCGGCCATGAGTGGATGGTCATTCAAGATCACCGATGAAAAATAGGAAGAGATGGACGGCCAGGCTATTGCAAATCTTCATTTGACACTAGCATATGGTGTTGGTTGTGTTTGGTAGCAAGCATTTGGAAGCATTTTGGAGCGACAAGCGACTAGCAGTTAGCGATTTGATTGAAAAGTTTGTTTGGCAACAAAGCAACTAGAGTTTGCATATTTTCTAACCGCTTCCTGCTAAATGCTTGATGAGGAAACATTTCAACTAGCAACTAGCATTTTGGTTCTGAAATTACCTATATACCCTCAAAAATAACATGATTACATTATAAATAATGTGTATATGTCCTTTTTCGTAATTTTACACTTTATAGTTACTGTTACTGCTACGTTACCAAAAACTTTTTTTAAACAAAGAGCTATTGCTAACTGCTACTGCTTACTGCTACTGCTATGTGTCGCCAAACATACTCGTTATGTCTAGCGGTGAAGAAAAGAAGACGACAAAAAAGATTCAAATTTATCTTCATTTTGTATTCTAGACTTTTCAATAATCTTTTGTTTATTCTTCCATATATAAACACATTAACTTATATTTTAAATAAATAATTTGGGTTATATACTTGTCAATCTATTTAAAAAATAAATAAATAATTAAAACTACAAAAAACTTTAAGTCACATGCAATGGCTTCCGGACCACAAAATATGTTTATGGTCAGATCTCCATAACCATCATTATTTGGATAAACATTTATGTGGCCAAGGTTTCTAATGGCTACACATTTGGCTGTTGATATACCTCGACGGTACAACATATACCTAAGAATTAAATTCAATACGACACTTAGGCAGGTTTACGTGTCTTGATTGAATTGTCGCTATTTCTTTTCAACTAAAAAACCTATCGAATATGATGATACAATAAATCGATGTGCCATTGGGCATGTTAGTAATCACTCATTATGCAAGTTTACTAGTTAGTTTTTCGATTAAGAAATTAGTTCGGTTTTATATGGATAAGTGTTTTTGTCCCCACATCAATATGACTAAGATCGAATATGGGTCCAATTGCAACCACAAATGCTGGAGGATAAAACGAAGCAAAGAAGTGATGGTAGTCACAAGTCACAAATTTGTGGTTGTGGCATTGTGGCATCACTATCAACAAGAGGTTACCTAATCCAATGTGTAAATATGTCGGACCTTTCTTTAATTTGGATTGATTACTTTTGTCGATATGTTGCGTATGTTATTCAAAATCTTTCTAGCTAACGGCCGTTAGGTGATTTTTAATCATCAAATGGTTTGATAGCATGATAACAATGTAATATATATATATATATATAGGCTAATATATAACTAGCTGTTGATTATAACTGTTTGAAAATACTAGCTTATTACAATCAATTATTTAATTCAGGTAATGAAAAATATTTTATGTAACTCATTCAAGTGAAGTCCAATGGAAGTGTAATTTTTTATGCTAGTCAAAGGAAAATTATATTAATTTAATCCATTTTCCCCCTGTTTTTGTATTATTTCAATAAGTAAAATTGCGTGAAATAAAGGCCAAAAGTAATAAAAATGAAATTGGGGTAACATATAAAAATAAAACATCTCATTTACTCAATATATAAGTTTACAAGGTAACTCCATTTCTTGATTTTCATGTACAAGAATCAACAAATCGTAACATACAAAAAAATTTAAAGGATTTCCTTTTCCAAATCTTAAAAATGGCTTTAAACAAGAATATTAACGCTAATATAGGCTCAGCTCTGAAATGTGGGCGGATTTCATTTGCCATACGTTGACAGATGCTGTTACTTTTGCAGCCGTACCATTGTTGAACAAGAACAATTGAGCATTATTGTAGATCGCCTTTGTTGGATATACTCGCGAAGTGATACAGGTTCGCCCCTCTTGTGCAAAACTTTCAACTATCGAATGATCTACCAAAATTCTCATAGACAGTTTTTCACCTTTCAGTACTGGGACAATGTTTCCATATATTGATTTATCAACATCACCAGCAGTGGATGACCTACAAGTAACGAAATAAGAGAACATTACATTTAGTATTCAAAGTTCACAATTTTTTTGTTAAGTTTAAAAAAAGAAGAAGAAGAAGTAGAATATAATACAAACCTTGATTGATCAGCACAAAAGAAAGTTTTAAGAACTCCATTGACACCTTTAGCAACGTAGAAATAGACAGGGGTGTGTTCAATGAGGTCATCATGTGCAAGGACAGAAAAGCCGAATGGCCCTAATGCACCTCGTTGAGCAGCTCCACCATTTATAGCACAATCGTACGCAACATCAGCACCAGTCAATCCCGACACAGTGGCCTCATCAAGTTCAAACTCAGCAACAATATCTAGCTATAAAGTTTAATTAAATAATTTATTATCAGTAAGCTAGCTAACAATATAAAAAGAAATTAAAAAGAGAAAAAAAAAAGAGACAATAGAACTCTTTTTGGAACAGGATAATACACCAAGTCCTATACCTGAGATGCTGCAGGTAGATTGAGTGGTATGAGTGAGCCGGATTCTACTACTACATTCTTAAAAACTGTTACATTTGATCGCAATCCGTTAATCTCTTCAACCGGCCATTGAATTATATTGCTTTGAGTTTTCTTATCCAACACAATTGTTCTTGGAACGCCCTGTGAAGATTAAAGTAGTAATTAATTATATAACAAGACCGTGGCGGTCATCTGTTTCGTAACTAGAAACAATCACAAAGAATTATACATAGGATTTAATTGTAACTTACCATGAGAGAAGCCCAACCCTTCTTAATGTCGGAGGTTTCGGTATCGGTCTCCTTAATCCAACTCCACAAAACTCTTCGTTGTTTGTTTTGGTCGTAAAATGTTTTGGAAGCGTAATATATTCCATAATCGTATCTCAACCCAATTCCGACATCTAATGTAGGATTATCCGGGGTCCATTTTCCCTTATAAGCATCATAAGTACCAATGGCATAATAATCATTTCGGTCATCATCCATGCTAGCTTTGACTATATGCTTGACCCCAGGACCATCTACTGATGTATCAAGACCATTTTCGTCCTGTTTTGATATCGGGTAGAAGTCCACACATTCCCACATACCTGTACCCGGGACAGCATGGAGCAATCCATCTAAAAGATCAAAGGTTTTAAAATCTTCAGTGTCGTAAACCAGTGAGATACCGGTTTTGTTGAGCTTAGACCCAATTGTAATACGCCATTTGCCCTCAGGGGTCTTCCATGCGGTTGTGGGGTCACGGAAGTCTTTATCGTCGATACCTGGTGGTGGGACAAGGACTGGGTTTCCAGGGTATTTGACCCAATTGATTAAAAGTGGGTCAGATGGGTCAGCTGGATAGGCTAGGTTTTGGACTTGGACTGACTCGTTGGTGGATCCGGTGTAAAGGACCACGAGTTCACCGTTGGGAAGGATGGTGGCTGAACCTGTCCACACACCCTGTTCATCGTACCACTGGTCGGTTTCCATGGCAATGGGGAGGTGGCGCCAATTAATGAGGTCCTTTGAGACGGCATGACCCCAAACAATTTTGCCCCACACAGGAGCGTCTGGGTGATATTGGTAAAATAAGTGATACCATCCTTTGTGAAAAACTGGAGCTGCAATATATTTTTGAGATAATAAATCACTAAAAAGTTATCAAACATGTAAAAACCAAGAATAGTCAAAATATTCCTTCACCTTAACATATTGTGGTAACTGATTAAAAAAATATATTTTGCTAGTATATAAAAATTATTACATATATTACATATAACTATGAATGGTCCCCAATCCAGTGTTTTTAAAGGTTTGGGCCCTTTAGAAACATTACTTAAAAGTGAAAGCCTTGGAAAGTATATTCTTTTTCTGTTTGAATTTTGATTATAGATTTTAAAATTAATAATTACTTGCCAGACTTGTGGTGCCAAAAAGGATAATATATTTTGTCTTGATCGAGTATTTATTTTTATTCATTTAATGGATGTCAACCGGTTTAGATTTAGATTATTACTAGTTACTAGTTGTCAATAAATAGCTTATATTATTAAATTAGATTGGCCAACTAAAATCGTGGTGTTGGTTGTATAATATTGATAGGATGGATGCATGATGAATCAGCAAAACGTTAGTGGGCCATATACAGATATAATTAGTTGGAATTACCAGTAAACTGTATATTTAGTTATTAAATAAATTTGAATGCATGATGTTATATATTATTGTCTAGAAAGACGAGCAATTTGTTTTGATGTAAGAAAATAAACGAATTGCAGTTGGACTTACCATTAGGATCTACAGAGAGAATCGCGATCAGGAGCAACGCCAACCCAAATCAACAAAAAAAAAAAAAAATATTTATTAGACATTATAAAAATAAATCATTTCCAAGATTCAGTTTCTTTTTCCCTATAAATATTAATAAAAAATGAAAAACACCATAACTAATGATATTCTTGCTGACCACATTCATCATGTGAAATATATTATTATTATTTATTCCACGAAAATTAAAAAGGCATATAGTTTTTACGTGTTTGAAAAAGTAATTAAGTTACCGTTCATCCAGTTGTTTTGTGGTTGGAAATGAAAAGCAGTTCTTTGCCAATCCAACATGTTGGAGCTCCATGGATATGAATTATCTGCTTCATTACTACCCAACAATAACGACTTCGGATGGAAAGATTTCTCAGACACGCCTTTATCCACCCCACGTGACAACCGCGTGGCCACCGTGGAAGGGACGGCATTGGTGTTCACGGTTTCCTTGGGAAGTGCAGGCCCGTTCCCTGCAATCAAGACAACTAGAAAGGCAACAGCCAAGAATGCAGACACCACAAAAATGGCCGCTTTTTTAGGGGTGGGGTCCTCATTTCTGGTGGATTGTTCACCGTCGGACAATGGGGCGTATGAATAAGGAAGGTTGATTGAGTTGTTTTCAAGATCTGAGCTTGGAGAAGAAGAAGTCATGTTGGTCAAAGAAATGTTTAAGAGGGAAGTAACGTGGATTGGAGAAATATGCTGGCAACTTTAGGCTATTTATAACGGAAATTTCGGAATCGTTGAATATTATTGGTGCTGAGGTGGAAATTGTTGGATAGACGTGGTTGTGTACAACAGGTGAAAGAACAATAGGGTGCAATGGACAATTTTTTATTTTTTAAGTATAGAACTCTGTTTTTTCATGACTAGTAAGGTTCATTTTAATTCATACAAGGACTCATTTTCTCAAAAAATTTCATCGATTCCAACTTTATATAATCAGATAATATGAAAGTTACAGAGTGAGTTATATTTTATTTATAAGTTGCTTGAAATATAATTTTTGTTTTGTTAAGGGGTTAAGCATTTAGCAATTTCGTGTCATACATTTTTTATTTCGAAATAATAAGAGCATCTTTAATGTATATATCATTTTAATGCATAAACTTTATCGAACACATTAACTCACCGAAACTTAGCACGTAATTTTCCAAAAACCATCAAATGTTTTTACTCTAAGATGAGTAACAAAAAAAGTTATATCAGTTTAACGTGATATAATATTACAATATACTAAAAACAATTGATAAAAAATCTAATTCATAGTTCCCGAAACTAGAGGGTGTTATAAAACAACTATAAATGAATTAACACAAAAAATATGTAATTTCACTTTTTTATTATTTTAAAAAACATAAACCTTTAACAACGATTTTTCTATGAGGTAAATTTATGATGTTGTGTCAAATTTCAAAGTGATTTTAGGTGTGATTTTTTAATCAGTTTTATAGTGTTTTTTTTGTTTATTTACATACGATAGATCTTTTTCAACAAATAAAGGTTTGATAAGTTTTTTAACATATTACGTATTATCGTTGTCATAAACTGTTTTGATCAAGGATGAACCTTAAAAGATAATAGAAAATCAATCTTAATCATCTTTGCTGGTTATTGAACGTATTATTTGATTCTCAATTTTTGGTCTAAGACTACCCTGGCCAAGTGACAAACTAGCACATGCATTTTCATGTTCCTCTGATCAATCCCATCTCATGTGTTATTATTATTTTATTTTAATGTTGATTTCTTTTTTATATGAAGCAGATGAACAGATTTTACTTGATATTAATTATGGGCGCATTCCAGTTATTAAAAGCATAAGAATAAGAATTACATACATATGCAGATCCAATCATTGTAATTCCAGAAGGCAATTAAATCCGACACCAATCAATCTCTACTCTCTGTTGTCGTCAAATGATCAATTGTTCATCTCCCTTGTCAAATGGAATAAACTAGAGCCCACAGATCGATCTACCTAGTTTAAGAATTAAGTAATACATATATTGAAGTAACTAGCACCAATAGAGCTCTCATCCCCTCTCCTCGAATTAATAGCATTTCGTCAGATAATATTATGACTCGTTGCCTCGTTAAAAGCACATAATAATAAAAATGTTGTACTTTATTGATTTGTGGTAGTACCAACTACGAACTGAAAAACTAAGATGTATTTATCTTAAGGGCCTAACTATCAACAATACACCATTAATATTAATAAACAAAGATATTATAAAAGGAAAATGATAAATATATATGCCATCACTTTTGATAATTATGTATTATTTGTGTACACTGTTAATATATAGTTTTAGTAAATTTATTATAAAACTGATGATGAATTTATCATCACACATAATAAAAATGGTAATATAAAACAATAATTTGTAAATCTTCACATTTTTCAAGTAATAAAATCTACAAAACCAAAGCAAATTGCATGGTACAAAATTATTACAACACAAGATGATTTGCCAATCTGTCTTTTACTTATTTTATTTATAAATTGCCTTCGTTCCACCTAATAACGACGATACATGTATAAATAAAGTACAACCTCATGATCTTCTAATTTCTTTATTTTAGTTTAATTTATTTTCGTTCAGGTTCACACTCCAAACGGTTTCATCTAAACATGTAAACAAAGTCAACGTTCAAAGGACAATTCGACGGGAATGTCGTTTATTTTACGGGTTTTTAATGAACTAACATAATCAAAACAATCCGTCCATTTAAATGAACGGACATAAACAAGAGTCTAGTTCATTCATGCATATTCACGAACATTCGTTAAAGCTAAAGTTGAGAATAGAATAGAATAAGGAATCGAATCATAGAGTTCAGATCCTTGTCAATTTATCTTCATTCGATATGTTTGTTTTTTTTAGTCTATGTGCATTAGCTTATAGTAATCTACTTAAGATCATACACATTTTATATCATTATAATTTAAATAAAATTTTAATAAATAAAAACACATTCTTGCTCTTTTACTTTTTTAAGCCCAAAGATTTTCTCAATCGATTCCTCACTTCCAATCTTCCATCCTTCAAGTATGTGTGTTGATATGTGTTCTTTGGTGTTCACTTATGTTCATTTAACAAATTTACGTACCCCCATAAAGGAACACCATCATTCTAGTTTACTTAATAAATAAACATGACCATGAGTTTTTTGGATTATCTGTTTGTGAACCGTTAGTTAAGCAATTAAGGTCAAATGAACGAACATGAATTTCAAAATTGGTCAATATTTGGTACGGTAGATAGTAATTCCTTCGTTTTGAAAAGGAGTGTAAAATTCATTTTTGTCAATAAATGAGTCTAAGTGCCTATATACACGTATTATTTCCTTTGTAAGTAGTACTGTAGTAGGTCATTCAACTATATTTCGTCTGATTAGCTATTTAGAAGTTAGTTTTGTGCCCCGTTTAAGTCATTATATGTAATGTCATTTGTGCCAATTGGCAAATGAGTATCAAAATGAAATTTATGATAAACAGTTTATCTTAAATGCAATGAAACAAGCATGGAACTGGATTGGAATTCAAAAAAGTGCATCAAAATACGCAGGGTCAAATTTAGGTTTGTGTACGTCTCCGTGAAAATAGTAATATTGAAATCACGTCTAACAGTACTTAAAGGGCCCAAAAGTTTTACCCAAGTCCTACCTCTTAATTTTTTTAGGCCCAGTATTATATTATAGTAACCGAGTCCACAATAACTATAAGTAAAAGGAGATGTACACATCACAAGAACTCCTATTCCTCATCTCTATATCTATATTTCTTCTTCATGGTTTTTATATGAATGAAAAATCATAAACTCAAGGTATCTAGTAATTTAACACATATAGTTTAACTTTGATTTATTAAGTTGTCTATATATATAACAAGAACAAGTCCAGTTAGCCCCATCTAACAGTGGCTGAACCCCATGCAAGACCAGCACCAAAGCCAGCAGTCATGATGATTTGACCTTCCTTCACTTTCCCACCTCGGACAGCTTCATCTAATGCCAACGGGATGGAAGCAGCACTAGTATTACCATAGTTTTGTACATTAGATATCACTTTATCTTTTTGGAATTCCAAATTTGCTGCCATACGATCAATGATCCTCTTGTTAGCCTGCACACACCAATGCTCATAAACCAATCGAGACAGGTTCAACATGACACAGTAGAGTAGAGTAGATACCACACCTGATGGACTAGTAACCAATCAATATCAGAAAGCCTAAGATCAGCTTTTTCTAGCGACGAACTGATGGTCTGTGGCACAGCTTTATTAACAAAACGAAAAATCTCTTGTCCATTCATTTGGACATTAGAAATAGACGTGTTTGTAGGAGAAAATCCCAAGGCTGAACCATCAACACCCACTGCAAAATTTGTTTCACTTTGTCTTATACCGGCATTCAAGCTGTAGAAAGGAATATAATCTATAAAGTTTTGATCATGTTAACATTTCCAGTATTGACTCAAGGTGGCGGTGGTGAGGGTTAACCTGAGGTCATCTCCATCAGTGTGCATGTCAAAAACTAATTAAACCATCCTCATCGCCAACACACGTCTGCATTAATGATGGCTAGTTATTTAATTAGTAAGCAATCAGTTGCGTATACATAAATACACAGAGACCAATTAAAGGCAAACCTGGACTAAGATAGCTCCAGCAGCATCACCAAAGAGAATACATGTCTTTCTATCCGTCCAATCAACATAATGGGATACATAGTCAGCTTCAATCATAAGGATGTTCTTGAAACCGCCTCCTGCAACGTATATATAGGAGCATGTTCATCATGCTCATGAAAATCATTAAAAATTAAACATACGTCAAATGTTTTAATTTTCATTAAAAGAGGCCAATCTTTTTACCCTGAATATGACAGGAAGCTGAGACTAGGCCTAAAAGAAACCCGGTGCAAGCAGCTCTGATGTCATACGCCGGTGGTTTTCTTGTGCATCCAAGTGTCTTTTGAACCTGAGAAAAATATTTTTTTTAAAAAGTTCAACCTAGAAAGAACTTAAGCCAATAGCTATGTGTAATAATAATAGGTCAATCTTGGTTCTTAAGTGTAAACGATTGCTAATGTAATTGAAACTTCCAACTAATTTAATCTAGTCAACTAGAAACCATAAATGGCTAGTAATAAGTGTGCGTTTACGCCACTCTGATTTCTTTTTTTAGTTATCAATGGTGTTTAACCTTAAGTTTTGGTACAATAATCATAAACTAAACAAGTACTTGTTCTCCTTTAAGATCAACTTGTTGTTTGCATGAATTTTAGCTCATCAACTGCAGTCAACAATCCTCTTTGATGTATGAATACATAATAGCATCTTTTGTACTTCTTATTTTTTCTTAACAAATAACAAAATAGAGCATAAACTAATTTTAACTATATATAACTGTGCTCCACACCAAACAGATCGGTGTGGATGAACAGAACAAGATGAGATCAACATCATCAGCTTCAACATTTGCCATTGCAAGCGCTTTTTTAGCAGCCTCCACAGCCAGACCCGTCAAGGTTTCTTTACCTGTAATTTAAATCTCTTGCAAGATTAATGTACCATCAATTCTTGGTATATGAATTTAATATAAGATGTTAGCCGCTTTTAGAGTACATTACACTTTTTGTCCCTGCAGTTTCGCTATAAAAATAGTGAACATCATCATATCCCTGATATCATGACATAATAGTTGAACCCATATCGTGCATTGTATCCCTTCTAATATTTACGTAATTATTGTGAATGGCAGGGGTACAGATTTAGGTTGTGGGTTATAATATAAGTTTTGCAATTTGAAATTTTTAAGGGTGTTTCAAGAACAACAATTGTGGCATCTTTAATGTCTCACAAACCAAAATCATTAAATTCCTTATGTTTTTGCAAGCTTTCTTGTCTCCAATCAAGTGATCCTAGTGCAAGTGTCACCTAGCATAAATAGCGTGAGTTGTTACCAAGAAAAAAAAAATTGCCAATAAGAAAATCAAGTAGACACTGTAAATAAAATTAAGAGAAATATGAAGTCTTGGTAGGGCATTCTAGCCCAACACACTTGTCCGCATTCTGAAGAAAATAAAGGTTTTCTCGAAAAGAACATAGGAAATATTTTGAAAACGCAAATCTGAATTAGGTTTGGTTCTTTAATCAATATCAATCAATATATATATAATACATAAGGACTGTAAATCTTTTAAATCCGAGACATTAACAGTCAAAGAACAAGTCAAGAGAGGATGTTGTAAAATTTGGATTTGGAGCAAAATTGGTGTCGAGTAAACTCTTCAAAAATTGGATTTTTGTGTCTGAGAACAGAGACACGTGAATAGAATTTAATGAACAATCTTTAACATCGCCTACTCAAACTATAACGAAAGAATAAAAGCTATCATGTCAGTCATATCATAGACGACCATCTTCATAACTTTTGACAAATTATAAGGATGTCATCATCTTTTTATATACCTCATGAATAAAGATTGAAAAATGCATAAGGTTCTGCGGATGTGATAACTAGCGAAACAACAAAGGTAATTAATAAGGTGCCTGAAAGCACTTAAGAAAAATGTGTTTGTCCATCTGGATCTAGAATTAGACATGTAAATTACACCGTTGGAAATGGCATGCATTAGAATAGCAGCCAACTGTTTTGTTTTTCTGCATGTAGAAGTAACAAACTAAAGTTGGTAGTAATAGAATTAATTTGGAAGATGAAAATATAACCCGTAAGAATTCTACGATTACAGATTCCGGTTCAACTAGATATCCATTCATCACTAGTATCAACAATCTTAGCAAGCTCATCATTAGAAAACTGAATATTTGGTACAGCGAATGTGATGACTTATAAACATATATAGGTATATATATATGACATCCATAAATATATTTTGAATTAATATATATTTACTTGGACAAACGAATCAACACCATGAAAGTAAAAACGTCAATTTTATTTTAACTTTTTGGATATTAGATAACATACGTAATTATTAATATTTTGAAAAGTAACATAAATAAAGATCACCAACGGGTCGTACACACTTAAATGACACTTGAACGTACTAGTTGAGTGAACAACTAACATAGACGGGCCGGTAGAGCCGTCTACTAATATAATGACATCATGCATATAGGGCGCTAAGAGGCTACATTTGGGCTCAAATACATTTTTAAACGCTAGCACTTTTGGTCTCGTCAGGTGAGTTCACAACCCCTATTTTACTGTTTTCACTATTTTATAACTGGGGTGAAAAACATGTGAACTCTTTTTATACGATGATCGGGAACATGAGGATCCTTGTGCGAACCTACGTTTACATGTTGTAGTGCATAGAAGTCTTTTTGCTTGCAAACTATAACCATTAACTAGATGATGCTAGCCACTGGATATACGAATAGTACTATTGGGATGACTGCCCTCCCACTTTTGGTTAGTCGCGCTAACTGTCGATATTTGGTCGAAACAAGGAGCGTATATTTACTGTATACGAAACAAACGATATAATACAAGTCATGGTTTGGTTATAGGCCTAGGTATTAGCACTTTAACTTGTAACACCTAGCTAGTCTTAAGGGGATCACCGTCTGTATTTTTCCACACGATTATACAAACTTATCGTATACACTATTGCAAATGTTTATGCTTGCAACGAATGATTTATGAAATGGTTTAATGATAGAGTACATAAACCTGTTGATTCACTCAACATTATTGTTGACGTTTTTAAATATTTTTTTTCAGGGAATTAGCATTGAAGTAACAACTGCATCCATTTTGAGACCCCCGCTCATCACGAAGTTAGGATGCCATTATTTTTGAAAATTATGGATTTCTTTTATATGACAGAAATCTTAGTCGTATTCGTTTTATTTGAACAATTATCGTTTTCTTGACTTGATGAATGTAACCTCTTTATTTAAACAAATTATGGCATCTTAATTATATGTTTTGTGATATCATATGCTCGTTGAATGATCCGTTGTTCGTGTCATGCCCCGTGTTTCCGCCTTAATCAATTTGTTTTTGGCGGAGTGTGACATATATGAAGTTGACTTAAGCCGAATTCTAGTCGTGTGGGTATAATTAAGTAGTTGCTGTAGAGTTAATCCCACGTATCTCTATGGGGTAAAGAAGGTTAAAAAATAACTAAAATTTTTTTCCTTTGCTAAATTTATTAAAAATAATTAGGCTGAAATTCATTGGCAACACACATGCTCTATGATCGTCGTTTGAGATGTGGGCAATTAATTAATAAATCGTGTTGTCGGTGTAATTAAGTAGTTGGTGTATAGTCAATCCCACATAATTAGGCTTGAATTCATTACCAACACATGCTCTATGAGCGTAGTTTGGGATGTGTGCATTTAATTAATAGCTCGTGTTGTCGGTGTAATTAAGTAATTGGTGTAGAGTCAATCTCGCATAGTTAGTCTGAAGTTCATTAGCATTTGATCATCCTTTGGGATGTGTGCAATTAATTAGTAGATCGTGATGTGAGTAGGTTGAGACATAACATTTTTACATTAATTTTATGATGACAATAATTTATTTTAATACTAAAATAATTATACGCACAGTAGTCTATACAGAGATATGTACATAGATCTCAACAGATAGTTAAGACAATTCACAAGTGTGCTCTGTGAGCTAGGTCCAAAAGTTCTATATGCCTATGCTGCCAACACACAAAAATGAACTTTGGACAACTTTCAAGTCCGATCCTATTGAAAGTTGTTTCTTGTGCTATCTATGCTTCAATACACTTAACTAAGTTAAAGATGAAGTTGATGACGAAGAATGAAGACCGAACGGGTAGTAATGAATTCTATTTGAAGCCAGATCACATAATGAAGATCATCATATTTGTGGCAGATTTAAGTTGATAATTCACCGCCACTTTGGATCTTTGATCCTTATCCAAATGGCATCTTCTAGGTTGTACAACTGTACATACCTGCTAAACATGGTCGTTTGCGAATAAGGTGTTCCTCTTATCAATGTCAGCCAACAACACAAGATTATGTAGTGTACTTCTGACATATTGTGCAGACATCACACATTATCTGGCAGTAATGTCAAAACACACAACCATGACAAGAATTCTCCAATAAAGAAGAAGACAACAATTGAGCACTACATGAAAAAATGTTTCGAAATATCCGATCGCTCAGACATTTCATAATGAAATAATTAATAGCAACATACAAATTTAATTATTTTTTTGCTTTAATTGAAAATTTTGAACCGTTATTTCAAAAACGATAAACCTATAGGAAAATTTGTAGAGGAGCTTGGTTCTAATTCGAGTGGCCGGTACTCCAACGTAAACTTTTCCTAATAAAAGATGGCTACTTTCATGAACCAAAATTGATTCTAAATGATCGAAGTTGGGTTACCTAGGAAATCACTTAGAGTGTTCAAATTACCCTACATTGAAAATGTTACAACCTAACTAAAGAAGGTGGGAACATATTAAACTTTAACAAAATAAACCCGATCAAGGTGAGAAGACTATCATAATGCTTTGTGTGAACGTACGTAGCTTTTAAGTAAATAATAAAATAACAAACAAGCAACTAGCTACGAGTCTGATACTAAGATTCCTTGTTTTTGGTTAGTGCTTAATTGTTTGGGTCGATGTATTTTCTTATGTGCATCTAGCTACAAATCTGTTGCTTGCATATATAATTGTTTTTTATTTTGTCATTTTTATCTCTTTTTATGTGTGAAAATATTATGATGCTTTTGGAAACGAAGAAAATTAATTTGATAGTTGCGGGACACACGGTTTTGATATTGTGCTATCTAATGTCGGCTTTAAAAACACGAACGCTAACCAGTGGTTTGGTATAATGGTTGCGGATTCGACAGAACACTATTAATAAATTGTGTATATTTTCGCCCCGTTAAATATACACTAGCCAGACCAGTTATAAGCTTAGAACATAAACATAATCCAAAAATCAACTTCGCAATATAAATTAAGAGTTATAAGAAAGTTAGAAGAGAAGGGCACAGACTTTTAAACAGACTTAAGTACTTGACGTTACAAAAATGGTAAAAAGCATTCCACTATGGTAACAATAGAAAGAACGAAGGAACTCGTATCAAACATAATTAGATAAATATCAATACGATGCCTAACAAGATAGACAGGGGAACAACCATGGCTGGTTTAAGGTTCAAAACACCAGAGTTGACCAGTCTAATGGCTTTGTCTCCAACTTTTACTCCAGTTTTGTCATCGACTTCCACATTAGCGACCAACGACATCGGAAACCTCTTGTGGTAGCCAATTAACTTGTACCTCACTTTGCCAAAAAAACTAACTTTAAATGCCCCTGCTGGTGGGGCCCCATTATTAGTCCCGTTTGAAAGCAATGACAAACCACGGGCCATAAGCAGACCTTTGATGTGTTTAGCCTTTCTATTTCCTTGATAGAATCCATGCAGCCCGAATTCAGCTAGATGGATGGTTGTATTTTGGTCCTTGGGGACAAAAGATAAGTTGAAATACATAGGATCAATGTAGTACAACCCAGTTACTTGATTCCTATTTTTGAGTTTCAGGTTAATATAGATGGTATTGTTGATTGTTGTGAAATCGCCCGTGGAGTTAAGGGCAGGAACGTAGAATTCTTCCACGTGGATACTTGGGAGTACACGGGTTTTATATATCGAAAAGAAAATGAAGAACGAGATAACGGTCTGAATGAGGCTGAAACATGCGCAGACACCACCACTATCCATTTGGTTCGAGAAGAGAAATTAAGATGGTTTCGGTGAGGATGGTCTCACCTGATGGTTTATTTTTTCTGATCAATGTGCATGTAAAAACAAAAAATATATAGTCAGTAAGTACGCCCCTTTAGAATCAAACTTCATTAAAATAAAAAGCATGATTTTAATTTAATACTAGTTGTGTAGATTCGAACGCAGACAACTTCTAATCTAATAGTAGTATTAAAAGACGTCCAGTAGTTGACATTGTAATTTTCAAAGAATTCGCTCATCTATTCGGAAATTACATACGTAATCAAGTCAACTAATTGTGAAGTCATGATGTTGATTAATACAGCTCCGTCTATTAGTCTATATATATATATATATATATTAAGAGGATTTAAAAAGAGAGAAAATTTTGATGGAAAAAGAATTTTTCTTTAATAAAAAGCTTGTATGATTCAGTAAAAAAATAAATATGATTTCAAAAAATGTTTTATGTGATTCAATAAATACTTATCTATGATTCAAAAATCATTTTCATTAATAAACATTTTTTTGAATCAAATACTTTATTTGATGAATCAAATAGTTAATTTGTTGAATCAAAGGGTTAAAAAAATATTTCTCCGATTTCTCTACCAATTTTTCTTTCTCCCTTGAACCCACTCATATATATATATATATATAACATTTATTTGTGATAAATGTTAAAAACATTTATTTATAAAAAAATCAAGGGCTAAGATTTAGTTCCCTCTTTTCTCAAGATTTGGAGCTTCCATACGGATCTTTTATATATATATATATATATTATTTATGAGATTATCTCCGCTAACCAAGGCTGTTATCGTGGAATGAAATCACTTATTCTACGATCAAATTAGTAACATCTTTAATATAAAGTTTTACTACCTCCGTTCCAATTTTATTGTTCATATTTCTTCATTGAGGTGTCCTAAAATAATTGTTTACTTTCAATTTCAACCAATCAATAAATGTTTAAATGGAAAATAATGAATTTTTATTAGTCAATAGTACAATTAATAAACTTATTCCCAAATGACGGTACGTTTAATATGACTATGCGTGAAGAGTCCATATATTAACTAAAATGTTACATGTTCAAGTCTTATTGCAAACAATGTATTAGCTTTAGAGTAATGCTAAATAAACCTTAAAATATAGACCTAAAAAATAGATATAATTCATTAATCATTTTACACATCATTCAGAGTACCAGAGTCGTTTCATGTTTTTCAGCATTTTCAGTAAAAAACGTGGGGAAGTCAAAGTTAACGACTCCTGGTAAGAGTTTTTCCTCATAAGTTAAGCCCCTATGTTGGTTTATTTTGGATGTTAAGCTTCTCTTTTTTTTCCTTCGACTTTATTGGTTTTAAAAACAAATTCTGGACCCATTTTCACTCTAAATTTTACATTGAACAAGTCCCTCAAAAAACATACTCGGTGTTAAACTTTAAACACCGAACTTAACATTGAATCACTTCTTTTAATTTTCACCTATCATTTTATCACATTAACCAATAAAAACTTTAGATCTCTTTTAAGGCTTACGTCTACATGTATATCAGTTTTCATTAGCTTATTTTAATTTTCTTATTAGAAACAATGAGTATGTATGTTAAGATTCAGGCAACAACCTTAAAAGTAGTTGTAAGTATATAGTTAAAAAATTTGTTTGCGTGTGAATAAGTTAGTTAAAATATATTTAACACATAACTTTATGATTATAAAAATTTTATTCAATTCTTGTTAACACTTCCATCGATATTCCAACATCATGTGAACGAACACATAATCAAGAGTGTATACTAAAATAAATGTCTTTGTAATGAAAATGAATCAAAACTTAAAAACAAAAGTTCAAAAGGTCAATCAAACCCAAAATTAGCCATAAAGACAATTTATCTAGTCATCAGATATCCCTTCCAAATAGTTTTCTTTTAGTTTCTTTTTATGATTATGATGAAAACCCAATGACTTTTGCACGCAACATAATATTTTTGGAGCTACTAAAATAAATTATATATCGGTGAACTCCCATAACATTTTTTTGATTAGCAAGTGCAATATAATCACAATTTTATTAACTAAATAAATATTTGCATATGATTACTGTTAGTTCCAAAACAAACAATAAAAATTGTAAAGAGGAGGTGAATACAATCTTTTTAATTTCAACTTAATTGTTAATAAGTTAAACATAAAGTTATAAGCTAGAAGAGATAGTACTTTCCAATATAATTTTTTTATTGGAATAAATCAAAGAATTACAAATTAGTTGTGGTATAACAAACTAATAGAGATTAAACACTCTTATCAACTGTAGAACATACTCAAGCAACATATCATACATGCACTCTTGATTTCTCAATTGTTCCGGTTTTTCAAATGAATATGACCAATATTTCAGTTAAGCTGCCTTCTGGACCACCCTTTGGTATTTCTATAGTATATATTTTCTAGAAAACTCCAAATGATGATCCGTTTGTTTCTTTGAAAACTAGATTTCCAAAGCTTTCCAACCATATATGATTCATATTTTTGGAACTTGCCAATCGTTCCAGTTTCTCGTATCAATATGACCATTTTCCATAAAGTTCTCTACTATTTCATTTACTCCTATTTTAGAGTTTCAGGTCAATAAAGATGGTATTATTGATTGTTGTGAAATTGCCCGTGGAGTTCAAGGCAGGAACGTAGAATTCTTCCATGTGGATACTTGGGAATACACGAGTTTTATATCACTACAAGAAAAGAAGACGACGACTTTTAGTGACGATTTTATATCGTCGCTAAAACCCACTAAATGAAAAAAATGGCCGTGTTTACCAAGGACGAGTGAAACTTTTGACTAAAACTTTTAGCGACGACTTTATCATCGCTAAAGCCTCTAAATCGTCGCTAAAAGGTATGTTAATTATTTTTATTTATTTTTTCGGTCCAAAATAAAAATTTTGTTCACATTTTATTTATAAAATAAAAATTATTACCAAATACTTTTTATATGATAAATTAATATATGTATCAAAGTAAACTACAGTTATAAGTGTTTTATTGTTTAGGGTCTATCGTATAGGGGTTAACGTTTAGCGTTTAGGTTTATGATTACGTCGTTTTGATTAGCAATACGACATATAAACTTTTGTATGAGTTATTATGTAATTATAAAAGTAGTTGGGTTGTTTAAGGTTCATCGTTGAGGGTTTATCGTTTAAGGTTAAAGGGTTAGCGTTTAGGGTTTAGGTTTATGATTACATCATTTTGATAAATGATACGACCTATAAAATTTTGAATGATAAATTATATAATTATAATAGTAACCGGGTTGTTTAGAGTTTATCGTTGAATGTTTATCTTTTAGGGGTTAGTGTGTATGGTTTAAGTGTATGATTACGTTGTTTTGATTAACAATACGACATATAAACTTTTAAATGATAAATTATGTATAGAATATTAGTCGGGTAGTTTATGGTCGATTGTTTAGGGTTTGAGGTTTAGTGTTTAGAGTTTAGGTTTATGATTACGGCATTTTGATTAACAATACGACATATAAAATTTAATATGAGTTATTATGTAGTTAAAAAAGTACTTGGGTTGCTTAGGGTTTATCGTATACGGTTTGAGGTTTAGTGTTTAGTGTTTAGGTTTATGATTACGTCGTTTTGATTAACAATACGACATAAAAACTTTTATATGAGTTATTATGTATTTAGAAAAGTACTTGGGTCGTTTAGGGTTTATCGTTAAGGGTCTAGCATTTAGGGGTTAACGTATTAAATAAACATAGTTTTGATCATATAAGTTAAATAAAGTTTCAATTATTTAATAATACTAATATATATTTTTAATAAATTAAGTAAACACTAATGTAACTAGTCTAAGTTAGATTAATTTAATAAAAAAAGTTTCAATTGATAATTAAATAAATTTTTATGTTTAATCTATAGTTTTTGTGAATTAATTAAATTATAAATTTTATAGCCTTTAGAGACAATTTTATTGTCCTTAAAGATTTTGGTGAAAAAATCAAAAACACACCAAAATATATCGGTTGCTAAAGGTTTATGTGAAAATCAATATTCTTTAAGCCTATCTTCTTCACTTTTCTCACCACATACTCCCTCCCTTTTACTCTTTAGATCCAGCACACCTACCTTCTTTCCCCACCAAAACCCACTTTATTTCATCATAAAAACCCCATCTTAAATAGCACAATTACCACCTCTTTCACCATAACACCTTCACCACCACTTAAACTCCGCCCGACATCCCTTCTTCCTTGATTAAGTCCACCTCCGGCCGACCGCTAGTGTTTACCCCTACCACTACCACCACTCAAGGTTTTGTTATTTTAGTGTATTTATTTAATTAATTTTTTTGTTAATTTTGTGATTATATAAATTTAGTGTATCTTAACTTTTTTTTTTTTTTTTGTGAATTAGTTAAATTGATGCAATTTATGTATTTGTTTAGTATATTGTTAAATTGATTTATTGTATGTATTTTGTTAAAGTTTATGTATTTTTAAAGTATATAGATTTTGTTGAAGTGTATAGATTTTCAAAGTCTTTTTATTTGTTAAAGTGTATAGAATTGTTAAAATGTATGAGTTGTTAAAGTGAATGTATTTTGTTAAAGTTTATAGATTGTTAATTATGCAATGATGATTTCTTTTATAGTTAAGATTATTAGGTTGATGATTTATGTATATCATGTTAATTTTAGAATTTAAGTCTTGTATGTATACTTATGGAATTTAGCTACATTTGCTAAAGTATATAGTTAGAATTAGATGTATATAATCGATTTATAAATGATGATTTCTTTTATAGTTAAGATTAATAGGTTGATGATTTATGTATTATTGAATTTAGTTAAAATTGTTAAAGTGTATGCATTCAGTTATTGTTAAAGTGTATGCATTTAGTTAGTGTTGAACAATATGTGACAATGCATATGCGAGATGGTGTATGGGCCAACGACGCTGCCAAAACACGATAAGTAAGTATAGATTTTTGGGTGTTCTAATCATGCAATACAATTATATCTTAGTGGGTTAAGTGAGTTATAGGTTAAATGTGTCAAATGAGACAGGTGAGTATAGTGAAATGGGTCAAATGGGTCTCTTTGTGTTAAATTGAATGAAGTGGGTCAATTAGATCAAATGGGTAATTAGAGTAACAAAAACTAAATGGGTTGTAGGCTAGTTGGGTGAAATGGGGAAAGTTGGTCAAATGGGTCAAGTGGGTTATATGTTAAATGGGTCAAATGGCACAAGTGGGTTATAGTGAAATGGATCAAATGGGACAAGTGGGTTATAGGTCAAATGGGTCTCTAAGTGGTAATATGAATGAAGTGGGTCAAACGTGTAATTTGAGTAACAAAAACCAAACAATACTAATTATTCTTGTTTTGTAATATTTAGGTAGACATGGTAGAGTTGCGAGATACGCAACTGAGGACTTTGAATGATCATGAAAGATTAGCAAAAGTGTTAAGCGAACGTAGTGGGTATAATGCCGGACACGGTAGAAATTTACCGGGTCATGCATCACCATCCACAAGCGGCCAATCACAAGAAATGAGGTTTACACAAGGTCAAGTTGACATAAAAATGGGTAAAGTTGTGAATTATGCTAATAACCATTTTTATGCAATTATAATGCATTAGCATCCACAAACATTAGTATTTCCTTGTTTAATAAGTTAGAGGTCCAAAACTTTGGTGAATACGAAGACTACGAGGAGGACAATGATGATGATGAGTAAGTTGATTGTTTAGTCATTGGTTAGGTTTTGTGCAGACAATCTTTTATCAAAAAAATTTACTCGTTAACTTTTTGAATATTAAGATGGTTTTAATGTTTGTCTAAACTATGTATAATTAGTTTGTTTGTGTAGTTATGTTTTGTTTGAGAAAATTGAGGAAATTTGATTATATAACTGCTGGAAATCTACGGTTTTAAATAGGAAAAAACCTGAGAATTTTGAAAAAAGAGGAATTGTGGCCAAATTTAAACTGAGCTTCAACGACTGTTTGGATGGCTTTAGTGACGATTTCATCGTCCCTAAAGATATTTATCAAAATATTCTAAAACAATAAAAAAAAAACATTCGCAATGATTTTATCGTTGCCAAAGATATTTATTAAAAAATATAAAGATATATAAAAACTATTTAGTGATGATTAAATCGTCACTAAATTTGTCTTTGACAAGTAGAATGATGGTCCCACACGGTCATCGCTATAAAAAATTAATCGTCGCTAAAGTGTATTAGATGCGAGCTTTTTGCGACGATATTTTAGCGACGATTTTTATCATTGCTATTTCTGTCAATTCTAGTAGTTTATATTGAAAAGAAAATGAAGAAGAATGAAAACGGTATGAATGAGGTTGAAACATGCGCATCCACAATGATCCTTTGGTTCGAGAAGGGAAATTAAGATGATTTGCCGGTGAGGGTGGTCTCACCGGATGGTTTATTTTTTTGATCAATATGCATGTAAAAAAAATAATATCTATATCTATATAAAAATTGAGTCCTTACAATTAAATGTTGAGTCTTAATTATTAATGTCATTAATGTATCTTTACATATTGTGATTTTTAATATAATGGTAAAAATACTTATCAACAATACTAAAATATCAATGTCAAATAGTTTGAAAAATGATAAAATTCGTTTTTTTGTCTAAGTTGTCAAATGTAATACAACCTTTAATCGAGACTCTTAAAGCTATAGTTAGCGATTCTAACCATAGTTGTTTGCGATTAGATTGAGTTAATTAAAAGATTAGTCAAAAGTCCTTTTTGGTTTTATGTTCGATTAATAATCTTGAGGTATGTTAAAATTGTTTATGAATTTTATTTTCCGTCGATTGTAAATATATTGGTATTAAACCAGATAAAACTTAGCAGACGGTGTACGTAATATTAAACCGAAAATCATACCACAAGCTATTAGTAAACACCGAGCTGGTGCCACTCGACCCGACCTAATCAATTAATAAGTTATAATTGACAGTTTCAACAACCCTTTTATCGATACTTTTAACCCTTTATGCTAAACATCAAATTTCAAAAAAAAAATATACAATACGCATGCCCGGCCCTAAGGGGGTGCGGGGTGTGCGACCGCACAGGGCTCAAAAAAAATAGGGCTTGAAATTTAGTCCGAAATTAAGTCAATATATATTATATATGTTAATATATATTATTTTATGTAAAACAAATCATAAATGTAGAGTAGATAAGTTGACAATGTCCCCCCCTTTTAGTCTTACACCATTTCTGTTTGGTAAATGTTCGAATCTTGAAAGTCACATTTTATTTTTCATTTCTGAAAGGCTTTTTCATCCTTTTTTATCAACCCATTATTAGGGCCCATTTAATAATTGTAGTTCATTAACAATAATTGATTATAATTTATAAGCCCATTACTCATATCATAGGTATTTTTATAACAATTATCAGCTTATCGTAATTTTATAGAATTTTGCGTATATATAAAAAAAATTTAGAGCCCATTTTTATTTTTCGCACAGGGTCTTCGAAATCAATGGACAAGCCCTGACAATACGTGTGCAACCCACGAGTCTTCTTTTATCGATACTTTTAACCTTTTATGCTAAACATCAAATTTCAAAAAAAAGTTATACAATACGTGTGCAACACACGAGCCTGACTGACTAATTAAGAATTAAAAATTGTGTATCAGTTAGAGAACCTTTGTATGTAATTTGTCCTTCAATTGAAGTATTAGTTAACAATCATTCGGACACTATTGAGCTTCTGAACAATTCAACATTTGGGATTAATAAGCCGTGGATCATAAGTAATTACTTTAACTAATTGATGATTTCTTGATCCAGACAAATAGGACCCATTAAGCAGATATGACGTAGATCAATCTATGTATACACTTTTTAAAATGAGATCTAATAAACAAAAATAAGATAACATAAAACAGGGAATAGGATGAATAAATGATCAAATTAATAACAATCATAATCATAATTAAGCGGAAGAAGGATCGATATATAAACTTACAGTTCTTCTCTTTGATACTAGACTTTGTTGTTGAAGCAAGCAGACTACAGATGAAGGATATGTATGCAACTAAAATGAAAGCTAGCTTTTTAACCACATATAATTTACTGGATTGACCTCAGTTGATCAAGTCAACTTAAAAATCCAATATTACACTTCTACACCCCTAAGTTTACGCAACTCAATTTTTTAAACATTAATAATTAATCACGAAGATATATGTCGTTTTATTTTCACGTAACCTATCATATACGTACATCTATTATTTATATTTATTCCTTATTTTCATGTTAAAATAATTCATTAAATGTCAAGTGTGCAATCTATTGACAAGCAAGAGAAAATGTTGATCAACCTAAGGTTTCATGTTAATAACAAATTCTTAGGTTAATTTTCATCTCAATAGAGAAGCTTAGTTATGACACCTCTGATGATAGTTTTTTTATATTTAAGTTTCTCGAAACGAGAAGGCTATTAAAATCGAATGATATGACCGTTATAATCTGTAAGTAAATGTTTCTTGGGTATGTATGTATAGTAATGACGTTTTAGCTAATTTAAATAAGTAACTCGGAAAAAGATTGAAAAGCTTTTTAATATTGAATTAAATAGCTTTGATTAATTAAAATTAGTAGAATATTTGTGATAATAAAAAATTAATATTGAAAAAGTGTTTATCGTTAAGATGATAGATGTGTGAATCGAACTTTACCAACGTACCCGCTAGTCATTCATCTTTAGTCATTAAAACAAAAAATTGTACATGCATGTGACATATCTGATGCGGGTCAGCTGATTTAAGACTAGACGACTTTTGACTTCAACCACCTCCAAAATATCTACTGCACGACCCTTAATGATCTTACCTACTCAAATTTAAATCTAATGTAATTTAACTGATGAGTTTTTAGAAGTTTTTTTTTTTCCTTTTCATTTCGAGCAAAAATGTTACATGTTACAAAAAGTTCGTAAAAATGCGTATAATATAGTAATGTGTATCAATCATATGAAGAAATAAAACGAGGAAAAAGACACAAGAATAGATGATACAACTCATGATCATTGCATTTTTGTATAGTTATCATCCTAACTTTTTATTACTCTCCTTATATAGAATAGATGATACATTGATGGTGGATTGTTTGTCGTTTAATGTAGTAAAATTGTGGTTTGACTAATTTTACAGAAATCAAAAACCGTATCTATATCTATACTAATATATAATAAATTTTAATATTTTTTTTAAGATAAATTTTACTATTTTACCCATAAAAAAAAAACTAAAAATAAAAATAATCAGTGAAACTTAAACCTCTAGACTTAACAAACAACTCCACAACTTATAACATGTCCATTAAAAACTCAAAACCCGACACTAGCAACTCGCAACTCAACCATTGAGTTTGCAATGATATATTATGATATATTTAACTTTGGATTACTTTGTTACAATGTTTTTTTTATAAAACTTGTTAAAAATGATTTTTCTACTTACAAAACAGTATTATTTGTGTATTGTCATATATTTTTTTATTTTTAAAATATTTCAGAATATATAAGACTATCTAAGAATTAACGTGAAACTAATAAACTTTTACCGCTGCATTGCGCGGGTAAATAGTTAGTATAGTTAATAAGTGCGCCCCTTTATAATCAAACTTCATTAAAATAAAAAAGCAAGATTTTATTTAATACTTGTTGTGTAGATTCGAACGAAGACAACTTCTAATCTAATAGTAGTATTAAAAGCCGTCCAAAAGTTGAAATTGTTATTTTCCAAGAATTCGCTCATCTATTCGGAAATTACATACGTAATCAAGTCAACTAATTGTGAAGTCATGATGTTGAGTAATACAGCTCCCTCTATCAGTCTATATATATATATATATATATTGTTTATGAGATTATCTCCACTAACCAAGGCTGTTATCATGGAATAAAATTACTTATTCTATGAATGAAATTAGTAACATCTTTAATATAAAGTTTTACAATCTCCGTTTCGATTTTATTGTTCATATATATATATATATATTTCCTAATAATTTTGTAAGTTTTGCATTTTCGTCGATGTTATGTTAACTGTTCCACTTACAATTAGAATTTGGTTAATTAGCTTTCAATTTCTGAGTAATGTTGAGTCAGCGTGATCGAAGCTTTCTTTGCAGCCTTGTTGAGGCGTGTATTTTTTTCTTGGTTAGATTCAAATGGCAAGCCACGTAGTCGTATGGACATATTTCAGATTATAAATATGTTGTTGTGTTGCTATAGCTTGTAAAATTTGGCTGAATTGCTTATTAGTATTTTTTGGTGATGAATTTTTCACTAAAACAATATTACAAAAACTTCACGAATAAAGTTAATAGCCAGCCTCTTTTCATAAACAATCATTCAGATTGAAATACAACTTGGCACACACCAGATTCAAAGTAAATTACATGACTATCAAGTTTATGACAGTTAACCCGACCATGAGGGCCGTTTGAGCACTACCCCAACCAATCCCTGATGCCGCACTCGCCTGAATCCCAATGTTGGCAAATTTGACACCTGTATTTGCACCTATCGGCACATCTGCACTAAGTGAGAAGTCTTTTGCATGGTGCTTCCCTATCAACCTGAACCTTACTTTGGTCACAAAATCAACTCTAAAATACAACAGTGGCTCTAACCCAGTTGACGACACTCGAGCAGGTATGAAACTAGCGTGTTCAGCCACAGCCGTCTGGTTGAAAACCGGCATCGAGGTTGCCTCAAGTGGTGTGATCTCATCTACGAGTCTTCTAGATTGAGCATTACCCTGGTAGAACTTGGGCACCGAGTACTTCCATATGATTTTGTTATTGGTTTCTCTAGGGATAAAAGTGAAAGTAAGGTTGACAGGACCATCGTAGTAAAGACCGATTGCTGCATTTTGGTTACGTAGTTTAATGTTAAAAGATATGGTGTTGCTGGTGATATTACCAGACATTTTATCAAAAGCTGAGACATAGAAATCCTCAACGGAAAATTCAGGATTTTTAGGATTCACGTATAAACCAAGCATGAGAGCTAGAACAACCAGTGGAAGAACTACAAAACATTTACAGGCGAGTTTTTCTTCTTTAGAAAGCCCAGAACAACAGCATTCTTCAACCACTCCCAAAACTGCTTCTCCAACATCCTCGACTTGCGCCATATAAAAAATGTGAATATATCAAAACGAATTAATAGAGCTAGAAGACGATTGATTTCGATAAAAATCCCTTCTTATAAGCCGAATTCTAATGGTCTTATTATATTCTCATTACCAAAAATAAATATATACTCCGTAATATATGACGGATCGTTGACTTAAGCCGAATTCTAGTTGTGTGGGTATAATTAATTAGTTGCTGAAATTCATTAGCAGCACTTGCTCTATGATCGTCGTTTGGGATGTGTGCAATTAATTAATAGATCTTGCTGTCGGTGTAATTAAGTAGTTGGTGTAGATTCGAACGCAGACAACTTCTAATCTAATAGTAGTATTAAAAGCAATCCAATAGTTGACATTGTTATTTTCCAAGAATTCGCTCATCTATTCGGAAATTACATACGTAATCAAGTCAACTAATTGTGAAGTCATGATGTTGATTAATACAGCTCTGTCTATCAGTCTATATATATATATATATATATATTATGTAGGGAATCAAGAGGGAAGCAAAAAAAAAATAAAGAAGTAGGGAAGTAAATACCTATTTACCATCAAAACATGATTTTCAAGCAAGATTCATCAAATTAAAGTTTGAAATATAAATGAATCGATTATATACATCATTTAATCAAACAATGTTATTATAATTTTACGTTTTAAACAAAAAATACTTTCAAAATTGACATTTATCAATCATTTGTAATGAATGTTAGTAAAAATTTTAACTTAATATTCTTAAAACATTAATTTATGATAAATATTAACTTATATATGTTATTGTACACTGATTATACCATTTATGTGTGACAACCGTCAAAAATCTCAGGTCATTAACGCATTTAAATTCCTAGTCTATCTAATTACGTTTACAGCACTCTAAAATCCTAGTGAAAAGTCTAGGTTACGACTCCTTAAGTACCGAAATCGTAAGTTACCGAAATCGCGCAACGTTATAGGAGATTGCTTAGCGAACTTTAAGACTGTGAGGAACACAAAATTAGGTTACAAAGTGCCAAAGAAAACAAGTGAAATTAAATTTCATAAGTCATCACAAAATAGTTATCATATCGCAAAAATCGGAATTTAACCGGAAATTCCGTAACTCAGTGAACGCAACCGAAAATCGGCTAATTGACTCGCGAATGTCAATCGTGATAGAATCAAATACATTTTGATGAATGTTATAAACTTATAAGATAAAGTTTCATGACTCAAACTTTAATCACAAAGACATCACAAAAATCGGAATTAACCGAAATTCCGTAACTCGGCAAACGCGACCCGAATTGAATAAACGAAACTCGAATCCGACAAACTAATACTTGAATATCCATTATAAACAATCTAAAATACAATTTGAAGTATTTTATAAATTTAGAACATCAATTTTTACAACCCTAATATTAAGCACAAAAACAACACAATTTAAAGCCTTTAAATGTATAAGACTTGTGCAATTTTAATACAAATAAATACTAAAACTAATATACATTTTATTTTGACAAAAAAATAAGTTAAAAACCTCATTTTAATGACCCAAAACCGGACCCCCCTTTCCCTCTCTCTTTTTTTCCACTCAACCTCTCCACTAACCACTTATATTCCATGCAAAAGTCTTCTACCACTTACACACTCTTCCTCTCATCATTTCTCTCATTTTCTCTCAAGAAAACACACACAAAACCTCTCTTTTCACACACTAAACTCTAGAGAATATCCATCCTTAAATCATATCTTTGAAGGTGTTCATACACCTAAACCAACTTTCTAAGGTATGCACACCATCTCTAGCTTCCATTCTTGCAATTTCCTACTTTGATTCTTGTAAAAACATGGATTTTATGCCTTTTTCATGGCAAAAATTCTCATACAAGGATTGATGGTTTGTAGGTTCCCTTACACTTGTTTAAGTGTTAAAACAAAAGGGCAACCCATGATCAAACCGAAATCAAACCGAAAAAGTCGACTTTTTGATGTTATAGAGTTTATTTACATGTTCTTGCTAGAATAAATGGTTAAAATGTTAAAATATGTTTATGTTTCTGTAAAACACATGTTCATGCATAAAAGACAAGACTTCAATCTTTGGATGAGGTCTAAAAATCGTTTGGTAGTGAAATCACACCAAAAAGATCACTTTGTCATGCATGCAATCTGTCCAGATTTTGACCCTACTTGAAACAACCATAACTCAGTGAATAATGGTCCAAAAATCTTGATTTTTCTTCTAGAATTTAGCTTAATGTCTTACCTTTAAAACCCCACTGGTATCACTCAAATCCATTGATTTTAGGACCTCCAAATGTATCACACAAAACTGATGCGCAAACAGTAACTTTTCTGTGAGCACCTTGTTGTGATACTTTTTCATGGGTCTTAAGGTGTTCTGTAAATCTAAGAAAAATTATTTTAGACTCCTAACATGTATATCTCAGTATTATAAAAAGATAGGAATTTATCTTGATGATTAAGTATTTTTAGAAAATGCATGAACATCATGCATTGTTGTAATCTTGTAAATTGCAAATACTTGTGTTGTGATGATTCAAAAATATATAAGTGCTAGATAAAACGTCTTAAAATTTTGAGGATTATTTTTCTCAGTAACTATATCATGAAAAGAGTCTTGAAAATAAAAATGGGAATTTTTGGAAAAACATAAGTATTTTTCCTAAATTAATGCAAATAAAGCCTACAAAAGGTGAAATAATCATGAAAAATACTTTTGGACATAAAATAATTATGGGAAAATTCCAGTGTCATTTTCCTCAGAAAATGACACCATCCTCAAAATTTCACACTCTTTGGAAGTGTTTTGATATGTTTTCCGATTTACGTCTCGTTAAAACGCATAATGTTGGGAACCAAAGTTTCAGTGCTCAAAACGTCTTGAAAATTTTACACAAACTTAAAAATTGGTAGAAAATGATCTGGTAAAAATTACAGAATTTTAAGTGAATAATTACTATTTTTCCCATAATTATCCCACTTTTTAGACATAAAATGATTATAAATAATCCATAAGTCTAAAAATCCCCAAATTTTCACAGAAAATTTGTGAACTATATTTCATATTTCATACCAAGTTTGGTCATTTTTAGATGTTGTATTCATATATTTTCATTATTTTGTTCCCAACTCGAACAATTACCGACATCGTAAATTAAATGGAAATTCAAACTTTTACGGCACTTTGTAATTTAATTAGCTAGCTAAGCAATCCTAACAAACCGTATTAGTCGAGAAACTAATTAGAAACCTTGTGTTCTTAGGACTTGGATAGGAGTCAAACCCAGTCGGCACGCGCATTACATCCATCCTTCCGCTCACGCTCAATAGTGAGTTTACACAGCCCCTCTTTTTAACGTTTTACTTAAATTTTGGGGGTGAAAAGCATGCTATATGATCTAACTAATATATTTGGATTACAAATACTATTCTTATGCTATCCTTGATTTACGAATGCTATGCTTATACTATGCGCGTTTTACAAATGCTATCCTTGATTTACAAATGCTATGCTATGCTATATGCTATGCTTACTTTCGAATACTTCACATGGTTAAAATGTCGTATTGATTACACATAATGTCGTGAATGTTTTCCGTTTATACGAACATGATTATATGCTTGTTTTCTATCGTATCTAAAGTCCCCGGTATATCTACACGACCATTAACTCTATATGAGCCAAATGATGCATATGAATAGTACTATTTGGGAGCGAGACCACCTCCCCACTCACGCGGCCACGTGAGTGCATCCCATCATCCTAAATGCCAACGATAGGGCATCTCTCTTTGGGGCAAAGGTTTATCGGTTGTAGGTTTGGTTGTGGACTCAAGCATAATAACTCATTGTGACTATATACATTATAACGTGATAGCATAGAAATTTCATAAACGACTATAAACGTATGACGTTTTGACATTTGAAATGACATTTCTTTGAAACTATGAACTTACGACCCGAGCTTTACAATGACTTTGTCGTTTGAAACGACATTTCTTTGAAACTATAAACCTTACGACCCGAACTTGAAAATGACTTTGTCATTAGAAACCATATTTCTTTAAAACCATAGATTTTATAACCTGAGTTTTATACTGTAAATCAATGTGGTCTTGGACAATGATGAACGTGGTTTCATAATAACGTCGCGCATTCGTATGAACTTCGACATAATAATCCGTTCAGACTTTAAACGTTTTGATATTGATTTGATGATCCATTGGCTTTATACACGTAACGTGAACTTATTAAATACTACAATATGAGTTTTATAAACATAACTTGAACTTATTAAACACTATATCTTGAGTTTTATAATCGTGATTTAAATATTCCTTTGAAAATATGAGCGGGCGTTATAAATGAATCACGACTTTTAATTGAGTACAAAAAGGGAATCACTCCTAAATGAGCCTCGTTCTTAAATAAACCTCCTTTGCAAACAAAACATCGATTAACAAATGAATCTAGCTATCAAATGAATATCGCTCTTAAATGAGCCTTGTTTTAACGAATTACTTTTATAATTATCCGCGCAATAGCGTTTGACTATCCTAAAAATTGATTTCAAGAACTTATCGGATGATTATCGTCTTTGTATGAGCCTCGACACTAAACATACTACTTTTGCGAACTAACCACTTAGTAACGTGGAACTTTTAAACTAGACTTTGTAAACACTGGAAAAGGGTCTTTCATTACACAAAACCTGTGTACTCACCAACTATGTTTCATAGTTGACCTGTTTACTTTTACATGCTTTTCAGGAATTAGTCACCACTTGTTTATTGAAGCTAAACCCGTTATATGATCTATGCTGCTGTAGCGTTACGGGATTTTCTCTTTTGGATGTAATCGCATGTTTAGATTATTTACTTTTGTGCTGTAAACGCTTGTAAGACCTTATGTAATGTATTAATTGTAGACCGTTGAACGGTGATCTTTTGTAATTTTCGATTGTGAAATCATTGTACTGTTACATCTCGTGTTTCCGCTTTAGCGGGGTGTGACATTATGGGTAAATGCTATCACTAAAACTTCATCAAGAAATGATGTTAAGTAACTTTCATGAATGTATAATAACAAAATATGAGTTAACATTCATCTGGAATGAATGTTATAAATGATGAAATCAATGGGCTGAGATTTGCTTCTCTCATTCCCCAGAATTTGAAGCTTCCCTATGGTTCCTATCCCTATATATATATATAATATTTATTTTCTTGATGAAATTATCTCCACTAACCAAGGCTGTTAACGTGGAATAAAATTACTTATTCTGTGAACGAAATTAGTAACATCTTTAATATAAAGTTTTACCACTTCCATCCCAATTTTATTGTTCATATTTCTTTTTTGAGGTGTCTTAAAATAATTGTTTAATTTCAATTTCAACCAATCAAAAAATGTTTAAATGGAATAATAATGAATTTTTATTGGTCAACAATACAATTATTAAACTTGTTCCCAAATCACGGTACGTTTAACATGACTATGCATGAAGACGAAGTTGAAGATGAAGAATGAAGACCCAACTGTTAGTAATGAATTCTATTTGAAACCAGCACACATCATGAAGATCATCATACTTGTTGCTGATTCAAGTTGATGATTTACCGTCACTTTGCATCCTTATCCAAATGGCATCTTCTAGGTTGTACAAATGTAAATACATGCTGATTCAATGTCAGCCAACAACACAAGATTATGCAGTGTACTTCTGGCATACCGTGTAGACAGCACACATTGTTTGGTAGTAATGTCAAAACACACAACAAGCATGTCAAGAATTCTCCAATAAAGAAGAAGACAACAAGTGAGCACTACACGGAAAAATGTTTCGAAATATCTGATCGCTCAAACATTTCATAATGAAATAATTAATAGCAACATTCATTTAATTATGTCATTTTTACAACAACAACAAACAAAAAAAAGGTGATATAAGCAGCGAATTCCCGAAAATTACAAGTAACATGATCAATCAATTTGAAAATCGGATCTTCACTCTTATGAAAGCATATAATATTACATGAATTCACAGCTTCAATGAGATGAAATTATTGCTTCAATTACGTGATATTGCCTCTTTATTCGATTAAATCACGTCTTCAGTGATGGAATGTTTGTAGATTAAATCGTTGTTTTGGTTTGCTAATCTCACTCGACATGTCGCCAATCACTCGTTTAATTGCAGATGCTATCAAATTTTAATTTAGAAACCCTAGTTTCTTTAATTGATATGCGCATGTTTTTTCGGTCTACAGTTATATATATTTTTTGTTAAACTAACTTGCAAATGACCAAAATATTCTTTCACCTTTAATGAAAATGGTACAATCTAATTAATTATTTCATTCTTTTAATAGTAGGCACACTTTAATTATCCTTAATCCATCTATAACTTTTTCTTGAAGAAAACACATGCGGCTTCTTCTTCGATCCATTTATTTTATTTAATTACAATGGAAATTTACACTCAATTCATTGATTTGATTTATTCATATTAAGTAATGCCTAAGGAATTTCTCAAAGTCTAAATATATAAATATACCAAAGAAAACTAAGTTACAGACTTATATCTATAAAACTAATTCGTTTACATCCCAACACCTAATTTTAAACAAAAATCCATCTTCCCTTTATATATATACTCTTCCATTTCCATTAATCAATTCTCATAAAAAAGAAATATATTCTTCATCCTGTAATCACAAGTACGACTAATATTAATAAGGGATTTCACACAAACAAAGTTTGAAAACCGGCCTGACTAGTTTTTTCAGTGAGGTTGGACTGATTTTTGACCACTTGACTATTCTTTTTTTTCTTTTTTTTTTTTGTAAACTTTGAAAAATCACATCTTTTCACTCCTAACTCCTATCAAGTCACCATTTATTTTTGAATTTGTGTATATTTTTTTATCGAGATCTATTCGTTGGGAAATAGCCGTAGGCGATGTGTCCCAAAAATTTTATGAAATTCGGCCTCATGACATTCAATTTGACATTTTATGATTATTTTGACTTTTAAACACACTTTGACCGCTCATAACTAGTTATAGAAAATTCCAATTTCAAATTCGTAAAATTTACAATCAATATGAGGTGTAACTAAACATTAACCCTCGACCAATTTCGAAAAAAGTCAAAAACGTCGACCAATTTCAACAAAAGTCAACAACCGGTCTGGTTCAAAAACCGGTTTTTAAAACATTGCACACTAAAGGATAGTACATAATCATATCAATATTAGCGATCATAACAGTTGTGATCGTTGTATGTGTGTACTACACCCATGGTTGTAAAAGTCGGCGACTAGTCGCCTTTTTGGAAGGTGTCGACCCGACTAGGACCAAATCGGTCAAAAGTTCAAACGTCGGTCAAAGTCGGATTTATTTGGGATTAGTCGGATTTAGTCGGTCAAAGTTAGATAAAGTCGGTCAAAATCGGTCAAATTCAAAATCGAATTAATCTTTCTAAACAATTATGTTAAAGTTTATGTTTATTTATGTTTGTGATTATGATTTTCTATATTTACACATATTGTCACACCCCGCCAAAATCTAATCGAGGTTAATTAAGGCGGAAGCACGGGGCGTCACGCGATTTCGAAACAATACAAGATCACGAGAATATGATTATCAACACAACATATTATTAAGATGCTATATGTTGTTTTTACAATCGTTACGACTTAACATATCGTCAAAACAGTAGTGTTATCAAAATAACAATCGTTAGAGATTTCGTAAATGTGTCTAGAATAGTTTATAGTTAAACAAAAGAAATCTCATGTGTTTCCAAAAAGTGGCATCCTAACTTCATGGGTAGGCGTGGTCCCAACATGCATGCAATTCTTACATCGCCACTAATTCCCTGAAAAGCATATTTAGAAATTGTCAACAAAATTGTTGAGTGAATCCACAGGTTTCAGACTCTACCACAAACCAAATATTTAGTGATCATTTCGTAATTATAACGTGCCATCTATGGCCAAACGTTCGATAAAATATAGTTTGAATCATCGTTTATTGAATATCATGTGTCATCTATGGCAAACAATCATTTATTGGATACCATGTGTCATTAAAGGGCTTGTATATCATGTTGCATCAAAGGGCCTAAATATCATGTGTCATCAAAGGCTTGTATATCATGTGTCATCTAAGGGCTTATATATCATGTGAAATCAGAAGCATATAAGGATTTGTTGTCAGTCAAAATAGTATTATATAAAAATCATTCCATATGTTTTTCACCCTAGTTTAAAAGCAGTAAAACCCAGTAAAATAGGGGCAGTGAACTCACTTGATGAGCTCTAGAGTGCTACCATTTAAAATATGTTGTTTGCCAAAAAAATTAGCCTCCTAACGCCCTATACACATGAGGTCGATCACATTAGTAGACGGCTCTATCGGCCCGTCTATGCTAGTTGTTCACTCAACTAGTAGGATCATTACTTATCATTCAAACGTGTGTACGACCCGTTGGTAATGTTTTAATAATAGTACTTCTCGAATTATTAGTATTCTCGTACGATATAGTAATATCCGAAAATAGTAATCAGCGGCTCATTCGTTCAATAGTTCTCGTTATCGTTTGTCTATAATGTGTGGTTAAATGACTTCTTCTATATGTTCAAGTATTTTCATGTTTTGCCCTTTAACTATCTATGTTGGTTCATTTGGAAAACACAAGTTAAAAACATGTTGGAAACCAACGTCACCATTGGGGTGATGTGGGTCACCCGTCAGGGTAAGGCCAATCTGACCGGGTGTCAGATGGTCCGTCCGGGTGAAGTCCAACACAAGTCCATCCAACTTAATTCACCCATCCGAGTTAGGCCAACATCAGGTGTATTTTTCCAGTTTTTCAATAAACACTTCTAAAGCACGATTTTTTCCATTTTAACCAAACTTTGAGGATTTTTAAAAAGCTCAACCATGTTTATAGTCTACGAAGTTAAAGGTTTTCGTTACTCGTTTTAAAACCTTACATTTTTTTTTCGATTATAACCCCTTATCACAATTTTTCGTTCGTTTAACAAGCTTTTTAATATTTTTAACCATACACTCATTTTAATAAGTCCAAACACCTCATAATATACATATCATAAAAATCATCTATTTAGGTACTCACTTTAACACCGATTATGTTCATTTTCATTTTAACATATTATATCCACTTTTTGACCCTTTGTGTGACATCACATATCCCTACATGTCTTAGGTTGAATAAAATGTAAAATTCATAATTTTTGGATATGTGCAAGGGGTTCAAAATTACTTATTTGTACACAAAGGTCCAACAGCTATTTTTATGGATATTCGTTGGGAAAAATGTTTGTTGATTGACTTAGCCTCCTCCTCATGAAACGTGCCCATACAAATTTTAAACCTTAGACGAAATTTGACTTTTAGGAAAAAGAATCATGCCTTTTGGATTCGTGGAGAAAAAGTTATGGCCTCTCAAAGTATGATCAAATTATGTCTCCTGAAGACAGATTGGACACACATTTTTATAAAATCAGTTTGGGGTATCAAACTTGTCCAAATTACATGAGACCACTTGGGTTGGAATCCTAACTTTTTAAACTTAATTTTTGGCTTAAGAATCACTCGATTTGGTTATTTTATGTTCAAGTTATGACTTTCTAAGTTAGTCCAACAAAATCTGCCATCAAATTCTTTGATTTATATTCGACTTCTTACAAGGTTTTTAACGTTTTAACTAGAATAAAATAATTAAAACTTATAAAATGATGAGATTTAAAGAAAGTATAACTAGAATAAAAGAATTAAAACTTATAAAATGATGAGATTTAAAGAAAGTTTCCATTCAACGCAATCGGTGGAGATTTTCAAGAAAAGAAAGGAAGAAAGCTTCGTGTACGTGACTCCGTTTTAACCCGATGTAAACTCCTAGCTTTCCTTAGTAATTACCACTTCTTCTCAAGATGAGATTTCCAGAAAGTTGTGGGTATGTTTAGGAGCTTAGATGGTGTGTAAACTTAGTGGAAAGTGATGTCCAATAGTGGTGGTTTATGGTAGCAACTAGTAGATGATTTTTGTGTGTTCTTGAGGGGTTTATTCCCTGAGATTTTCCAGCATTTAGAGAGAGGGATTATGCAAATTTTTGATGGGGAAAATGGGGTTTGAATGAAAGATATGGTGAATGTGGTGATTGGTATGGTGGTGCAACAGAGAGGCTAAGGGGAGGGCCCCTCTTGGGCCGATTTTTAGAGGGAAGGGGAGGGGGGCTTTGCGTTCAAGCTAATCCAAGTTTAGTAAAGATTTAGCTTAGATACTTAGATGGTTAGGGTTAAGTTAGGTAATTTAGGTGTTAATCATGTGATTAAGGGTGATTATAGGTAATTAGGGTAAATTAGATGTATTAGAATATTATTAGTTGACTTGATAATATTCAAAAGCTTACCATTACCTCGTTTAGTAATTTACGTATCCTTAATTGTCGATGTACGTATTTTAAATCACCTAAGCTTTAATTTAGCGTTCAAAGTCGTTATGCTCATATCCTAGCACAATAATATATAATGAATAACTACTATTTCTTATCAAATAGTTTCGAGTTATTTTCTAGAAATTATCACCAACGTTCGTATTTGTCGGAATCTTCTGATGGTTTCGGGTAATTCTCAATAATTACGTGTATGTAATGCATCATGCATTAAAATCGTGTGCATTTACATATGCATCGTGCGCTTGTGCTAGACTTATCTCAGTTTAAATTATCTTTAGTTTCAATTGCTAGAGAATTAGCATAAGAATGCATGATTAGGGTGTACGAAATTGACCAAATTTCGAGGGATGTCACACATATAATTTTGAAATTTATTATTTATATGTAAAAAAGTAAATAAAAAAAAAAGTCAAATCCGACTAGTCCCCGACTTGGCCGACTAGTCCCCACAAGGTCCCAGCCAACCCGAACCCGACTAGCAACTTTTTCAACCTTGATTACACCACCCCATCTTATCCTTCATTCACCATCAATGATTTTTACGTCTCGACCCTCAGTTTATCAAACATTTCCTCCACCACCACTGCCACCAACTAAACCATTTTCTTCGACTTGAAGCTCCATAACAAGAATAAAGCCATGGGAGCTTACTACGCTCCTGTTCAGGTCACATTTTCTTACGTCCCTAATATCAAGTTGCCGATAATTAGAGAGAGGTCTTGGTCTCATTTTAGTAGCTATGGTTCGGTTAACTTAGTATCGAAAGTCTTCAGATCCTGCGTGATTGAGCGGCACGTTCTGGATGGTTTTTCGGCGGTATAGGTAAGTTAGAACGGGTGTTGCTAAGGAGGCGTTGGTGATATGTTGAAGGGTTCTTGTTGGTTAACAAGATAGTTAGAGTTTGGGTTTGTTCGATCTTCAAGTGGGAGATTGTTAAGTTTGTGAAGAACGAACAAAAAGTAGGGCTTAATTTGAAGAGTACTAGGCTGGTAATATCTTTACCCGGCGGGTAAGTTGATAGGTAGACATGGTAGACTTTTGGTGAAAGATTACTGGGATGGACACATGTTACCCGGCGAGTAGTAGCACTACCCGGCGGGTACTTAGGTCGGCCAGACTGATTTTGTTTCCTTTCCTCATGTACACTATGTATTGCAACCCATACTCTTGTAAACCCTAACACCTACGAAATTAGTAAGTGTTACACCCATAATTATTTTTTTTGGAGGGTGACTAGTGCTATCCGCCGGATAGCTCTTTTCTGTCTGAATTCTGTCCACTTTTCAGGTTTCAACACCAAATACAATCAAAATGAAATCCTTTGCTCCTGCTGACCATTTACAACATATAAAGCATCATAATTTACATACATTCATCATTCATAACCAAATTCATACCAAAATATATTTGACCCATTTTGACACCATTACAAAAACTGGGTTCAAAACAACAAGTTGAGCAATCAAGATCATGATTCAAAAGATTTAACACTTGCAAACCTATACCAAGTGTTCGACAATCCTTTACTAAGCCTTCCCCTTTGCGCGTACCTTCTTCTTACCGCTTCCACTCAAACCTACAAAACGGTTACAACTCAAAGAGTAAGCTATCGTTTAGTGAATTCATGGGGTTAAACAAGTAATTAACTTGACAGCTTTTGACTCTAATCAATTAACTCTTGCATCAACTTTAACATCACTCTATTCAATTGATACAACATGGCAACATTTGATCAATGACTAGTTCAACATAATTCAAGCATTTGAATGTAAATAGCAATCGGAATCTATTACACATTCAATGTTATCTATAACTACATCAATTTTCATATACACATCCAATTTAAGTCAACAAGTAAGTCAACTAGCTCATCAATAATAAAGTCAACAATAATGAATTCAATTAACAACTGAGTCAACATAAGTTGACTAACAACTAGCATATAAGAATATGCACACCTACACAGATCCGAAATCTGCACCACTTTCCCATCTCAAATAAATTAGCATAAGGCTAATAATCTCTACAAAGTAGAGAATCTATCATGTGGTTCGTTACAACATGAAACCACCTAATCATCTATCATTTGGACCCTCTTACACGGGTGTAATCCGAATCCATCTAAACATCTCAACCGTGTGGCCCATGTACAACAAGGAACCACCCATTCTATCATCATAAGGGTTCTCTTACACGGATGTAATCCGAACCCAACTAATCAACATAACAAGTTTAACTATAATACGAACTCACCTTAGTTATTTAAGGAAGCTAACTTGCTATTCGGGTTCTCCACTTGTTCAACACCTATCCAAATCACATAACCAATTTAACAAGATAATAAACATGTATTAGCATTCATATGACTCTTTTCATTACCAATTAACAACTAACTAAATTATGCACAGTTTGACTTTTAAAGTCAAACTTGCATAAGTTCACCAAATTAGCTTCTAGCTCAATCTTTTGATCAATTACCTTCAACACCACTTTTACTACAACTAATAACATCACAATAACTCTTTTAAGCTAACAATTTAGCATGTTTAATTGTCAAACCCGAATTTAATCTTCCTCCTACTTGGGTTCATAACCTATTAACTCAATTTCACTATTTAATTGTTCTCAATCAACAAATATCAATCATAAACAACTACTAGCATCAATTGAATATGATTCATGGCTTATTTCATCTATTTCTATCAATTCAATTTCTAATTCTCAATTACCCAATTTTTAGGTCAAGGAAAGAAGAATACTTACTTGCTTTGGGTTATAGATGAGATATGAAACTTCAATTTAATCCTTTCAATTTCAATTTGGTGATCTAAGCTTGCTTTCTCCTTCCTCATTCTTCTCAATCGTTAAAGAGCTCAAGGATGTGTGTGTGGGTGTGTATGTACGTATGTAGTATGTGCGTGTGTGGTAGATTCTAGTGATATTTAATAGGAAAGGATTTAAATTAAGTAGTTACATTATCAACCTTCTAGTCTCAATTATCCCACATTGCACCCTTACAACTTATGTTTAGGTAACTTAAATATTTTACCAATAACAATAATAATACACATGTCTTATATAACTTATAAATGAACACATATATCAAAATATTAAATTACCACAAATTTTGGGATGTTACAACAAGATTTTCTCTCTACTTGGCTGTGGATTAAACCAATCACTCTGATTGGATATAACCACGTTATATTGCTTGTTCGTTTATTATTCTTGCATTTACATTTCTTGTTTGATTGCTTTAGTTGTTCGTTTATTGTCGTGGGTTTATAATCTTGTGATTATTGTTCTTGATTGGGGTCCATAACTCCTAATAGCCACCCACATATCGTAAGAAGGGGACAGTACATGTGGTAGCCAATGTGAGAGTTGGCCAAAATGGAGAGAACGATAAAAAGAAAGAAATTCTTTGAATCGGGTGTACGTAATCATGGGTATGCGGTTTTAAGTATGCAAATAGGATTATTGATCCTTTCAAATACCATCATTTTAGTGATTATATGATAAAAGTACATGTATTATAATTTCAAATTATTTGCGATGATATCACTAATGCAATTGTTTAACCCTTTAACCATTTATTTTAAAGGGTTTACTGCAAAGAAATGCACTCAACTATTGTCGGAAGTCTGAGTATGTACCCATTTAAATTTCGCTCTATTGTCTATACTCAACCTGAAAAATGGCACATCTAATGCACTTGTTTACCATTTGATGCCAGTTAACCCGTTGACCTGGTGCGTGCGTGGCATGACACGTCAGTGAAATTTGAATGGGTAGATACAATAGACTTCAAACAATAGTCTAGTACATAGAATGTTATAATTTTAAATTTATCAAATCCGTCATCGGTTTCACTTCAATCCCAATCTTAATCTGAATCTCAATCTCAATCTCAATCTCCTCTTCTTCATCATCATTATCTTCTTCTTCACCAGAATCCTTATCAGCCTTCTCATTCTTACTAATGTTTTCCTTTAAAAGATCTAAAGTTGTGGTTTGTGCTTTCTCAGGGTCAAGGCAATCACGATGCAATTTCTTAATATTTTCTTGCGTCTCTTGTTTAAGAGACACTCGTTTGACTTTGCTGAGGCTTGGACCCACGGTTTACAATCTTCTTCAACAGGAAGATAGAACTTTGCCGGGATTAATTCAATTAGTTTATCGAAAAATTGAGAGTAGTCATGAATTAGGATTTTGAGGTCAACAGTCGGTAGCAACGATTTGGAAAGCGGCAGAATGTGCCCCCTTTTGCAGCTTCTTCTTCATTGCAAATGATTAATGTACATATCAGCTGAAATTTGAAACTTTATCAGCTACTGTTAGGGATTGTAATAACTTTAATGGTAGATGTACATGAGGTATAACGATAGGTATTTATAGAAAATACATTAACGAATTCATAAGGATAAGTCTATACATAGACAAAAAATGGACACATTTTGGTTACCCAGAAATCTGTAACTTTTTAGAAGTGAATATAGAAAAAGGCATTTATGTAAATCAACCTCAACATACTGAGATACAAAAGATAAATTGTGTGTTTGTCACATTAGCTGCTGCCAATGGCTGTATCATGTCATACACAAATGAGAATGATACGTTCGTTGTTAACATTGACCAGAGAAGATCTTGGAACCTCACCTCGGCTAGTGGACGCGTTTATGGATTGGTGTATGGGCCCAATCCATAAACAAACCCGTGAAGTAGATATATCAAAGCGGACAATATTCGCTGGACGGAGTTGGTTCGAGAAAATGATACTGATTACAAAAATAATAAATAAATAAAACATATATATTTATACACTTAAGTTTAACAATTACTGTCCAAAAAAGTCTTTTTATATCATGGAGACAACTTATGAAACCATCATAAACACAACATATCTGCATCAATGAAGCATATAATATAAACAAAAACAGATTAAAGTCAGCATCATAGGCAGCAGAGATACATAAATTAACGTAAACCTAATCAAATTACAGCAACAAAAAAATTGACAAACGTACAGAAAAGATAAAACCCTAACGGCCTAACCATAAACAAAGAAAAAGAGTCAACGGAGAAGTGGATTGGGTTTATATTGCATTCAACGGAAAAGTGGGGTGGACCCAGCCCTGTTCTAGGCCCATATTTATTTCCTTAGTGGGCTGCTGCACCGTTAATAGAAACCACATGGTACGTGACTTTTGTTTTTGTTCGCCAACGAAATTTAACTTAGAATCACACCGATTTATAAACTCCAACCTTTAGTTAGACTACCCCTTTGGAATTTGCATATGAATCTTGTTTTGGTTTTGCATAACTGAGTCAGATTCTATTGAAGTTAAGATCAAAATTTTAGCTTAAGTCAAGATAATGAGGCCTATAAAATAACATAGATTTGAGTCAAATAAAGGGTCCTATAATTCAGGTCTTCAACGTACGTATATCGGTTTCATAGTTTAGTCCTTCAAAATATGTCCAATACTTATAAGAAGAATTACAGAAAAAATACATTGACAAACTAAGATATCATAATTATATTGTTAATCTCTCTATTTGATTAGTGACACGTAATTTTGTATCTAAATCTTATTAATTTTTTGTATCTGTATCATTTCTCTACTTATAATGGTTGAATTAATGGGTATAATTTGAGATTTTATGTTATTAAATATTAAATTAGAACTATGGAAGTGTTATCAACTACTAATAAGTCACGTTTGTTTAAGGAAAAATTTAATGCATAAAATAGACTACCAAGACTTGCATACGAAGAAAGATTATACACACTTTATTTTCTTATCGAAGAAACAATATTTATTTTCATAAACTTTGTTTTGAAACATTTGTTACACCCGACTTTAAGAAGAAAGAAAGTTTGTGACCGAGGGTAGATTTAGAAGCGGTTAGGGGTAGACGACTCTTTAAAAATTTTAAAATTATAAAGAATAACAAAATATATTAAGGTAATTAGTGACATTTATTAAAAAAAGTTTGTTTCCTCGAACTTATCAAAAAGAAACAAACATAAAATAAAAATTGTCCCCTCATATATATTATTCTAGCGCTGACCTATTTGTGATAGATGACTCGTGTGCAGCTTCGATAAACAATTTTCTTTGCCTTTTGGGATAGCATAAGTTAGTAGGGCTAACTCTTCTATCGGAGTAGAACGAGATTATATGATCCCTTCATTGCATCTTTAGCAAGAAACGTACTTTGGTTTAATTGATAGCTTTCTTTTGAAATAAAATATTTGTGTAAGTGAACCATCTAGACATCTGGTGCACATGTATAGAACGTTATTTTAAACCTTACAAAGACATATATATATATATATATATATTCGCTTTTTATCGGTTGTCTGGTTCCGAAACGGTAACCGTTCTTCCGACGTACTACTTGGTTCTTCGAAGAATATATATAAGGTGTCTTCATCAATATATATGCATGGCTTCAACAGCTTTTTTTCTTCTATTAATTTATAGCCAAAACATATTGTACCGTATAAAATATTATCATACTATTGTTAATGGATATTTTAGCCCATTATGTTTAGAGAGGGCTCGACTCATTTTAGATTTGGGCTTCATTTCTCCTGTATATATTTGTATCGTGTTCATGAAATAATTCAATGAGAAATAATACCAATCTTTAACTATAGGTACCGTCTAAATAGCTTTATTACACGTTACGTGTGAGACAAATATCCCAAGGTTACATGGAATGAGTTGGCTACAAGTTTGAAGGAGTTGACATACTTTAGGTCAACGCCCATATATAGTTTTCCTATCTCTTTTGGAAAAACAACTTTTATTATAACGTAAAGTAAGGTAATTAAAGTAATGCTTATTCATTATGTTCAATCTATCTATCTATGTAGCTATTAAACAAGCTAGCTAGCTGTGATTTCGCAACTTCTTTATTAAACAACAGAAGTGTATTAATTAATTAATCGTCTGACAAGATGCTAGATCGAAAAGGGAATTACGATGGATTCAAATTAATTTATTGAATGGGTTGAGCTGTTGTACTTGAGTAAGACAACATAACTAGTACTAGCTTTAGTATCCATAATATATCTTAATACTCCGTATAAGCCAGCTAACTGAATCGGTTCAGTATAAATGCTGTAAGTTAATTAGTTCACTAAAGAAGACCGATATCTAATTCATATTTTCCATAGCATTAATGAGTACGTACATACATATTGTATTCGTACGCATGAATTTCAAAATAGGCCAGGTTTTTGCTGAACAGATAATTTGTAATTGACAAGCAATTAATACGTGATGAAGATGGTAACAAGAAAACATAATTGCCAATTTGTGCTTGTAGAACTATAGATTGTTTTCTTATCTGTGAACCAGGTTCAACTTTTAGCTTTAATTTGTTCAATTATTTTCTGTTAAGTTATTTAAGAAAGAATCAACAAACAGACGTAATGAAAATTAACAAGACATATATAATTTTCACATGGCACATTGCTTTTCTTATTTCCAAAAGCTCCCACTCCACCCATCGATCATTTTTTCTTATATTAATTTAAAAAAAAAAAAAAGAAAAAAAAAAAGAAAGAAAACTTATATCAAAGTATCCAACTTCCAATTCGATCTCATTCTTGAGAAAGAAAAAGACAAAAATGGGACATGGGTCGATATGTGTTGAAAGCCTTAAGGTGATGATTTATATCACCGGCGTTTCGGTGTTACTTATCTTGTTCATACAAAGTCTACATCGAAAAATCCCAACCATCACCATTCAAGAATTTTATGTTGCTTCACTTAATAAAACTGCAAACGAAAATTCCACTATTATCACGAACACAACCATCTACTTTGATCTTAAGCTTGACAACAAGAATCCGGTGGGAATTTGCTATCATCCATTGAATCTCACTTTTTCATATTTTCTAAACAAATCCACCAGCAATACTAGCGTCCACTTAGGCGTGTACACCATTCGCGGGTTTCACCAGAATCATCACAAGGAAAAGCACGTGCGTGGGACGGTGGTCTTTGGAGGAATGACGGTGCAGTCTGGCACCGGAACAAAAGTTGTGGTGATGAGGGTTGATTTGGTAGGCAGAGTGAAGTTCAAGTCAATTGCACAATGGAAGCGAACCATGGTGGTTGGTATAGACGTGGAGGTCGATGAGTATACCGGGAAAAAGGTGACGAAGAACGGCATCAACTTGGTGAGATCAGGAACAACGGTAGACGCAGTCAGTTGGATCTGTCCGCGGGCGATGATGTTGCTTATATTTAGTATTCTCTTTATTTGATATATGTACGTTCCTTTGAGATGTGGTTACGGTACTTCTTTTAACGGCATATATGAAGCAACGCAAACATTGATTAATTAACGGTAATAAGGGGTGAATTCAAATAAAAATGATAAAAAAGTAAAAGATAGGATAATCAATGAGATCTCTTCATTTAATTATAAAACTCATTTTTATTTTTTTTATAAAATTAAATATCTCACAAACCGAATATGTAATTTTTATAATTTATTAATGTACGGTTTGAGATATATTTAATTTTAAATAAAAAAGTAAAAATGTGTATTTGAAATAAAATAATTTTATTGATTCTTTTATCCTCTACTTTTTTAATATTATTTTTTTAACTTTCCTAGTGGCGATAAAATGTGGCCCCTTCTGTTTTTTTTCCATATTTCAGAGTTAACCATATTCATATGAATTGCATGCCGGAGCTTGGAAAAGCATCAAACCAATTTATAAGTTTATTTTTTAATTCATGATCAATTTGTATAATTGATCGTCAAGTTATGAATCTCGACTAAGGGCCCATGGGCTTTTCTTTGCATAAATGATCGTCAATATTCCTTCGGACATTGCTAACCCATTTATACATGCATATATGCTACACTAAAACATTCGATTCCAGCTTTCCGATGAGATGTGGACTTATATGTAGCATGACTAATGACCATGGTTTTCTAAGATATGAATAAGTAACAAATTTAAAATTAAAAGGGAAAATAAATAAAATTACTATATAAATGTCACTGAAGAAATCAACATAAACTCGCCAATATAAAACCGAAACAGCTGCCACTTGTTTGCCTTCCCACTGCATCATTTAGACGATGCGACGTTGCGCAACTGAAGTATTCTTTTACTTTTTTCTTCCTTTTGACGAAAAACGAAATACATATAAATATGAAGGACGAGCTTTTGAAACAAAGGCATTGTACCGATTGAGATGAAAATACACTACTGAAATACAAGAACGCAAAATTTTAATTCGTGTTATTTAAACCCATATTATCCTTATGTTTATTATTTGCCAATTAAATCGGGAAGCTAAAATTCCAAAAATTAGCATTAGATATACTTAGAGATCCAATTGTGACTAACTACGTATGTTATCAGGGTGGTAATTTGGGTTGGGTCGAATTGACCCGTTTGGGTTATTGAGTCAGAACTAGTTGACTCAAACTCGACCTGATTTTCTAATTGGGTTAAGTATTTCAACTCAACCCAAAACCTGGTAATCTATATTCGATCTAGGTAATTCGTTTATCTAATCGGGTTAACATATTTTCTTGTCAGTATCAACTAATAGGTCAATTTCGGGTCAAATTGGTCACACGGGTCAATCTCTAACTTTATAATTCATGTTAATAAACATAAAATATTTATACAATCCTAAAAAGATCATATTACCTAGTATTTTCATCCAAATTTAATATTAAAACATTATTACACACTTTGATGTATTAAATTAAAATAAAAAAACTTAAATCTTTTATAATTTAAAATTTACTTAGGTTGTCGGGTCAACCCAAAAATTTATTGGATGACTAAACCTGACCCAAAAAATCGCAGGTTGGCGAGTTTTGAGTTGACGGGTTCGTAGTTCCAAAAACCCTGACCCAACCTGCTTATTTTCTAGTTGACGGGTTTCATATCGTGTCGGAAATTGTTGATCGTATATGTTACTAGTGTTTTTACCTAGTACTATGCATGGTTGGAACTCTTAATTAAAAAACTATATTTTAATAATACTAAATCATTTAACTATTTTGTATAAATTGAATTCCGTACGAAACATCAATTTATATATTATCTAGTAAATGAGTTCCTACCATTTAATTATTTTTTATAACAAAATTGTTATCACACATCATCGTAAATGTAATGCCCTTGGTCTAGGTCTAGTAGTATGAGCAAAATCCTTCGATTAATAGATTAAGAGTTCAAACTTAACTTGAAATAATAAATTATTAATATTCATGGTAATTGTAGATAATATGTGAAGTTAGATTGTAAATTTATTGTTAATAAAAAATATACCACTATTTAAAAGAGCAAAATGGAAAGTGAAAGAGAATGAGAAGTTGAATAAGTACAAACAAATTTTGTTGCACAAGATCAATTATTCTCAAGATGCAAACCAACCTATAACATGTAATACAAATAAATAAGTTGTTATTTAAAGTACGAGGAGTGGTCACTTGACAATTTAATGACACGTTAATTTTATATTAAAATTATATTGAAATTCACTTTTATGCTATTCATCACATTGAAATTTGAACTTTTATTCAAATATATTTTATTTTTAAAATTGTTATACACACGAAAGAAGAATATTTAAAAAAACTAAAAACCAATAAAACAAAAACAAAAATAAAAATTTGATACCTCTCTCAAGGTATTAACTAGCTTGTCCCGACCACCTTAGTTACCACCCCAAGGGCCGAGGCCAGAGTGTACGTTGTCCATATTGTATATTAATTTGATACCCCTCAGTTTTTGGAATTTATAAACGATATTATTTTTGAAATGAGACATACTTAAATTCAAAAAAATTACGAAACTTTTGTTACAAGATGATATCGCACTATTATTATAAAGAAAGAGAAAGGCCACTAATTCCTCTTTAATAAGTATGGGTATGTGGTAGGAGTGTAGGACCCAAATTAAGATTACGTAAGACCACTTCCATTCGTTAGTTCGTTAGTTTTGGGTTAGTTGTATCACTTTAACGTCACATTAATATTTTTCAAACTGACACAAAATTGACACACCCCTACCAACAATACATGTGTCAGCTGTGTGAATTATATAAAATAGTGTGAAAAAGAAATAAATGTGTGAATTATATAAAATAGATGGGTTGAATAATGTAGTTGGAAGTAGTAGAATTGTGATGAAAGATGTGTGTGAATTATATAGAATATGTGAGTTGAATAATGTATTTGGAAGTAGTAGAAAGATGATGAAAATTGTGTGTGAATTTAAGTTAAATTGTATGTATATTTATAGTGTGTGTTGGGGTAGGATAAATAGGTTAAAAAAGTAAGAAAAAAAAATTAATAAAAAACGAATATATTACCGTTATAAAACGGATATAAGAAAAAAAAATTTACAAATCTAACGATCGAAAATTTTTTTAATAAAAAACGGATATATTACCGTTATAAAACGGATATAAGAAAAAAAAATTTATAAATCTAACGGTCAAAAAAAAATTTAAACATCAAACTGGGCCCACACTTGCGTCCCCCACCCCGTCGGAAAACCGGTTAGAAGCAACCGCCGACGCGGCGGTACTATCGGTGTCGGTTTAACTGACGCGCGTCGATTGAAACCGACGAAACGGATGGGAGCGGCATAAATATCATGTAATTTCAACATACCCAATATATCAATAAATAGGCTTTGTAAAAAAATTCTACATATGGGACAGAAATTTTCACTCCATGGAAAAGGATAAAAAGAGTTATATACTCGGTATCCTGCAATTTAATTAATCATTGGTATTATAGTTAAACCATTTCAGAATTAACTTTTTGCTGTAACAATCAAGTATGATAGACATTATATTTGTATTTTTATCTTTGAAGGATATTATGTATGTACCATCCTAAAAAATCTGATCACTCAATAAAATGTTTGTGTAGTTTCTTGTTAGAGAAAAGAAGTAAAAATTTTATAAATGATCAATTTATAATTAAATGTGAATTTTGAAAGTTGATATGTCGGGGGTTGTTGTGAAATAAGTCACAAAGGTTAGGGACATGTTTGCAAAATCTGATAGAATAATATATACATGGAGTTAGTACACATACGTGTCAGGATTCGTAGATATAAACGGAGTAATTAGAAAATTGATTATATATATTGATAGAACGCACTAAAACGACCAAAACGCACAAATTACTTTAGAAAAATACTACGAGGTATCGAGTGAATTCGTGCTAAGGAATATCACGGTTTGGAATTGAGTTACATAAAGATTTAGGTATAAATTCTTAGTTATTCTTTAAATTAAATACATAGAATGCTTTTGTTTTATATCCTTAGTATGTTGGTTCGTTCAATTACAGTTCATAATTATGTTTGATTATTCGATTGTTAAGTTTTATATGTTGTGAAATCAGTTTCTTTAAAATAAGACCTAAAGCTTATAATTTGAGAAATATATATTGTTCTATAACTCTATTTTATACGTGTAAGTTAGATGTATTTATAAAAAGTTCTTAATTTTGAGAATAATGATATAGAAATCATCAATTTACAATCTTTTTCATGTATTTTTTATTAAAAACCAAAAAATACTGAAATAATTTAATTAGCTCAATGTAGATTGTTTTGAATGACAATTTTTATAATGAAGGTTTGTTTCATGTGTTTGAGTAGAACCCCATTTTTATTTCATGAAAAGGTCCAAAAACGAGAAAAATCAAAGCTCAAATGGCTACCTGCAGTACTGCAATCAGCAACTGCAGCTGCTAATCTGGGCTATTTATTGGGCCAATGCAAATCCAATTACAAGTCTATTATCACATTTTTAACCATATCATTATATACTAAATACAACTAAAAAGCTTATAATATCTATTAAAAATAAATAAATATCTGGCTTATACATAAATTAATGTGTATACTTTAAATTATATAAACTTATGTATGAAACTTATATTATGGAAATTTTAAATGCAAACTGCGTTTTCTAAGATTTGTATAAACTTTAAACTATAAAACGGACTTTGGACATTTATAGTATGAACGGTCGGACTTTAGTATTCATTTACCAATACGTTAAGTTATGGTGACCGATGAAAATGATATTGAAATATAGATAAATCCGTGAGATGGAAAAAGAGTAAATTAGCAAAATAAAAATAGGTGAGTTCAAGCTAATTGTATAATTGAGATACATATTGTATTACAATTTCCTTTTTATGTAAATATTGTTATTAAAACGTTATTATTATTCATGCTTGATTTGAATATACATGTGAAAACATTGATCACCACCAAACTACTATGTCATGTATACTAGAGGTGCACAAAACCGGTTTAGACCGATTCCCAAACAGGGTTTCAAACCGCACCGGTTCGGTCAAATTTGGTCAAAATCGGTTCGGTTTGAAACCGGTTTGGACCGAGAAAAACCCAAACCGGTCCACACCGGTTCGGGACTGTTTGGGCAGAGTCGGTTTCAAACCGGTTTCTGTAGCCCGGTTTACGCCTATCCGCCGAATAGGCTAATTTTGGTCAAAAGCTTCAAAGTTCAAACATTCTAACATAAAATAATTTTTGATCGACGAACGTTTTGGGGGCAATTTTCTAGTTAATTTTCATTTCAACTAATATTTGAAAATATATAAATACATCTTCAAAACATAAAAATATAAACGAAAGTCTTCAAGTCGTCGTTTATGAAGTCTTCTTCTTCTTCTTGGAGTTAGCGTCGTTTATTTAGTCTTCTTCATAAGTCATGTTGCGTAACTCTTCTTCATAAGCAATCTCTTGCTCCGTAAGTGGTACCAACAATCCCACTTCAATCTCTTGCTCGTGTATTTCTTGCTAAACCCTTACCATTTCCCCTTCGAGTGGTCAAATGTTTTGTATTCGTTCAAAGCTGTCAAAAAAGGATGCAATCTCATTTCGAATGTCGTCATGAAGGGAAGTGGAACCATACTTTGATAAATAGACATCAAACAAACTTTCGAAAACTTTGTTAAAGTTAGCAATTGCATCTTTCGCGAAATTCGACTTTTCGTCTAACAAACCCAAATCGTAAGAAATGTTTTGAAGTAAAGTTTCAACCCTACCAACATTTAAAGACAGATTCAAAGCAGCAAAACAAATTATAACGGGAGGCATTTCTTTAAAATAGTTTATAAATTTGGCTTTTATTGGTTGTACCATGTTTTCAAAAATGTCGCACCTCTCTTCGAAATCGTTTATTTTGGAACACATTAAAAATATTTGGTTTAACACCAAATAATTAGTCGGATAATAAACACCTGAAAAAAAAGTAGTTGCTTGTTTAAAAACAACAAGCACTTCGGTAATTAGTTGGATAGTATGCCAACTCGACTCCGGAAAAAGTGTAACCCGATTATGTTCCGCAAGAAAGTCATGAAACATTTTTAAAGTTTCTTTTTGTCTTAAAAAGCTTTCAAACATATTACATGTCGAATTTCATCTAGTACGTACGTCTCAATTCAGACCTAACCAAACGGAATTCGAATTGACACAAAAATTTGTGCTTCTTCATAATTGTTATGAATGAAAACTAGCTTAAGCATATACTTTAACTTTTTATTAGTTTAAAAAAAATTTCTCTAATTTTTGTTTTGGACGTTTAGTGTGTCATAATTCTTTGTTAGGTCTAACTAATTCTAAGTGCTATGTATAATTACTTTTGGCGTTTAAGTGTGCCAGTGGTATATGGGCTTCCATTTTACTTTTGGGCTTGTTTCCTGCCTTTGTAATATGGGTAAAAACCATATCTCCTGTTCAATTTATGCCACAATAACCACTGTAAGTTAGTTACTAGCATACCGTCTTCCTCAATAAAACTTGGATTTTTATTCCATTTGAATCATTTACATAACACGTTAGAGCAAATGGAGCAGGAGGGTTTTTTCGTCGTTTATCGTCCAGAATGTTTGGATTTCGGTGTTCACCACTCCTAGCCGGCGTTACCGCTTGACGTTCTTGCTTGGCGTCCATTTTTGACCTCTTTTTTCCTCTTTAGATACAACTCAATAAAAAAGAATTAAGGACACTAAAAACGGAGTGTCATTTATTGCTTCAATTCTAAGCTTTAGTGTTCAGTGTTCTTCTCATAATACTGAGAAGTCAGACGTACAGTTAGTATCACCACTCTATGTGCTCTTACTCATTAATTAGAAATTTAGAATGATGACAGGTTGATTGCATGACAACAAAATGTGTATCTGGTTGCTTATGAGGACAACTTCTTCATAGAAAAACTTAAATACAACTCTCCATCTTTTATTTGGTACGTGTGTACGTTATCGGTTTCATTAGTGCACTTCAATGTTATATGGTTAAGGGAAGAAAATATGTACTCCAAATATGGGTTATTTAAAATCCATGCATGGTTAAGATAATTATTTTCTTGTTCCAGAATCTTACTAGCTTCCACTTTTCAATATTAATCAATGAAAACAAGTCCATCCTTCGTATGATCAGGATCTAGATCCGACCTGATGTTGTTGTATTTCTTTAGTTAACCAAGTAAAACTATAACTGAAATAAGTTTGTTAAATAAAAAAAGAAAAAAACTTACGGATTAAGTAATATGTAATAAAATTTAGTAGATCTAAATTCCTAGGAATTGTAATCGACTATTGTTCTCGTGTCTAAAATATGAACATTTCATAAAATCATTTTAGTTCGATTTTAACAATTTTGTAATGGTAAAATTAATAATTTTACAAAGTTGTATTGAAAATGAAGAAGAAAAAAAGAGTTAGTTTAAATAAAAGTTTGTTGAAGATAATTTGTTACAATCATCACGTTATCGATCAAATTAATTAATAGTTAAAGCATTCAGGAGATACGTATGATTAATTTCTAAGTGTCATGTCTGCCATGTTAATCTCATGATTATAGTATAGTATTTTCTATGATTAAAGACCTTTTAACAACTTGGTTTATTCGACTTATTTATTCCAAAAAAACTTAATAATCTAATCTTTAATATTATTTCTTGTCAGAGTTCTAGCTCCTTATCTATTATTAAACAAGTATCAAAGTATAACCTGAGCATAAATTATTAACGGTTTAATATTTATTTATAATTTATACACGAGTCATGTTTTCTTAATTTAGGGGTCTAAAAATAAAATTAGGAATAAATAAACATAGAAACAAGTAACTGGAAACATGCATGACTATGTATATTATTACTGATTAGTACATCATCCGATCAAGGCTTATTGTATAAAGTTAAACTAGTAAAACTGCTAACTACCCATATTCTTTCCATCAATATCATTAGTAATTGTAGCTATTTCTGGCAAGTACCATGTTAATTCTAGCTATATTTTATCGTTAAGTCTTTTAACGGGTATTATATACAAAGTCTCAAATATAATTTAACGGTATGTTTGATACACAAACTTATTTTAATTTATGAGAACTTACATTTATTCTTTTTAATGATTCAAGTTAGTAGCTTGTTTGAATGACAAAGTTATAAAGTTTATGGAAAACATAAGCTCTAAAAAAAAGCTAGTTGAACTAGCTTTTAAAATAAGCTTCTAACTTATAAAATGATAAATTACATAAATACCATTTATACATTTATTTATCATGTATTTTTTTGTCCTTTTAAATCAATTCACAACTATAAGCTTCCAGTTCCAACTACTTTCTTAAACACTTATAAAAAATAATAAGCTCCTAGCTTCGAGTACCAGCTAGTTTCGTCATGCATACGCTAAAACTCTTTTATGATATAACATACGAGTAGTTTTAAAATAAACTTTAACAATGGTTCTTACTCAGGAAACTTTTAAATTCTTAGTATTTTTATTTATTGAATTGTCGTGTTTCTACTATTCTCTTCCATAAATGAAATAACGCTAAAAGGTTATACAACACGAAATAAATTATATATGGTAATAGAACTTGAAACGTCGACCGACAATTTGCGTGAATTTTTCAATCAGACAATAGAACTCAAACAAATAACCACAAGTCACAAAATTTGGTTTCAGTGTTCTCCCAAAATTCCAAATTAAACTATAACGGCTCAGAGTCAAGACTTTATAATTTGAAATTCCAAAAGTCTTGACACTTTTCGAACTAATTTTATTAATCGTTTGATTTTATCGTATTTTTTGGCTGCTAGTAAAACATTCTTTTGTATTTGTCTATATCAATATTAATTTTAATAGACTACGAGCACTCCACGTTTAAGTTTCACATAAAATTGCTTTTCTCTTATGTATTTTAATCAATTTTATTTATTGTTATTATCATTCGAAGGGAAAACGACATAATTCCATCTTTAATGTAGTGATAGGTTTTTTTTTCCATATCATTTCTCATAATAACGTACCATATCTTAGAGTGGAATTTATATTTTGAAGTATAAAGTAACTATATATGCAATTGGGGGCATCCTGGCTCTCACTTGTCTATCATTCTTTCCTTTTTCATGTTAGTGACAACCTTTTGTTATAAGTTTTGGATTCATTAAATACTCAACCCATTTGTACAATCGGATTGGATTTGAATTGACTAGTTTGATCTACTGCCATTCCAACTCAACCTGAATGATCGCCACTCCTGATATATGGGGATTGATAGCCAGATGGTGAGGTATAAACACATTACAATTACACCATCTTGATTCGATGATACCATTCTCAAACTTAATCAATGGGTAATTTCAAAAAAGTGCTTGAGACTGGTCTTTCGATGCGCATTATGGTATATATTCCATTGCTTTCGACATGAAATTATCGAATTTTGCTACGCACAGCTATTAGAGTTATGTTTAAAAAATTAAAAATTTACTGGTGGTTGATGAATAGCTATTAAGAAACCAATTTAGTTGGTCAATTTTTGTTATTTAACTGTAATCGGTTGATGGTTTCATGGTAAATATCGGTTTTTAAGCAAGGTTAACCATTTCTTTGTGGCGATTACGATATTATACTGTTTTTAATGATCCCAGTGATCACTTTGTCTCCTTCCCTGACTCGCGAGAATAATTATGATTGATCTTGGGGAAGTAACATCATCCAAAAGGGAGCTCTTGTCAGTGATTTCGGTAATTGTCTGGTCTCATCCGAAAGCCGCGAGAATAATAACGTTTGATCTAGGGGGATTTGTTCGCATTGAAAGGGAGGTCTAATGCAAAATTTGGGTTTGAGGGCAGAATTATTTGGTACAAACCCAAATCCGACATTGGTAACATATAGAGACCAAAGCTTGTATATAAGTTTATGGGCTACTCCTTTTATCACTAATTGGTTTTAGAGTGAAATCTTATATGGGTTTCTATACTGAACTTTAGTCGAGTTGGGTTGAAAAAAGGTCATGACAGTTTGACAAGTGAATAAGCGAGTGAAAGGACCTAATGGAGTATGGTATATGATGATATGGTTCCGTGAGTGATCAGAGAGATGGGAGACTTGATAAATTATGAATGAAAAGAGCATAACGATCAGCATAATCACACCCGTTCTGTAAACAAATTCTAGATTGCATTTAGAAGAAATCTGAATTCAATTGCTCACTGAGTGAAGAATCCGACAATGGGAAATATGTGATCCTTCTAAAGAATGAAAAGGATGACGTATTGAATAAACAATAAAGCTTTTCTTTTATTTCATGTAGCTTTTCTCAAAGTAATTTTATTATACAACTATTAATTTTACTGGTAATTGAAAACATAACATTGGAAAAGAATCCAAACTAATTAAGAATAATTGTGTACCCGAAGGTCTACTCCAAAATGCAAACTGTTGAAAGACAGAACATAATATTAATTGTACCAAAACAATGATGGGTCGATTTTGGGGTTTATGTTTCAACTATAGATCACAAGAGGGACCCTGTGTTATTTTGTTTCCCATTTCATAATAGACCGTCTTTATTTTCACATTAACTGACAGCACATAAAAAAAATCATACACTGTATTTGATTTTTGTATGCTCAATATTAAAATAGACATGGTTACTTACATCTCACATAGAAATAGAAATCAAGACTGAGTATATTCAAATGTAAACTGTAAAAATGATGGAGTACAATAAATAAATAAGGTCTAAAAGGGGAGAAATATATGTCAAAGAACACGTAAAATTTAATAAGTTGAAGGATCCAAGAGGGGTTTGGTTGTGACTTCTACAAATTACTATCGTAGAAAAAAAAAGCCCCAATTTTTACAATTTATAGATGATAAGAAAACAAGGTAAAACCGCACGGGAATCAAATACAAGTAACTCGCCATTTTCTCCACTCACCGACTCATACCCGACTCGTCCACTATAAACCGAGTTAAGCTCAATCTGCTTACCGACCCGACCCGCTATGACCCGACACACAAGCATTGCCTTCCGCCCTCTACCGCCACCGGCACGCTCATGCGCAACTCCGCTGCCGGAAAACGTACACAACGCCGCCCCCTTCCCCCATTGAAACGACCATGAACCCCCACCGGCGGTTTCATACGCGCTACCGCCGGTGGACCCCAAACATTGAAACCTCATCACCTCATTTCCATCGGCAACACACCGTGCGTGGTCTTCACCAACCCCATTCGAACCGGATCTGGACTTGACTAACTCTCTATATTCTTCGAAGCGGGTGACGGTTCGGGCCGAATTCTGGACTTTCAAAACCATCTCAATCCGACCTGAGAAAACCTTGGGTACTGACCAACTGGTGTGAAATATAATCTCTACCACATTACGTGACGGATGTCCCTCCGGTAGATCACTCAACGTCGGTAAATTTGATTCCAATGAACGTCGTGGATTGGACGTTCCATTACTGCTTTGTACCCGGGTTAACGGTGTATCGGGTTTTCTTGAAACGGGTTTTCTATCTGTTTGCGAGTGTTTGGGTTTTGTGGGTTTATTATTATTATGTTTTGTAGTAGTGTCGACAACATCTTTTAGACTTTGAAAACTTTTTCTACAACTTGAAGAGGCGGAAAGAATATGCATTTGGTGGTGGTGGTGGCTTCGAACGACGTCGTCTGCAGCTCTTGCTTTGCATTGTAACGACTTTACCCATCCTGCCGCCATCACCGGCGACTTTTTTTTATCTTTTTACTCTTCAATTTCAGAAACAGAATATTTAATCTTTTATTTATATCCTTCTTTTTTTTTTTATAAGAAGAAGGAGGATGTGTTTGTGTGTCTATATTTTGGTGTTGGGTGAAGGAGGAGGTTGGAAAGAATAGAATGAAAGAGTAGTACCATAATAAATCGGGTGATATTTAAAAGACGTAAATACCCTTCAGAATTATAGAGATTTACATGACCACGTGTGGAAGAGATGCAACCAAATGGGGGTAGTATTAAACAGAAAACAAAATGGGGGCATTATGACTATTAAATTGAAGGATCCAAAACACCATCAATGGTGGTCAGGTTGTTTAAGAGAGAGAGAGTGATGATGATGATTCCACATTACCATATATCATGGTCAGGAAATGGAATCCATTGGTTGCGAATTGCCATTATACCATGATTTATGCTCATGTTATCATTTTTTTTACTTTAAACTATTCTTTCTTTTAATATACTTTTTTCTTTAATTAATTTTAAGTTATATCATACGATGTACTAATCATATCAAATTTTATAGACATAACTATGTCATCTGTTTATTCATATATTTATGTTAATAATGCATATATAGGGATGGTGTTTATTCATATATTTAGGTTACTAATGCATATATAGGGCTGGTGCTTATGGGAGGTCCGTCCTTTGTTTTTCAGCACGCCCCAAAAACGATGTTATAGGCACGACATCGACACTATCTTGGATGTGTCCGTGTGATGTTCATTTTTGGCGAGACGAAGTAAAGAAGGTGGGTGTGGGCCAGCCTTTTTGTTTTGTTTTGTTTTGGTATATAATAAATGTATTTATGGGTAAATATGAGGATTAGAAGTTCAATCTTTCATATCATTACGGGCGATGTTCAATTTTTTTTAAAAAGTGCTGACGTGACACTGAACTGGCAGTTCAGTTCTTCAATTTTTGATGTCATCATAGGGAGTTGTTTAACATAACGATTCGGTAATCATTCATGTTAACTAAGACGATTATTAAAATCACCATCTCCATATTTGTTTGATAAAAGGTGATTATGTTAATTTTCATAATACATATGATATCAAGGTAAATGTTAATCAGTATTTCCAACATCATATTTTAGTCTTTCCTCGTTGAGGCTTTTGGTTTTGAGATTTTGATGCGTATTTCTTGTAGAAATAACATTTTTAAACAAAAGCTTTCTTAAATAACTAATTATTAGAACCAAACAACAAAACAGAGTCTAACTTTACAAAAACATAGTAACCAACATAAAGAATTCATTGCTCTAATTGATGGAAGCAAAGCTTTTATAATTAGAGATAAAGGAAACACTCAAATCCACCACTATAATTGATAAAGTTTCCACCACAATTATAGATAAAGGAAATGATGATTTAAAGATTTCACCATAATATTTGATAAAAGCAAAGTCACCACAAATACTGATAAAGAAATTATGACTAACCACCAAAATCAAATATCTATAAAGGTAAACAGACAATTTAATAGAAATAGAGATGATCTATTTAATGTCATTCGATAATCAAGTCTGCTTTTTTCCATTAAAAGAGCTCTATATCTATAGAGAAAAGTAACAACCATCTCTAGACAATATATGACAAAAGAACAAACAACAAAAATTGGACAAGCAGTAACAACTAGCCAATTAGGAGAGAAGACAAAGTTCGACAAAAGTCTGCCTAAAATATCATTTTCCGGCAAAATTCCGTTAAGCTCCACCCATGATAATACGCGGCCAATGAGAATAAAGAATCTTCATTAAACAACCCCTTTCTTCTAGAACAACCACACACACATATATGTTAAGCATGTGACATGATCTGTTTATTGAAAGCATAAGTAGCTTGAACGAGCTCAAACAATCTGACTTTAGTCGAACTTTGACAGAGTTATCAAAACTAGTTGACAGCTTGGTGCATCAGAGTCCTCTCAAAACTGGTTGGCTTCTTAGAACTCAAATTGATAACCAATGTGAAAATCCAAGTTGGTTGACCTTGAATGTTAATCACTGATCTTGCTCGTTGGTTGGTCTTCACTTATGTAAAGTCAACTTATCTTCAATGATCAAAATTTATTCTTCAAATTAACTACTTCAGTTTAAACGTTGAACTAGCGTAACCTTAGAGCTCTCAAAGCTGACTCCAAACATGCTTCCAAAATAGAACAGAGATGGTAATATGGTCATTGCTTGAACAGACTATGGTGTTATAAGGTCAGTGCCCTCATGAGTTGAATCAGCTAGCACACTCCTTATAACACCCCTTAAATTAAGTCAAGGTTAAGATAGTAATTTGACTCGGAAGCGATGGATAAAATAATATTATAACTTATCTTACAAAATGACCATAGATTTTTTGCGAGTTTACAATATTAAAACACTACTGAAACAAAACATTCAAAAACATATCAGAGTGATGGCACGTGTCAAACATTCTTCAAAACCACCTTCCTGCCCAACCCACAAAAGACATGCATAACCTGCAGGAAGGGAAATGGTGGAATTAGCACGAAGCTAAGTGAATGAATGTACAACTAACAATTCAACTTAGCCTAATAATCTGTTTACACTAAGCATAGTAAACACATAAACTCAAGAGGATCGGCGGTTACTGAGGAACCCTACAGCCGCGGTGGCCCTCAGTAACACTTACCCACAATCTGTAAAGGCCCATACAGAATAGACCGATAACTTGGCACTACAACACAACAACACAGTTTCCAGCGACAACACATGTATCTGGAACCAGTGTTGAACACAGTAGTAACCAAGTCCAATCGCAATTGACCTCTGAATAACACAGATGCCCGTAGGCCACATATGCATAACAAGCATATATATTCAATCATAAATCAGACTAAATAGTCAATCAAGGTTTACGTTACTTGTTGTAATCACACCATTACAACTAACTCAAATTATGAGTTGCAGATCCACTCACCTGACTGCTACCGTTCACTTCTCAGAATTCTTATATTACTGAGTCTTTGACTGATCTGAGAATATAACAGATAATGAGTTAGTAACTCACCTTGAAATCGTATAACATGTCTCAATGTATATTATCCAGATAATAAACAATTATCAAGTTACAATTTATCTGTTATAACCGCTGTACAACTATCAATTATATCAATTTATAAAAAAAATTGCTTATTTAATTATTTAATCAATTAACCAAATTTTCGAATCATTATTATAACATATTTAATCAAACAGGTGACCCCTGTATTCAAGGAATAATAAAAGTTCGATCCGCAGTTAAAAAGGAATCTTTCAATTTTGGTCGCTAAAAGTATAACCTTTTACTTATGCATTTTCAAAATTTGCACCATAGCGACATTGCAATATCGCCACTAGCGATATTGCAAGCGAAATTAATCGCGATATTGGGTAGCGATATTGGAGGGCGATATTGCAATATCGCCAAACCAGTTCATCCTGCGAACTGGGCAGAAAACTGGCTGATTTTCACCAAAAAACTCAAATCTCAATCTTAACAACGTTATACCACAAATTAAACGTTCCAACACTTCATAAATACATAAACAAACACTCGAAATGCATCAATTTAACATAAAAACACTTAATTTCATCAAATCAACTAACTTTCTCACTTTTTGTAAAAAAAACAAAAATAATCAAAACTAACCTTAATCTGATTTAATCCACTGAAACAAGTTGTAGAAATGATCTTCTATGAATTCCGAATCTAATGGCACAATTTGGAGATGTTTTGGGCTTGATTTGAGCTTCAATTGTGCAAGTGTGTGTTTTAGTGTGTGTTCTTGGTGTTCTTGGTGTGAGATGAAGATGGTGATGAAATGAGGATAAATTTCCAGATTTGGGTTTATATATATAACGATTTACGTATACTACGATGTATTATTATCATTAATCTAGCACACGATGGTATTAGTTATAATAGTTAGGCTAATCCGTATTTTAAACTAAAAATACCGTAATTCTCATTTAATTATTCCTAACAATTATACATTCAAACATTTCATATAAATGAATTCAAGTAAATAAGGTAATATAAGGTAAATTTACCTAAAAATACTAGGCCATTGGGGAGGATGTTACACTCATACTAGATTTTAAGATAAATTACACCAGTATATACAACATAATTAATTTCGCAAATACCAACAAATATCTAACTAATATAACACAAAAGAAAACATGGAATAAGAAAGGAAAATAGAAGAGCACTTGAAACTTTAAAGATAAAAAGTATTACAAAAGAAAAAGAACTTGAAAGCATAAAAGTAACTATCGAGGCTTAAACTAGAACTTCTTCTATGTTAATGGCTTCTAAAAGCCTCACTTTTCAATAAGTTATTGATTATATTTGTTAAACAAGGTTCCTATTTTTAGAGGAGCTTGACCTTATAAAACCTATAAACTCAAGCCTCTAAGATCCTTCATAAACACCAAAATATTTTGGCTAAACACTTGTATCAAATATTAAAAAACCTTATTACTCATAGTATATTAAGAATTGTTTTGTTTATAAGATAACATGTTTGTTCTGTTTACTATTAACTTTGTTGTAAAGGCAAATATACAAATTAATTCTAACTCACTTATATATCTTTCTCTCTCTCTCTCTCTCTCTCTCTCTCTCTCTCTCATACATATATATATATATATGCATGATTACTAAAAGGCTTGAAACAACCTCTTGATCGGTACCTACTAGACTTCTTACATACAGTTAAGTTAAAGACTTATTGATTTTTGTTCAGTTTTATATTGAAATAGTGACATCAATAATTTGATGAATCGATTATTTTCCTGTATTAAGAGGGAGCAAATGGGTCGCGAGATCTAGTATGGTGCGTGTTTCTTTTTGTATTAGTTTGTAATTTAACGAAAGTCCAGAGGTACGTTATAATTAGTAGTATTTGTAATAAATATATGAACAAAATGCACTGAACCTTTTATTTTGAACTACATGTGGTAACAGTTTAAGTCTCATCTCAGCGCCATATAATATGAAGTTACTCAGAATTTAAAATTTTAATTTTCTTATCTATCATGACATACAAAACGTAGCTAGCTTCGTGAGTCTTACCATCTATTTTAATTTTTCTTCCCAAATAACACATACATACATTTTTTTTAATAAAACATCATATAAAATTTAAAACATACAATAATTGAAAATAAATGTTACATTTAAAGTTATAATAACATAAATTTTAAAATATACATTAACCAAAAAATAATATAAATATATGTAGAGGAAGTTAGTAGAATGATGATTGATTATCTGTAAAAATAATGTTAAGTTGTGTATTGATAGGAGGTTTCAAAGTGGTAAAATAAAAAAGTTTGAACTCTTTTTTAATATATATATAATATATATATATATGGGATGATTTACATGTAAGGATAATTTTGAGGGAAGAGGGAAAGCAAATCTGAAATGTCCGTTAAAATTCATCATGACCAAATTAACATTTACCGTGATGAATGTTAACAGACGGCCCAGATTTGCTTTTACCCTTCCTCCAAGATTATCCTTTCCCTCTGAAAATATATATATAACCCTATATATATATATATAGGTTCATGACCATTGAAATGTAAAGAAAAAAAATAAAACAAAACAAAAATTATGTCGGACTCACAGAGACGCTTCATCTGTCCCACCTAGTTTTGGAGACGACGCAGCTTAAACGAGTCACTGCCTATGGTGCCCGTCCATTCAAGCAATGGGAAAATGGGAATGGCACCAATAAAAAACTAAAAGTTACTTAGTTCTAATTTACACGTGTATATATAAATTAAAATTAATGTATATAAGTCAATCTAATTATGGCTTTCGACGTGTGCCGTTATGAGATTTGCAAACTCAGGTCAAACCTCAATCGCTTTAGAAGAATCATTTCTTGAAATATTGTTGTTCAAAATGATCTGAAAACAGAAGAAAACATAACTGAAGACCAAACTACAAGCAATGACAAAGACCATTATTAAGTTTTGTTGTTGAATCGATATATTAGATCACTTTCAACGTGTTGGTTTACCTTACAAAAGTAACATCATTGATAGGAGTGTATTACTTTGGTGTGTCAGTTGATTTACATCAGTATATCGACATCTGTCAGGTAAAATCTTTTTTTTTTAGTGTATATAAATAAATGTATATTGATAAATTTGGAGTCTAAAAATTGAAATAATACCGTCACTATTAGCATTGTTATGTAAATAGTTTATCAATTTGAAAAATATTAAAGTGACAAAATCTAACATACTGACACACCAAACTATTAAAAGTGATCTTACCCTCATTTCGATTAATAGTAACACAGATTTTATGATTTACAAAAGCATAGCTATCCAATTCAAATTTGAATAATCATATTATATTAAATACGAAGTAGTAACTTAAAATTAAATTGATTTCAGTTGTTAAATTTTGTTAAACTATTTATGTAATATCTGAAATAAACTTGAAACCTCTACATTTACGATGTTGTAAATGATTATTTGTGTCATAGCGAATAGGTAGTGATTTTTCTTTTTTGAGTATGTATGTATTATTAAGAATTTTTTTTTGTTTAGCTTAATTGAGATTATACTTCTAACAGAAGAGGAGAACTCAAGTTCCAACACCTTCTTACTTTTTTCTTTTTTTCTCTATTCGAACTCTTATTCTTTCAATAATAATAACTTTCAAAAGTGATAAATAATCAAAATAAAAAACACATTATAATTTAAAGTATTAAATAATTCATTGTATATTTTTAAAGGATTAACATCCCTTCAACTTATATTTTAACTCGATAGATTATGTTAGTACTTGCTTTGTCAAATGAAAAATATAATAAAATATCTTTTATAAATTTTATTGAATTTTATTTATTATTTTTACATTTAATAGTTAGCGTTTTAAAATTTTTTATTGTTTGTTAATTGAGTTTACATAATTAATGTTTTATAATAGCTTTTGAAAAAACATACTAATTATGCAAACTTTGTAAATCTTATTTTCTATTAGAGCTTAAGTATTTTTTGAAAATTTTCATCACGAAGTGTGAGTTAAAACATTGGTTAAATAACAAAAGATAACATTTTAAATCCTTTGGTCGCATTCTTAAAATATAAACCCCCCTTCTTTGGTCACGTTTTTGTTCATATCACCATATGTTGGCAATTTGTCGTGTTAACGTACATATGGAAAGTGATAATAATAATAATAATAATAATAATAATAATAATAATAATAATAATAATAATAATAATAATAATAATGACAATAAAACAATATTTTACAAAAAAATCATCATTTATATAGTTCCTACGAATATGTCAAGTGGATCGAATAAGCTATTTGTCATATAGTTTCATCTAGCATAATATGGCATAATACGTACCACTAATTAGTTGTAACATATATTAACGTCATAGTGATGATAGTTTAGTAGTTGGCAATTTAGGATCCTTATAAGAGATGGATTCAAAGTTCACTAGTTGCGCATTTTGAAATGACTAAATATAAGGTTAGAATTGCTATAAATCCAGTTAGACTATGTACATTCGGATAAAAATACTTTTCCTTCCGAAATAACTTGAATAGAAATTTTTTTCTCATTTTATCCGTTTATATATTAACGGGCTAGTCACAAATATAGTTCATTGACCAAACCAAATTAACATTTTAATCCGTTAACTAAGCTTTTTACGAAATTAATCCATGGTTGATCGAACCTTTGTCGATCCATTCGATCTTGAACAAGTTAACCTTAATTAGAAGGTCAAATAGTAATTAATTCAATTAATTACTATTTGACTCCTAACTTCAACCACAAAGACACAAACATAATTATTACAGATCGAACAGGTGTCAAGCTTCGATCCAAGGCCTCAACCAGCCCACCTCTGCCACGCGTACACCAGATCGAAGGTTCGATCTGGCTTGATCGACAAAAACAGAAAAATTGATAATAAAATATTAACAGATCGAATGTTCAAACACTTTGATCGAAATTTAGAAAAATATATATATATATATATATATATTGTAAATGGATCGAAGAGTTCGATCGAAATTTAAAATATTCTATGTATTAAGGTAAGGATTTGAATGTCATGTATGATCACTAACAATTACAGCAAATGGAGATCTTGATCGAATATATTTATTTTTATTTTTAAAATATAATTGGTTAATATATTGTAAATGGAAATCTTGATCGAAATTTTCAAACAGATCCAAGTTTTATTATCAAAGTTTTATCCTTGTGAGCTAGCATTAGTAATTAATATTTTAAATTTCGATCGAACCCTTCGATCCATTTACAATATATATATATATATATTTTAAATTTCGATCAAAGTATTCGAACATTCGATCTGTTAATATTTTATTATCAATTTTTTTATTTTTGTCGATCAAGCCAGATCGAACCTTCGATCTGGTGTACGCGTGGCAAAGGTGGGCTGGTTGAGGCCTTGGATCGAAGCTTGGCACCTGTTCGATCTGTAATAATTATGTTTGTGTCTTTGTGGTTGAAGTTAAGAGTCAAATAGTAATTAATTGAATTAATTACTATTTGACCTTCTAATTAAGGTTAACTTGTTCAAGATCGAATGGATCGATAAAGGTTCGATCAACCATGAATTAGTTTCGTAAAAAACTTAGTCAACGGATTAGAATGTTAATTTGGTTCGGTCAATGAATTATATTTGTGATTAGCCCTATATTAACGCATATAGTAATTCACTAATCACTTGACAATTAAATAAAAGAATTTTAAGAATAAATTGTCAATTGTATGCAAAGTTAGAGTTGGGTGAGCTGACGTTAACATTCAAGGTTGGTGAGTAGATTGCAATCAAATATCAAATCAAATACAAGTCTTTATAATATTGTACAACTTTAAATAGATGTTAGAAATCTTGAAATGACGTGGCTTAAAATCAAAGTAACTAGCAAGATTATTGGTAAACACTAGTTTTCAAATGAAACCCCTTTTCAGAGCACTTAGTAACATCATGATGTTGAGATGCGTTGAAAGATAAAGAAAATTATCACCTAAAAAACTATACAATTACAAGGTCTTTATATTATTTTTTAAATCTATAAAATATATTTCTTTCGAGAATACAAATTATTTCCATAGCTTTGAAGATATAACACATCTTACTTATTCCAAAATTAAATTTCATTTTATTTCTTCAAACAACTAAAGTTAATAATTTGTCTAAAAATGTGTGTAATTATTTAGTTGGTACATATTAAAAATCAATGATGAAAATTGTATACACTAGAGGTTTATCTATGCTTACAGAGTATTTTTATACACAATTAACATTGATTTTGAAATAAACAATAAATATCAAGGTTTTCTATATTTAAAGGTTAACGGTACAGATCGATAACGAACTTACATTTTTATGGAAAAGTAAACAGGGAAATACTAGAATTATAAATTTTTATAAAAAAAATTCACACAATGATATAGACCAATAGTGTTAAGAGAGAAAAGCAAGAGCGATAAACAAACTTAAATTGTGATTGATTTATCTAACTTTCTACATCATTTTGTTAATTTTATTTTGTGAAATGTATGTGGCTCTAGCATTGCTCAAGTAAAAAAGAAACAATTCATCATCATCTCGCTATTCACATTCTCCATGATTTCCAATCAACGATCATCTTCTGTTGACCGTTCATTAGCCGTCAACAAATGTTAATTAACTTCAAAACTAAATTAAGAAAATACTACTAATCTATCTTATTAATGCCAAGCCTATTTTTCACCGCAATAGATCTAAACCCATCGGCGTACGTCCGTGTTTGCCATGCACTACAGGTAATATAAGTTCTCACCTCCATCCTAAGACCACTCCCTATTGTCTACTCGTCCTCCTTCCTCTTCCTCCATGGCATGCCCGTCCCTGTTTTCCCCATACGCCCTGTCCCATCCTAGGGTTACCGTTCTTGTGAGAACGAAGTGCAGAACGTAGAACGGTCACTTTGTGTGCATACGTGGGTCTGTGTGTGTGTGTGCCAACGGCTAGTCTTGGCCGGGAAAACCAAAAAAAATCCAATTTTTTATACTAATTTCAAACACTACATATATACACATACAATTATCTATGTTTTCAAACATAATTATCTCAATCTTTATCTATTTCACACACAATTTATAAAAAATAATTACCCATTATTTTTCACACCCAATTCTCATCAACTTTACTTACATTTTACTCACAAATTATATCAAACACATCCACAATGTCTAAAAAACAAAACAAAAATTCCCAATCACAATCACAATCACAATCCAATGATTATTTTAAAAAACCTTACGAATTATTCACCCAATGGTTCGTCGTCCGCTCCACAATCGAGCTCACAACAAATGGGTTTTACGCCATATCTACCTCTTGTTAATCCGTTTTCAATACCAACCGACGATCCATGATCCCAACTTTATTTAAATATGTATCATCAATAACAACAACTACTAAAATACTCACAACAACAACAACACTCCTCATTCGTATACCCACAAACAGCAATATCACAAAATCAATTTGAAAACGTCTACACACCGCCCGAGGAGGAACCCAAATTTGTACCCAAAGCTGAATCAGCAAAAAGAAAAAGAAAGGAAAAAGTGACCGAACCAACGAACGAACTACGAAAAGGCCAAAAAGTGTCGTGGTCCGCCGAAGAAAACAAGATTTTGGCGGAACGGTGGATCGACGCTTCTCAAAATGGATCGATCAGGAATTCACAATCGGGTGACTTTTTTTGGAGAGTGATACAAGAAAATTACAACCGTTGTGTTGATACAAAACGTAAGATTGACCAAATAACGGGCAAATGGTCAAAACTTCAACGAGACATCAAGTTTTTCAAAATATGTACCAAAAATATAAAAATGAGTGGCAAAGTGGTGTGACCGACGTCTACATTATGTTGGCGGCCCGTGAAGGATTTCAAAATCGAACAAAAAGGAACTTCCTTTACGAGTCGACATGGGGTGTTTTAAAAGACATCCCTAAGTTGTTTTATAAGGAAGACTACAAGCCGGTCAATCTTGATGAAGAGGACATCGATATGATCCAAGCGAAGACCCTAACCCGAACTTTGACCAAGTATTCTCCGACTACGCGATTTTTCGTCCACCCGGTCGAGCGCAAAGTCGAAAAAGCCAAAAAATTCGGGTTCGTCAGATGCTACTTCCTCACGTTGTTCGGCTGCGAGGTCTGCGCCCAACTTTTTAAGAACCGCACTAGCTCAACAAAAAACAATGGAAACATTAGTCGAGACGTCTAGAAAGAAAGCAATGTTTAGAGCGTTTAAGGTTCTCAACAATCTGATCAATCCAAAATTGCCACCCAAGGAACAAACATTTCTCTAGAATCTTCGGGAAGAAGTTATACGTGATTATGTAGCGTCCACCCAACCAACGAACGAATACACTGACGATGAATAAATTTTAATGATCGTAATTTTTATTATTAATGCAACGTAGTTTTTAATTATTTTAATTTTTATTATTAATATAAATATATATGTATTCATATTTAAAAAATGACGTGGCGCTGACATGGAGTTCATTCCTCAATTTTGGGGTGTTAGGATAGACAATGTTCAGTTTGGGTCAGTCGTCAGTCCTTGTGCTAATGTGTGATGTGAAGGTCAGTCCTTAATCCGGAGAGCGTCACGATAGGGAGTGGTCTAATCATCTCTTACATCACAGCTAAAAACTCATCATTAAATGCCACAAGCGTCTTCTCTAGTGGCTCTACCACCTGCCGGGAAACCTGAAATCCGGCATGAACGAAATTCCAACAGTTTGTCGTTATGTTTAAGTGTTTCCGGCCGGAGATGTTCTAAATGTTTAAAGATTTACTCTTCATGGAAGGTTCGATTTGAACCACCACCAGATTCAGCACAATCATCGCTAAATCAACTTTTCTCAGCGAAAATTTTGGTTTTATTTCGTAAAATCGACAATGTTGGTGGTCAGAGCATCTAGGTGGTGTTCTGAACGGGTGGTCATCGATTCAAGTAAATGGTGGTTGGGGCTTGCTTGGAGATGGTGTAGATGCTCTCAGATCTAGTTTATTTACGTATATGTGTATGTATATATATGATCAGTGAGTGTTTATATATGGATTTGCAGGTGATGTTATTGTTTGATTTTAGGATCTACTTATTTTAATGGTATTAGAAGTCTCATTTTAATTGGAGAAGATAATGTTTGAGGCTTACGTGTATAAATGTAGTATATATGGAAGTTTAGTCACTTTAATGTTTCACGTGCCATGTGTAAAGAAATTTCGAAATAAGTAACAAAGAAAAATTAATAATGTGTTACATAATACATATTATGTATCTCAAAATAAAATTAAAAACTTTATTGTCTGTATTAATAATAAATTGAGTTTGTTATCGGACTCTGTAAAAAAATATAAATTTGTTATTGATCTGTACGATTAATATTTGTATTTATAGAAAAGATTGGATAGGGGAACGGTGTTTGTTTTTTGTTTTTTTTTTAAGTAGTTGATGAATTAGTCGTAATTATATAATGAGTTTTGTTAAGTAAACTTAAAATATAGACTTAAACTAAGTTCTAATTCATATAATCAATATCCATATAATGCATTAATTCTTTGTATATATATCCATGAATAATTATTTTTACTTCAATAAATGTTATGTTTAAACTTAAATTTAGATCTCTATTCTTAATTATGTTAACCATTTTTCTAAAGTAATACGAGTAGGTAATAGGATATGGAATTTGAAATTTCATGGAAAACCCGGCCTGACATAGAAAGAATCGAGGAGAAGGAATCTTGACATGGGAGTTTGAAAATGGAAGAATATTGGGGGAATGGAAGCTGTCAATATATTTGAATGGATTCTCAAGGTTAACATTTACTGAAAATCTACCCCTTAAGTTTTCGTATAATGCATTCTACCCCCTTCTTTTCTCTACATTTTTTTTTATTTGATATCTTTTTAGCTACTCATATTTCTACTCATCATTTGCTTCACTCTTACATATCCAATGCTGACTATTTTGGGTTTAATTTATTTTTTTCTTGTATAAAACTCATTCATGATTTCTTAAATATGGTCATTGACATGCATATGTTTTTGTATTATAAAATGTTTAAACTCAAATAACTTCATAAATTTACAAATAGACACAACAGAGCGTATGCTATAAGAAATATATTTAACTTCAATGATCATAAATTTGGCAATTTATCTCCGCTCCACAGAAGAAACGACACCCATTCAAAGCTCATTCAATTGAAAGCCCAAATTAAACTTCAAGACACCTTTTTGTCACTTAAGAAACATGTACTGTTTTACAACTTTTTTTGCAATAAAGGTTAAAAGAACTATCATGCCTCATTAATTACGCTCTAATTGTAAGTCATAACTCCTATATCATACTGCGCTTTGCTAACAATCGTCTTTGTGAAAACCGCAAATACTTAAGATAAAATGAATCCATATTTCATCATTGGAGCATTCGGAGTTGTGAAGTTATTGGGCAAAAAGTCGCGACTCGGGCATTTTTTCATTCCCTGCCCAAGTTATTGGCCGGTGTCATTGGCCAAAACTAAGCCCTTAACGCTGACATAATCAATGTCTCTACTTTCACCTACAATGTTAAACCTATAACATAGAGTTTGATATTGATGCTATGTTAAAGACTACCTCTTATATTTATTAATTATTATATGATTAATGCATATGAATGGTAATAAGAAGTAACTTTAGATCGGATAAGACAAATAGTTTGGACTCCTCTGTTTTGGTCTTTGTGGACAAAATACGAGCTCCAACATAAATAGCATTTTATTTCGAGTAGAGTAAGCTAATCGTCATATAGTTTCATCTAGCATTAATATGAAATAATACGTGAGCTGTTATATATGACTAAAAAATATATTATAGGTGTGGAGTTCATTATCATTCTGATGATTGACCGAGCAAATAAGTCAACTTCAAAGTAGTTTTCGTACAGGGTAAATGTTCATAACACATAGCGCCTGTTGAAATCTGCAAACGCGGTCGAGGATTCGGGCATATGCTTTTTATCTTTTGCAGACAAAATATAAAACATAAATAAAGTCTATACCATTTTCTAGGAAACTTCTTTAATTAAGTATTAAATTGGTTGTTTAAAGCATTTGGTTTAATAGATTTATTTGAAAATTTTATTTTCTTGTTCGTTAAAATAGATTAATTTATATAATTGTTGTGTTAAAATTATGAGTTTGTTTATTTATTAGTTTATATGAAACTTACATTAATCTTTATATATTTAAAGGTTACGAAATTTATATGAAAGTTATATTAACGTTTCTTTTGAAATTATATATATATATAGATTAGGTTTAAATCCGTGCGATGCACGGCAATATAAGTTATTCAATTTTTATAAGTTTAATAGTTTAATATTATTTTTCAATTAGTGTTTGAGTAGGATTCATAGATTTTTTAATTATTAATATTATATTCAAATATTTTTACCTCTATCTAAATCTATTTTTTTGGTTTAATTTTTAAATTTAAATAATAATAATAATTTATATTAAAATTATGAGAGGTCGTCACGTGACATTTTGCCTACATGACAAATTCTGGAGCAAGCTTATATTCTCCTTTAGTATATATATATAGATTGAAAGGTTATAAAGTTAGTATAAAACTTATATAAACGATTCTTTTGATGTATGTCAAAATGCAATAAAACTTATATAAATTTGTATGAATGATATTCTTGAAATTATAAGTATATTAAACGATTATAAAATATGTATGAAACTTGTCTAAATGCTCTTCTTAGAATTATAGATATATATACATATAAACATTACAAAATATGTATAAAATTTTAAAAATTATTCTTTTGAATTTATATGTATGTTATGAAATTTGTATCCTTTTGTGAATGTGTTAATTTTATGGGTTATATTATCGTATTGATTGTTTAAGACTTTTTTTTATTAGTTATTAGTTAAACAATTTAACATTTTTGTTAAAATATAAATTTTCAATTTTTCAGTATCTAATTATACTCGGCAAATATACAAATAAACAATATGTTATATTCAAAATACGGATCTTTAAATCATATATTCTTCTTCAGATATGGTCACAAACATCAAAAGAAACATTTTTAAAAAAAAATGTAAACCGACTCAATGGCTTTAGGGTATCCATAATAAAAAAATAATTCTTAAAGCTTTTTTACAAAAACTTGTTATAGTTTTTTTTTATAAAAAATACTGATTTCAATAAAGAGAAAACCTTTACTTATACAAAAATTATTAAAATAAAATAAAATAATAGAAAAAGAAAGTGTAAAAGCTTTATAATTCTCAAACTTTCGCAATATCTCTCATGAAGCTTTTGAATAAAATATAGATTTTAATCACTTTTTAATATTTTTGTATAAATAAAGCTTTCTTCACATTGGAGTCAAGTTTCTTTTTTAAAACTTTATATCAGAAAATTATGATAAATTTTTGTGGAAAAGCTTTTTTTTAGGTGCTTTTAATATTACTTTTTTTACTTTTCTTAATAAGTGGTCTTCTAATGCTCTAACAAGATAAGATGTAAGGTTTTTTTATATTTCAAATTTATAATCATCAAAAGAATAAAAGAGAAACATGAATGTGTACCGGTGGAAGGTACTATACATGTACAAAACGAGAGTTATGGTTTTGTGCTCCGCTATAGGATAAACAGTCGGCACCTATGATATACAAAAACTCTGTGGTCATCACTCTTCCTCGCAACTGAAAAATCAGATGCAATCTTTTCTATTTGATTAGAACTACCAACAATATAAAATCTGACGGGTGAGCATAATAAGGTAACAAATGAGATAAGCTTACATTTTTTACTTATTTTAATATAAATATCTTTTCAATTGCTTTACGGATGAAATTGTAACATTGTTTCATACGGCAAATGTCCATTTATCCATCTAATAAGAGGGTTATTTTTGAACACCCTACATACATACATATACATAAATAAAGGAGCTCATAGATATACAGAGTACCTATTTAACATATCCAGATAGGAAATTCCATCTAATAATCTTGCGTATATAATAATAATAATAACAATAATAAGGGATAATCACATAAATAATCTTTTGACCAAGTAAAGTTAACATTTTAATCCGTTCCCAACTCATTCACCAAACTAATCCATGTTTGATCGAATGTTTTTCGATCCTGTCGATCTAGAAGAATTTTTCATATTATAGCCGTTAATTACTTAGTCAATCGATAATTTATTCAAATTGAACCAACTAGATCGAAACCTTCGATCTTGATCGAAATTATTTTGAAACAAAGCAAATTCATGTGCCAAAGAAAATAATAGATCGAAATTATTTTGAAACAAACCTTCGATCTTGAAACAAACCGATCACAGGAAGACACGTCAACCAACTAGATCGAAACCTTCGATCTTGATCGAAATTTCAGAAAGAAAAAAAAAGACATAGTTTCAAAATAATAGCATAATATATTCTAACAAGACATAATTTCAAAATAATTTGGTCTTCCTATTATGTCGATCAAGATCGAATTTGTTGTTCTTTGTGCTGATTTTCAAAATAATAGCATAATATATTCTAACAAGACATTGAATTTGCTTTGGTTTAGAAAATCCATCTATTATGTCGATCAAGATCGAAGGTTTGTTTCAAAATAAATTCGATCTATTATTTTTATTGACACATGAATTTGCTTTGTTTCAAAATAATTTCGATCAAGATCGAAGGTTTCGATCTAGTTGGTTCAATTTGAATAAATTATTGATTGACTAAGTAATTAACGGCTATAATATGAAAAGTTCTTCGAGATCGACAGGATCGAAAAACGTTCGATCAAACATGGATTAGTTTGGTGAATGAGTTGGTCAACGGATTAGAATGTTAACTTTACTTGGTCAAAGGATTATTTATGTGATTATCCCCAATAATAATAGATATTAATTACATCCGACAATGTCAGCATGCTTTACTTTTGACATGGTTGAGCTTAAAGTTGTACATACCTATACATCATGAGCTCACAGTTATGTTAGTATATATATAACAATAAGAAAACAAGACGTCAATTTATTTGGGATGTGGTTAAAGAAAGCTTTTGAGAAGGAAAATTGAAGTCACAGGTGTCCAAGAAGACGCTAATATATACAATTATTTAATTTTTAGAAAGTAGGTCATTTGTGTTGTTATTTAGTTGTTTTTTGAAAAGTCGTTTAAAAAACAAAAAATTGATTGTCTAAAATGACGGCTGCCAGTTTACCTAATTCACATATTTGATATGTTTATTCACTATATATATATATATATATATATCACCCGAATTTGAAAAGAATTAACTTTTAAAAGTAAAGCCGGAGAGATACATATTTAAAATAAAAATTAAGTGTGAATTAATAAAAAACAAATATAATTTAAAAAATGTATTATGTGATTTAACAAACTCTGATCTATGATTTAAAAAGTTAATTAATAAGCATTTTTCCTAAATCATAATGGCTAATTTGTTGAATGGTTGAAGAAACTCTTCTATTTTTTCTCCATCAATTTTTATTTCTCTTTTGACGTCACTCATATATATATATATATATAGGATGTTCAATAGAAAAGTAATGATTTAGGAGAAAAGGGAAGTGAATCCTGACAATTTAATCACTTCATTTAAAAAGAACGCGGATGGGCAATAAGGTAATTTCATAATTAGATTATTGAAAAAAGAATATAGACAACAAAAAGAAAGAAAAGCGGGATGAATGCAAAGCTAATAAAACCGATCACGCAATTAGAATTTCAATTTCCTAAATCGAACATTTAACTTTTGATTTCAAAAGCTGCGAATTGATCATAACTACATCATGGATTGATTATTGAATTTCAAAATATTCAATTTCCTTAGTCTTTTGATTTCTTAAAACTTTTGCGTAATTTTTGATTTGAAGACGAAACATGAAATTAAATTAATTTCATCATAAAAATAAGAAAGTAATCGAATTATTTACATCATTCATCACTGAATTTCAAAAATCAATATTTTCAAAACGTTAATATTCATAATGATGAATATTAATCAAACATATAACTAGATATGTTCAATAATTATTAATTATTGTTGTAAGTAATATTTATGCATTGATAAACATTCATGCACTCAATTGATCGATTTTGTGTTGAAAGTTTGTCACTTGTTACCTTGTTCATCTATTTTTATTGTCTTCTAAATTTGATCACTGATGAAAATGATGTAACAATTCAGTGTATATGTAGAATGTTATACAAAAATTATTGTATATGGTGAATGTTATGTTGTATTGATATGATGTTAATATGATGTATATAATTGTTGTATTATGAATCTTGTATATGCAATCTCAAATTTAGAAAATTAGATTATGAATACTTTATAAGATTGTATAAAAAAATTATTATTGCTTAAATGAACAATTCCGAATCAATGAATAGTAGTGTTACATAATGAATGATAATTATGTAAACTGAGTCTTTGAATTTAACTAGTAAACTTAATTTAATATTTTTGTTAGTCTCAGTTTGTGCCCGTACAATGACTAATTTTTAATTAACTCAGTCTATGTAGGGGTCAATATTTGATATTACATGTTCCTACTTCTACTTCTTCTAGTTTACCGTTATGTGGTGATGATTTTGAGCTATAATATATGTAACATTATTGATGATTGATGTTATATATTTTAACTATATGCTCAGTTTGTGCTACTTAATATGTACATTGTATAGGCAGAGGTCCTAATTGTAATATTTCCCGTTATTGTGGAATATAACAGGATGCTAGTGTGGAATCCAACAGGGGATTATAAATGTGTCATATGTTATACTTGTGTAGATTCACATATTCATCTATTATTTCAATGTGAATATTCAATAAAAGTTTGGGTAGCAATGAAGGAGAAGTTGTTATTCAAAGGCCTACATATAAATAATGATTTGAAGTTGATTATTAATATGCGTTCCAACTACCCTTTTAAACACATCATACGGAATGTTATAAACAGTTTGTTGGTTGTTGTAGTGGTTTATTTCATTTGGCGGGAAAGAAATCAAAGGGTGTATAAGAAAAATGACAAGGTCTACTAATGAATTGATCAACTTATTCAGGAAAACATTCAACTTAAACTCATGAGTTTAAGAGTTAAAAACTCTAAGTTGTTCAAAAAGTTGTAACAATGTGGGGTTTTAAATGGATGAATATGCATTTGCAATGTACTCAACATGAAGTAATGGAAGATGTAATGTGTTGGAGATTGATTTGTTACTTGGTTAAGTGGGTCATGAAAGATATGACTATTTCCATTAAACAAATTCGTTTGGAATATGTGTTTAAAGAAATTAGATAGGTGTTCATTTAGATAGTAATTGTCACTATTGTAATGCATTTTAGTATTGACGTTTTTGTATTGTTAGTTGATTAGGAAATGTCCTTAGTTACCTGTTAGAATTATTGTATGTTTAAAAGTTTTGAAATTAATATAATTTTTACTTTTGAAAAAAAAAACATTTTTATTAGTCTCAATCTTTGAGCACATATTAACAAAGTACAGGGATTGAATAGTAATTAACTCAATCTCTAAGGCTCAGTCTGCACCATATTGTAAAATAGAACATTCAGTAATAGGTAAGATTTATCTTGATGAATATCAAAAATAGTAACTTATTATATTCGTTGAAAGAACATTAATTAATAAAAAATGATTTAAAGAATTTTCTTTTATGAAGATCTAAACTACTCCTTATAAATAATAGAAGATAGCATATGGGAAAGAATTAAACATGTAGGTCTCGCTAATGGCTAATAGCATATATAGTAATACTAGAAATTTATATACATGAATTTGTGGATATTTTTGGACATAAATGTAACTATCAGAGGCAGTGGATTCTTTATTAAAAAAATAATTTGCGGATGATACGACAGTTAATTATAAGGATTAATTTTGCATCTAAATTCAATGGTTATTTATCGCGTTATAGCGGTAAAATTTTTAAAAGCGATTAAAAATGTTTTGAATAAGTAATGTACATTTGATGTGAAATATACTTATGAAACAAAAAAACATATGGTGAATAACACTTTAAAACAAAGTAAAATAAAGTCAAAAACACGTAGAACGTCAAAGTGTATGGATAAATTAGAAGTATCGTATTCACATGGTAACTTGAAAAAAAGTTCATAAAAGGTAACTCAAAAATAAAATTATACTTCAATTAGCAAAATTCAAACACTAATGAAGATATTTGATGCTTACCGTCAACATTCAAATCAGCTACAATAATAAAAGATGGTTTAATTTACGGATGGTGATTTAATATATATATATATATATATATTCATATTTGATTAATGTTGCACGGGTATTATAATAATAAACAATTAGTCGTACATTATTAATCACACAAGACTTCTTGATACACAACGTTTGATGTGTAGACACCTTCACGATAAACTGTTTGACGGGCTTCACTAATACCCTAGTGTTAGCACGTGATATCCCCCTTGATAAAGCAACATAAACTTCTACGTGTGAAAATACGGAGTCCGGTAGATAAACCAACATTTGGAATTGTTTGTCCCTAAGTTTTGTTTATTAACATAGTGAAGCTAAGGTTGATAGGAAATTGTTTTCACTTGAGTTTGAATGAAAACATGTCATATATGACGTGGACAAAGGAATTATGTGTATGAACACTCGTTTGCCGTAATGTTGCCCAACAACTATTTATATTTAGATGAAATATGTAGATATCTATTGCTTAAAGTTATAATATATATATATATATATATATATATCTATAAACCCTTATAAAGCATTTGCATTATAGACTTAAAAGTTGAAATTTGGAAGATCGGAGATGTCAATTTTACCCCTATTAACTCAACTAATATGTCAACTCTATTAAATTCATTATTCAATCAATATAAATGGAAAGTATATAATAACCTACACAAAACACTCATCTATCACAATTAAAAAGTCAAACATAGTTAATAATATTTAAAACTTCTTTTCAAACTTTATGTAAAAATTAAAGTTATTTTTCCACTAATTTCTTTCATAACACATGTTTTTTAGTCATACTAAACAAGACATCTTTGCTTATAAAATAATCAACTTTAAATTGTTAATAAATAGAAAGTCTATGAATCTAAATTCTAATTCTTACAAAATTATAATACAATCGACTTTACATTGCCATCTGAAATGAATAATTGAATTCTAATCCCTATAAATTTATTTAAAAAAAGACAGTATTAACAGAGTACATTGCTAATTTTATTTACACGTGACAATATTTCTTATTTGATATTTATTTACTCTCACCACATAACATACAAAATTATATTTTCGTGTAGTTTTCTCTTACCTTCTTTTGGACAATCCTTATAATATGAATTAAATATATTAGTTTTGCTGTTAAAACTTTATTAACTTACAACTTCATGATGAGATATTACTTTTCTACCCTATACTTAATAACAACATTACGAAAATGCATGTATGAATATATGGGAACCAATTGATTAAATCATTAAATTAAACAAATAAATATTTTCAAATAATTTATATGTTTTGTGTTTTTAATAAAGTAGATACGTCAAATTTTATAAACACATTAAAATTGACTTTACAATTGTGACAGACCAATTACATAGATATTATTTAAATGACAAAACATGATATATTATATTAGTATAAAACATGATATAAACAACCAAGTTAAAAAAGAAAACTATTCATAATAACTTCATCTAAATAAGCATCACACATATATTAATTTACATCTGATGAACATAAATCAGTTTACGTACCTGTCATTTTGTAACTACATTTGAAGATATTTCGCTAATTACAATAATTAATATGGATTTAAAATTTTTCTTATTCTGGTAGACATATAATTTTATATCATCTCACTATATATAAATGAAACTATCTCTTATTATTGCAGATAATTTTATGGTCGACGATGTAAAACCTATCTCTTCATGTGTTGCTATTTTAAGTATAATTTTATTCTCAACTACTCTTTTATGTACTTTTTATTAATACAGTATATATAATGTACTCATATATATTGACATGTGACATTTTTTAAATGTTACATGATTTTTTGTTCAAGTATTGTTTATTATATTATTTCATATTATTTGCTTGATCTAAAACCTACTATTTAAAATTAACTGATACCGTATTAAATATACAGTTAAATAACATTGTTGTCGTCGCCGCATTGCGCGGGTACTAGGCTAGTATATATATTATTTACTCGCGATCACGCGGAATTATACATATAATTGAGTTATTCATTTAAAGACATCTATATTTCAAAAAATGAAAGGAAAAAATATTTGTCGAAAGTATATCATTTGAGATGTCTAATCCAAAAGAAAAAAATGATGATTTTTATAGTGTAATTTATACAATTTTTCGATTAACTGTTTTTTGAATACTTAATTTTAAAGAACATAAGGGTAAAATGAGTAGGTGATATAAAATTTGAAAATTAAAAGTATACGATAGTTAATTTAATATAAAGGTAGATTATGTATTTCTGATATATTTTTTGATCAAATATGATCGGGGAAGTATATTAACTCATAAAACTCAATCTTGTTAGCAGCACTTGAATTTCTCAATTGTCATTAATAAAACTTTAAGTGTATTCTCATATTGATGTTCCGAGTTGTCCTATCCACTTTATTTATAATCAATGAAATAAAAAATTAAAAAGTAAATTAGAATGTTATGATAATTTCATATCTATAAAATTGTATGTATTTTTTAATGTAGACATTCAGATTTGGCCAGAAAAAGTATCATGCTAACACACATAAAATAAAGTCTACGGAAGGAGCTAGAGAGACAACATTGAAGTCTGCAGCTCTTAGTTATCAATAAGCTTCATGAAGACATTATTTTCAAGATCTAATAAAACCCACACATATCATGAATGATGTAATTAATGAATGTAACGCAAAAACCAACCTACATGTTTCCCCAAAACTTGTCAATTATTTGCATGTATGAATATAATATATCTGAATCTGAAGGACTTTATATGTATAAAAAATTGAATGCTGCTAGCTGGCTAGTAATAGTATAATCGAGTACGTTAGGCATAAAGTTTAAAAAATTTTAATTTATTTTATAAATCGATAAACTTCTCATTTATAAAAGTTTTATTTGAATAGAAACGCTTTAAACTTTTAATTTTTTTAAAAGCTTCAAAAAATTTGTAAATGAAAAGCTAATCTTATAAGCTTTTAGAATTCAAAAGAGCTTTTGATGGATAAAATTACATATTTTTCCTCGTGAATATTACAATTTGACAACCATTGATTTATCTGTACTAGTTGTTCAAATGATTATTGAAGTTATTGTCCGTTTCATTTTAATAAATTAATAATATTGACGTCACTCAAAATATTAAAAATATTTAAAAAAAAAATTTTGTGGACAAGTTTATGTTATAAACAATATGAATGACAAATTTTATATGAATAACTACTAAACGAAATATATTATGTTCTAATACATTAATTCAAAATCATTTTTGTATCAAATATTTAATACATATAATTACGATATTAAAAAGGTGATTTTTGAAGTATGATTGTTTTTACACTCAAATATTATTTTTTAAATTGATTTTTTGTTGTATTTATATTGATGTCCTGTTATGTCGTTTTACATTCTAAAGTTACAAGTACAACTATTTTCTCAAATAGTTTATAACAAATAAATTTACAGTTTACAACTACAATCTACAAATTACGGTATATAATTTACAATTTTCATGTATACATTGAATTGAATTTTTAGTATTATAACTTTATTTTCATGATTACTAAACGAATAATATAGGAATAATTAGTGTTGAACAAACCGAAAATTGAAGAGGAAAGTCGAATGTAATGGGGTGTAAAGTAACAATGTAACAAAAGATGGTGGGTTTTATGCACACCAGGCTTTGGTCCTTCACTTCACGCCTGCGGAATCTCTATTATCGGGGTTGAAATTCAAAATTAACTAGTAGTGTATATATGTCGGCGTGCTCCATTTCGACCCCCCATGTTTTGCTTTTTACATTTTCTTGTCCTTTATTTTCGTTTTTCTCAAAATTTTCATCTTCTCTTAAAACTAAGATCGTGCAAAAACATTAATTATTCTTAGAAACTCACAATTGATTTTACAGTAGGGAACAAGGTATGTCAAATTATCCGGCCTCCGTACCAGTTTTGTACTAACCAAATATATAACTTCTGACATTATAAAAAATAATTGTAAATGATTTCTGAATATAATCCATTTTGACTATAGATATATATATATATATAAACACTTCTTGTTATCATAGTTTATCTACGTAGTATCATGAGACATTTCTTAGAAGATTGACTACCGGAAGCATCTTTGCATGGTTGCTTATCGGTCCAACCATGCACGGAATTGATCGTTACTCGTACAAAAGTGTAAAGGGAAAATCATTTGTGATGTTAACATGATTATGTACGTGGTCATACTTAATGTAAAGTCAAAATCTTAGAATGTATACATTTACTCATACTTCTCAATATTTAAACTTAATTAACGTTATCCATTCTTAATTGCCAACAGTACTTAAATTATTTTCAGTAAACAGTTAAAACCCAATAGGTTTGTTTAGTGGTAGGAGACTGGTATCCTCAAAATGCATTTTGTTAGTAATTCCAGTGGGGATGCTAGCTAGCTAGCTCTTATAAAAATCTTAGAAAGAAGTAATGTTAATTTTCTTTTCTAACAAAATGAGTCTTAAATCAAACACAAGCGATCGACTGTGTACGTGTATATAGAAATAAATGATATCTACAGCAGGTTCGGATTTTATTTTAGTTTTATATAGAAGATGGGTGGATTAGTGGATATAACACTGCACATATACACATATAGTTTATTCACATACTATACGTACAAGTCATAGAGGCCGGCTCAAACCAGTCAAAGTGAGTGTGGAGGCAACATGAAAAACTGTGTAGTATAATCATTATTCCGAGCTTACACTTGAACAAAACCATTTCCGTTTCTTTTCGAAGTTGAAATATATGCATTTGTATTCACGTGGATCATATCATATCCGAAATGCTTGGAGTTGCATTATTATTTTTATTTATTTTACCGAATATGTATTTTGATTTTTAGTTTAACAAACTTTTAATCAATTTGGGTTTTAAAATTAATTATGAGAACGTTATCTTGGATTCTAGGGCAAATGAAGTAAGCGTCACATTTCACCCTCTACTTCTTCTCATTTAGAGGGTTTTTGCACTAGGTTGATTTTTCGGCTCGTAGCTTAATCTTATTAAACTTTAACTAATAAGCTTATTTTTGTTGAGCATATAAGTTAGAAAACAAGCTTTATTGATCTTGAAGTTTATTATACTTATAACTTTCTGCGAGTTGCGAGGTCTGGCTTTGGCTGATCAAGCTAGTCATGTGTCCGGACTCGCAAACTCGTGTAGCCTGATCGCGTACCATCTTACTTGGTTGCGTGGGGTTCCAAGTTTTAATTATAACTCTTTGGACATTTTTTGAAGTATGTGGATTTTTTGGCAAAGTTTTGTATGTACCTTTTAAAAAAGGACTTTTGTTTGATTTTCCTGAAAATAAGTAACACCTTTATAAATTGAATATTTTAAAATTAATGATTTGAATACTTTATGGCTTAAGTGCACGAGTTAAGAAGTTAGTGTTTAATAAATCCAATTTCTCATATATACGTAACAATTTATTAACTAAGTCAATATATATATATAGATATTGGAAAAAAATTTAAAAAAAGTTTCAAATCTTGAAAAAGAAGGAAAGTCAATTATAATCATTGATATTATCATAAATGAATATATAAGAATATTAAATTGTAATTTTAAGTAATATTTAACATATATGTTAAGGTTTTAAAAATGAAGGGTTGAGATTAACTTTTCTACTTTTCTTTTGATCCTCATCTTATAAATATAAATATATCTATATATACGGAGGAGGGGGAGGGATTATTATCTAAAAAAGTAGAGAACTTTTAATTTTAATTAAATGGTCATAATTATACAAATAAAATTTTTAATTCATCTTTTAACTAAAATGTTATTTTATTTATTTTACTATAAAAATTTATTATATATGAACTAAGTCGTATGTATATGTATATATATTTAAGTTGATTTTAAATTTAATTAGAATAGTTTGGACTTCAATGAATACTTTTTAATCAGTGCCCCCTTGGAGGTATAAATTAGTTAAAACTTCAATTTGAATCTTTGATTTTTAAGATTCAAGACATGAGTGGATATATGTAGAAACGCCTATCTTTGTTTCATGCACTACCTTTCTCAAAATTAAAGACCGCAAAAATATGTAGAGAAGACGCTTTAAAAACCTTATAAGTGTGCGCGTGCCTTTACATTGCTTAAAGATAATTTTTATATGTTTTAATTTAAAATAATAGAATATTTAAATAGCTTAATTTGTTACGGTAATAATAATAAAATTAAATATTTTTCTTATTAATTTTAAGATTAATTAACTTTTTTATAAAAAAATTATATGAAAATTATTAAAATCTTATACTCTTTACTATGTGATAAAATATTTTAAAAAAATATGTGATACATATTATAAATTTTTAGCGTAATTTTTAACGTGTATTACAGTTAAAAATTATAAAAGTTGTGATACACAATTTAAGTTGTATATTATATATATATATATATATTTTTTTTTAAAGTCAATCTCATATATATAAAGAATATTATAATAATTTTGGTATTTAAAAAAATATATAAATGTTTTAAAATTAAAAATAAAAACACTCATTTTTACTATTATCACCATAACCATTAAAACCACCAAAACTACAAAACTCCTTCTCAAACTTTTTAAAACTATATCTTTTTTCACGGGTCCAAACTAATAATAGATATGTATGAGAGTGAAGAAAACATTTGTACTTATCATCAATAACTAAATTTTCATGCCTTTAAAAACATAAAAAATTAATAGTAACAATAATAATATAAAATTTAGATTATTTATATTTCAAAGGAAAATAATTAAAAATAGTTGGAAGTTACTGAGAAATTCCATTACTGAACTTAGACAACTTTTGTGTTACGTTACCTGCTACTTCATGGAGAATTCAAACTTAAAATATTGCTAACTGATACTTACGTTGTATATTACTCCGTATTTAATATGTTCCCACCACTTTCATTCAATGCTTTATTTAATTAATACATTTGGTGCTGCCAGAAGATAGCCAAGTGTTGATATTAATATTAGTTACTAAATTACTATATCAAACAGATATTTGTTTATATTTATCACCACTACGAACTATCTATAACTAATTATAAGATCACTTCTTATCGTCTACTCCTCTTCTATCCTTATTCTATGTGGCATGTCCCTTCTTCGTCTTTCCCATAGACATGAATACATGATCCATTTCCGAGTTACCGTTCTGATGAGAACGAAGTGCAGAACACAGAACGATCAAATGTAAAGTCATAAAAATAACTTTTAAGAGGACAAAATTAACACAGGATTCTTTAATAAACAAACACCTAAAGTACTTTTATACATATGTATTTAAATTTAATAAGTGGACAATGACATCATCAAATATTAATTGACCAATCAAATCCTTAAATGTGTTCAATTAAGTAAAATTAGAAATTTAGTGACATCAACCATAAATTTTAAATTAATCAATTAAGTTATTTAATTTCATTTAATTTTAAAAATAAAACCCTCGGATGTTTAATTAACCAAATAGAATTACTTGTTATAAACTTACATGACGATCACAATATGCTTAGAAATCGTTGCTAAAAATATATATGATGCAACTAACCAAGAAAACTATTATTATTACTACTATTATTATTATTATATTATATTATATCCTACACCTACATAATAATCAAACAACTTTTTTTTAATGTATTAGCCACCCAATTGCGTTTGTAAATAGCTTTGACAAATATCAGTGAATTATTTAATATATATACACACTAAATTAATTTAAAAAAATTCTTAAATCTATCAAACTTTCAGTTAACAATCACAATTAATATGTATTTGTTTTTTGATTTTCCAATGAGAAAAATCTACATCATAATTACAACCCTTCATGACTGTTTTGGATTTTTCAGTTTAGCATATAAGTTTAAATTTATGGACGATATTGATATACTATCAATTTTCATACGTATATTAGCAATTATGTTTTATAATATATTGTTGTACAACACTATAAAATACAGTGTAATGATATAAATAGGTGATATCATAATTTTATATATATCAATTTTTTATATATCATTATAAAATACAGACCGAACAAAGTTGTTTAAAAAATAATTAATGTAAAATATATCATTGAATCCTAAAAACCTTTTACTAACATCAACCAAATATAATTATCCAATAAGAAGTTACAGAATTCTAACTAACCAATAAGAAGTTCTGTTTTCATTCAATTTATTTATAGGAGGTTGTTTTACCTGTGTATTGAGGTGAAACATAAAATAATATATTTTTATTAATCATACTAATAAGAGAAATATGAAAATGCAAAAAATATATGATAAGTCTTGCAAAATCATAAAATTATAAAAGCCTTGTACTTTAAAGTTTCATTTTTAGTATTTAAGGGGTTACATAAAAAAATGTGGGAGATTGTTTTACTTACACGTTGAGCCGAAACATAAAAAAGTAAATTTTACTAATCATACTAATAAGAGAAATATGTAAATCCAAAAATATATGACAAGCCTTGCAAAATCATAAAATTATAAAAAGCTTCATACTTTAAAGTTTCATCTTTAGTATTTAAGGGGTTACATAAAAAAATGTGAGAAATGAATACCGAAAATAAATTTAAAATAGATGTTAGACAATTGACGTGTAAAACCTACTAATAGTGGATTTTAAATATGTGGATTGTGTACATATTTGTCAATTATAAACCATTTACCAAACACATAAAGCATTTGAAAGATTATTTTTACATTTTCTTTTCCGTATATACATACACCCGTGTTAGATACTGTTAATACATGTGTTATTAGCATAATTTGTGATAAAAAAAATTTAACACATATATTAGCATAACGTAACACATATATTAGCATAAGATAAAATATATGTTAGTAACCAATAACACATGTGTTACTTGATACTACTAACACATGTTTTACTTGATACTTACATGTGTTACTATACTTACACATGTATAAATTTGTAGGTTCCCGTAGGTTCGGATCTACGAGGTAATATGATATAATCTAGTGCGGAATCCTCGATTATACTAAACGATAACAAATGAGTAATAACAAATATGTAAAGATCATTTTTATTGAATGTAAACAAGTATTACATTCGAACTAAGATCCAAACTCAGAGTATTCGAACTTATAACTCTGAAAAAACCTCTCTTCTAAAACTTTCAGACTTGTGTATATATAGGCACCTAAGTTCGTACGAACTTAGGCACTTTCTAAGTTCGTACGAACTTAGGCACTTCTAAGTTCGTACGAACTTAGGCACTTCTAAGTTCGTACGAACTTACTAAGTTCTTACCTACTCTAAGTTCGTACGAACCTACAAAATACACATACAAAACTTAAGTTAATAATTACAATGATTAACAAAATGACTTCTAAAACTAACTATTACAAACTAGAAGCTATTGTCACAAAATATGCACCAACAGACTCCCCCTTGGCAATAGCTCTAGTTTCGATGCACCAACAGACTCCACTTTGACAATAGCTCTGGTTTCACCCGAGATGTTGTCACCCGAGTTGTCTTCGATCTTGATTTTGTTAAGCTCTTTTCTCTTCATGCATAGAACACCTTTTCCACAAAGTCTTCACTACCCTCTGACATCTTGAATCTTCATGTCTCGAACTATCTCTGTAGGTTCTAACATCTTTATCAGATCATGTCATACACCCTCAACAACTCTTGTAGCTTCTGACTTACCCTTAGGAATTTCATCTTTTTCATATCTTAACTCCTCTAGGTCTATCACTACGATTCACCTTCAGACATTTTTTCATTTTCTGAACTAAACTTCTCTAGGTATCCTCTAACTCAGACTTATCACTATTAAACTCGACAGTTCAATGGTATCTGTCTCTGTTAGATTGACTAGACTTATAACACCCCTCTTTCTATATAAGAATATAATATTAATAAACACGGAAGCATGAATTTAAAATACACTAAACAGTTTACAATTCCCAAAAATACACTAATTTCAAACTTTTTAAACTACAAAAGGCGGAGTATTATAAAATTACAAAACAAGGTTTATTACAAAAACCATATCAAAGAACCAAAAGCGCAGTCAAACATTCCCTTGATTAACCAATCACCTCCCGCACCCACAATAATCAAAACATATCCTGCAGGAAGTAAAATGAGGGGTTAGCACAAAGCTAAGTGAATAGATTCATCACACTCCATTCAACTTAGCATAACTAGCAGTTTACACCAAATAATCGTAAACACACATAATTCAATGAGGATCGGTGGCTCTGGGGATATCATAATACCCGGGGATTCCCCCAAGAACACTTACCGTCAATCCGTATGGCCAATACAGAATAGACCGATAACTAATGGTTATTAAACTCATACACAGGTCTCAAACACAACAAATGAATCAAAACCTGTGTAAAACACATAATAACCAGAAGTCCAACTACACGTTGACCTCAATAACATAGTACACATAGTTCACATATCACGTAGATCAATAATCAACAATCAAGACTAAACAGTCTAATACACATCTACGTTTACTTGTTGTAACCAAATAGTTACAACTAAATCAAATGATGAGTTCCGAATCCACTCACCGATACCTCTGACGTCTCCACACTCAGGATTCTTATATCACTGAGTCTTACGTTGATCTGAAACAGGAAATCATACACAAGTCAGAAGTTCGTTCTATAAATATCATTATAGTCTAATTATCCAATCAGGAAATCCCTGAAGTCTAGGCAAACAAAAGTTCACTCAGAAATAAACTCAGAAAAAGTCCGCAATGCCGCTTAAAACTGAAAAATGCCATTTTCGGGTCCTAGATGACCCCGGATGGCCAAAAACTGCCTAGGCTATTAACATATAGCCTTGATTACTAGGTCGTTTCCGATTGACCATGCGAATTTCAACTAAATCTGAGTTAGTGTTATTTTCACAAAACTTACGCATTTTCAAAATTTGCAAAACAAAAATCTCTTTTATAAACTTAGCGACACAACCATTGTGTCGCACCACAAACCCTTGCGACACAACCACTGTGTCGCACAACAGAAACCTGCGACACTAACATTGTGTCGCAATACTTAAAATGGCCGCCTTTAGCGACATAACCACTGTGTCGCATAACATTTAAGCGACACAACCTGCGACACAAGCCTTGTGTCGCAATGAAGAACAGACCAGTTCCCATATTCAAAATTCACGAAATCAAACATGTAATACTCAAATTAACCTATATCAATCCGTGTAATTCACTTATAAACAATAATAACACATAATAATTACAACCTTACCTCAAATACGCAGCTAATTAGCTCAAATGAATCAAAACCCAACTTTCAACTTTTTCTCACTTTATCTCTTAATTTTTATGCTTTGGAACGAAATTAGAATGTAAGGAAACTATCTGGAGTGTTTGGGCGGTGATTATATATATATAATTTCAAATTACACTTAAGCTCCTTAATTAATTTCAGTTCAGCCCGTTTTGCGACACAGTCCTGCGACACAACCATTGTGTCGCACAGACAACCTGCGACACAACCCTTATGTCGCAGAAAATCAAAAACTTACAAATTTTGAATCAACTAATATTTTACTAGTCACAATAAGTCAAAAGGATTGTTTAACTACGTTTCACAATGAAACACATAATATTCAATAATCGATTAAAATAATAGAAATTACCAGACTGCAGAATAGGATGTTACAAGACTCCCCCTTAACCCGTTCAAGCTTACCAAGTCTTCCAGTTGAAGAGTTAGACATCTCAAATTGGTCTACTGCTAGGCAGCCCTCCAACATTCGGTCATTGGGATCATCGTCTCTGTCTTTGTTTCTTTCTCAACACATCCTCTTTACAACCAGTCTTCTCCACCTGCCAGGCTTCTCCCCATGAGCTGTCGCGCTCTTCAACAAGGGATTTATCTTCACCACATAAATAATTGTAATAGGTGCGGTTGGAATTGTTGTTGTGATTGTGGGTGTGGTGGTGGTTGTGGATTGGGCAGTCGACTCACTAATGACACCCCACTAGACCGTCTTCTTATTGGACCTTCTAGTGAATAAAGAGGTAACATTATCAGAATCAGCATCGTCATCTTGCAATATATAATCATCGTCTTCATTCAACTTATATTTGTCTTTATCCGTAGTAAAACGAGACCCTAAGTGAGATCCAAGTTTTATTAGATCTGGATTCATCCAACTGTGGAATATCATCTTCATCATCACTTTCATCAACATCTCAGTCTGTTTACACGCAAACCCCAATATCCTCCTCAATTTAGATCTTCTAGCTTTAATGCTTTGTCATATCTAGGCTTTGAATCAATCGTATTCGAGTTGTTTCTCCAATCGTAGAGTAAAACAATCAAAAGTAATTATCTCCCCATTTTGTAAGAACTTAAATTTGTACAAATTAAAATGAAAAATAACTAAAAATAAACAAATAAATATGAAATTATTCATATTAAAAAGTACATTCTTTTTGTGAGAGTCACTATTACGAAGATCATATTAGCCATAATGCGTACGTTACACAGTTAGGAATTGAATTATTCCGATGTTATTATGTATGTAATTTATAGTTCACGATGATTATCGGTATTGTTGTCCACTTAAGCAGTCAACACTCAGAATTTTCAAGTACAATGTTAGTTATTGTTCACGATTATCTATGTATCTCACATTTGATATACCCTTAGAATCAAGAAAGTCCAGAATTCCATGTATCAGATCTTTTAACTTAATGTCATCTTTAAAGTCAAGTCCTTTTAATATTTTGAGCAATGTACTTTAGTACATGTTTTAACTATAGGACAAGACTAGGGTTAGAGGCAAACAAATCTAAAATCAAACCAGATGTGACAGGTCTGTACTTTCGTACAACAAAGCGACATAGTTTGACTAGAGACCTTGAAGACGGTATTCTTTTTTCGCGGTCGAGTTTGCTCTATTTTAGTATACACTGACTGAGTCTAGGTCAGCATGTTTTAAGATGTAGCAAAAGAAACAGTTAGTGAACCCCCCAGATGAAATGATTTATATTTATCCAATAACATGTATTCAGGTACAATCTATCTCCTAAGAATTAAGACTTAATGTCATACATCAAAATAGAGATTGCACAGAAGAATCGTATTATTTAATATAGATTAGGTACTTGAAAACCGTTATGTCGTATGCCTACCAATACATCGTATGATGAAGCTATTAGTTACGTATATATTTAAAGTACTTTTTTACTGTGTATGTACTACATCTAAAAGCCACACATATAATAATGTTCTAGGCATGGGTAATGTTTTCGTCATTTCTTCGCGTGCCTACAGTGACACTCATATTTTTATAGTTTTTCCAAACTAACTAAAAATCCTAAGAAATAAAGATAGATAAAAGTTCTTAAGGGAGATATGTTACTCATGAGTTTTCATTCCAGCGATGAGGACTAACAATTCAAAACTTGATTTATGAAAAGCCTTACCATACAAATCAGCTAGATTATCATCCCATATTTGACCTTATCTCCCCCTCAATCGCTACATCCTTTGCTGAACTTGTAGATTCTGAAGTCTGTGTTCCAGCACAATAGATAAAAATCATTAGATACAAAGGGGGACCCAAGCCACCACGGACTTGGATCGACCATTCTCATCAACAAATGTAAATTCCTTCAGATATCCATCTCGCCTTTCAGGTGACTTGGATACTCTGGAATTCTCACTTGTTGGGGAATGAGAGGAGCTACCACTAGACATTCTATCCAAAGACTTTTGGAAAAGTCTCTAATTGACTGGCCTTTGGTTTTAAGAAAAACTAACCCTAGATTTATAGTTATTATTCGAATTATAAAAATTCCTATTACTACTACTCTGGTTAGAAAAACTTTTGTTGGGGTTGTTAAAACTTTTTGAAGTTTTCGACCGAATTGATTCTCCATTTGAGCTTCCTGTTTCAGGAGAAGTGCTCCTTGGACTATCATTTTTCGAAACTCTTGATTTCTTATATTGACACACACTTGTTACATATCCCTTTTGATGGCACGTGAAGCACGAACGCTTCTCCCAGGCTTTCTTTTGAGCCTTGAGATTCGCTTGGTGTTCCAATTCTGTTTGTTTACCTTTTTCATTTTTATTCTTAACATCTTCTATTTTAGGTCTAACAAACTCAAATTTAGTTTTTGACTCTTCATTGGTCCCTGACTCAGCTCTCTCTGACTTGGTTGACTCGGTGATGTCTACATCTCAGAGACTGCTGGTCGTGTAGTAGAGTCAGCTTCTTAAACATTTAATAGACTATCTAAGGTTTCAACTTAAAATCCTTTTAGTTCAATTGTCCTATTAAGACTTACAATTCTAACCTTAGCGTCTGCTAGTTCTTTTTCTTTATTTGAAGATTGTTTAGTTAAATCCAAAACATGCTCACGAGCTAAGTCGATTATTTGACTCTGCTCGTTCACTTTGTCTTTTAAATCCTTTTTATCAAATTTAGATTTATTAACTAACTCAAAGTTTCTCAGTTTTAAAGTTGAGTTTTCTTCTTTTAAAGAATTTAGCTGAGCCGTCATCATATTAGATGATTCAATCAAATTCTCCAGTCTGCTCTGCAAAGTTAGTACATAAAACACAAACATTAACTACAGAGTCTAAGTTTAGAATAACCTTATACTTCTCAGCCTCCATGTTGGCCATATATGCAATGAAGTCCTTTATACTCATAGTATCAGTAGACTTCAGCCTTATAACCCTGGTCTCTAAAGCATGTAACTCTCTCTCAGTCTTCTTCTCACTACCATCCTTTTGATCTGCCTCATCAATTGTGGTCATGAATTCCTGAGGCTCTTCAACATGTGTACTCTAATCATATGAACCGTAATGTGTTTCAGTAACCAAGGCTCTTGAATGTGTACTATTCCCTGAGTATAACACCCCTCTTTAAAGATAAGAATATAATATTAATAAACACGGAAGCATGAATTTTAAATACATTACCTTATTATATATTAAACATTATACATAAACAGTTTACATTTTTCAACATGTACACAATATTTAAACTGTTTAAAACTACAAAAGATGGGGTATTATAAAATTTACAAAACAAAGTTTATTACAAAAACCATATCAGAGACCAAGAGCGCAGTCAAACATTCCCTGATCAACCATTCCCTTCCTGTTCCCACAATAAATCAAAACATATCCTGTAGGAAGTAAAATGAGGGGTTAGCACGAAGCTAAGTGAATAGATTCATCACACTCCATTCAACTTAGCATAACAAGTTGTTTACACCAAATAATCGTAAACATACATAATTCAATGAGGATCGGTGGCTCTGGGGATATCATAATACCCGGGGATTCCCCCAAGAACACTTACCGTCAATCCGTATGGCTAATACAGAATAGACCGATAACTACTGGTTATTAAACACATACACAGGTCTCAAACACAACAAATGAATCAAAACCTGTGTAAAACACATAATAACCAGAAGTCCAACTACACGTTGACCTCAATAACATAGTACACATTGGTTCACATATCACGTAGATCAATAATCAATAATCAAGACTAAACAGTCTAATACACATCTACGTTTACTTGTTGTAACCAAATAGTTACAACTAAATCAAATGATGAGTTCCGAATCCACTCACCGATATCTCTGACGTCTCCACACTCAGGATTCTTATATCACTGAGTCTTACGTTGATCTGAAACAGAAAATCAAATACAAGTCAGAAGTTCGTTCCATAATTATCATTATAGCCCATTTATCAAATCAGGTAATCCCTGAAGTCTAGGCAAACAAAAGTTTAATCAGAAATGAACTTAGAAAAATCCCGCAATGACGTTTAAAACTGAAAAATGCTATTTTCGGGTCCTAGATTACCCCGGATGGCCAAAAACTGCCTAGGCTATTGGAATATAGTCTTGATTACTAGGTCGTTTCCAATTAACTATGCGAATTTCAACTAAATCCGAGTTAATGATATTTTCACAAAACCGCGTCTCAAAAACACTTACGCATTTTCAAAATTTGCAAAACAAAATCTATTTTATAAACTTAGCGACACAACCATTGTATCGCACCACAGAATCTTGCGACACTACCACTGTGTCGCATAACAACATCATGCGACACAAACATTGTGTCGCAATACCCAATATGGCCGCCTTAAGCGACATAACAACTGTGTCGCAGAACATTCATGCGACACAACCTGCGACACAAACCTTGTGTCGCAATGATGAACAGACCAGTTCCCAGATTCAAAATTCACGAAATCAAACATGTAATACTCAAATTAACCTATCCCAATCGGTGTAATTCACTTATAAACAATAACAACACATAATAATCAAACCCTTACCTCGAAATCACGGATTAAAAGCTCAAACTAAATCAAAACCCAACTTCTTACTTCTTTCTCTTTAATACTCTCTCTAAAACGATTTTTAAGTGTTTGGAAATGTTTGGAAATGCTCTGGAAGTATTTGGGCGGTGTATATATATATATTAAACTTGCAATTACACTTAAGCTCCTTACTTAATTTCAGTTCAGCCCGTTTTGCGACACAGTCCTGCGACACAACCATTGTGTCGCACAGACAACCTGCGACACAACCCTTGTGTCGCAGAAAATCAAAAACTTACAAATTTTGAATCAACTAATATTTTACTAGTCACAATAAGTCAAAAGGATTGTTTAACTACGTTTCACAATGAAACACATAATATTAAATAATCGATTAAAATAATAGAAATTACCAGACTGCAGAATAGGATGTTACACTGAGTATTGATCACTAGTAGACGTCCCTTGATATGAGTCAACTCTACTCTCTTTGATCTGTTTACTACCATCAAATCTCTTCTCCAAAGCTACCCAGAGCTCTCTAGAAAAGTGGTACTGTTGTTTGAAGGTATGCTTAATTTCTTCAGGAAGACACTAGATGATAGCAGACAACGCCTTGTTCTCTGCATCATACATCTTTTTGTCTGCCTCCTTTATCATTGAATACGAATAAAACCTACGTTTCCCTTCAAATTCATAAGAAGGTGTATCATACCCTTCATTGATACAGATCCACATGTTGATGTCATTGAATTTTGCAAATGATTCAAATCTATCTCTCCACCAGAAGTAATCTTCAGTCCTTTGAAGCTTTGGTGGTGAAGCAGTCTTACCTACTTCATGATCTATTTCTATCATTTTGTTCACATTTGACATCTTGAAAGAATGTATTCGGATATGAGGTAAGTTTGTAGTAGAAAGTCAACTAACGTCAAGTCCACTTAAAAACACAAATTTCCCTCCAAAATTCACGAAATTTTTTTTTTCGAGTAAAATTTAAATTTTCTCGAACCAAAGTTAAACGATGGTAAGCCTAAATTCAAATTTTGGCGAAAGAAAATTTTTCTGAAATTTCCCGCCAAATAACATTTTTTTTTTTTTTTTTGAAAGTTAAGTTCGTACGAATATAGGAATGTTCGAACTTATAAGTTCATACGAACTTAGTAATGTTCGAAAAAACTTAAGTTCGAAGGGGTAAGTTCGTACGAACTTACAACTGTAAGTTCGAATGGTATTCCATGTAAGTTCGTACAAAAAACTGTTGAAAAAACTCAGATATGAAATTTTCAAATCTGGGTTCGTTTCAACCTGCAACTTCGAATCCCCTTGCTCTAAGTGATAATACACAACTTTGGAAGCTAAAAACAACAATCTAACTTCCAAATTTTTTGTAATCACTCGTTTCCTTAAAGTTTCTTTACCCCGAACCAAATCGAACAATTCGAAAGGCTCTGATACCACTTGTAGGTTCCCGTAGGTTCGGATCTACGAGGTAATATGATATAATCTAGTACGGAATCCTCGATTATACTAAACGATAACAAACGGGTAATAACAAATATGTAAAGATCACTTTTATTGAATTTAAAAAAGTATTACATTCGAACTAAGATCCAAACTCAGAGTATTCGAACTTACAACTCTGAAAAAACCTCTCTTATAAAACTTTCGGACTTGTGTATATATAGGCACCTAAGTTCGTACGAACTTAGGCACTTTCTAAGTTTGTACGAACTTACTAAGTTCGTACAAAGCTACAAAATACACATACAAAACTTAAGTTAACAATTACAATGATTAATAAAATGACTTCTAAAACTAACTATTACAAACTAGAAGTTGTTGTCACAAAATATGCAACAACAAAATTGATCCTAACACATGTGTTACCTGTTACTAACACAAATGTTAGTAACCAGTAACACATGTGTTAATAACCAGTAACACATGTGTTAAAGGATACTAACACATGTGTTAGTTGCTATTAGCACATGTGTTTTTTTGTGTGACAATCATAATTTATGAATTTTGTATCTATTGTAATTAAATATGTTACTGAATATATATGTATATATATATAGAGATATAAAGTTACCATTTCAACATTCCTCATTGACATAAGGCCGGTACCTTCACCCAACTAACTAATTTGTAGTATCAGATGTGATTGTCATTTTATCAAACACCTTATGTGCAATATCAATTTTCTCAAGTTTTAGTTCATTATTAATATTGTTTGCCTTTGAATCTCTCAAATTACCAACAAAGCTAACACACAAATACATACATACTGTAAACAAAAGTGACAAAAACTTACTAGTATAAAAAAATAGAATCAATACATTACTAGTATAAAAAATAAACAAAGTTTACAAAAACTTACCAAATGGAATCGATCTAAGTGGAATCGCTTGAATATGTGATTTTGATGTATTAGCTCTTGAAAATGCAATCTCTTATTAAATATCCATAGAACGAACTCTCAAAGTGTATCCGGTTTATAATGTGCGATTTGAAAGCTAGGTTTCAACGAACGAAATAGATAAAAGTAAACTGTGAAAATGACGAATCGAACTACTGTGATTGTAGAAAATGATGACTAACAACAGATATTTGAATAATCAACCACGGAATCGACGTTTTTTGATGTTTATGAGTTAGGGTTTTTTGAGGGAGAAAGCGACGGGAAAGAGCAAGGGAAAAAGATGTTGCATTTGTTATTTGATTTGAAATAAACAGGTGAAATAAAATAAATGGTAAAAATACCATACTACCTTTCTACCCAATTTCTATTAATTGTGTATAATTATTTTGATGTATTAATTTAGGCCATTGATTTGATAGATCCAAAGGTTGGTATTAATTCCACCATTCTTACAAAAAATTTCATTTTCATTTGAACTTAATTCTATAATAATATAATGATAATGATAATAATAATAATAATAATAATTAATAATAATTAATATTAATATAATAATCTAATAATAATAATCTAATAATAATAATAATAATATAATAATAATAATAATAATAATATAATAATAATAATAATAATAATAATAATAATAATAAGGATATTATTGTATCAAGCACTCAGCCACATACTAGCTTGGCTTTAATTTTGCGGTGTATTGGACCAGAGGTTGCCCTCTCTCGTTTAAATCTCCTTGTCTTTGGTGAGTCTTTCCCTTTTCTCCGTTAATTTTCTTTCCTCAGATTCATTCATGCTTACATATATTATATGATCAGTAGTATTATGTAGATATCCACTACCTGTAGTAATAAATACTATTAAAACTCTTCCCTTTCTTTAAGTTGTTGAGGTGTTCATGAACTCAATTTCAGATGTAATTTATGTCCCATGTTGTCAAGGTTAGTAGATCGAGTCTAGGTTGAATAATTGATGACAAGCCCTAAATCAATTAGCAGTCCGTTTCAACAAGAAAAGGAATAATTAGTACTCATATTGCTTTCATTTTTAAATAAATTTCGAGATATATATTTTTTTGGACAGAGGATGTTGATTTCTCTTGGGTGAAATATAATTCAGATTGATTCTTTGCTTACAAGGTTGTTCTGCTCTTGTTGTTAACTTTTAAGATTCATTTACCAAAGACATGCATATACATACAAATAATTGAAATATTGTGGCTGCCGGTTTTAACATTCTGAGAGAGCAGAATAGATGATAGGAGATTTTATATATTTAGCACTACAAAAATACTTCATCTCAGGACTAGTTCAAACAAAGAGAGGATTGCCTGGATTGAAGCTTTGGCCTCAACAAAAAATCTATTTACTTTAAGTGATGATAAGCCATTTGATTCTGATATATCATCATTCTCAACTGAAAGACTAAAGAATCGCCTACTCCTCAAAGTGGGAATAGGTGAGGCACTTGTTAAAAACTGTGAGCAGATCATGCTCTTGGAGTTTTCTCAAGTACAAACACGACTTAAACTTCTTTACAAACAGCGTTCAGATCTTCTCCTCACCTTGAGACAATTAAAGGTATGATTTGGTAACTATTAGTGCTTGAGAATCTACTAGTTATTATTTTTGATATCGCACGTATACTGGAATATTATGATGTATAAGGTGAAATATCATGTACCAACTTTTCCAAGAACAGACCCTTCATCTCTGTTACTCTCAAACGACATCTGCAATGCAACATCAAATCCCCATATTTTTGTATGTGTTTTCAAAGATATCTGCAAGTGTGGACCATTTTTTTTTTTTGTTTTCACTCAGTGGTTGGACAATTTGAAGAAAGATTCTGGATGTCATTGTTATAATAATTTTCTATCAGAAGTGTAACTTTTCTACCGTTATATCATGTAAAATTTGAAGGCCCACCCATGTGGTTGCAGTGATCTTCTTACCTTTTATATCTCTCAAATTCACCAAGAGTCTACTTGTACCATATTTGATTTTAGTAGTAGCATGTTATATGCCCAGTTGTCCTAAATTAACGTAAATATGTTCAAGACCAAGCTTTTAGGTACCAAATAATTAAATCCTTGCAGCCTTTCCAAATTCTTCTCAAAAGTTACCACTGCCTTTTCATTATGTATCCATCATGTTGAAGTGGGTTGTGCAAATTATGATCATGGTTAGAATTTCTAGTGATAGAATTTATAACTGTTGTCCATTCATCAGGACCCTTTAAAGGCTAAGACAACAGGTATTTGTGAAATTAGTTTAGCTTCCATATATAAAAATTAGCGAATCAACAATAGCTGATAAATCCTACTTCATGACCACGGATTTTTGAATTTTATTTCTAAAAATCAAGGGAGATACAGGTTGGTCTCTAGTTAGTAATTACACATATACTAACTTACATGCATCGATCACCGAATGTTCATGCTCTTTGTTGTTACTTCATTCATTTTGGTTTTTATGCACTTTTACCTAATGAAGTAGTTGATATGCTGGTGATTACTTGTGTTGAAGTGCTATTTTCAGTGTGTGCGTTACCTAATAAATTTACTTTTATCAAATAAGCATATTTTGAATGTATCAGGCTGCTACTATTATTGAAGTCGACACATCTGGAGTTCCAGAAGGAGAGTATCGATTGACGCAACAGGAATATTCAGATCTGCGTTGTAGGAAATACAGTGGTATCCTTGCTATGTATCTCTATCAGTTGGTTTTTATATATGTATGTAGGTGTATCCGTGTGTTTATATACATATGTATGTATGTGAATCAGCCCATTCTAATAGCATGACTAACTGACTGTTATGATATATTGATATCCAACTGATTTGATTTTGTGTGGTTTCTGATTATGGACCTTGTTTCGCTAATGCTCAGAATGGAGTATAGCTACTGAATCATGTGATGATGTTGAGAAACAAGAGCTTGAGGAGGAGGCTTCAGTGGATGAGGAAATCTACTTCTTTGACAGACAAGATTGTTTTCTTGGATGGCAGAGTAGTACTACTGAATTAGAAACACAACTTAATGTTATGGCTGACTCTGGAGAGCTTAAAATTGAAAGGAGAAAGAAGCTTCCTGATCCAGCTGAGAAAGAAAAGGGGGTGACTCTGTGGTCCCTGATTAAAGACAACATCGGAAAGGATCTCACACGAGTCTGTCTTCCTGTTTATTTTAATGAGCCAATATCATCTCTACAAAAGTGTTTTGAGGACCTGGAGTACTCTTACCTTCTAGATCGGGCTTATCACCATGGAAAGCAGGTACAACTTGTATACTTTGTTTCTTGCTGCAATCTGGAAAAAAAAGTTGTTAGTCGTCTTAATTACAAATACAACGTTGATGCTTCACAAGCTTTAAAGTTTTTAGTTTTATCCTAGATGTAGTTGAAATGGTTTCTCTGTGCCTGCATTGGTTTCCATGATGTTGCTCATCTCTGATGTGATTCTAGGGCAACAGTCTTCAAAGAATTTTAAACGTCGCTGCTTTTGCTGTCTCTGGATATGCTTCTTCAGAAGGGCGACATTGTAAACCGTTCAACCCATTATTAGGTGAAACATATGAAGCTGACTATCCAGAGAAAGGAGTCTGTTTCTTTTCCGAGAAAGTATGTTTGTTTTGAAATGTTTCAACCTATCTCGATCTGTATAATATTTATTCTTGCATTTACAATACACCTGTCGTATTCTATTGGAACAGGTTAGTCATCATCCCACCCTGATAGCTTGTCACTCTCAAGGTAACGGGTGGAAATTCTGGGGGGATAGCAACATCAGAACAAAATTTTGGGGCCGATCTATTCAACTAGATCCTGTTGGTGTTCTTACCTTAGAATTTGACGATGGTGAGGTTTTCCAGTGGAGCAAGGTATGTAAATCTCAAGAAACAAAAATAAATAAAAATGGCCTTACTGTCTTGTTTACTATTAGTTTTTACTTGCAGCTATATATAATGTTTGGATTTCTTCTACTGTTAGGTGACGACCAGCATTTATAATCTTATTTTGGGTAAAGTTTACTGTGATCATCATGGAATTATGCATATACGTGGCAATCGAGAATACTCATGCAAGCTCAGGTTCAAAGAGCAGTCTATTCTTGAAAGAAATCCCCGCCAGGTGTGCATAGGCTTTGCTTTATCAAATAAGTACATATGCTATAGTGCTGAAGGTAAATTCATTGTTTTACTATTTATATACTTAACGTACACAACTTTACTTGAACAACGAACAGGTACATGGGTTTGTTGAAGATGGTAGTGGTAAGAAACATGCTACAATAGTGGGGAAGTGGGATGACAGCATGTATTACATTAATGGAGTTGCAAATGTGAAGCCAAAGGATATGGGTGATGCAAATCTATTGTGGCAAAGAATTATGCCACCCACTAACCTCACTCGATACAATTTAACGTCTTTCGCCATCACATTGAACGAGTTAACTCCTGGTTTGCAGGTAATAAGAGATGACATATTGATAACAACTGTATTACAATATAATTTGTGTTGTTTTCTGATTATTCATAATGGATTAAGGAAAAGCTTCCACCTACGGATTCAAGACTCAGGCCAGACCAACGCCATCTGGAGAATGGAGAATATGACATGGCAAATGCTGAAAAGCTACGTCTTGAGACCAGGCAGAGAATAGTATGTATCTTTGTCTTATGTCACTGTGTATGTTGATGTGCACAAGAACTTATTATTTGATTTATTACTATTTTCTGCTCTAAAATTTGCAGTCAAGAAAATTACAAGAAAATGGATGGAAACCACGATGGTTCCAAAAAGATGGTGAAGACGGTACATACCGTTATGTAGGTGGATACTGGGAAAGACGCAAGGAGCGTAGGTGGGACGATTGCCCAAACATATTTGATGAATTTAGTGAAAAGTTTAATGTTTCCACCAGCAAATCCTGAATTATCGTCAAGTAACCAATTTCGTCTCTTAATGGTACATTTTGAGTTGTGCATATGATCACGTCAAATCATCAATACTAACACAGTACCATTGCATCACTTCTGGTATCATGAAGACTACATTTTGATCATGTTGCGTAGCAGAGACACAATCATGTTTTGGAATTACCCTACAAATGCATAACTCAATTCTTCAAGAAGCTTTCTCAAATGCTATTCTCTTGTGGAAAGATGGAAAAAGATTTGATCTTCAGTGAAGTATCCTGTGTAAGTTCGAACTCCTTTTTAGCAGACTAAAATATATAGCTACTTAATTTAGATCTATCTTGAATTATTTGGATAATAATAAAGGGTAAAAGGACAGCTCATTGCCTAGAATGTCAAAATAAATTGTCCATATAACTTGTCAGAAGAGTGTATCCAAGTAAATAATCAAATGCAAATAGTGTATGCTTTGTCAGTGTAATCTTCAATCTCCCTCTGTATATATTATTGTGCAACTAACACTGATAACTATTTATGTTTTGTTTAGTCCTTCGAAAAATAGGTTGTTCATGTGTGTCTTGTGTAAGTGTTATCTATTGATGTATTATATATATCAACATTGTTACCAAAAAATAAAATACTAGTTTTGGCAAATGTATCTATGAAGTTGGTAGAAAGTATTGAGACTTACTGGATAAAAGAAAAAATATATAAAAACGAAGCGGGTAGTTTTACAACCATCAAACAAATTGGTTTAGGGAAATTCAATTTTTTCCTCCAAAAAAAAACATATTAAAAATATTTGAATATTTTTTTTTCAATTAAAATATGCCCTACCCGGTTGCAAGTTGTTACTTGCGACTGGGAACTTGCGACCAACTGTTCCTGTAAAATTGCGATTTGCGACCAGTATTCCCGTACTTGCGACTTGCGACTCGGTCTCGTGACTTGCGTCTTGGGACCCTGTTTAGGCTAATTATTCAATACGTTTTTGATAAGATTTTTCGTGTTAAATGAAATTTTGAAACTTGATGTATATAATATGACCGTCACACAAGATTATGAGTATTTTATGTCGCAAATTTACTTAAGAACATATCTTTTATGTTGCCTGAAAATAAAAATAAAAACATTTTATACATTTGTTGGATTTTCAAGATTTTCTTACATTTCTATATTACAAAATGGGATTACGATAACTTCAAGGAGAATTCAAATTTTCAGTTCCAAAACATTGAGTTGACTGAGATGCTTTAGCCATTACCTTTGATTTTGATCTTGGTTGACTTGGCTCGTCTGTTCAGAAAGAGATTTGCAACCAGATCGACTATGATTGATTTCCTTGCAACGACTACATTTTTGTGTTGATTGTCGTTTCCCCTTCTCCTCTCCTTGTGAAGGAATACAAGTATGACTAGGTGGGCGACCGGATTGCCTCTTCACCTGGATCCACCCATTCTGAAGGATGACCCATTTGGTATATAGCCTCTGCATGACGTGAAATTCCTTTTCGCATAACAGCTTACTTCGTCCTGATTGAAGTGATGGGCCACTGCGATCATGTGTCGAAGGTAAACCGGACAACTGCCATTGCATGCAACTACATGTTCTTGTTTTCAAGTTAAGCGTCACATTCTTTTTTCCATCTAACACCTCGATAATTAAATTTGTGGATGGATTCACATTCCATCTTCTAGATTTTTCTTTTCTATTCCCGATCTTGTGCTTAAGATATGGTGTGACAATCATTGTAAGTCCTTCTCCAATGTGACGATGTTTGTAGTACCACTATTGTACCGAAGCTCTAAAGTATTCTAATAACATTGTGACATGGAGCCTTCTTACATGGATGGTTAATGCCTTAATAGACTCTGCACTGTTAGATGTCATGTAAGCATATCGTGTACGTGTAGCATGATGTCTTGACCATCTTTCTTTGCCAACATCTCTAAGAACACCAGCTGATGCTGATAAACGTCTAGTAATGACATCAAAATGGTGATCAAAATCTGACTGTCGGTAAGACTTACACATATTCCAGTAATGTCATTCAATGTACTTGACTTTGAAAGATTTTTGTCTTAAGTTCATCAACAATGACGACAGAACAAGGCATGAAATGCCTCTGAGAAGACTTCTGAAATAGCAGCTGCAATTGAATTGGCTCTATCGGAAATGATAGTCAGGTTTTCAATCCCACAAACGGATTCAAGGGTGTCATGTAAGTTTGCCAAGAACCATGTCCAACATGTAAGCTTTAGGTTTTGTAGTTAAATGGGTAGCACCTAAAATGATTCTTCGACAATACCTCTCAATAACTCTATTGCATAACATTTTTCCCTTTCAAGCTTATGTATATGAAAGGTTGATTTTAAAACGGGCAGACATATCAAGTTTGATCTCTTTGCCTCTATAAACACGTCATTCCAAAGTCATCAACTCCTTCAAGATATGACCAAGCACTCTCATGCTTACATGTTTGTTATTGTTATCGTTCAGAATTTGAGTGCGAGAACACGTGTGAACGTCAACAAACTTCCTGACTTGGAAGTTGTTACTATATTTGATACGTGTTGTACTTATCTTCTAGCTGCAATTAGGCAACAAACAGTACACTATGTATCGAGTATTGTCTGATTTCTTAGACTTGATTTGAAATTCATTTTCAACACACTTGGTATGCAATTGTAGGAGTAACACCTCTTTAGTTTCAAATATTTGTCCAAGTTGAACTTGATAAGAGGGTTCGTACATGGTTATTGGTCGTTTTATTTCTTCTCGGTCATTTTCGCATAACATGGGAGACATATTCCAGAATATATCTTTTTTTGGTTCTTTTATCAGTATTCGTTTGTCATATGTGTCTTTGGGATCCGGAATCTTCTCCTCCTCATCATCATCATCCTTAACATCGTCATTAACAAACGGTTGATCAACATTCTTATCTTTGTTGACATTTTCTTCACCATAATGATCATAATTATAAGGATGATCAACAAGAAATTTCACATGATATTGAGTATTATCTTGATCATGAGGTATTTCAACTACCTTAAATCGTGTGTCGTGGTTGATTTGTGTTGGATATGTGTTATTTATTGAGAATTCTAGAGCAGCATGATAACGATATTGTGGAAATGATTGAACATATGGTTGTTGTGGTTGAAAAGGAAACGAAATTTGTGAAAATGTTTGACACTGTTGATTTTGAGGTGGTTGGCTATACTCACGCGTTTGAAGTTGTTGAAAACCACTACTGAACTGCTAGGGTGATTGCTACCGATAGCCGAAACATTTCTTACAATGTCAACAACGTAAAGTTCTATTGGAGCATTATTAAGATTTTTATTAACAGCATGACACAAAAACTCTCCAACATTATCATCATCGGTAATATCAATAACATATTGATTCACTTTATATTTCATATGACTTGGTATATCAAGTAGTAGACCAACTTTCTTTAAAATAAATTTAAAAAAACTTTGTAAGTCAAAGGGTTTTCCGGTGCAACAGGAAAATTTAAAGGCACACTATATTAATTTATTGACAAATACATTGTCATGCTGCTAATATATTCAAAATGGTTTACAGAACAAACATAAATCTTAAATTTACCAATTTGTTGACTCATATTGTTATTGCTTTATAAATAAATCGTCTTAAACGAGTTTGAAATCGTACATTCAAGATCTTCTAGCTAAAGTGTGTTGAAATTTCTTGTAAACCGGTTACAAATAATTAAGAGAGTATTTGTGATTTGAGGTGAGTGAGAAACAACCAATTATATTTGCTCTTTTAAAAGTGAAATCTTATCCGAAAAAAATCTACAAAGTACCAGAAAATTTTATCTTAAATCTCATAAAATCTTATCTAAGTTTTATCAAAAGCTGTAACCCAGGCGAGTCACAGATGCAAGACTCGGAGACTGTCGCAAGTTGCACGGGTCGCAAGTCGCAATGTCTAGTCGCAAGGGTCGCAAGTCACGGGTAGCAAGCACGGGAATACTGGTCGCAAGTCGCAATTTCACGGAACAACTAGTCGCAAGTAACGACTTGTGACCGGGTATAACATATTTTAATTAAAAAAAATTGGAGGCAAATTTTTAATAATTTGTTTTTTTGGGAAAAATTTGAATGTTCCTAAGTTTACGAGAGTAAGGTACAAAAAAGAGATCAAATCAGTAAGGTACAAAAAAGAGATCCAAACGAGTGATATACACATAAAACTTTATATTTGATCACAATTTGTTTAACCTAACAAATAATGGGTGCACTTTTACATCTCCATTATTTCTTCATCTTTGTCATCGTCATCATCTCCTTTTTCAGGTTACACAGTAATTTTAGATAGACAATGAAAGTAGAAATAAGTCTAATATGAAGACTTATTCTTCTTCTTTTTCCAACTCAATACCCTGCCCAACAAGCCTATGTTCTCTGTAAACATACCATTTTGCACCTATCAAATATAGCCCCATGTTCAAAACACTTAAAACTGTAAGCAACCAGTAAAAGTTATAAAGCTTCCCCTTATTCAAGTTATTAGCTAGCCATGGCTCCCTGTCTCCAGTCACCTTGTGCACTATAGTCACCAACAAAGAGCTAAAAAAGAAGCCTAACGATAACGTACTTAAAAACAATCCGGTACTCATCGTCTTCATCCCCTTAGGACACTCCCTTAAGAAGAAGTCAAGTTGACCTATGTAAGTAAAAGCCTCACCCGACCCTACAAAGAAAAACTGTGGTACCAACCAAAAAACACTGAGTGGAACCACTTTCGATGGGTCATCAACCAAACCATGGGACTGAGCCATGCGCATCCTCTTGATTTCAGTTAACGCGGCTGAAACCATAGCCAAAGTGGACAGGACTAACCCTATGCCAATACGTTGAAGTGGGCTTAGCCCTTGTGGGTGTTTAAGGAACCGTTTGGCCATTGGGACAATGATACGATCATAAACAGGGACAGTCAACAGAATACTGCCAACGAAAAACACAGTGAGTGAAGCTGGGGGGATGAGGAATGATTTGCCAATGTGTCGGTCCATGGTAGTGGCTTGTGAGACCGAGAAGGTTGTCATTTGTGCATAGATTGTCCAAAACATGATTGTGGTAGCCCAAATTGGTAGCATTGTGATCACCATTTTCACTTCTTCCACATCGGTTGAAGTTGAAAGGTTCCATTTGTTCACCTTAAACGTTTCACCATTGTTCTTGATTGCTGCCTTGTCAAGAAAACTACAAACACAAAATCATCTCATTAATTAAATAAAACCAAAATTTGTCTTCATTTCATCATGGTCGGTACGATAATAATTATAAAATTTGTCCCCATAATAAAAATAAAAGTAGATAATATTTGTGTTCCCTATACAATAGATAGTCCAAGATTCGGATTCAATAGTGAATTATTAATGCTTGGTTCAATTTCCAGGTTCTCGTGAGGACCCATTTATTTAGATGCATCTCCTTTAATACATCAAGACAACAATCAAATCATGCAACCCATTTATTTTAACTTTTCAGTCATTTTTCACTATTCCACTTTATTTTAGAAATTTTAGAAATTAATTTAATGTTAAAAGAAACTAAATACAGCAAAAAGAAGCCAACTAACCGGAACTGCTTGCTGTGTGGCAACTTCTGCTTGATGGGTTTTGAAGAATCAAGTGTTTGAGTAATATGATGATCATCCACATTGTATAACAGTGAAGGATCCGATGGTAACTCCATATGTCTTTTCCTCCATGCCCCGACAAACACGGATGCTATCTGGGTTAACGGACTACCCACCAATTTCTTGAACCGGTACCTTCTAGTACCGGACAAGAAGATCAACAACCCCAACCCGATTGAACACGCCACTATCCCATACCCCCATCGCCGCCCAAGATTGTCCTGAATATAAACAAGAACCGTAACAGCTGCTAGTGACCCAATACTTATAAAGAAAAAAAACCAGTTAAAGAAAGTGGTCATCTGAACTTTTTCTTGTTTGTTTGATTCGTCAAACTGATCCGACCCGAAACCTGACACGCTGGATTTGAGACCGCCCGTTCCCAAGGCTGTTAGGTAGAGCGCGATGTAAAGAATGGCTAGTTGAAGATCAGTCGCCGGAACACAGGAATTGCTGTTTCGAACGCATTTTGGTGGTTGAAGACTTGGAATGGCGGTTGAGATCGTTAAGATAGTTACACCCTGTTTATTTTTATTTTTAATTAATTAGCACTCAAATATTATATTATATATAGAGAAAAATACTAACTAATTAAAGAAAAAAGAAGAGAAATGGTAGTTGACCGTTGCTTGGATGGCGGTGAAAATGGCAATGGTTAGATAACGGCCAAGAAAGGTGTCTGCAACGAAACCACCGAGAAGACAAAGCATAAAGGAGGTACCCATGAAGTTAGTGACGTCGTTAGCGGCGTTGGCATTTCCGATATGCATGGTACCAGTCAAGTATGTGACCAAGTTAACGGCTATTCCTAACGTTGTTAGCCTCTCACAAGCCTCAACCCCTGAATATTAGTGAATGAATTTGTTTCCGAAAGTATATATAAAAATGTTTGTAATTTATAACAATATTGAAAGAAACAAGTAACAAAATGAAGAGATAGATATGATATGATGAGGTAGGTACCTAGAATCATGGCGGCACTAGTCCAGCCGCCGGTGATGGAACGGACAGCCGGCTTTCCTTTGTAGTCCCAAGCATCGGGGAGAGTTTCTGCCATCTGTTCCTCTATTTTCTCTTCTTTCATTTTCGTTTCTTTTTTTCTCTCTTTTCTCAAAAAAAAAAAAAAAAAAAAAAAAAATTAGAAAAGAAAAAGAAATATATTAGTGAAGAGTGAGTGAGGTCGGTTGGGTACGTAAAGTCTATAAAATTGAGTAAAGACCGACTCTGTCTTTTATAGCCGTCAGTCACATGTACATATTCACATTTTTGTAGTTTCAGTATTCAGGAACTTCTTACTTACTATTAAACCCTCCTAATAATCGTTCTATATATGATAAAAATAATAATACAAGCTATAACTAGATATATATGCTTTATGATGTAATATTATAACTATATTAGTTATTATTATTAAATATCATGCATAGGGACTTATAGTCTACATCTCTAAAACCATATGTTTATGGAGCTTAACTATTCCGGTTGCCAAGACTTCATGTCTAGTTTTATTATTTGTTGGAACATAGATCCGGTTCGACCTGGATCTAATCCTCCCACTAACTAAAGTTGATTGTGTTGGTGGTTACAACCTGTTGACTTACTCGGAAATGAATATGATTATGAATATCCATCAAGTTAGTACTTAATCAGACCATTTATGTTCTTAACGGTTATCTTGGTGATAACTATATAAATGGGAGTTTTGTATGTATTACATAATATAACACAAAACACACAGAAAAGTAACACATGAGGGAGACGAGTTAACCCTTGTTTAGTTCGTGTGTAATCGATGCAGATACGATTACGGAATCTTAAGTTGTGAATCTTGTAAGCTTTCCGTTTGTGATCGTTTACCCGACCGGTAATTTAAACTCGCTTTCGCTTCCGCTATATGTATTCGGGTATGTTTTGAATCCCTTTAAATGTGATCTAAACAGTTAATTTGCGAAAAGGGTGTGCATATTAATTGCAACCTTTCATTTGTTGAAAGTAACTATACTTCGTTATCAGTTCATTGACATGATATAGTTTGTCTAAATATTGTTGTTAAACGAGTATAACTCATGATCGAATTGTGGACAGTTTAACTTGAAATAAGTTTTATGTGTTAAATTGATTATAATGTGTTGAACTTCATGAGTCATAATTGTACTATCGAATTAGTTTCGAAACTCCAGTAGTTATATTTTCTTAGTTGAATTTTATCCTTCGTAAGTTTGCTTCTTCATTGTACTTCCAAAGTAATGCTATGAAATTATCTTTAGCAACAAGCTCTTATAGTTACGATTATATTCTAAATAATATTGTCATTTTGGATATTGGTAACCTACATGATAACTCAAGTTTTTCCATGGACATCTTCAAATTAGTTTTTATTATGTGATGCTTTAGGTATTAAATGCTAATTTTTATTCCTATGACTCCACGACATAATCATTGATTATGTCGTACAAAGAAGGAATATAACGCTTCTTGAAATGGTTAAGAGAGCTAGGTCTATCATCTTTGGGGTGATGGTTCGTTATCTTCTTCTTCGTACTTAACGAAGCGTATTTCATATCAATATTTTCCATGCAATATGAGTTATGGTAGGCCGTTAGAACAACTTATATACCTTGGGAGTGTTGAATATTATATTTTATTCCTCATGTTTAGTTTTTGCAAATTTTTGGACCATGAGGAAAAAATGTGCTTTCATTAAATGCTTTGAACAATCCAAAGGTTATGTGTTTCTAGGTCAACACGAAAGTGAGTATAACATGACTTGAATCTTGGATGTCACATTACTGGAAAATACATTTCCAAAGTAAGGGATACAAATAAGATTTGGTTCTTATTTGAGAACATAGAATCAGTTCATTCGAGTGGGAGAATTTGAGGAATTAAGAAGAAGAATTTATTTTTTAGAGTAATTCTTCAACATAATGTGAATGAGAGTAATTCTAATGGGAGAAAATTGAGAAACCGAGAATTCATTTCAAGAAAATCTCAATATGAGTTGGAGTAATATTAGAATCCAAGAATTCATTTAAAGGAAATCTCAACCCGAATGGGAGCAATTTGAGAACAAGAATATGTTTCAAGGGAATCTCAATTGCTAAATTTTAGTGAAATTCCTACATATCCCACAAAAAGAAAATGGATCAAAGCAACAGATGAATAAATGAATCTATGTGAAAAAATAATTCTTGGAAATTAGTTTAGTTTCTCAAAGGACACAAAGCTCAGTTTGTGGCAAAATGCTAAGAAAACATGAAAGGATACTAAGGTATCTAAGTAGTAGCTTGATTTGTTCTAAAAATTTGATATGCTTAAAGGTGCTGGCTATAGATATGCTAACTGAGTTGTTATCTCTTGGAGTAACAAGAAATAGTTGCATAAAGTCATGTATACAGGAAGCATTATTTTTAGAAAATTCAGTTGTGGTTCGACAAGCTGTGTAGCTTAACTACTTTCAGAATAACTTGTGAGTTAAGAATGATTTATCAATTGAGTATTGATAAACTAGAAACGGGATGCTTTCGTAGCATATGTGAAAGACTCAAGTTTCTATTATGAGACCAAGCACATAGATATCAAGTACAACTTTATGAGACATGCTTACAAGAAAATAACTAAATATGAAGTACACATCTACATCTATAGTAGATCTTTTGATAAACTCGTACCTAGTGAGATGTGTTTATGTAACATGTCAAGACTCAAAGTTGTGTAGATGTTGAAAATTTACTAACTTAATGTTTCCCAAACATATTAAAGTTTTAATATCCATGGCATTTTTTTTGTGTCAAATTCTATATACAAAGGAATGTTGTGTTTACATTCTTAATTTGTAAAGTATGTCGGACAGATCGGAGATTAGCCTTACCCATATGGGTGACCAACTCCATTATTTTTGAAATAAGTGGTGAGGTAACGTATTTTAAGTATACACAAACTTAAAATCTTTGATGCTACAGTTGTAAGGTTTACAACAATTGGTGAATTACTTAGTTTCACTTAATCTGTCTATGATACTAGATGTGAGTTCTTGAGACATAACTATGTTTTGAGAGTAGATGAGTGAAATAGGATTTGAACTTCGAGTATGTTTGGATTATCATCTGTGCCACATTGATTGAAAGACATACCTCCATGTGAAAGGAGAAACTTTACAGCATGTAATTCATTCCACATGTGTATAAGACGACCAATAAGGGAAATATAAGAAACGATCTTTGCTTTTATACTATGTATCCTTTGAGGTATGAGTAACCTCAATATTGGTATCCTTAAAACCTTTTCTTGTCTTTCCAGGATTAGCATGATATTTGCAATCTTAAGGCGTTGTTAAAGGGTTATGAGTGATTGGACCCGGTAGGGCGCTATTAGAAAAAGTGAGTTGAATTAGAAAAAGTGAGTTGAGTTAAGGCTGAAGGAATCTAAGAAGAAGGGAAGATCATTCGAAAAGTTCACATTAAGTTGTATTCATCGATAGACCAATTATCTCGTCATAGTGACATATCTTAGTGATTTAAATAATTGTAAATACAAGGGTTTTATAAGTAAAACTAAGATAATGAGAATTACTAATATGTTTAATGATCTAAGATATTGCATACTAAATCTACTATTGCTAAAAGTTATTGAGCTGCTATATACTCCTGATAGATGTATAGCCATTGAGCTCTCATAGTATGTCAGTTGCACGACCTATTTTCCAATATGAATTTTTTGCAAGTTACACGATTGTTCACTCGAGATATAATGAGTATATCAAGTTAGTTTGTGTGCAAGTTGGAGATGTTGGAACATGGATCCGGTTTGACCCGGATCAAACCCGCCCACTAACTAAGTGTTAATTGTGTTTGTGGTTACAACCTCTTGACTTACTTGGAAATGAATATGGTCATGAATATCCATTAAGTTAGTACTTAATCGAGACCATTCATGATTTTAACGGTTATCGAGAGAGACGAGTTAACACTCGTTCAGTTCATTTGTGATTGATGCAAATGCGATTAGGGAATCTTAGGTTGTGAAGCGTGTAAGCTTTCTGTTTGTAATTGCTTACTCTGACCGGTTCCACTTTCGCTATATGTATTCGGGTACATTCTAAATCTCTTTATATACTATTCAGTGTCACAACTTTCGTATGATTATTATACTATTAACAACACTAATTCCAAATAAAAAATCAAACTAGGGGATCAAGAGGGAAGCAAAAGAATTAGGAAAGGAGGGAAGGAAATCTCAATCATTGATTTCATCATGAATGAATTTTAAAAATTACAAAAAATTTCAAAATTTAACATTCATCACCAATGAATGTTAAAAATGTTTTTTAATAAAAAAATCAAGGGCTAAGATTTGCTTCCCTCCTTCCTCAAATTTTAAAGCTTCCCTATGGATCATTCCCCTATATATATATATATATAATAGGGATAATTGATTCGTAATGCGCGCTAAACTTCTAAAACCTCTATTATGTGATGTAAACTTTCTAAAATCTCTTATTGTATGTTGTGTGTCACTTGAAGTGTTTGCTTGGATGATGCGAATCCTAGTATAAATTGTTAATATTTTGAATTGAACTATTGTTAATTACTTTGAATTATGTTCAATTGAAGAACCATGATTATTTGAGTTTAGTTATTTGTTCTTACACATGAGTTATCAATTTGTTAACGATGGTTGATTATTAATAATAGCTTATGTTTAATTGTTTGATACAATTGAATGAGTAAGATAATCAATATACATATTGTTTAGTTTAAGAATATTGACTAAGACTTGATGATTGTGAAGTTATATGCGGGATACGGTATTGCTTTAGTTTTACGACAATAAGGCTTTAGATTAATTTGTAATTCAATAGTAATAGTTAGTGAATTGGTTAGGTTGATATTAACTTAACGACAGTTAGGTTGATTCTAATAACCGGTAGGCTATGATATACGCAATAGAGATTTGTGGTGTCACTAATTGAAGCAATGGTTGTAATTGACATAAACAAACAATCAATGAACTAGGGGGAATGAGTCCAAGTCAATACGTTTAATCGAATTGTTAATTGCTACTATAAATACTAGTCTAGTGATAAAAATATCTTCAACGGTACTTGCAAAACAATCAATTACAACCCCCCTCCTTTTAGATTAATCATTACTAATAAATATTTTTAATAAACACTGTTTTATGAGGAGACATTCTTGAAATATTGTTAACTATCTACTATAGGATTATGTACTTGCCTATTTGTGTAATAGTAATTGGTAGTATTTCTTATATTTTTATAGGTACAATTTTACATATTAATATCTAACACCCTTATAAATTGTTTAGCCCATTTATCCATTGCCTTACAAATTTAAAGAAAGCAAATCACATTAATACCGCTAACATTAACTGAATAGACAAAAGTACCGTTTCCTAAATATAGAAACGATCTATACGTTTGGAAACTACCCTTTTTTTATATAAATAAAATATATTTGTCATACAATATTTGTTTATTAATAAATTTAAAAATTAAATGTAACTTAATTTACTCCATAATTAACCCATCGTTTGGCAACAACCCAATTATCTTGTGCCCTTAATCATAAAATGACTATCATAATTTACTCCATAATACACCTTGTTCACAAACATTTGATCACATCATTATTGCTCAACGTTAAAACGTTCACCACCACAACGCACGGGTATTCAACTAATTCACTCATTAAGCTAATGATGTACAGCGATCGTCTATCAAACTCAAGTACAATTTTGTTCCTTTGCAAGTGTCAAGTCAAACCAGTAACATATGCACCCAGCTTTTTATTAAATGATGGATCATGTGAACCCTGTACTTAGCATGGAAATTGTTTACAAAGGTGATTGAGCGGAAACGACTTTATTTCTACATCATTTTGGGAAGCCCGTTCAGTCTTTGACACGTCGAAAGCTTCTGTTTGCTTGCAATATTATTGCCCTTTTTGACAAAAAAGGTGATGAATAATGTAGCAGATCTGTGTCAATAACTGATAAGTATAACTCACGTCATGATAGTGGGCGGGCAGGGTTTATATTTTGATTCCATTTAACGATAAATATAACTATTAATTAAGGTTCATTTCTATGCATTACACTACATACGCTTAACTTTAACCATAAATATGCAATTGCTGTAAAGATGATTTGTCGTAAAGCATCTTGAAAATGAATAGTTTTGATTTATTGACATTGACCTGTCATACATTTTTTTGAAAAAAAAAATATTAAACCAGTACTTCTTCGATCAGTTCTTAGAATTATCTCGGACAATAAAAAGAAAAGACACTTGCATATTGTAACTTCCAACCACCCGGCCACTTGGAAGGTACTCAATCATCATCATTTACTTATGATCACTTGGACACCAATTTATTTGTAATTTGTAAGTTGTAATTAGAGATGGACTTGAATTTGGTTTAAAAATCAATTAATTAGTAATAAAGTGATACATGTGACATGCTTTTATTAACTCCACTCCAACAAACTTGACACATACAACCCTCTCTTCATCACGGGATTACCTTTCCTCTCTTTTTCTCTTGTGGCCTTTACTTTTTCTTAATTATACTACCCAAAAACATACAACCTTAATCAATTTACTCTAAGATAAAGGTTGGTGATGTTGATCACAACTTGATAACATCCTAATCAATCCGAATCACGCTTCAATCTTTGTTATGAAAGTGGTTTCAAATAATTATTTTGAGTATATATCCACTTATTAGTTTCTTTTATATAAACTCTTCTTAATTGAAATTCTTTTTTCTTTATGTCTTGTAATAGTTACATAAAACTGAGCTTTTTGTTCATCAATGCCTCAATGTTTCATCTAACAATGAAAAATGCAATTGTAGTATAGACGAGAGACGAAGCATTTTACAAAAGTTACACGAAACTAAAACCTTCTCATGAATTGGGCTCTAACTTTTTTTTCGAGTCTCAATAACACTTAAACCGGTCCAGGTGTATAACTTGCTCTACTTTGATAGCCCATTAGTGTTGGACTGTTGGGCCGGCGTACCTTTGCATCTCTATGAATCACTAACTATTCAAACTGACATTTCATATATGTGATCACGGTCCGATGGATCCATGGACCATCGGTCACTCTTTAATATTTTTGTCAAATGTTTACATATTTTAACGACATACTAACTCCGTTGCTATTCTTTTTTTTTTCTTTTCTTTTTCCCATAAACAAATTTGGTCCATACTCACAAGCGTAATACAGGTTGTGGCGTTGTGCAGTTTCGAATTAACTTGTGGATTGCTATTGTCAAGAAACTTCATTTAACCCAAAACTGGACATAGTTGCGCGCCTAGTTTATACTTGCATTTATCAGGTTAAAGATTACATGATCAGCTTTATATAAATTTATGGCTCATGCTCAAGATTCCAAGCTTGGATAGCTAGTTATTTAACCTAAAGGGTGAATTTAAGTTGTACAATCAAATACAAGATTTACAAGAAATAAACGAATATATGGACAGCAGCTTGTAGAGAAAGTCATAAGCAACATGAACCACATCTTTAATTTGATTAATTGTCTCTTTTGTAGTAATTTGTTGGATTGCAGAAAGCCACATAATAATGGGTGGTGATATATCTACCATTGTTTTTGATAGATTCACCATACTTGTACATTAAAAACTTATATTGTACACATCAATGATGCACAATAACGGTGGATTTATCAAAAACAATGGTGCATATATCATCACCCCATAATAATGCTTGCTTATACATGCAAGAATCTAACCATAGAATTGAAGCATTATAAATGGGAATTGATTCGAAACAAACTATAACTTGTGAATATGGATACATATTCTTATAATGTCTTCTTTTCTAGTATCAAAGTATCAATTTCAATGGACCTAAGTCAACCAGGATGGCTGGATACTACACAAAAATAATTAACAGAAGGGTCTCTGTTATTTGGTGTGAATAAGAAGAAAACTGTGAAGATCGACATAGGTTCATTAAAAATACTTGTTGCAGTCCAAAATGCTACTAATTAATTAATTATATTCATTTTGATGGTGTCAAGCATCTAGATACAAAGCAAGTAGTGATTGATGGCCTAGTTAGACTTGCAAATCAATGTCACATGAACTATGGAAAACTGGAAGCCAATTCAATATGATATCTTAGATTGAACGTATGAGACGTGGCTAACCTGACCTAGAACTTCATCATCGATTGGGTTGTGATCAAACTTGATATCTTTTTTATAAATCTATCAAGTGGATTGGCCAACAATTGTTTCTTACAAGGTTGATTATATTTTTACAGTATATCCACATTTTTCATGTTAATTTCTTGATTATTGTTATAATTTTGTTGCTTAAGAGTACCTGCTACGTACGGTGCTTGGAGTGTCATCGTCAACAGGGGCTTGAATTCGGCATCCCTCGGCACTGTAGTGAAGCCATAAATTTGATTCGGGTAGGGCACAAGATAACCGCACTATATAATACACTAAAAGTTTTACAAAAAAGTGGGATTTAGCAAAAAAAAAACAAATTATCGTCCAATACAAGCATTACTTTTAGTCTAACAACCTAATTAACGTATCATATGTGCCATCAAGCTAGCTAGCTAGCTACAAATAGACAAGAAAACTCATACTTAATACTATATAAGAATTTGGATTTGTAAAAGTTAGAATTGGTGAAATAAAATAGATTCTAAACTATAACATGCACCTAAATTAAAAAATTGCAATCATTACACTGTTATCTAAAAAGACATCATTTATATATGGAAAAGGATCCATATGGAAGCTCCAAATCTTGAGGAAGGAGTGAATCAATCTTAGCTATTGATTTTTTCATAAATAAATGTTTTTAACATTCATCACAAATGAATGTTAAAAACATTTATTTATGAAAAAATCAAGGACAAAGATTTGCTTCCCTCCTTCACAAAGATTTGGAGATTCCCTATGGATCCTTTCCCTCTATATATATATACTAGCTTTTATACCCGTGTATACACACAGGCTGTTTAATTTTTTAAAAATATGACATTATAAATTATACTTTTTGACAAAAAGTGATAAGTGTATCATGTATAAATCTTAATTATGCTAATGACTTATTCCATTAATCTTTTATTAGTATAACGACATGTTTGATTCACATAATTCAAAGGAAGTGAGTGGAATTAGATCGAATTTTAATTCCATTATTTGATTAATGTGTTTGGTTCAAAATCAAAAGCAATTGAATTTGATCAAATTTTTCTAAATTTTTTTAATCAAAGGAATTCATAATTTCGATTGAAAGAAAGTCTAATAATGTTTAATTTTAAGATATGTTAAATAAATGTCATTTTTACGCTTATATTCAAGACAAGTTTGACTGAACTTTTTTATGAAATAGATGAATGATAGTAATAAGTGAAAGTTAAATATACTATTTTAAATAGCTTTTTTTTGCAGGTCAACAAATGTTCGAAATAAGGGTATATATACATTGATGGTCTAAATAGAGGGAGTACTTTATTTTTAAGAAATCAATGGTACAATAAAAATAAAAATAAAGTAATATACATATATAAAATTAAGTGAAATAAAAGATATCGTTAGTTAATATATGGTATTCGTCTATTATAGTAAAAGAATATGGTTAATTATAAAACATATATATACTCACAAGCAATAATTTGAAGGAGGTGCATACACGATTTTGTTTTAAAAAGTTGATATCTAACAAACAAAAACCGATACTTGTAGTAAAAAATAAAGTAATCTTTTCAATTTTATTTTTTTTACAATGTACAAATGTTCAATTACTCACTTTTATAAATTACATTCATAAATCGGAATTATGATGTACAGTATTATCTATAGTCAAAGATAATACCATATTTTTTTAATATTAAATTGGGATGTAGACGAATATATAAATCAGATCTTTTCACTTTAGATAATAATATATTTTCTTTAAATGATGATGTCATCAAGTCCTAATTTTACTCACTTTAACAAAATTAAATTTTTTTTTGGCCAATTGAATATTTGATAATGTCGTAGTCCTATAAGTATAGAGTAGTTGTCATATATAAATATTGTTGCAAGAAAGACAACAAAACAACATAAAATTATAGAGAAATCTAAATAAACAAAAACAAGAAATGTATAATGAAATATAAAAATGCTTGAACTTGTAATACAACTTAGCAATAGCTTTATTATAATATAATTTATAAATAACCAACTAACTTATAAATCGAATGACTAATTAACGCTAATTATAATGTTTTGTTATTCATATATAAAAACCCTCATGTATGATAATATTGAAAAATGATCAGTCAACAAACAAAACAATAAATCATTACGTACACTTGTATTAATCATTATATTTGTGAGGGCGTTGATTACACCGAAGATAGATTTTTTTCCCGAGCATTGTGACTTTTTAAAGTAAATATAATTTTTTAAAGTAAATATATTTAGTTAATAATAAGTCTATTAGAGTTAACATTGTCAGACTTATAGGGAAAAGTATTAATAAAGATACGATAATTATGTATCTTTCATTTATAAAGAGTTGAAAAGAAAGATTTTGAAAACACAAATAAATCATGTTTAGCATAAGTTACGTACACTTGTATTAATCATTATATTTGCGAGTGCGTTGATTACACCGACGATGGATTTTTTCCCGAGCATCGTGACTTTTTAAAGTAAATATATTTAGTTAATAATAAGTCTATTAGAGTTAACATTGTCAGACTTATAGAGGAATAAAATAAATTCTAAATCTTTTTTATGGTGTTTATTTCTAATCTTATTTATGGAAGTATATATTTAACAACAAAAATATTTTTAGATTTTGTGTTTCCTCATTTTGTTTTCAGTGAAGAGTGGTTAAACAAGACAAACTGAACCATGGAAGCTAGTGAATGGACCAACTTTGATCTTTCTAGCTTTTCAATTCCAACGTTTCAATAAACATGATGATCACACTAATATTATAATTTTGCGTGTTCTCCTAGTAAGCCATCATGATGTCTATGGAATTGTCTTCATCATTTGATATATATCAACTTTATACTATAATCAATCCAATATGTTAAAGTACGTATTTGGATACCTATATCATCATGGACCTCTATGTTTCTATTATACTTTTCAACCCTTATACATCGCAATAGAAATCCCAAACTAACAGCTAATACAGAAATCGTAGTACATATTTCATCCACAGGAATACCGTTGAGTCACTACCAACTAAGTTACTAGAGTACATGAATAAAAATGATGTAGTCAAAACTTCTGTAGTATTAGTTGAGTAGTTGGTCGTTGGTCAACTTAGTTACTACTAATGAAGATAATGACAAAGTTCTCATTACAGAAGAAGAAGAAGATCACTGCTAAGTAAATAATTTCAACTATATGTAATCTGCTCCCTGGTGTGTATAATAGACTTATTTACTTATGCAATAATTAAACATAGCAGTCGCTGCTGTAATATAAAAGGAAGTCACTGGAAGAAATCAAGTCAAGTCACTCTACAAGATCATGTTAGCTCACAGTGAGTGGGGAAGCTTCTTTGTCCTCCAGCGACTTCAACAATAAAGAAATAAAGTATCGTACAAGTTATAACTCGCTATGTGTGAATTCCCTGGTTAACATTACATCAGCAACCTTTAAGTTCCCAGCTATAAAATGTCTGACATCATGTTTTTTTGTGATTAGTGAAATTTCTACACACGAAGAAAGCATGATCAGATGGGGGCTGCAGAAGATTCCTTTAACCGTTTTTCAGTTAGAAGGAAGTCATTCACACACTGACACGTGTCATTCTGTTTTCCTACTATGTAAGAGATACTTATGGGAAATATCATGTCTATAAATAGAGTGACATATTGTACTTAGACGATTTATTCAATGATAAAGTTTGTATAACTACAAATCAGAGTCGGTGAGTAATAGTCACACTATTCTCACAATGAGTGCAACAGTAACTTTTAATTGTATTGAATTACTCTTTAGCTTTGGCTTAGATTATTCCGCATTCAATATGTTGATGTAATTTGTGATTAATAAATTCATCATTCAAGTTATGTGTTATCAGCATCCTTGTTACCAACTTTTATATTTGAAATTCATACTCTATTTATATTAATAATATCTTTTAAGAATTTTAAAATATAACAAACAACGAGTTGAGTGGTTACTACAAGGGATACTTTGGACTAACAATTGGTATCAGAGCGGAACCAAATCTACAATTTTGTCTATAAATATATTCGTGTTGATTCTCTATATCAAAAGGGTAATGGTTCAACAACCAAACCTCATTTTTTTGATCCCTCACGGATTGAAACCTGGATGTCCTGGATGATTTTGTTCTTTGACCTCACTGATTATAGGTTACATGACATCATAACCAATGGTCCATATATTCTTACTAACATTGTACGTGCAGTCCCTGCTCTTACTACTTCACCTAGATCTCCAGAGATGTTAGTACCTAAGATTGTAATGCAATGGTCAAAGGAAGATAGAAAATTAGTTAGACTTGATAAGCAACCCAAGATCATTATTGGCATGGCGGCGTTTGAGTTTGTTTGTCAGGTTGTGTACCACTGCTAATGTGCCTAAAATGATCGGATGCACAATTATTCTTTAATTACTTATCAAACTTAAAGCTTTCTTTTGTGCTTAAGAGCTTTCATGTGTAAGCTAATGTGGTCATATATAATTTTTTTTCTTTCTATTATATTATTATTTGCACTGCGCATTAGATTGTGCAAAATTCTGTTATGTTATATTCTTAACTGCGCGTTAAAATTAAAGATCACTTCTTATAATTTAAATTATTAATTATCAGTCAGTGCTTGCTCAAATATTTATGAAACCAGCTATAATAGCTCGAGTGGTACAATCACACCTATTTATGCAACTTTTCCAAGAAAGCTCAAATGCGATCAGAAAGTTAGACATAATAGAAAATTGCAATACTTAAAATTACCTTAGAGAAACAATAATAATATGGTTTATATTTTATTCTCATAGACGTTACGAAATTATTACTTAATTATAAATTCTATTGAAACCATAGGTAAAGTACATATAAAGGGGTTGATATATGTCAAACTCTAATTGACATGTAAATCATACAAAGTAGTTCAATGGCTATGATGGGATTGGAACCCATAAAATCTAGACTATGGCTATGATAGGATTGGAACCTAAATTTATAATGATTGGAGAGAACATTAACTAGTCCATCTTAATCCACTTACTGATAGCACGATATCGGAATTTCTCCACTATGATTCAATCCTTTTCACTGATCAGATTGAAAATTGTTCAAAGTTTTGTTTCTTATTCAATAAGAACACAACACTGAACTTCTTTAACAAAAAGAATATTACCTAACCAAATTCTTTAACTTCTACAATAAAAAGCCTAGATAGCAATTGCAAGTTCTTCCTATTTCAATAAGAAAGTCACCAACACCAACAATGTCTTCTCCTAACATGTAGAATATAACTAATCTCCAAATAATCTTCCAATAAAATTTGAGAAGATCACCACATCAAACTCTTCTTCTTCTATCACTCTACAAGACAACACCGCGTCTTTTTCTTCTTCTTCACACTTTTGGAAGAACACAATAATTAACAGCTCACTCAGTGAGTCTTCCCGTAACATATGAAAGATACTAAATACTCAAGCTTTCTTCCACAAATAATTGGAAGAAAAATAATATGAGATCCTTCTCATGTACACTATTGAGGATCTCTTATAAAGATTACAACAAGAATGTATTGGAACAAATTATTACAACTCAATAACCTCACTACATAAATCAACTCTTTGTTTAAAAGCTTAATCTCTCAGACACTTATTAGTGATAAACAATACAAGCAATAATCAGTTGAGAGAAATATGTGTTTTACAAGCTAAAGAGGATAACCTTAAGTTAAAAATGAGCTAAATACTTATAGTCAAACTTTTCGAAGTTCAAGAAAAAATCTGTTACAACAAGGCTCAGCCTACGGTCTGACCGTGGTTGTGCCATGATTTTGCTGTCCAAAATCGTTTGAAAATTTATCATTTTTATATCATTTGAAAACACATTTTTCCAAAGGTAAACTCTATAAATCAGTTTCCAAGACCCTACGAAAACCTTAACCATGATTTACTTAATGTTTAAAAGGTTAAACACATTACGCAAACAAAAAACTATATATACATTGGATAATAAGGTAGACTTATATGGTTTTTCTATTTTCTTGTTTGACTTTCTACATCAAAATCATATTATTTAAGTAACTAAGAGTTGACTAACATTGACTCGATAGATGATTTGGAGATACGAGTGTTCGAATCGGTTGACCTGAACTTTCACATGACAAAGTGGAATTGTGATAAGTCATACCGTGGTCGACCCATGGAATTGTGTCAGTTTGGCTTCTATGTTTCACACGGTGTTAATGCAAGTATATAATCTTTAATAATTAATATAATTATTATGTTAATCACTTTTGCAATCATCAAAAAAAGATACTTAATTCCCACAAAATAATTTATGTTTAAATCATCCAAACATGTATTAACAAATTGTAAAACTTAGTAAAAAAAACTGAAACAATCATCATGTTACATGTTAGTTAATAGAAGATTGAATGCAAGCCGGAAGGAAAACAAAAGTCATTTGTACCATTAAATAAACGCATATCATTAAAAGGCCAGAAGCTCAAAATCAAAACTCAAATTATATTAAAATAACCAAAAAAAAAAAAGAAAGAAAAAGAAACATAATACTTTTTGGATATGATTCAAATTACCTTAACTAGGAGATTTTGAAATCAAGTTAAATTAGGAAATAATTTAGCTTGATAGACGAGTTGTATTTTGCCTATAAATATAGGAGTATGAGTTGTAGGTATTTGATGAGGAAGTTGAGAGAGCATATTAGAGTCGTCTCCCTCCGTCCCGTGTAATGGTCTCGATGATTGAATAACGACAAAAACAGATTTCGTTATTCTAATCTATCGTTGACAGTGGTGAGAGGATTTGTGAACCTATTCAAGAGTGTTGAGAGAAACGCCCATTTTTGTAGTGTGTTTCATAATAGTGGTGTTTTAAGTGGCTTAAGGGTCCCGTGGTTTTTACTCTCCTATGGGAGGTTTTTAACGCAAAAATGTGTAATTTTATGTTTCATGCGAGTTTATTATTCGCTTATACACGGTTGCTTGATTTCTTGTGGTGGTGATTAAGCCCGTTCAAAAATATCCGTATTTATAAATCCGAAAATGCATTTCCAAAATTATCCAAAAATTCGGATATCCGATTATTCGGATTCGGATTCGAATAACATTTTTCAGATAAGTCGGATAGTTCGACTATCCAATATTCAACAAATATGAACTTTGAAAAAAAAATTCTAATATTATTATATATACAAAAGTAAATGGATTATTGTCATTGAATATTGATCAATAATGATATTATGTGGTCTATTGTTTTATATTTTTTGATACATGAACTCAATAACATAAATTTTGATTATATAATGGGACATTAATTAAATCTAAAAACTAGTTTGAATTATTTTTGCATATTCGGATCTCCGAGTTCGGATATGCGAAAATTCCTATTGGTGATCGATCTCAACAAGTGGTATCTAAACCGTGTCATTCAACAAGTTGTGTCAGAGCGAGGTTCGTAGAGAAGAATCATAGAACCGGGAGAAAGTTTGTTGGTACATTTAGAGTGTCTGTCACTTGGTCTAGGTTATCGAGTTGTAATAATTCGTCTAGTTTTTGGAACTAGCGATATTGCAATATCGCTTAAGCGATATTACAATATCGCATATGCGATATTACAATATCGCTAAACTGGCTGATTAGTCAACTATAAATAGTCGTTTAGGGTTTCAGATCTGTGGTTGCTGAAATTCGTATTTGTGCAGCCTGTGTTGTTTCTCCAGTCAATCATCTGTAAATCACAATTGTTTTGTTTGATTAATATTATTATTGTGATTGCTTGTGTTGAGTTTAATTGTTAACGTACTTTGATTTTGCTATTGTATTCCGCGCTTTAGCATTTGATATTGATTCATTGTGAAAAGGCCTGTCCCTTAACGGTCCTACAAGTGGTATCAGAGCCAATAATCATTGGATTAGTGGTTTATTGAATCAATATTCGTACGTGTTAAAATCTTTTAAACTTGTTTTACGATAAACAAATCGTTTATCTGTCTTAAAAGCATTTTATTCAGTATTTTTAGTGATATCTGGTGCTGTGTTCGTCAATTTTAAACCTTATTTTTGTTTGATTCGTAAAAATTATTTTTTTTTTAAGGTTTACAGCCGTTTTAGCGATATTGATAGCGATATTACTATCAATATCGCCATTAGGGTTTTTAGCGACATTGCAAATTCAGGTCTCATTAATTTGAGCGATATCACTAGCGATATTACCTTGATATCGCCTAGTTGATTTTAGCGATATTATCCCAATATCGCTTGATTGATTTTAGCGATATTATCCCAATATCGCCCTTTTTCCTCTGATTTCAAAAAAAAAAAAAAAAAAAAAGAGTAAAAAGGCGGGAAAATTCGGCAATTATCAAAATTTGAATTTGTGCTTCCCTTTGCCTAATTCTTGTTTGAAAAAATTTTCATTTTACTCGACCAAAATTTTGAAATTTTTGGAGGGAAAAAATTCGTTCGGACAAATTTGAAATTTTTAAAAAATGACTACTTTACAAGCTGTGAATGCTATGTTGAAACACAATGCTGAAGTTGGTTCTGCAAATAAACCTCCATTCTTTGCTCCGGGAATGGAGTATTCTGAATGGCGTGGGAGATTCTTATCGTTCGTTGCGTTTACCGACCCTGAAATGGAGATACCTTTAATTGAACGATACGTTAGACCGGTTGCAGGTGGAGAACATGTGGGTATACCTCCTCCAAAAACCATTCGTTCAATGACTGCTGAGGAACGTAAGGCATGGGAATGTGAACGAAAGGCTCACTCTGCTATAACCATGTCTTTACCTGCTGATGCTATGAAGATGTTCAAGCACCATGATAAAGCTTATGATCTGTGGAATGGCATAGCTGAAAGATGTGGAGGTACCACTGAATACAAGCAAATTAAGCTGGAATTTGTAAAGAAACAGTATGATCTGTTTGATATTCAGAAGAACGAGACGGTTAATGACTTGTTCTGTAGATATTCACGTCTTGTGAATGAGCTGACTGAGGGTGGACACAAATTTAGCTCTATGGAGGTCAACAAGAAACTGCTAAATGCTCTACCTCCTTCTTGGGAAACTCGAGTATTAATGATGGAGAGTGATCCAGACATATTGGCAATGTCTTTGGATCAACTTATTGGAAAATTAGAAACATGTGCTTTGGACATCCAAAAGAAAAGCACAAAATCTAGCTCTTTGCTTCCTGATAACAGTAGTTTTGGATATGGAAGTACAGCTCTTCTATCTGGGCCGTCTACTTCTGAATCTAAACCAGGAACATTCTCTTCTTTTTCAATCCAACCATCCTTTTCTGCTACTGCATCACACAATGAGCATGCAGTAATCTTCAATGCGTTTTTATCATCATATGATGAGTTTTTATCGAAGAGGATTAGCTCGGTAGATCTTACCGATGAAGACTTTGCTCAAGTTGATCCTGATGAGCTAGAGAGAGTGGACCTTCGTTGGAACATGGCTATGCTTACCAGAAGAACGAAGACCTATTTGAAGAAAACAGGAAAGAAATCTCTTGAAGATGTTACTGATAAAACGAGTATGGGTTTTAACAAATCAAAGATCAGATGTTATAAATGTCAAAACCTAGGCCATTTCGCAAGAGAATGTGAGAAGGGTAGACAACCCTCGACGGGTTTCACAAGACCTTCTGCCTTCAAGAAGGACAATGAAGTTGCCAAGGCTGCTATAATGTTGGAAGATGAAGAAGCCTATGACTTCTCGGCCATGGATGATCAAGATAATATAGCACTGATGGCAGATGTTGAGAATCAGGTAGAATGTGATTCATTTAACTGTGAAACCTGTATAAAACTAACTGGTAAAATTAACAGGTATATAGTAGATAATGATCGCCTGAATACAGATCTCACAAGTCTTATTCAAGCGAACAGAGTTTTAAAAGATAATGAGAAAGTTTTTGTAATAAATCAAAAGACACTTATTGAAGAAAAGAAAGAGTTGAAAGCTATGATCTACAGCAAACAAGATGAAATTGATAGCTACTTAAAACTAATTGCTCATCTTAAAAAGGATCTTGCTGCTGCTCAAGCTGATAATATTGATTTAAAACGAAAACTTGCAAATATTTCAACATCTACTCTGGTCTTTTCCGACATCCTGCAAAGTCAAAGGACTGATACAAATAGTAAGGCGGGAATTGGTTATCACAACCAACCTCCTCCCTCAAACTTGAATCAGCCTAGTCTCTCACAGGATGAAATAAAAGATTATGTCCCTTCTGTTCTCAAGAAGGATACAAATCCTGTTGTGAAACCAGTTATTATCAAAGCAGAAAAGGTTACACAGCCTAATCTTGTTAAGGCTGTTGATGTCAAGCGACCTGAGTTGCTTAAAGTCCCAAGTTCAAATAAAAAGAAGGCTGAGCTTATTAAGCCTAAATTTGAACCTATTTTGTTTGTGCCTTCAACAAATGTTGAAGAGGTGGTGGAAGTGGAGGATGTAACTCACGAGGTTACAAAGAAAGTTAAGAAGAATAACAACAAAACAGAAAATTTAATACTTACTACCGAAGGTAGAGGTCAAATATTTTCTAAAAAGATTTCTTCAACTACAAATACATTTACTCCTTCATGTTCACATAAGTGTTCATGTGCTGCAAATGTACCTGAAAACAAGTCTTGTAAGTCACCTCCTTCACCAAAACCACTGTCGTGTGATGACCACACTTTCCGAGAGAGACGATCATGTTTCTATTGTAAGAAGCAGGGTCATCTTATTAATCAGTGTCCGGTGCTTGCTAGAAAATGGGCATCACGAAATCATCCACGTCATCCTAAATATAGAAACTTTCAGAGATCAAAACAACGTGAGTCATCTAGTAATGTTAAAATTTCAAAGGTTAATAACATTATATCTTCTCAACCGCTGGTTAGAAATTTTGATGTAGTTAATCAGAAATCATCCAATGTTAAGCAGGTGTGGAAACAAAAATCCACAAACAAAACAACAATGAAATCAAGTGACCTTTTAAAATATCATAAACTCATTGATGTGATGATTATGGACGCTAATGGACATCTCAAGCCTATCAAAGCTTGGGTGTCCCATAAAATCTAATGTTTCATTGTTTGTGGTGTTGCAGTCAGCTTTTTGATAGATTGTATTTTTAGTGACTGCAAGGATGTGCATTGTGATTGACTGGCTGAGTTTATCAGCGTTTCGAGACGGAATAACGTAGTTAAAAAGAATTGATTTGACTTGATATGTGATTTTGGAATTTTTTTTTAGTCATTATTTGTTCTTTTTGTTAGTTTATGCAACAACCACTCTTTATACTTTTTAGTATCCAAGAAATGTAACGTTGCGAAATTTATTAAATTAAAAAAATTATATATATATTTCAAATTAGTTTAAGTTTTAGGGGATAACCTTTGAATTAGAATTGAGAAAAGAATTTGCTGTTCAGGGGGAGTAATTTAAAAATCAGAAATTTGAACAGCAAGATTCTTAATTCTGGAAAACATTTTGGATTGTGTCTGTAAATAATGGAATATGATAGTTCATCAGGTGACATGTACACAAAATGAAATTTTAAGGTTTATGTTTGATGTATCAGTAGGTTTATCACGTATCTGTTATACTTGACCTTCTAGACATCTGATTACTTGCACGATGTATTGGTAGGCATTATCATACTCATCTTTGAGCAACTAAGAAATCTCTTAATCTGTGTCTGATCTTTTGTGATGATCATCATATGATGTATGACAATGCGTCTTAATTCTTATGTGTCAACATGCCATGCTTCTATTAACTTGAGTTTGTATATGACAACATTTGGGGAATTATGCTGTCTGTTTCCTTTGTTGTACGTTTGTACAGACCTGGTCTCAGTCAGTATACTTTCAAAAACAATGCAAACAAAAGTCAAAAGTACTTACAAATCTTATAAAATCAAAGATTTCTTACGCGGTCGCCAAATGGTTTGACCAAGTTTGGTTTTGCAAGCACCTGAATCAAGTGTATGTCGCTTTGTTGTACGTATGTACAGTCCTGGCACCGCTGGCTTGATTCTTAAAAATGTTGAATTCAAATGCTTTCTCTAACTAATCGAAGTCTTGGGCATGACTTGATACTAGGGGTATATCTATGTGAGATTCACGAAGACTTATTCACTCTCACAATAATTGCTAAGCTTGAAGTTGAGTATGATATATGTTTAAGTGGAAAAACAATACCTCTAATCGTCTTGTTCCTGATTGTTTTTTTGGCTAGTTAACTTTGCGTGCTAAATTTAAATTTGGATAAATATACTGATAATCAAAATAACACTTACTATTTCCTAATAAATGCATGATCTCCTGATATGATCCTTAAGCAGACATATTACAATCTTATCCCCGATTTATTTTCTTTTTGGTATTCTTTACTTTTAAATTATAAAGAAAATTACAAAAATATTTTAGTTCTATGTTTTTTTTATTCAAATATCACATATCTTGTTAAAGTCAAATATTGGAGAAGCTGCTAAAGATTGAGAGATGGTCATATAGTTTGAAGATCTTATTGTATGCAAAAGGTGTGTCAGTCACATGAATCTGAACATCAATATTATGAAGACCATGCTATCTCAATGGGGGAGTGTCTAAATATTGAAGACATAGAGGAGTTTGATTGAAGACTTAACTGAAGATTATTTTTTTAGACCAAGCTGCAGACATGGGGGAGTTTGTTGGTACATTTAGAGTGTCTGTCACTTGGTCTAGGTTATCGAGTTGTAATAATTCGTCTAGTTTTTGGAACTAGCGATATTGCAATATCGCTTAAGCGATATTACAATATCGCATATGCGATATTACAATATCGCATATGCGATATTACAATATCGCTAAACTGGCTGATTAGTCAACTATAAATAGTCGTTTAGGGTTTCAGATCTGTGGTTGCTGAAATTCGTATTTGTGCAGCCTGTGTTGTTTCTCCAGTCAATCATCTGTAAATCACAATTGTTTTGTTTGATTAATATTATTATTGTGATTGCTTGTGTTGAGTTTAATTGTTAACGTACTTTGATTTTGCTATTGTATTCCGCGCTTTAGCATTTGATATTGATTCATTGTGAAAAGGCATGTCCCTTAACGGTCCTACAAAGTTCAATACGAGAGAAAACATAGTGCGGTTTGTCATATTCTGCGCAACGACGGGATACTTAACGGTGTGGATTCGTTAGTTGTCGGATCGAGGTTTTTAAATGATTTGACTGCCGGGATTTTCGATTTGAGCTTTCGACAAAGAGTTTTAAATTTTCGAAGTTTGTTGCAAAATAGTAGTTAGGTTCAACGCAGTTGTGGGAAATCGAACATCGTAGGTTTGTTAACCATTGGATCGGGTTGTGATTTTTGGAAAGAGGATTCAAGGCACATAGATCTACGTCATGACCAATTTTGGTGTTGATCGGATTGTTCACATGGAGATAAATGTGGACTAACTTGCTGTTGTTTTGGAGAGGTTTTTTTTTTTGCTTAAACTTTCAATTTTGAGGAGAACTATCAAGTTGTCGAAGTTGATTCAATGACGTGGATGATGTAAGGTTAGATGATGAGGCTTGGTGGAGTGTGTTTATGATGTAGACTAAAAAACGGGATAACACAAATTCACACAAATACCAGTAACAATTGTTCTAACTATTGTTGATTCGAATTATACCAATAATTAGGATAATTCAACTCAAATGCAAAACACAAATTTGAGAGAAAAATTAAAATTTCAATAAATTGATAACTAATTGTTCAATGGCCTTAAAAATGTCCTAAATAATACCCAGAATTTCGAATGGGCCAAAGAAGATAAATGGGCCGGACTCTAGCCCAAAAACAAAGTCCACAAAATGGGAAAAAAATAAAATAGCCCATAACTATCAGAATAATGCGTTTTTGGGCCCGAAAGTTGGGTTAATTGCCAAGGCAATTTACCAAAACGTACTCCTCGGCCCAAGCTTCAATTCGCTGGGTCATGGGCCTAAAACGGAGCATCACAGCTCAAGTTATGGCCTTTTCGTTAAGTCCCTTTTAGGTGATCTTGGACCTCAATAAACATCAAGGCCCGTTCTTCAACACTTGGGGCTGCATCAGTTTATCACTTGGGGTATCATCAATTGAAACATATTTGAATTATTTAAAATGTAAAGCATGTAACACATTGATTAGTCGCGAGTAACACATGTGTTACCAGCGACTAATACATGTGTTACCTAGTTGTTGGTAACACTTGCGACTAACACATGTGTTACTTGTGACTAACACATGTGTTACCGGTTTTTAAAACCCACCAGAAAATGAAAAAAAAAAGTTCGTTGAAAATATACCTTGTGAGATGTCTAATCGAAGAGAAAAAAAATGTTGATTTTTATGGTGCAATTTATATATTTTTTTAACTAGCCATTTATGAGATATTCAATTTTTAAAAATGTTGGGGGTATTATTATCTTGATGAAATGGAGGGTTGAGATTGATTCCTCCATTCTCACAAAAAATTCCATTCTCATCTGAACTTAATTCTTATATTTAAATTTAAAAGAAGGGAGTACGTATCCACTTTATAAAGGTAAGTTCACAAAAGAATGATAAAATACTAGAGAATGAGAGAACCAATAAAATTGCTCCATTTCAAATACTCATTTTCGCATTTTTCTTTACAATTGAATATATCACAAACCGTACATCAATAAATTATAAAAATTACACCATTAGAATCAACGTCATTTTATCTTTGATTAGATATCTCACATGGTATACATTCGATGATTTTTTTTCTTATTTTTTGATGGGTTTTAAAAGTTTGTAATGTTAAATCACATGTGATTTAAATACTAAATAATAATCACGCGCGATTATATCTCCAATCACATGTGATTTAAAATTATAATCATATATGAATTATCTTATATTTGTAAGTTAATTATCAAATATCAATTTTTAATTGAAAATAACATGTGATTATATACCAAATCATATATGATTAAATATTAAACTAGCAATCACATGTGATTTTTGTTTAAAACAAACATAATTTTTAAAATTTTATTTATAATATTCATGTGAATAAATATTAAGTTGTAATCATGTGTTAATAATAGTATACTATGAATAAACAATCGTGTACCAATTTTAACTTTTTATCATAAATCACATGTGATTATATTTTTAATACCCGGCAAAAAAAAAAATAATTTATCGAAAGTATAGCTTGTGTGATCTCTAATTAAAGATACAAAAATGTTGATTCCGAATATGTAATTTTTATAATTTATTGACTTACGATTTGTAAGATATTTAATTTAAAAGTTAAAGTAGAAATGAGTTTTGTAATAAAATGAACAAATTCTATTGATTCTTTCATTCTCTCTTTCTTATTTGAACTCACTCCCACTTTATAATATTCGTCTCTACACATATATTAAAAAATTAGTTATTGCAAAGACGCCAAGATGAGAAACAATAATAATCATATAAAGAGACGGTGTAATATTGCAAAGGAAATAATAACATAAACGATCTGTTATATACATTGTGTTATTTCAAGAAATTATTTTGCAACAATCAAGTTATATTGCGTAATAGTAATGAGTTTTTTTCTTTTTACAAGCAAAGCAGACCACTTAATAGAAAGCCTACAGCAAGGCAAGAATACAAACAAGCTCAAATGTGCTCTATGATAGAGCGCTAAAAAGACAAAAAGAACAACCTATTACATAATACCACTACATGAAATGAAATAAAACAAAATGCACATAAACAAGCCAAACACCATCACCCCCTTGTGAAACACTCTCTTGGAATTTTAATCCACGTTTGCCAAACAACCTTCAAAACAAGAGCATCTGTTACCGACCCATAGGATGGATAATTGCTGAATAAAAACGAATATATCCTCGTGACTAATCCTTGAGGCCTCCTCGCAAGATGCATTAAGAATTTTACTTCTCCATTTCCGAATGCTAACACATAGAAATATAACAGATGCCATGAAAAGTTTTTGTAGCTAATTTGGATCCAACTGTCTTGACTTTGTTTAGAATAATATCTTTCGAGCATAATGAGTTATCGAAAGGAACACCCCACCAACTCCAAACCTTCTTCCACACCAGATTTGACATCGAATAGATTAGAATACAATGCTCTAAAGACTCATCTTCATTGTCTAGAGAACATAAAACACATCGAACTGACTCTAAATGAATCCCACGAGAAAGGAGACTAACCACGAGAAATTATAATGAGTGGCGATTTATACACAATTACCATTTTAATCGTATACTATGTACTAAAGTACGCATTACACAATGAAACGTACAATTTTATAATGCATGAATAGTTGTGTATGATTTGACAAATGGTACAAATCACTATATCACTATATAATAATTATGGGTTTTAGCTTTTAATATGTTCTACAAGTACCAATTAAGCAACTTAAATTAAACAAATGAACCTCTGTTATTATGTTGTAAATCAAGAGTCTAAAGTATTTCCCGTGATTTATTCCTTGAAAATAGAAAAATACTTCTTTGATCGACTTTGCATTTAACTTTTGATTTATTCCTTAAACAAATGAACCTCTGTTATTATGGCTGCATGTGATTCGAATTCTACTGCAAGGAACGTTATTTTTAGAAAGTTGACGAAAGACAGAAGGTTGTTCAATAAAAGAAAAGTTGTTTTCCCCAATGACAAAAAGAAAAAGAGAATTCCCATAACTTCGTTACTAACAATAAGTGATAAACTTGACATTAGACTAGTAAATATGCAATAAATACACATTCAATTCTTAAATGTACACTATGTTTAATGAATTTATCTTTAGATAAAAAAAGATAGTAATATCTACTTGTGAATTTTAACATGCATGTGACGATTAATGTTAAGTGTTAGTTTATTTAAAACTACTTTAGTCCAGTTATAATTATTTATATTTTTATTTTCAGTTGTTTGAATTAAGTATCAACTTTCTATTTCAACGGCATAATTAGTGTTTAATAAGTGTTTTATTAATAAAGAATTGTACAGTAAAAATTAAAACTAATTAAAGATATAATTAGTGTTTAATTAATACAAAATAATATATTAAAATAAAAATTAAATAAAAATATAATTAGTGCTTAATTAATAAAAAATTATTATATTTAAAAAACTAATTAAAAATATAATTTGTGTTTAATTAGTATAAACGCCTTAGGGCGTAAGATGTTTCATCCAACTCTCAGGCGTTACATTCCAAAAATTCTTGTTATGTGTTCTTAAACTTGTTGTTGTTGTGTTTTTATTTTTCTATTTTAAGAAAAGGTTTGAGTATACATGTAAACACTTTACGGTATAGAATTAAAATAAAATATTAAACGCCTTAGAGTTTCTCCCGATCATTCAATGTTCAAATAGAGTTGACCTTCACCCATAATGTAAACGCCTTGGTGTAAACGTTGTAGGATGAAACGCTTTAGGGATTAACACTTACGTGTAATTCCAAAGTGTAAATGTCTTAGTATAAACGTCAAAATCGAAAGCATAATAGAGAACCTCGTCTTCTTTATAATATCCTATACTTATACGACATAATTACATTAAGTTAAAATCTAATTAAAATAAATTTTTTAAAAAAAATTATATACTTTTAGCTACGACATATGTCGTCGCCTAAAGCCACCCATGAATTTTGGTCTTTTGGCGCCAAACGAAAAAATCAAAAATCAAAAATAAAATACCTTTGACGACGACAAAAGGTGGCGACAAAACTTTTCTTTTTGGAGCCAAAGAAAAAACAAAAAGAAAAGGAAAAACCTTTTAGTGACGATATTAGCAATGACACCGTCGTCACAAAGAAAATGTCAAAGTCAAAGGAAAAATATATTTTTTTCGTTTTGTGGCCTTAAGCAACGACGGAGTGTTATCACAAATTCTTTTTTTCTTGTAGTGTTTTGTCATCACTATATGATTTTGAAAGACCCCATTTTTTTAGAACAATAATTACTTACTCTCATTGCCCAAAATCTGTTTCACCCCAAAAACACATTCTTGATTTGTGTCTCAAGTTTACTAGATCATCATATAACAACCAATAATAGTTTGACCCAATTTGACACTTCAAGGAAACAAGGGGCAACATTACAAGTTTGATATCTATGACTGAGTTTAAGATAATTAATCTTGTAGTAAACATAGAAAGCAATCATCCACTCTAACTCTACATTATTCCCTTCCCTCGGTCATCCTTACATCCCGATCCAACGGTACCTACAAAACAATTATCATCTAAAAGAAGTAAGCATTAAACGTAGTGAGTATATAGAATCTTAAATAGTATAAATAACATCATGGGCTTAAATCTAAATCAATAGACAACAATCATGTAACATCTGAATTGGGTCAAGGCCCCATCTACCTTCCCACGGATCCATGTTCAACATCCTCCCATGTCATATACATCCATATTGGCACGAGACCAATTTAACTCTACTGACAAGGTCAGAATCCTTGGCCATCTACCACAGATAAGGTTATCCACGTAGCAACTTAATACATCAATAAAGCATACAAATTTTACATCCAGTGATGATCTTACCTTTACATGAATTCAATTAACAAGTTCATCATAGTAATCAATATATAATAAAGATTTACCTACACCTCATTAAACACAAAGACACTTCTAGGTTATATACTTGAACTCTCTCATACGTATGTAATCCGAATTCAAGCATGTGATCTAATTATTTAACATTCTACATACTCACCTCTAGTTGTGGTAATTGATAATGCACCAAAATGAGATCCCCCCCCCCTCTTAGCATCTATTAAGATTTAGATAATACTTCATCAACACAATTGAGAATACAACAACCAATCTTATACAAGTTCTTTCATCACTCATTCATGCAGTTTGACCCCTATAAAAAGTCAAACTAGCAACAATTTCATCTTCCTTCCAACCTATGAATCGATTACACATTTTTACTACTCAATCATTATCATAAGCATCTAAAACAACATATTTAAACTACCAATTAATGATTAATTATCATGTCCTAAGATTCATCCTCCTTTAGGCCAACCTCAAATCAACTAAACGAAATAATCACTTCAATTTAGTATAAATTCACTATCTAGTGATCATACATTCTTAGATATAACACTTAGATAACGACTTTCAGTTTTAAAAATTTCATTATAATCAACCTTACCCAAAACACCCATTTCAAATTCTAGGCTAGAAGTCATAAGAATACTCACCTTAGAGTCAATGATGAGGATTGATGTTTAATCACACTTCCTAAAGTTTAATACAAGGTAAATTGTTTCCTTCTTCTCTCTTTTTCGTCCCAAATTGAGTTGAGCAAGGTAGGTGGAGTTTCGCGTGTGCAAAGTTCTGAAATCCACTTCACAAATACAGCTGAATTCCCCGGTTACCCGGACGGGTGACACCTTTTGGCTCCCGTTCAGATCAATACCACCCAGCCGACACAACAAACAATCCACACTTACCCGGACGAGTGATTTAAACCACTCAACTTTCTGTCGTCCATTCACCCGGTTGAACAAACAGTCACCCGACCAAAACGCAAGCCACTCGGACGGGTGATAACCCAGTTCAGTAGTTTTCTGCAGCCAAACTTTGGGTGTTACAAATTTAAACTTACGATTCACATAATTACAACGAGCTATGGAGTTGCAAACATCACACAAACTTGTTGGTACAGAAAAGTGGGATTCTTCCTTCCAAAATAATAAATTTCATCCTTAATATTATACCGTTTTGCTACGAAATATCGTTGGTGTTGTCGTTGGTAATATGCTAACTACCAACGACAAGTAGCTTGTTTATGAATACGTACAGTTGGTGAGTTTACATTAATGCTTCGCAGCGTCATGTTATTGATTATTGTTTCAAAGTTTACCGATCAAATCTTCAAAATGACAAAATACCACGAAAGGCTTTAGCGACGACATGGTGTCGTCGTCTCTGAAAGCTTGCTATATATAAAAGAAAGTTAATTTTGACTTTAACCTGTTTGCTTTTTTGACCGGACGTTTTGCGACGACACTAGTCTATTTGTGAATTAGCAAACCCTGTATAATTTAAGTTACTTATATATCAAATCAAATCAAATGATTATATTATAGGAGGTACAAATTTGGATTAATTTCTTATAATCTTTTTCAATATTAATGTGATGAACATTCAAAATGAGATTATAATTTTCCATTATAGTTGGAATATTTTTTCTGGTACATAAAAAGTTGATATGATTTTCTGCTTAGGTCAGTATAGTAATAAATAACATCTAAAATTACGAAAAGAAATATGAGGCTGCAAACCCTACATTAAATGATGATACTGTGATTATAGTTCTTTAAACGATTTGGGAAACTTCACGTTCTTGTTGCTTGTCTTGTAGCCTACTGTCCAAATAGTCTTGACAGATTATTATGCAATATTGCGTACATATATGTACCGCGTGCATCGGTAATGGTACAGTCACATGACAGCGAGGATACAATCCAAGATCGATTGGTGCACATAAGATTTATGAAAAAAGATAAGGAACATATGTACAGATCGATCGATGTTGTTTTTGTTTGTACTCAAATATTGTTTATAAACATATCGCATTGTCAATACGAAAACACATGCATCGATGTTGTTTTTGTTTGTACTCAAATATTGTTTATAAACATATCGCATTGTCAATACTAAAACACATGCATTCAATGGCAAGTTACCTAGACCATTTTTCAGAACAACAAAGCTATCGTTATGATAATAAAAAGTAAATTCTGAAAACCTTTGTTATATATATCAGGATATGATAAATAAATAAAAATAAGAAAAAGAATACAGTGTTTAGAAATGAAAAACATTATTTATTATTGTTATAAATATATAATGATGATTATATAAGAATGAAGGGATAGAAGATTAGAAAAAAAATTAATATATTGTTGTGAGATAGAGTGGGTCATATAATTGAAGTTCCATTTATTAATATTACACCGGAAAAGTTAATTATGTAAAGTAACTAAGAAATAGTCACGGGCCGGATAGAGTATATCGATGATTGGGGTTGTTTTTGTAAAAGTAGTAGCAAGGCTTATAGATATAGGAATGAAACATTGATTTCCATCTATAAATTCATTGACACACTTGAATAGCTAGATTCACACCTCTAACACTAACTAGCAATTGTACGTTTGTGAAGCTAAAATTAAAATGGGTTCAAGGGCATCGGCTACAACTGCTTTCCTTCTCACCCTAAACCTTATCTTCTTCACTCTTGTAACTTCAACTTCTTGCCCACCACCCCCATCAAAGCCACATCATCATAAACATCACCACCACAAACCACCCACTTGCCCTAAAGACACCCTCAAGTTAGGTGTTTGTGCTGATGTTCTCAATGACCTGGTTCACCTAGTTGTCGGTACACCACCAAAGACTCCTTGTTGCACCCTCCTCGGTGACCTTGTTGATCTTGAGGCAGCAGTTTGTCTTTGCACCGCCATTAAAGCTAACGTCTTGGGTATCATCCTCAATGTGCCAGTTTCTTTGAGCTTGTTGCTTAACTACTGTGGAAAGCATGTTCCGAAGGGCTTCCAATGCGCATAGACTGAAATCTTAATTAATTTCATTGTATTGTTTTCAATTTCAAAAGTTGGTTGAATTTTATTTTATCAAATTTCATGCAGGTGAGATTTCATCTTTGAGTATTGTGTTTGGTTGAAGAGACTGATTGAATAGGAAGGCTTCGCACCTTCTCTAGCTTGTATCATGTACACTTGTACTATCGTGATTAAAATAAAATTACGTGCATTTTTAAAAAATTAATTTCTACATTTAATCTAAATTATCATATTTGTGATCGGTCTAAACATTTGTCTATATCCCTAGCATAACTAATGTTGTACACTTGTACGATATAATATATATGTGTGTGCAACGCATTTATCTACAAATACTTGTTATATACTGTAATAATTTAGTGTTCAACTGTTCAAGGTGCAACAGAACCATGATGGACACATACATAGATATATAGAAATGTCGGAATGAATTGGAAGCTTCGGAAATTGTGATTAAAAATCCATATGTTACATTCAGGCGTATTTTTTAAACATACTTGATCATTGAAGTTTTTATGAAACACGTACATCATTAAGCTTTTTCACTATGTTAAGCAATGTTTTAAAACTTGGGTTTGGAGTTTGGAGTTGACCCGACTTGGTCTACGGGTTCGGTTCGACCGGGTTAACCTGGGCCAACCAGGTCCAGTTCAACCATGGCTCAATTTTCAAATTTAGTTCCTAAACTATTGAAAATGTTCAGATTTAGTCCCTATTTAAAAAAAAAAAATTAAAAATCCGGCTCAACCAGGTTTAACCCGGTCCTACCGGCCGGTTCAACTCGGGTCAACCCGGTTCAACCGTTGACCCGGGTGTAGTTGACTTGCACATTGACCCAGGTGTAGTTGACCCGCCATGGATCTCGGTTCCGGTTCAACCCGATTCGACCGGCCGGGTCAACCCGAATTTCAAAACATTATTGTTAAGTTGTTTGAAAAGCTAAACAAACAATACTTTGCTACAGTGTATTTTAACAAATACTTTAACAAATACTGGTCGTTGAAGTTATTACAAAATTTTATTATTCATCACCCTTTTCGCACAAATTTATAAAGAAAATTTCGAAAACCTATATTGGAAAGAGAAAAATTAATTTGCTTCAAAATAATTAGTTTTAAGTTTATAAAGTGGACATTAGCCGTAAACGATACTCACTGTCGAACATACTAAAGAAACATGTTCTAATTTGATTTAGTAAAAAAGAAAATAAAAAATTTCTGGTGACGAATATGAGCAACAAGGTGATGCAAACCCGTGCTCCGCTGCAGGCATATACCTCCAAAAATAATTGATTTCTGGAGTTTTTAATTAATACTATAATATATAAAGGATATATATTTAGAAGAATTTTCAAATAGAATTAGTTAGGGTTAACTCATCAAAAGTGCAACGTACTGCCATCAAATTTTTCATGTATACAAGCTATTTATTTTATTGATCGGGTATGCAACAAGCCGGAAGAAACCGTTTTCATAGTCCGTTTGTCCCGGTAACCGGATACCATGTTAGATACATCGATACAAAATCTTCCAGTTTGTTGCATACCCAGACAATAAAATGGGTAGCTTTTATCCACGTCACTTATTAAAAGTTGTCCCGGTAACCGGTTACCATGTTCCCTACATCAATACATAATTGTCCAGTTTGTTGCATACTTAGACAATAAAAAGAGTAGTTTGTATACAAGGAACATTTGGTGTCAGTACGTTGCACTTTTGATAAATTAGCCCAATTAGTTATTATAGTAGTAATGTTATGAATAAATTATTAATTTTTTATTTTAACATTAATTAGTTTTTTTGATAAAAAAAATTATATCAAAATTATTATAATCTTATATTCTTTAAAATGAAATAAAAAGTTTCTAAAAATATATATATAAATATATATGATGTACAAATTAAATTTGTGTATCACAGCTTTTTTAATTTTTTGTGTATCAAACTAAAAATATAATAGTCTGTATCACACATAAAAATTATAAAGGTTGTGATACACAAATCCATATTGTATATCATATATATATAAGGTAGGGATCAAGAGGGAAGCAAAAAAATTAGGGAATGAGGGAAACAAATATCAACTCTTGATTTTATCATAAATGAATTTTAAAAATCAAATATAATTTCAAAATTTAACATTCATCAAAATGAATGTTAAAAACATTTATTTATGAAAAAATCAAGAGCTAAGATTTGTTTCTCTTCTTCCCTAAAATTTGGAGCTTCCATATGGATCATTTTCCTATATGTCTTTAAATTATTTTATATTAAAGAGTATAGAATTATAATAAGTTTGATATAATTTTTTAATCAAACAGATTAGTTAATGTTAAAATGAATAAATAAATCATAAAAAGAAAAAATTAAAATTTATGAATATTACTAACTTTTTTCATTTCAAAAACTATATATTAAAAATAATGATATATTTTATAAAAAGTAATTTAATTTTATTATTAAAAGCAAAGAATTACAGATAATAAACTATATTAAAACCTTATTGTTTTCTGCGAGTAGTTAATATCATTGGGGGCTTCAATTAAATTGATTGATTATTAGTAACATATGGGGATTCTAGTAGATATAAATATAGATACAGGTATCTAGGTTCAAATAAAAAATTTAAATATCGTAAGAACGTACAAAATTCTTTCAAATCATTTTTAAATAATCCTAAATACGTTATTTTACAAAAGTTTCTTCTTAACTCCTTATTCAAATAACTTTTAGAAACTATTTTTCAAATAATTTTTTTTTGACATTTTTTCCTTTTTTTTAATTTTTTTTTATTAATTTTTTTTATTCATAATAATCGCATTTTATAACAAGATAATCACATGAATAATATGTGATTATCAAAACCCTATTTTGTGATTATCTCGCACACATAATAATCACATTATATTAGAGAATAATCACATGTGATTGTCATGTTATATTTTGTGATTATCTTAAATAATCACAACAATAACGACTGTAAAGAAATTAATATTTTTTTATAAAATTTTTATCATACCTTGCAAAATTTATTTTAATAATAATCATTGAAAATTTTTTAAAGGAAAATTTGTTTTCGATATTTAAAAATTTTAAAGTCATTCCTACGTTCTCACGATATTTATATTTTTTATTTGAACCCTCCCCTAAATATAGATACAGATATTAATTATACATTACAAAAGATGAGAAAAAAAGGAAAGAAAAGGAATAAAGAAAGAAGTTTCGAACCCTAGACCCTTCAGAAAGTTTAGCGAGTAGCTTCCATTGAGTTAGACAGACCGTGTTTAATATTTTTTCATTTTATACAAAACGTCACAAATTATGATTCATCAAATGACTATTCACAATCTCGCAATTTAGTAATGCTTATAAAACAAGGTTTTAGATTGCTTATGTGTCAATCTCCTATTAATTTGAGCTTATGTATCATCTAAATATTCATGGCACCTCAAACTAATACCCCATAATAAAGGGAGATTAGAATCGATGATTTACACTTCACAATTAGAAATTCAATATTCAAATTGTAATTGCAAAATTTTAGTTCATCGTCAATTACTCAAACAAATCATTCACGTGCATCATTACCAAAATGAAAAAATGACCATCAAACTTATTCCCAGATTTTACAAAGATGATGCATAATGTTTTCACAAAAAAAATGATGCATGACTATTTTTCTGTGTATACATGATGATCTACAACGACTTTTTTCTATCTCTAAGTCTTAAAATTTGATGCACGCTTGATAGAAATTTGACACATAATATATTGATACAATGATAACTTTTATTTATCACATCAAATAAATTACGTGTGTAAGTAATTTTCCTTACAACTTTGATCCAATGTCTCTTAAATATGTAATACACATCACTTTTTAAATTAATAGATAGTTATATCTTTCATTGAACAAAACATGATAATTCACAAAAAGATCAAAACGTATTTATGGGGATCTGTATTAAAAAGACCTTCTACTGTGACCCAAAATTTACGTATTCTCACAAAATTGGTTGCAATTTCCTTCCTTGGTACATCATGATTGCAAAACATCTTTTTTCTTTTTGGGAAATGGCCCTTTAATAAGAATCAAGGACAATCACTGTCTCATGGCGGTTTATTTCTTGAACGTCCGATTTTCACTCATGACCAACTATATGTTGCACTTTTGAGAGTTAAAAGAAAAAATGGATTAAAAGTCTTTATTTGCAACAAAGACAAACAACTCAACAACTCCACAACCAACGTCGTTTACAAAGAAATTTTACAAAATTTGTAGTTCTCATATTTTGACTTATATTATTTCATTAGTAGTATTTTTTTAAACTTAGAAAATTGTTGTTCCGCTAAATTTCATTTATGTTACTAACTATTTTCACTTTTAGTGAAAGAATGACCTTTTAGTTAACAACACTAATTTATTGAACTAATCACAACTAAACATATAATCGTATTTTTTAAATGGCCGTGCATCGCACGGGCTCAAGGCCTAGTTGTAGTATATAACAAGGGAAAAACTCGACATGCGATGTGGCCGCTCAATTTAATTTACGTAGTTAGGCAATATCGAATTGTTGTTCGTCTTTTATTTGTTAATTCGTCTTAAATATTTAAAGTTTCGATTTACTTTATACCAAATATTTTGATAATACTCCCATTTACTGATGTAAACCTATGGTCATTAAACCTACATCATTGGTTGAATTAAATATTACAATTACTATGTATCGAACAATTTCTTTAATCAAGTCAGATATTTTTATAATATAAGTGTTTACGCCGTTAAACTTAAGATATAAAATTAATATATAATCGAAAAAACATTTTATCTCCAAGTGAAAGAACCTTCCAAAAGTTTTTTGTTGAACACATATACCCACAAACTTGTAAACTTTTTTTTTTTTTTTGACAATAACTAAATTTTTACAAACGTATTCAACAAAAACCTCAAAAAAATACCTCTCAAAGATTTTTATGTACTTAAAAGATTCCCTTGAAGATGCTCTCATATAATTTTTTTGTCTATTTAATAGGTTTTTCTATTTTCAAATGTTATTGACTTTATATATACTTTGAGTTAACTCGTATTTAAATATTGCTACATCAAATTTTGTATAAAATGAGATGATAAATAATGTTACATATTTTAATTACTTAAGAGATTCTCATTGGAGACGCTCTCATTTGGTTTTTTTTCTTTCTATTTAATAGGTTTTATAATTTTCAAATACTATTACATTATGGCACAAAATGAAATGATAATTAATGTTACATTAAATATTTACTCAATTATAATAATACAGTTGAAAAAAGTTTAAAACAAAAGCCTCTTATTATAGTATTATAACATTTATTATAGCCATTATCATCTATTTATTTTAAAACGTGGTCAATCTATTTTTACAAAAAAAGTATAATGATAGCAATAGTAAGAAATATAATAAAACTAATCACTTATTAGTTATATATCATTTACCTAACTTAGATTGTAGATATATGTGGGATACATTGTAGAATTGCTTAAAAATCGTTAATCCAAACACAATAGTGAGGTGGAATGAGAATAAGAATTATTATGAAACCCATCTCGTTACCTGGGTTTAGAAAAACCCAAATTTTGAGGGTTTCATTCTCAATTTCAAAAGCCAAAGCCCTTAAACAAACGCATTCTATCACTCCTCTTCGTTTGCATTGTCATTCGCACATCAAAATCCTTAATCTAAACACATCATAAACGATATGAATAATAAGCATACTATAATGATAGGAATACTAAATAAATTAAACAAATTTAATTACTTATCATCTATATCACATTCTATCATTCCTCTTTGTTTTGATTGTCATTTTTACATATCCAAAACCTTAATCTAATAATATTAGATAATATAAATAAAGTTAATCACTTATTAAAATATAGTTAAATCGCATAGATATATTCTATCTCAGTACATTTCTTATATCAATCAAATATTTAAATTATGCATGCCAAATTGTACTTAATTAATAACACCGAATAAATATTTCAAAATTTGATGAATTTTTAAACCCAAAATAAAGATCAGAGTTGACCATACGAACTAGTATTATACCCTGGCGTTGCCCAGTTAAATGGTTGCCATAAAGCAAACATTAATATCATAAAAGCACATGTATGTAGAAGTTTTTTATACCCTAATCTTATATAACATGTAATTATGTATTTCATTAAATCATATACGTAGCAGTTATGTATCTACAAGTATATCATGTATGTGTTTTCATTTTTGAAATAGTGGATCATAAAGTGTGGTTTCTCCGGATAATACATGTCTTTTATACTAATGTGATAAGAAATAATAATGTGAATGTCTGATTATGAAAATATCATGGTCTTTTAACATTCCACAATGCAAAACTATAGTTAACAGCCAAGCTGCAACATGATATTTGATATGTCAATCAATCGGGTGAGCAAACCAAAGAGTACTTAGTGCCCTAAGCCTAGAAAAGTAGTCATGGATTGCAAGGAAGGCAAGTGCTGATTGTCGAGTTGTGAGTATTCTATGCATCTGCAGTAATGTCCTTTTGCGTAATTGATTAGGCTGATAATTGCAAACTTACATTGTTATGGTGGTCTAAAACATTCATATAGTGATTGACTGTAACTAACGTGAAAGTAAGGTCAGCCAAGTTTTCAAACTTACATTATATATGGTATAGAAACTTTTTCAAGTGAGCCATAACTTTCCCATGATCATATCCATTTGAATCATGTAAATAGCCAAACCTTATGATTCTCCTTTGGCACAAATGCATCATTGACAAAAATCCCTACCAAATATTCCTGCAATTTTACTATTCCATGTATCAAAATCTTCGTGCAGAGACATCATTTTTTAAATCACGTATGCATGCGAAATGATGTTCGGTGAGCTCCAATTGAGTCATACTTAGCTGCATCCATTTAAAAACATACAAAATTGAACAAATGTCACTCAAGTAAATAGAAGTTTCTCATATCGTTAATTTGGCACAAGACATCTTAACGTGCATATTTACAATATGTCTAAATCGTAAAGTGATGACAACATAAGTTTGTCCAACATATCTAATACAGAAGATTGATCATAGAGTCTCCTGTTGTGGACGTCAATTTCACTAAAAATACTTCAACAGCATTAAAGGATTACATACAATGTCCTAAAGTTGTCTTATAATATGTATTAATGGAAATTGCCACGAGTAAATACGATGAATGAAAGCCACCAATCCACATCATTATGCATCACGTTACATAAACGATATGAATGAGGTCAACCTTGGCTGCTAATCTTTTATTTTAAAATTTTCAGTGAAATGTGATGAGGTATTTTCGAGAATGGGACGAAGGTTAGCATCTGTATAAGTTGAAGTAAGTTCTTTCCTGAGTTGTAGTAAATATTTGTTTTCTTGAGTGGTTTGACTTTAGACATTTAAGAATTAGTCCAAACACGTCACTTAGACTAAATGCCAAGTTTATTTACAGAAAGTTCCCAAGCCGGCATTCCTTATAAGCCTAAGTCAAGCTCAAAAGAAACACCAATAACTTGCATTTTTCATAAAATCAACTCTTACATTTTAATCTTTAGAAAAAATCATGGCTAGATAAAATACACTTAAAAAATTATATAGTCCCTGGGAAATGATGGCATAATGCATGAGAATCATGACTTAAATCAATGATTTAGGTCTATGGGTTAAAGTGGTAATTATACACTCAAGACTTGAACTCACATCATGCATCCAATCTGCCAGATTTTTACACTCAACTTTGAAGGACCATAACTCCACGAATTCTTAACCAAAAGTTCCCATTTTTCTTTTAGAATTTACCTTTTTGAGCTAGCTTTTTTTTAAAAAAAGTAGTTTCACTAGAAATATGGAGAATCTGACCTCCAAACAGTGCATACAAAACTGTTGCGCCAACAACATATTTTTTGTAACCAATACTTTTGTGATGCATGTTTAAGGACTCATTTTAATCATGAAAATCATGAGAAATTTATTTTTAACTCTTAACATGTGGAACTCAGTTGGGTAAAACTATTATATTTTAAAAGATTATGGAAGTATACATTGGAAATTCTCAAACAAACAACTATGTTCTCCATGTAAAAATAATTTTTTTTTATTGTTTTTCATTATGCATTGATCTTAAATGTATCCATCATGCATCAAATGGATAAATCTAATTTTTCCCAGTAGACTCATGAAATGTAGAATATACTTGGAAATTTTAGTATTTATTATAAATTGTGTGCTTTTAATCATGAAATATTGAAAAATCGATTTTTGTTGCTCCAAATGACTTGAAATTTTTACACAAGTCTTAAAATAATTAGAAATTTAGGTGGTAAAAATTTCACAATTTTCATAATTTTTCATGACTTTTTACTATTTTATTTAAATTTCTTCACCATTTTGTATAGTATTGTGTTTTCTTAAATATTTTAAAAATTCAAAACCATATGATATTACACAAAGTATATTGTTTTGTAGATGGAAAAAATCAGTTTTTTAACAATTCTTCAAAAAAACTTGTAATAAAATAACTCAAAATTAAATCATAAGATGTCATTGCAAACGCGATGGTTTTGTTGCTAGTTGCGATAGCCGGGTTTCGAGTTCTTAATGGACATGTTGCGAATTGGGGAGTCGTTTGTTGAGTCTATTTGATTTATTTTTTTGTATTTTGATATTAAGCATTATGTACGTTACATTGTAATCCTAAAACTTGATCAAAAATTTGAATTATTCGTCCCAACCTTGATTAAACGCTTTCATCTCATCCCAACCATTCCGTCCATAATTGACATGTCTACTAACTACTAACGATTCAAAAGTCATGTCTTTTTCGAAATTTCTCATCTGTAGTCATTTATATCTTAAAAAATATATCTCAAATGCATTATATAATAGTATAAATATAGAGAAGTTTAAGTTAAAGTTAATTGTCATATGTTAATTAGTTTATGGTTTAATAATTCGTATATTAATAATAATTAAATGCACATATTAATTAGTTTATAGTTTAATAATGCTTGTACTAATGATAATTAAATGTCACATATTAATTAGTTTATAGTTTAATAATGCTTGTATTAATGATAATTTAATAAATTTAGGGGCATGTTAGTCATTTCTATATATTTTAAAAAATGCTCTTAGTAAAATCTATATATTTTAAAAAATGCTCTTAGTATAGATAAGAAATAAATATTATACAAGTCTAAAAATTCTCAAATTATTACAGGAAGTATATATCGCTTATTAGGTTATAAAAAATTAATTTGGTAATTTTTGGAGCCAATTTTCATGTTTTTATAAAAATATGATTACAAAATTAATCATAAATTTTATCACTAATGGAAATAATAAAACAATCTTATGGCACTTTTATAATTTAATTGGTTGACTAATTATTACTAAATCATATAAATTAGATGAGAATCTAATTCGAACCTTCGTGTTCGTAGGACGCGGATAGGAGTTGTAGTTGTCTAGCACGCGGAAAACATCTAAAACTAAACGCTCAAACTTTATTGTGAGTATTCACAACCCCACTTTTTACCGTTTTATATTTTGAGGGTGAAAAACATGTTTAACTTATTTCCAAACTATTTATCTTGATTGTGATTTCAAACAATAATGTAAAACGGAATAAGATTCTATAAAAACTTTTATTAATTAATGTCAAAAATAATAGTGTGATTTTCGTAACTAATTAATATAGTGGTAACTTGTTTGTTGATTTTCTTAATCTTGAGGCCCCAAATGTTTTTGATATCTCGTGCCGAAAAATAACAATGCAATTACTAGTACGGAACCTAAGTTTCAAGCCTAAATATTTGGGGAGCTGTGAGGCCGAATCACTTGCACAACGTCGCGGACGGCTCTGAAGTATATACTGGAATGGATTGTTGAAGTGTCAATATTTGTCTGGTTAATAGTTTTATCCGAAGTTAGGGGGATGTTTTTTGGTTTTCCTCATTAGTAAGTATGAAATGAAAAGGTAAAGCAAAAATGTATAACCTGCAACTGCAAAAGGAACACACTGAGAAATATTATGCAACGGGTTAGCTACATAAACCATGCTTCAGATCAGGTTTCACATTCAGGTATGCAACAAAGATGGTTTTTTATTAAATGGTTAATCTGATTTTAATTCAGTTCAATTGAATGAACTTGAGCTATTGAATGTGGGTCATCACAAATTTTGTTCAACTATATAATTTGGATGATTTCATCAGGTGTATTTTGTATTTTTTTTTATCAAGGGTTTCTATGATTTGTTTCGTGTTAAAACTGTTATGGTGCAGATATACGACAGATAAAAACTATATTGTTTTACTTTTTTGAGACAATATTACAGTTTGGTTTTTTACGATTCTGAAAATTGTGAAATGATCCTTGACACCTCCTTGTCAGAACAGATGGGTAGGGATTGTGTGAGCTTGGAGAAGGATTTTGGATGCTTTATTTGGAAATATATGGGTTTTAGATGGGGCAATTTTGGTACAAATTGACTCAAGTTTGTCAATATGATCTAATCATATTGTTTATAATGTGTTTAAAGGGTCTGATCATGGAGTTAGAAAGGAAATTGAAGACTTGAGTAGATTTAATAGGAAATGACCTGGAATGAAACTTGGAATGAAGTTGTTTGGGTGTTTGGAAAAATATACAATTTTATTTAGTTTGACTCTTTGAAGTTTGACCTCCAAATCTTCTTTAGCCATTTTCCCATATACACTTTGGCTAAAGAAGATTGAAGTCTTTGTTTTTGTTTTCTATGTGAGCTCATTTTTGGCTTCAATTTGTTGAGCTTTTTTGGTATTGTTGTACTCATGAGCAATTTTAATACAAATGCAGCTTTTAATGTGAAAAAAGAAATTGACTTTAAAGAGTAACTACTATTTTGAAGAAAATTCAGGTTACAATATTGAATAGAAATTGATAAGATGGATTGGATCAAAGTTCTGAAGATAAATTTGTCCATCAGAATGTAAATGGCAGTGTCATATTTTATAGGAGTTTTTTTGGAATTGTGATTGTAGTCATAGTGGTTATATTGGCATAGTTTATGGTTTATATCATAATAATATTTCTCCTTATAATGTGCTTTACAAAAATCGGGTTACTAAATCGGGTTAATGAAATTATATAAAACCTAATACAATTGCATTATTATATTTGATGCTTATAAAGTAATTTAACTTATTTGTTTTTATAACTTTTTTAATAATATTTGCGTTTTCACAAGTCACTAAATGTATTGTAAAAAAGTTAATATATACAAATTAGATATAAATTATTTTACTAATAACTTACATCAATATTTGTCGTATAAGGGTATGTTTGGTAAAGTAGCTGTAGACTGTAGCTATAGCTGTAGGCTGTAACTGAACTTTAGGTTTGGAGCTTTTCGCGAAAAGTAGCTTTGAGAATTTGAGCTTTTCGTTGGATTATAAAGCTACAGCTTATACATGACAAACAAGACTTTTATTTTCATAGAAACTTTTCGTTCAAAAACTAAAAGCTAAACTTCCAAAAAACTCATAAAAGCTCTGTGCCAAACATGCCCTACTTTAGATTATTCAATGAACCAGTATAGTCACGGGTCATAAAATTAATAGTAACGGAAAGCCCAAATATTTGGGGAGCTGTGCCGCCGAAATGCCTAATCAATTGCACAACGTCGCGGACGGCTCTGAAATATATACTCGAATTGATTGTTGGAGTGTCAATGTTTGTCTGTTTAATAGTGTTATCCGAGATTAGGGGGATAATTTTTGGTATTCCTCATTAGTAAGTTTGAAATGAAAAGGTAAAGCAAAAATGTATAACCTGCGACTGCAATTGCAATTGCAAGTAAACAAGAAATGGGAACGAGATCAAACTTGTACAAGAACCCTTCTTTTACATACAACAAAGACTTCGATCTTAACTCTGTGCTTCAAAATCTAAAGGGTAACCAACCCCCCCATATAAAACTTATTATTATTTATGTACCAATAATAGATTTTGTTTAATTAAATGTTACAGCTTATAATGTTGCCACCGGGAAAGCCCGGTCTGGCGGAGGCAGGAGCAGTCTTCGGCAAAAAAGTCGTCTTACAATCTAACAACCAACGCCGTAAGAGACCAAAGATTTCTCCTTTACCGGATTCAAGACATGGTGATGAACCCCCATCATGTCTCACCATGATTATATTCACAAAATTAGGTCATTGTTTTGTTTATTACAGTATTATTACCATTACCATTACCATTACTTTTTTCTATTATAATCATAATTTGCTAGTAGTATAGTACCGATAATAACACTATTCTGATCATGGTCCAGTTATATATATTCAAAATGATAGGGGATAATTGTCATTTTAATAATACCAGAATGATCGTATTCGATATTGAACTGATTATACAGCGGAGTGAATGGAACATATTTTTGTCTTTAAAGTCTAAACTTTAGTGCCTTTTTTTGTGTATGAAATAGGAAGGAAGCTAACTCAGCTCCAGCATTTGAGGAACTAACTAGTCATGTCTTTTTGGTATTCTAATTTCTGCCTTTCCATGATAGATGATACATTTATCTTAACTTCACGTAGTTAATTTCATCCTGTTAATTGATCTTGCAGGATGGTTCCGCCTCATGTGGACCACCACTAGTTGCTTATGATAGTAAGTTCATGTTCATCCATCACCTAACATGATAGCCTTAGCTTTCTGTGTTTTCAGTTTATAAACTTGCTCTATGATCCTTTTCCTAGTATCAGTAATTCAGTACGGGGTAATTTTTTGAGGTTTATATATTTCGAAAAACAACCTGTAATCCATAATCTCTTCTTTATCTATCTAACTTTATTAATCGATATACAGGTGATAATAGTACTTTCTCTCAGGGTGAAGACAATCAGAAGCCTCAGGATATCTGTGACGAAAGCAAGGATTCTTATAGTGTTGGTTGGTTCTCATGCTCTGATGCATATGTATTATTACTATATTATCAATAAGTAAGGCTATATTGAATTGAGGTTTTAGCTCATATTGATTTCACAATGCTATATTATCAATTTGACTGCGCTACTGTTTTCACATCGGATGGTCGGGTACTTGTCTAGGAGAAACTGGTTTTTATAAGTAGCTTTAAAATCTGTTATGTTTTGTCATGTCCAAACTTTCTTTTAGGACATGTGAACGCTGCCAATCATGTAAAAGAAAGAAATGAGCAGTGGTTTCCTGTTCCAGGAGAGCCTGTATGTGTCGTCTGTGGCAAATACGGGGAGTATATATGTGATGAGGTGGGTTAGACGGATAACCTAGTTTGTTTTGTTTTTATCTGGTTAATATAGACATGCATATTCAGGTTATGAAACTTAATTTTTTGCTCCTACCAATTGTTTTACAGACTGATGATGATATCTGCAGCATGGATTGCAAAGCTGAGCTTTTGGAGAATCTCAAGATTTCTCAGGTAGTAAGTATATTTGTATATTTTATTACCTATTCTTTTTCTGTATATTTTTTTTTTTTCATAAACTAGTGTCGAAGAAAGTACTTTATGAAGTCAAAAATGAATTAGTTTTTCAATTTTAACCAATATTATCATATATGCCCCCACCCTATGCATTCAAACTGATTGTCTTGTACCCTTTATGTGAGTTTAGATACTGGTTCCTCAAACATAAACAAATATGGTGAAATATCCTAGTTTCTCATAGTAATAAGGAGGAGTAGTACAAAATAAGATGCTTCGTGCTCTTATTAGATTACTAGCAATTTTGGTAGTTCTAACACCTACCTCTAGTCTTAGAGGTTTCACTGCTCTAACTAGTATTTTTCCCTAGAAAGTAGTCAACTAGAACCAAAATAACTGGTATATGATCTCTCTTTTCATTGTTGACATTTTAGTTAAACTTTGTAGGGGACTACAAGCAACCAAAATTTAGTTGAGGTATCATCTAGACCCAAATTCCCATTACAAGTTTTTGAAAGTGGAGGTGACACTTGGAGTTTCAACCGTCATCAATGGTCAACAAAGAGATCTAGCCTATCTTCTTATGAATGGTATGTTCAGCCATTAACACACACGAGAAACAAAACGAAACCCTTGACAAGAATTGGAACATGAAGTCATGAATGAAAAACAACACTCATAAATATACTTTATGTTTATTATTTTAGCTGGAAATGTAAAAAGGCGGGTCATCTTGCTGAAGATTGTTTAGTGATGACATCAGATCCCAAATCTTTCATCTTTGGTTACCAGGTACCATTTCTATCTTCACCTATCTTGAGATCTCAAATCTGAAATGTTTTAGGCAAAGTGTATGACAATAAGTTACCTCATTAGTATGCTTCTTTTCTATCTAGGCATCAACATCTTCAAATGGTTCAAGTGTTATACCAAAGGATCTTCTTGAACTATATAAGAGGTTAATTATATGCATGCCACTTCATTAGCTTGTTTATTTACTCTTGTTTTGTTGCTTAACGGTATTTCATCTCTTAGTAAATTTCACCGTTGTAAGCTTGTTATTGCTATGGCAACATTTCGATTTATTGAAAGCTAAATTTAATTTTATGGCACTTAAAAGTAGCTAATAGAGAAAGGAAAACTATGTGCTTGGTTAAACATAGCAATTTGCATGGGAATAATACTGTTACATACATTATACTACTTTCTTTATATTTAAATATATATATTATATATTTTAAGATGAATTTGATCGTTATACGTCTTCTTTATGTGCAGATGCCACCAAATTGGAAAGCAGTCTGCAGCAGCCAAGTGCAATTCCTGCCATAGGTTTTCTAGTTTGGCCATGTGCCTTGATTGTAGAATAACATTTTGTGATAGGTAAGCAACTATCGTTTTTCAGAGCTTTCCATTGCGACAATCTGCCTATGGGTTGTTCAGTGGTAACCACATGTATGATTATGTATAATCACATTACATCTGTAAAGCCAAATACTAGATATGTTTCTGTAAAATTGTTCAGTTGTAGGTGTGGCAAAATAGGTTACGGGTCAAATCAAGTACTTTTATAGGATGGGTAAAAATGGGATTTGGCCTGCCCACAGCCACCTTTGTTTTTCCCTTCATTTGTAAATAGATTTTATCTTATAATAATCTAAGTCCTTGGTTTTCAGTGCCGGACACTTGATTGAGCATATTCAGACACACCCTTCACATACAAATACTACTCCTTTAAGCTCAACCGTCTTGTGAGTATTCTTTGCATACAGTTTGTGATTTACTTGCCTCTGTGTATGTTGAATATCCCTGTTTAAATAGCTATTGTACTCGGTAACTTGTTGAGAATATTACATCATCGCTAGGTTTGTTTTCAATATGTGTATAGGTTTATTGTTCTACAGTTGGTATTTTGTGATGATTAACGAATGATTGTCATAGGTTAAATGCTGTAAATCAACCTGTAAGGTCACTGGTATCGAGGATCTTCTTGCTTGTCATTTCTGCTTCGATAAAGCGTTTGAAAAATTCTATGACATGCATAATGCAACCTGGTATGTTATTATCTTCATCAAAATATACAACTTCCTGTTCATTTCGTTATTATTTTCATCAAATTATACTACTTCCTATTCATTTCAGATGTATTTTTTAACATGAAATGTCTTGACTACTCATAGTGTGCTCGTTCTAAAATCTTGCTTTTCAGGAAAGCAGCTGGAATTTCAATCATCACTGGCTCTATTTGTTGTGAGGATCACTTTGCTTGGTATGGTTTATGACTTTCACAGTACGCTTTTATTGGTCTTTATGAACAATAGTTATTACTTCTCTGGTCCTATTTGTCAATTTCAAACTAGCGAAGTACTGAGTTTGAATATGAGTTTTCAACATGAAGTCAACTTGGATTTTGGCACAAATGTAGTTGTTTCGCTAAGAATGTTTCAAATGTTAACTAAGGCTATTACTAATCCTCTGGATTACAGGCATAGGATGAATTGTTCGAATGCGGGTGTGGAAGATAGTGCGTATATTTTCAAGCACAATAAGAGTGAGAGGCAGTCTCAGTTGAGCGATTTCATATCCTAAAAGCGTGTTCGGGAGGCTTTTGATACTGTATTTTCATTTTGGGACACCTCATGAAAACTGAAGGTAACATGATTCGATAATTTTTGGTCTGAAAAATATCCATGTAAAGTTTATCTTTTTAATCAATAGAGAGACTCCTTTTGGTGGAAATTACCATAATTTTCATTTTGAATTTTTGATCAATTCCCATCTTTTTATTGGCAAACTTTAATTTTCTTTATACGTATTTTCTCATTGTCACTCTGTTTGAAGTTAATGTTCTATCAAATTTTGCCTACAGGATACATTTTTTATTTAAAAACATAAAAAAATAAGAATTCATATTGATGCTTTAAAATTTAAAGATTTTATTGATAGTTGAATGATTTGTATTGTAATTTTCAGAGGAGCGATGAGTTATATCATGCCAAGGTCTAGGGCTGTGATAATCAAGTTATAAGGCTGTTCTTTTGCAGTATGTGGTTTATGAAATATACCCTCAGATTGTACCCAGACTGTAAGCCATTGACGTTGGTAATAGTGGAATGAGGATGATGATGATGATGTATGATTACAATATCGTTTACTATAAATGTTTGTATTTGATACGTGGTTCGTTCAATATGGTAAAGTGGACTAAAAAGCATCCTTGTCCTCTTTCCTCTCTATATATCTGCATCCTGCTCTCTTAATCTCATATCATCAGTTAGAAAAATTTGCCAAACTGCGGATTCTAGCTGCTGTTTGCAGCATCAACACTACTCTTCTTTTAATATAAATGACTAAGACTAATGACTAATGACTAATGACTAATTCGAGATAATAGAATACTGGGTAGACCCGCAGAATGTTCTACCAAGGATATTACATAATTTTTTAAAGTATTAATAGTAGGAGTAACAAAAAGGAAAGTAACCAAGGGTATCATCATCTAATCTAACTCATTAAATTTATTTTAGAGTAAATTACGCCAATCATTCTTGTAGTTTGCTTAAAATTACACCGATCATCCTATTACTTTAAAAATTACGCTGGTCATCCCTCCTACTGAAACATTGCACGCCCATGGTCCTTCTATTTTATGGCTTGTTATCTTTCCCAGTTAACTCCTAGCATGTGAGATGCACATGGGGTACTTTGGTCTTTTCCTTTATCTTTGTTTTGGCGCCCATCAATTAGCAGTCAGTTAACAAATCATCCTTTTTTTTCTCGATCAACAATTTCAATCGATTTTACATCCAAAAAAATGCTATAAATATAAACCCTAGAAATCACAGAGAATCATAAACCTTAAAAATCGTTAAAAGTCATCGAGTTTTTTGAACGTAAAATGGAAGCGACGTGGTTTATTCGTCATGGAGCTGGAGAAGACTTGGATCCCGATATCATTTATGGTAAAAATCACTTTACGTTTATTTCAGCAACTAATTTTGTTCATAAAAATAACATGTATCCAATCTTAAAGTAATGATTTTTAAGTAACAGAGACTCTATATGATGCATATTGAGTATTTATTTAATTATTTTTTTTTTCGCAAACAGAGGGTTATACATCAATCTTTTCTATGAGGATTCATCATGGTGGTTCGTTTACTGGATTTCCTGGGAGAAAGTATGTGAAAGGTAGGGTAAACTATGTTGATTGCGTAGATATTGAAATGTTTTCGGTCTATGAAATATATGACATTATGGAAAAATTGGGGTATCAACATGATGAGGTGATGTTTTATCACTTTCAAATTCCAAACTTTGATTTAGATGTAGGACTTAATGCCTTAGAATCTGATCAAGATATCAACTACTTGAGTACTTTTATTGATCAACATAAGCTTATAAATGTGTATACAGAGCATGGTAAAACATATTTAAAGACGCATTACATTTCACCGCAAACTCACAAATTTAGAATTAAGGAATTGATTGATGTGCCTTCAACTGTTAATGATGAAATTGATGGTGATTTATTTGGTCAAAGTCAAAGTTGCTTGATTGATGCTGATGATGGAAAAGAAGGTAATGGTGAGGAAGATGATGGAGAGGAAGGTGTTAGTGAGAAAGAGGATGATGATTATATTGTTGATGAGGAGAACATGGTTGAGGAAGTAGAAGTGGACATGAGGAACTTCAAATTACATATTGATCCACAAGTAGAATTCACGGGATGCTCAAATACAAATACCCAACTACAAGTGGTACAAGAGGAACATGATGAGTATGTGTTGGACAATGAAGAGTTTGAAATTGAAAGTGATTCTGGAGAAGATGAGGTTGTTAAATTAAGAGCAAGAAAATTAAGAGAGTTGAGGAAACAACAAAAGAAAGGTGAGGGTGTGACACTGCCATGTTTTTATGTTGGCCAAACATTTGGTACATCAAAAGAAGTTAAAGAACTTATTAAAAGGCATGCAGTTGAAAGTAGAAGAGAACTAAAGATTATTAAAAATGATTTAGAGAGGGTACGTGTTATATGTGAAGGCAGTATACCTGTGTTTAATTCTGAACAGAATATTGGGTCCATTCAACCTCATGGGTATAGTCAATCGACAACATGTGGTGAGAAAGTGAAGTAAAAAAAAGCTGGTGAGGATATAATTAAAGCTAAGGGTAAAGATAAGTCTAAGAAAGTCAATTTGGTGGAAAACAAATGCCCTTGGGTCTTGCTGGTAAGTAAACTAGAAAATTGTGAGACATGGCAAGTGAAAACATTTAAAGAAAGACACATTTGTCTTCAATCAAGAAACATCAAGCATTTCACGGATAATTTAATTGCTGAACTGTGACAATACAAGTAGATCCAGTACATAATGCAACTGCTACAACAAGACAATTTAAGAGAATTTATGTGTGTTTAGGGGCATTGAAAGAAGGTTTTAAAGCAGGGATGAGGGACATTCTAGGATTGGATGGTGCTTTTATGAAGGGTCCTTATCCGGGACAGATTTTGTCAGCTGTTAGTGTGGATCCAAATAATGGGATATACCAGGTAGCATATGGAATTGTGGAGGCTGAAACCATTGATTCCTGGACTTGGTTTCTCGAATGTTTAGGCCATGATTTGGATTTGTTTAAAAACTCAAACTTCACGTTTGTATCTGATAGGCAAAAGGTATTATTCATGAACTCAATCTTTTTACATTATTAAATTTTTATTTTTTATTTTTTTACTTTTAATGTGTTATCCCTTAATTATGTAACAGGGCATCATACCTGCCATTGCCAAGGTATTCCCGTGTGCTGAGCACAGGTATTGCCTCAGACACATCCATGAAAACACGAAGCTAAAATGGAGAGGCAAAGCATATAAGGACTTACTTTGGAAGTGTGCAACATCTACAATAGTTCAACAATTTCAAGAAGCAATGGAAGAAATGAGGCAATTAAATATGGAGGCATTTAAGTGGTTAACCCAAATCCCACCACAACATTGGACAAGATCTCATTTTACAGGTACGACTAACATGAATTATTATTGATAGAACAAATAATTATGTTATTAATAACAGTCACAGTATGCTTTAATACTCATTTGTTTATTGGATAGGGAGAGCTCATTCAGATTTACTTTTGAACAACATGTGTGAAGTTCTAAATAAACAATTAGTAGATGCTAGGGACTCACCTATAATCACATCACTGGATTATATTAGGGAGTACCTAATGAGGAGGATTGTTAATGTTCAGAAGTTGATTGAAAAGGCTGTAGGACCACTAACACCAAATGCAACTAAGTTGTTAGAGTCTGTAAAAAAAGAGGCATCCAAACACATTGTAGAATGGAACGGGGGAGAAAAATTTCAAGTTAGTGGTCCACAAGGTGATCAGTGTGTTGTGGATGTAAGGTTGAGAGAATGCTCTTGTAGGAAATGGGGATTGACTGGTATTCCTTGTAAGCACGCTGTGGCTACTAATTGGAATATGGCTCTAAATGGACAACATGTTGGCTTGCCTGAGAATTGGGTTCATCAATGTTATTCGCTTGATACTTGGAAAAACGTTTATAGCTACAAAATAGGACCAATAAATGGTTTTAAAATGTGGGCCAAATCTCAATGTCCAACAACTTTAACACCACCAACCTATCATAAGCCAGTAGGAAGGCCGAGGAAAAATAGAAAAAGGGCTGCAGATGAGAATGAATCCATGGTCAGGGGTGGTAAACTCTCAAGAGCAAGTAATTCATTAAGATGTGGAAAGTGTAAACAATATGGACACAACCAAAGAACATGTACTGGGCAGTCACAAGGTAATGTTGACAGTAAAAAAAAGGTCAAAAAGGAAAGGGTGTTGGTAAAGGATGTGGTAAAAGTCAAGGTAAAGGAGGTGCTAGCAGACAAGATAAAGGAGGTAGTAGCAGTCAAAGTCAAACATGTGGCAAAGGTTGATGACAATCAAGGTCAAGTGGTGGTAGCTGTTTGTGTTTTTTCTATTTTTAATATTTCTAGCTTTTGAACAATGTTTTTAATTTTTAAAATTTGAAGCAGTAAGTTGCTTTTGGTTTTTTATGTAAGGTTGACAACAATTGGTCTTGTCTAGCTTTTGAACCATTCTATGACTTAATGTACGCAACCTTTGGAAGTAATGATATTATTTGCAATATGTTTATGTATGTGTATTTGCAGTTTTGATCTTTATATACATTATAAATGCAACTGCAATTTTATGATAATAAGTACACTTACAGTTTTGATAGATAGTTGGCCATTTATGTGTATTTGTAGCTTTGTAAGCAATGTACTATAGTAACAAGTATAGTAAATACTGAAAATATTATATCATTTTATTTGGGTGTAATCGATTTAGGAGGAACATGGGTGAAGAAAGAGAATATAATTACATTTTGGTATAAAGTGTTTTCATTTATTAATGACAAATAAAAGGGACAGGGGCTAAAATACTGCAGGTGTGCAAAATGGGTGTAGTTAAATAATTCATTTTTCATGGTACAAGTGTCAAGCATGTTTATTGTGGCTACTAGAATATATATTTCTCTGTGTGTATTGTACAGAGATTGTGGGTATATGTGAGTTAGTTGTGTTTGTACATGTACTAGTAGTTTGTGCAATTGCGTGGATATAGATGTATGTATATCCGGCCTTTGTAAATATTCACAAAGATATACAATTACCTTTTTCTAAAAATAAAAAAGGGAGATAAAATGAAAAGACCAAAGTACCCCCATGTGCATCTCACATGCTAGGAGTTAACCGGGAAAGATAACAAGCCATCAAATGGAAGGACCGTGGGCGTGCAATGTTTCAATAGGAGGGATGACCAGCGTAATTTTTAAAGTAATAGGATGATCGGTGTAATTTTAAGCAAACCACAAGGATGATCGACGTAATTTACTCTTTATTTTATTAAATTCTAATTAATAATATTAATAATCTAATGAGTTATAATGAGTTGTAGTTTGAAAAAATAAATATACTTGAATCACCAATTATTGCTATTTTCTATTAGGCTATTGAAATCCAATGTAATTGTAATTGAATTGTAAATATATATAAATCAATCAAAATAACGACCTTACTGCCTGAACCATTATGAGTATATCAGATGTCTGATATTCGAATTCAGTAAAGAAGTTAAATGATATAAGAAGTCTAAATTAGTTTATCTAATCCAAACAATTAAAAATACTTGCCAATTGTATTAAAAAGTTACTAGCGAAAGCTGATACATACAATAAAAAACAGTTCTAATGTGAATATTATCTTTACTTTTTAAGTTTTTCATGAAACACTGTATCCTAAAAAAATTAGTAATGAGATTACCACAAGTGAGTTAACATTTATGAATGTTAATCATCTGTGATGAATGTTAGCTAATATTTATGAACATAAATGTTAACTCACCCGTAGTAAATGTTAAGAGGCGGTTCAAATTTACTAATCCATTAATAATAATCTCAAGTTATTCTTAAGTTTTTTTTTATAACGTAAAATATTATTTTATTTTTTTCATCGAAGGTATTAAATAAGATATATAATAGAAGAAGATAAAGATTATTAGGTGTTAAAATTAAATATTAGATTTGTTTTATTTCTTATTACATATTACATATTTCATTTCTTTTTGAAGTTAATAATCATTTAATTAACAAGAACGTGTTTTTTTATTTTATTTAATATTTTTGTTTATTTATAAGCGAGTTCTATAACCGACGCTTTTTTTATACCTAGTCTCCAATCCAAATCCCTTTTTTAGGTTCTGTTTTCTTGTAATTGAATAATCGATCGATCTGGTTTGAAGCCCTAGGCAATCGTCGGAAACAGTTGAGCGTGAATTGATCGTGGTGATGGGAGGGCATGGAGGTCTGAATATTCTCCCTCAGAAGCGATGGAACGTATACAATTTTGACAACCGTGAAAAAGTCCGCAAAGATGAAGAAGAAGCCGCCAAAGAGGAACAACTGAAGCGCGAACAATCTCGCAAACGCGACACCGAGTATCGCATCGAACAGTTAAGGCAGGCACGCGGCTTGGCTTCTTCTTCTTCTTCTTCTTCATTCCAATCCACGACCACTGTGGCAGTTGCCGAGTCATCTGTAGTGGAAGAAGCGAAAGCCGAAGAGCCTAAAAAATCGAGACATATAAATTTGTTTGAAGGAATTAAGATATTTGATCCAGTTGATAACAATAACAATAAAAGGAAGTTGTTATTACGGGGTGATGATAATAATGAGAAGAGAAAGGGGGGATTTAAGAAGAAGAAAGAGGATGTGCCTAACATTTTGCCTGAAGATGAGAAATATAGGTTAGGTTATGGAGTGGCCGGTAAAGGTGTTAAGTTACCTTGGTACACTACGGTTAATAACAACAACAATAATAATAATAATAATGATAAGCAATCAAATAAAGCAAAAGGAGCAGGAGGATTAAATAATGATGATAACTGTGATTCAGAAACAGTTACAACAACTAATATACAAAAGAAGAAGAAGAGTGTTGAACAACTTAGGGAAGAAAGGTTAAAGAGAGAGGCAAAAGAAAAGGAAAGAGAAAGAGCTTTGCTTCTTCAACAACCACACAAGGGGCCGAGGGCATTCGTTCATAATGATAGACGTGTTGGTGGTGGATATGTAACAAGGTAAACAAATCGGTTTATCACTTTCACTCGTTCAGTTTTTTTTTTTTTTTAATGTGCTGATGTTGCTTTGTTCCTAAACAATAGTATAAATATGATTGTGCTTAATCTTTGATATGCTTTTATTGCTCCTCTTAAAGTGGTACCCTAACTTTAGATTGAAAAGTTGAATACCCCCAAGTCAATTGAAGAAAACATCATCTTTATGAAAACTATAAGTATTGACAACACATAGATAGGTTCTATTGAAGCTTATTTACATGTCATTAATTTATAACTAATTCATGAACCACTTGCTTTAGATACTACCTCATTACCCCTGTGATGCACGGTTGTACGAAGGAAGATTTGTAGGTTCTGTAAAATATTAGTCTTAAAAAATGTGTCACTAATTTGTTCTAAAATTGAGGTCTATGTTGATGGGTAAGTTTAACACCGAAATCATTTAAGACTTTGACTAGTATCTCAAATGCAGTTATATAAATGCTATCCACATAAAGCTGATTATATCATATGTGTGAAAGGATCGCATTGAAACTAAGAGACGAATTAAAGACACTTTTCAGACGAAATGCATATATAGATGGGTCGTATAAATTAGAGGTGGCAATTGATGCCCATTAAGCTATAAAATGGTTCCATTTATGATTAGCAATATTTTAATTTTATGGCGTACACCTTCATTTGCTCTAGCTTAGCAATTGTCATTAAGCTAGTAAACTGACACGCGTGTTTTGCCACCTATTGTAAGCTGCCAATAAACAAACATCAGGAAGTGACCGGTTACTCTAAGTGCCTGACCCTCCCTTTTATACACCTCTAGTTTGTAGTATGAGTTGAAAACTTAATAATGTACCTCTATGGTGTGCCAAAAGTTCATATAAGTTGTGTAATGAAAGACTGATAATTAGTATAAAGTGCTTAGTGCCATTTTTTAGTTCTCTTTACACAAAAGCATACCTGCCCTAGATAATGTATAGTTTGACCTAGAGGTGTTCATTAATTGACTTGACCTGATTAGCCGCCAATCCAAATGGATTTTGGTTAATTGGGTATGGGTTATTTGGATGTGGGTCGGGTATTCAGTTTCACCCGATCATATAACTTAGTTTATGGTTCAGTTATGGTGTTGTCATTATTATTTCGGTTCCCACCGAAGCCCGAATCATTATACTTTCACGTTTCTACGTTAGGCTTAATTGAATTGTTGAAAATCGAATATGGACCATGCTATTGAGATGTCATACAAATCTTCCTATATCATCAGGTTAATCACCTTAAAATTGACATGACTTCCATAATCAACTGCAAAGTAAAAAATTGACAATCAACTAATCATCATCCCATGTGTATCTAACTTAATCAGGGACAACGTTTAAAATTTGTGTTCATCACTTTGTTTGGTTTGCTTCCTAACTGAACATTTGTTCTGGTTGGTTTTCCTTTAACACTCTAGTTCCTGGATTCCAAGTTTTGACATATTTTCCGGCATTCCTTGTCGTTGCTCTGTTTCCTCGTCAAAACCAATTTTTTGACTGTCATGATAACTGAGTTAGAAATAATTATGTCTCATAAAGTTATAGATTGACAAAAAAAGTGCAGTATGCTGTTAAGATACTAGATATTGCTGCTTTTAGTGGGACAATATTGAGTAAAGACGAGCATCAGCATGATCCATGGCGATCTTTGACAAGAATAAAAAAGACAAAGTCAAACAATGGATGTGACAGTTGGGATCACAATCCACTTCCGGACAAAAGTAAAAAGAAATCATGGAAGTCACAAATCCTATTTTCATTGATTACATGGATTAGTGGGTATATCATTTGCGTGTTAACATGGGGTGAGAAAAATGCCATTCATTTGTCTTCTAATTTGTTTTAAATAGGAGATTAAGGAAGAGAGAAAGTGAGGTAGCCTAGAAAAATATACACAACCTGTTGTAAAAGAAAAGGAGTCGGTGAGTAATTTGTATTATTTCTATAGAGATTATTAATACAACAAATATTATTCCTCCAAGTTTCTTTGTACATTACTGATTCCATATTAGTGCACATCTCATAATAGTTATCTTTAAGCATTCATTCGAGAACTTTGTATTTGTAATTCTTGAACGGATCAGGGCGTGTCGTTGTGGGATATATGGCATATCTGATGGTCTTACACCACTCTTTCTGACCACATTCTAGATGGATAGAATTGAGACCAGTTGAAGATATTAGAATGGGGAAAGGAAGGAAGAGGACCCATAACAAAGATGATAGAAAGACTGGCTAAAAACTTGTTCGATATCTTGGGGTGACCTCCTCAATAAAGTTATGTCCTACTAATAATATCACCATATGAATGGCAGCTGCTATTTCATGGCTACATAGGATAGAACTATAGAAAACACCCTTTTAAGATAAAATGACATCGACTGCATTGCTCTGCTGTTCTTCTAAAGGAATTTTAAATCACTTTACCTGGAACAGCATTCGTTGATGTTAATGCACTTTTCTGAACTTCACATGTGCATTATCCTTTATCTATGCTTTATAGATAGTTTACAAAGGATTATCAAGTCTTTTAATTTATTTTTTGTATTCTGTGATAAAAGTGATATGAATGATAGCTGGCTAAAATAATACGGAGTACTATTTTCAGTTTTACCCTTTTAAGTCATACAAGAAAAATGATTTGATAGAGCAAATGCAAAGAACAAGAGAAAAAAATTGCATCAATGATAGATGATGATCATAACATGTTCGTTACTTGTACTTGCAGGAGGTAATCAGGTGAATCAATACTGAAGTCTGGGCTCTTCCATATTTTGCCAGTAATCGCTTAAATATTAGGTCTTGATTTCATCTTCTCAGGCTGTAAAGCAACTGGTTTCTCGTTATATTTATGCCCTGCAAGTATAGTAATCAATTAAGTGCTAGAGATATTTGCCTAAAAGCCTCATGCTTATATTTGTTTGCGTAAACTCTTAATTGTTCCAGATTTAGTTAGCCTTTTTAAGTTTGCAGTATTTTGACGTCTTTGTGGAATGCAGTCTTTCTTTTTAGTTGTATGTATATGTAAATGGGGGCTTGTACTCATCAAAACACGTTGAAGATACATACAAAGTTATAAATCAAGAGTGTCTAAAGCTTGCAGAATTCCCATGGCGCTAATTATTCCTGCAAATCAACTTTGCATGTGTATGTCGCTGGGGAAGAAGAGAAGAAGTGATAGATTACATTAAGTTGGTTTGTGTTCACCCTTTAACGGGTTAAGTAGAAGTTCTTAGTGACATGCGTTTGCTCCTTACAGACTTTGTCGCTTTGATTCTATAAATGTAAAGGCTCTACACTGCGAAGTTAATCATAAAAGGATGACTTACTATGAAAGTAAATTACTGAAAACTAGTAAAAGTTCCTATGAGCCTAACTTGAAAATGATTGCAAAACATGGGCAGTTAGTTGTCTTCATCTAATATTTTGCACCTAAAGTTTTTAGTTATTGCTCTACATATAAATTAGAAATTCTTTCAGAATCTCATTCGATACTAGAGACCATATTAACGAAACAAAGTAGCACACATGAAAATGTTATGGAGTATAACTTTAAACAAAACAAAAGGGATTGCCAACAAAATGGTTTGTTAGTTGTTTAAGCCATTTTGGTTTCTTGTAATCATAAGTGTCTAATATGGATATAGATGGCAGTATGAGTATGGAATGATTGTATGCACTAATCACTTTATGAATAATGTTTGATTTTTTCTAAATAAACGGTCTGAAGGTAAAAATGGTGATTTTACCCCCGAGCTAAATAATTATTTACTTTTTATTGAACGAAAAACTTGATTGTATAAATGAAACTATTAACTATTCACATGCATGCCTAACTTTCTATTTACATTTCTATCCTACCACAACACAACAACATAAACAATGCAACACAACTTAGAGTACTTATCACCTCATGTTTCAAAACTTAGTTACTACTCTTGTGAACTGCTTGTTCTGCTTCAGCTCAACAATGACGATTGCAGACCCACCCAAACCTCTACTACTGCACTCCAACCCATCTCAACATCATTATTCCTCTTTGTTTTCTCAACAAAATGCAGAACTGTAATTAATATCGTATTATCTCAATGCAAAATCTCAAAAAGAACATTCAACTGTGTCCAAATTTCAATAAAAGAAAAGGTAAAGTAATTATTCTCTTTAACATAAACCAAAGTATTTAACAAAAATGAGCCAATCGTAATAGGACTAGTCGAAGTTGATGGGTTCTCTTCACTTAACAAGTATCCAAAAACATAAATATACACCCGAGCTCAATCATAAATTATTTTCAATTTCATCATGCAAATTTGCCATGTATTGTTTACTTTGAGCATCCCATTGTGTTTCATCGGGTTCGTCTTCCCCATCTTTTACATGTTATTCTACATGTCTGTGGTTCTTCTCCTTCTCCTTCATCTTCCTTGTCGCATTCCATGGAAAGCTCATCATGAATATTCCACCTTCTTTATATAATTATGTATTGCAAAACAAGCTGTTGGAGATGGAAAATATGCTACTGGATACTACAAACAATTGAAATAATAAGCCATCAAATAAATCAAGCAATATACAGAACAACATAAACTTTACATATGTTACTGGAGATGAAATTAAATTATATATTTTGGTAAATTAGTGGCTGCTTACGTTTTTGACTAATTTATTGCTTGTGAGTTACAAGTTCAATTCTTGTTTATATGCACATAAACTTCTAGGACCAAATAGAAACAGAGTATACCTCTTTTTAAAGATTGACTTTCACAGTAGAATAAACACTATATTCATGTACCAAAATTTTAATATTTATGAGATTGTGGAGTTATAATCATACAAATATACTTGTGAAATGAAGTATTTAAAGAAAAAGATAACTCACTTACAAAGAAGAAATTAGTAACATAGCTGCCGGTTGTGGTGGTGGCCGATGGTGCAGCCTGGTAGTAGTGCAGCCCAGATGATGATCTGGTTAAAAAGATCAATCAAGAGCAGCAAGGCTGAATTTGGCTGAGAAGAATCTAGGGAGAGATAACTTTTTCAATTTAAAAGAAGAGGGTAGTTTTGGGGAGATATGTGGCTAGACGGGAAGGAGTTAGCTTTTTTGAGTGAGCGAATAATCTCTTGCTTAACTATCAAAAATTTTAAGCCCCAAGTAAACAAGAGCAACTGGTGACGGCATACGTTTTAAAACCTATTAATCCCAATAAGTTACATGTAAACAGCCCCTAAGTATTCAATCAGGTAGTGATTATTGATATTTGATAACCATATTAACCATAGCTCGACTGATATTGACATAACGCATAGGCATGGACGTCATGTGTAGCTTACAGTAGAATCGGATGGTGGTGTGCGAAAGAGAGTCCTGAAAACTTTTAATGACCAAGTCTTTTAAGCACGTAAAAAGAAGATTTTTTCAAGTACAATAAACAGCCGTGTTTCATGCCTCACATCTTCCCATCTCTGGGACTTTTCAGCTCAGCCCATTCCATCCCATCCCACTAAATGTCCCACGTCACCCCGTTCAAATTTATGTTTTTTCTTTCTACATACGAGACTTGTTTTTCATGTTTATATTTATCCGAGTCAATTGGATGTAAATACAATATTATTTAAATTTTAAGTTGAAATAAGAAATCGCTTCAATATGACTTATAATGATAAATAATAATCTTCTATCTATATCTATCTATCTATCTATATCTATATCTTATCTTATATAATCTATTATAGCAAAAGAATTTTTATTTTTTTTGAAGATCTGAATATGTATATAATTTTTTGCTTACACAAGTTTCTTTATTAGATACTAAACAAGACGTTAAAAATCCAACGACGAAATATGAATGTTTTTTAAAAACTTTCTACGTAATGACGTATAGCTTATCTTGTTTACACAGAGTGACGTTCCAAATCACAAAAGCCAACCCATACTTAACTGTACAATATTTACGACTTCCATAAATACCTCGCACGTGCGGTCAAACTCCAAACAAAGTAAAACCCCCAAGTGTAGCAAATAGTCGATCCAATCCGATGAGGTCAAGGTATTGTATCCCACAAAGACGACTAGACGAGCATTTCCTCCTAGCAAACCCGACCCGATTCTTTAACAAATCATATACCACTTCCAACCCTTGTTGCAGGTAGTTTCCAAGCAAACCGGCAGGCCCACCCGAATCCGGAAAATTACCACCGTTCATCATTTTCACCTTCATTCCATCATCACCACTATGAATGAACTCGTAAAAATATTTCCTCTTTGGCATCACCACACTTGGATTCCCCTCTAAAATGCAACACAAGTTGTGGTAGAAAACCAGTTCTGTAATTATTTGTGTAGTAACACGGGCTGAGCCCAGTCCGATCTTCAACTGATCCAGCCCGTTTATACCCGAATCGAGCCTTTTCCCAAACTCCGATACAACTTAGTATAAAACCCTTCGGGTAACATGGTGTAAGTCGTACCGGCGTCAACCACCATACCACCACTCCCTTTTGTGTCAATAGTCTTCATATTATCCGGCGCCGTTAGACGGTGGTTACCAACTGTGATGGCTTCTAAACCGACGTAGTAATAGTACGGATGCTTTAAGTTATGAAGCATGGGAGTGTATGTGAAGTTGTCAACTCGTTTGAGTGATTTCATTAGGCAATGAGTCAACCCGGCGACCTAAGATGAGTGGATTCGGTTGTCGTATTCAGTCCTTGTCAAAAGAGTGGGACACTAAACAATGCGAAAACTGATTCCCGAGATGAGTTGAGAATTGAGCGAGCTGAGCCGGTAATGACAAGGGTCCTCTGCCAAAGCCGGCTACACCAATCGGCTCGCCCAGTGCTTCGTGAGCGCAGCCGAACGTGAAGTTATGTACAACCAAAAATGGCAGAATTTGAAGGGTGTCGGAATAAAGGCGGCCAACAAAGCTGCCGTCGCCATAACCATAGTAAAAGGGGGGCAGGAATTATTACATTCAGACATCTCAATGGACTCTAAAGGATAGCGAGCCATGGCACAGAGGTAGGAACTAGGTAAGTTGGAGTGAACGGAAGATCAAGCACGTGACTGGCATGTGACAGGTGAAGCAGAAGAAGAGGAAGAGAGGTTAAGTGGTTAAGGAGTGGTTTTGGGGTCGGTTTACCTTCACAGAGAATACAAGGGAGCCAAACGGTATCGCTTCCTGTATCCATGTAAAGAGTTGCTATATTATTTTTAGAAGAAGAGTCACCGAGTGAAAAAGACATGTGTAATCACTTTTGGGAGATAGAGCAACGGAGGATTACGATGATGGTTGAGGAAACGGGTAGTGGAACGAGTGGTGGTGGATTTTAGGAGATGATGATGATGAGTGGAATATGAATTTGATATAGAATGGGTTAGCGGGAACAACAAAGGCAACTTATTATTAGTAACGGATGATAAACAAGCTGTAGAAATAATTTTAATTGTGAACAAAAAGAAACCAAAAATCAAGCAAATAGACGAAGCTGCCATTTTATTTTATATTTATTGATTGATAAGAAGAAGAAGAAGATATGATAGTACAGTATTTTGGTTTGAGTAAGAACGGGGAGCGGGGTTTTTAAAGAAACTTAATTGCGGTAGCAGATCACAGAGCATAGCAGGGAGGTTTATGTGGAGCCTTGGTTTCCAATACCCTGGCCTCAAATACTATTAACAGCACAGCTGGACTGGAATTTATACTAGTTTTAGCTAATTCGGATTAATTTAAAGAAACACAAAAACAACCACCACATATTCTATTCTATTCATCCTCATCCTCATCCTCATCCTCATAAATGAAATAAAATACACTAAACCTATATTCTTATCTTTCATGTTTTATAACCAAATAAAGAGTTTCGCGATATTTTTACTATTTTTACACATACAAGAGCGCTCCACTACGACTCATTGCCATTCAGGTTGTCCTCCGGTTCCTCGTCCAGTCCAAGTCGTCTAAGTGAACCGTCTCGTGACGTTTTGGAACGTTTTACTATCCGACTACAATAGAATCGGGAGTTAACCACTTTTGGCGGTCCTTTAAGAAGTTCCACGCTTGAAAACTTCTAAAAGTTTTGAGCATTTCATTCTTAAATTGCGCCTCCACCCGAATCCGAAAGTCGTCGTCATCTTCGCCGCTTCTTCGTTGCGAGTTGAGCCGGTTCCATATGCCTCCCCACCTTTGACAATCCGCGTTGAGTTTCTTCCATTTTGATGTCAACGCGTCTTTGGTGCGGGTAAAGGGAGGGTTGCGGCCGTGGTACTCGTTCATAACAAGATACCAAAAAGAGTCGCCCGTTTGCGCGTTTTCTCGATTTGAATATTCGAAAACGGCCACCCAACTTTGGGCCAACCGATGCTCGTCCGCGGGTTCCTAACCGGACACGTTGGTGTAAACCTTTTTTGACCTCGGTTGTGATGATTCCTCCACCACTTGTTTTCCTTTTTTGGTTCTACTTCTACGGGATGTGGGCGTCGGGACCTCGTCTTCAACTGATTGTTGTTATTGTTGTTGTTGTTGTTGTTGTTGCTACATTAGAAAGGCTTGAAATTGTCCGGATGAAAATTAAGTAGTTTGAGAGGATGATGATTGAAACGGAGTGGGAAAAGTGGGTGTATACGGAGTGGGAAAAGTGGGTATGTCGGATTGCGGGTTTGGTGATGTATATTGTTGAAAAGGGTTCCATTGAGATTGTAGGTTGAATGGATTGGTTTGGTTGTTTTGGTTGTTTTGGTTGTTCGACATGGTGATGAATTATATAGAATGGTGTGTGTTTTTGAATAATTGAGGGTGTTGTAGATAAGAAAGTGATGAATTATATAGAATGGTAGAGTTTTTGAGTATTTGAGTGTATTGTAGATGAGAAAGAATGTTTTGGTGTGTTTAAAATTGTGTTGAAAGTGTTGTATTTATAGATAGAAAATAGGGTTAAAAAAAAAGAATTTGAAAAAACGGCTCTATATCCGTTATTTTTGATTTTTTTTTTATTTTTAAACCTAAATTTTGTATTTGAAAAAATATAAAAATAAACAAAAACAGCAACCCTGAACGCTGCCCGGAACGCTATCGGGGAGTGGCGGAACGGCATTCCAGCACAGGAACATGCGCATTCTAGCTCACTCCCTGTGCTCTAATCATGATTGTCCACACTTGACAAGGCCCAAGTTTTTCTAATTAGCCAATAAAGGATATGTTTGGCAAATTTATGCTTATTAATTATATTTATATTTATATTGAAAATTGAATATTTTATGCTTATTAACTATATTTATATTTATATTGAATATTGAATATTTATTAATATTTATATTTAATTATATGTTATATTTAACTATATAATTCAAAATGAATATAATTTATATAATATATGATAAATTACAATATAATATAACATTAAAGATGAGTTGTATATCTTTTTATTAACCAATGTGTATATCACAGTATTAGGTTGTTTCAAAAGGTTGAAATCATCAACCCCAACCGGTTTACTTTAAACTGTATTAGATCCATTGCGTGAAAGGAAAATTAAGTTCACTTTTTAATGGTAATTGAACCAGAAATACTTTCAAATGACTCCATCTTCGTAATCATAATCAACTAAACTAAACTACACATTGAACTCCTTTAATGCATATATGTTTTGTGATGTGTATATATAAAAAAAACTGATTTGTAAACACTTTCCATGATAAAAGAGGGTAATTTATATACAACCTTTTAGAAGTGTACATATCATCATTCCTAATATGCGCCATTTAATGCTGCACAAAGTGTAGTAATAATTATCTAGCTCCAGTTTAATTTGTATATCGATATTCTTTTTGAAACAAATGTATGTTAAACAACGTCCTAAACAATATACACAGTTTCAAAAGAAGTTCTATCAATTCTCTTCTCTAGTATATGCTATAACATTTTATCAACAAAATACTTCTATTTAGTTAATTATGGAAATTATCTTTCTAATATATATTATAACTTTTTATTAAAAAAGTACTTACTTTAATTAATTATCTTAATTAAGGTGGAGTGCTTTAATTTTCTTTAATTAAAGAACTTTCATATTAATAACGTGTTATAATTTAATAATAATTAAGACTTTGTTAGCAATATAACATAAGAATTTTCAAGTAATGAAAGGTGAATAAGACTTAGAGAGATGATAATTTATAACTTATGAAAATATATACAAAATGGTACACATACATCTTTACATATAGCTTGTATTTATACTACCCTAATATTGATTTCACAAACTTGAGTAATTAAGAAACAAGTAATACGAGTACCAACAAAGAAAAGATTTTGACCATATAGTGATACATAAATCTATTTATGTCATTTTCCTAATTGCTTGCATTAGTCTGTCAATTGGTTGATTCTTTCTAGTAGTGTCTACCAAAAGCCTCCAATTAGTGGCGGATTTAGTACTTTAGAAGGGGTTCCTAGCCTCTTATCTTATTGAGTTTAGCAGTAAAAACACATGTAAGTTTTTAGTAAAATTTAAGTTTAAAGTGCATTTAGACCGTCATAAATAGTTCATTTATATAAATAAATATTAAAATGATCTCATTTCTATATATTTTTTACTTGTTTTTAATTTTTTTTTTACATACACTAGGTTTGATTTTTAGTTTTTAGTTTGGTATTAAAGTTTTTTTATAGTGATAATATTCTGCCCCCTATGATATAAATTCCTGAATTCAGCGGTGCCCGCAAACTAATAATAACGATAATGCAGCCAACTCATAATACTAACTCCTGTCTCTCCCTCCCTCTATGACCATACACATATAACTCCAACCCTAAATAATACTAATATGTAAGTGCCATTCGCCTTTAGAGCAGTTTTACGTTCCATAAGAGTGAAACACAGTGCTAACATCACTTATCCGATTGCATATGCGATGCACATGTTTACTATGCTTAATCACCAACAAACTCATATGTTTTGCCAATCATTTAGAAATTATAAGCTTCTAAGCTAGAAAAGACCAACCCTTTTGTGACTAAACAACAGCATGCAGGCATCTTGGTATGAGCTGTACTTGGTTGCACATACACACCATGTATGTGATATCGTGTGGCATTAAGGATGGAAGAAATACATACACACCACCAAATGCATTACAAAGAATTTCTAAGGCCAAAGCTTTCCACATACTGACACACTATACTATCATGTGTGTATGTATACAAACAAAAGTTCCTAAAGCGAAATGATCACGTTCTCATGAGCAAAAAAACAGCAATTGAGCCAGAAAAAAAGAAACAAGCATGCGTACCATATATGGCAACTCATTCATCTCAAAGTCATAGAAGCTGACTTGACCTGGTAGCTTCCAACACACCATTTTTATACATGTGAAATAATGTTAGTGTGATACATAGGTTCATCAAGTTAAGTGACTAACATTACAGTTTGGTTATTATAACATGTAAAATAATTCAAATTCTTATGGAGCAATTGAAGGACCAACAAATAATTATGGGTTCAATCTTTCCAACAGTTTTTGGGCTTCGATAAATCCACCTAGTGGTCCCAAAGATGAGTATTTCATCCTTCTCCACCTGATTTTGATGTTTGAATATTAAACGGTATGAATCATCAGAAGAAAAAAATAATTAATTAGAATTCATGAAACAAAGTGTGCACACCTGGGTACATATGGAAGTGCCAAACAGTGAAGGTGCAGATGGTTTACGCTGTTGAAGGGAGGTTGATGAAAACCAAATCTGTTTCAAGGAAAAGAATGGCATGTAAGTATAGCACGATTTTTGTATGTAAAGAAAGTCTTTTCTCTTTAAACTGGTCAATCAGTTATTTGTCGGATTAGATATCTTAGGTAACAAGCAACAAAGTCTCCATTTTAGGAGTAAGCAAGTTGCATATCAACTTTTAGACAAATAAAAATAAAAATATAAAGATATTGGCATTCAGACACTCATATCATAAGTTAAGTATAATTTGTAGCATCTACAGTTCAATATAAGGGGAACTCAAAGTGACTTTTTCATGGAATGGCAACCTGTACTGAATTGAATCAGGTGCATCTCTGCTTAACAGCATTTTCCCCACATTTACCATGTGACTGACTGGAAATGAAGATAACTGAAATCAAAAACTGAACAAGCAAATCGATTGAAAATAAAACTAATAATTGGCTAGATTAGTTTATTGCTTCATAATAAGAAAATCAATACCCAAAGTATAGTCTTCTGTCCTCCTCCGAAGGTCCTTGACTGTTGCAATGTGTTCCACAGGAATCACCAAATAATGCCTATCAACAACGTATATATTTATCCAAGGGTCAATTCATATCATAAACAATACCTGATGGATAGATGATACGAGTAGAAATAGTTTTGGTATTTGTTACTGGGATATGCTTCTTAAAATATCAGATTGTTCAAAAAGTTGGAGATGGTGCCTTTGAATGTAACTAAGCACTCATGTTACTTAATCACAAGTACACAATGTTAGTTTGCTGTCAGTTCTGGAATTAGATAAGCATGGCAAGGATGTCAATTCCTTTTATTAGGAGATTTGATTTTATTTGATTGCTAGAATCATGGTATTGTCTTTTGTAATGTATTCCTAATTTAGCTTCATTAGTTTTGTATATATACGTGAATTGTTCAATGAAAAATATGGACACAACTCTCATCTCAGTCTCTTACACATGGTATCAGAGCAGAGCAGACACTCTTTGTGTCTACCGTCTTTTGTACGTATATTGTTCAATTAGTCAAGTAGTTTTTAAATCTGGCAGGTCAAATGCACCCAAGGATTTGTCAAATGTCCAACTCACTAAGGATCATGTTGAGGCTCTTCACAAACTGCTCCGACGATGTTCATCCTCTAACACAAATCTAGTAGCCCAAGGTAGTGACCTAAGAACCTATGTTGCAATTAATCTTAAAAATGCAATTGGATTTTGGATTCGGGTGCCTCTGATCACATGACATGTGATTCGTCCTTATTTAATTCATATGTACCACAACACAACTTGCCACATGTACTAATCACAAATGGATCTTACTCTCGTGTAGCTGGAATCGGAACCATAAAACTTTCACCCACAGTGACCCTTAAATATGTTTTAATGTTCTGAAATTATCTTGTAACCTTCTGTCAATTAGAAAGTCAACTCGAGATAATCATTGAGTGGCTAATTTCTTCTTCAATATGTGTATTGTTCAGAAACTACCATCGGGGAGGATGATTGGCAAAGCAAAGTTGATAGCTGGATTGTAACTTTGGGAGGATGCTATCTCAAAGAATAAACAAACAATTGTTTTTTCGGCTATTTCTATTTCTAGTATTAATGATGTATTGTTATGGCATCAAAGATTGGGTCACCCAAACTTTCAGTACCTAAAACTATTCTTACCACATTTATTTATCAATAAAAAAGTTGAGCCCTTCCATTGTGAAGCTTGCCAAATGTCCAAACACATGAAAGTTTCTTATCCATTAAAATAACGTGTTGAGTCCAAGCTATTCTCATTGATCATAGTGATATTTGGAATCCATGTCGTGTACCTAGCATTTCAAATTCCTCCCCTTTATTGATGATCGTACACGGGAATGTTGGGTTTATCTCATCAGAGACAAATATAAAGTGCCCCAAATTTTTAAAAAACTTTACACAACGATTATAAATCAATTTCAAACTCATATACAAACCTTTCACACCGACAATGGTCGAGAATATATAATACTTCAACGCCACTTTGGGTCAATATCTAGCTACTATGAAATCATTCACCCAAGTTCCTGTGCCGATACACCCCAACAAACTGGAGTTTCGGAATGTAAAAACCATCAATGCGTGTACCAAAGTATTTGTGGGGGGAGGCTATCTTGACATCATGTCATCCTATTAATTAAATTCCATCCAAAACCTTGTCTTTCTATACTTCAGTTTCTGTGCTTTAAAAGTATTACCCACATTTTCCTATCTCATCAGTTTTGCCTCAAGAATTTGGCAGCATTACATTTTTTCAGTCACTTAATAAGCCAGTCTAAATTTTCCTCCTGGGCAAACACATGTGTTTTCATTGGTTACTCACCCACTCACTCAAAAGGGTTATAAATATTATTCTCCAACTCTTAAACGTGTTTTTGTCTCAAAAGATGTGTCATTTTTTGAGTATGTGCCCTACTTTACCTCTTGTTCAACTAAGGGAGACGAATTGGGTAAATATGAGTCCTTGTTTTCTCAATGTGAACAAGAAAGTGCACCTGATCGTGAATCTGACTGTGAACCAACTCTACCTAATGTGATATAGGTTCTGACCAAAACACGTCTCCGCCAGATTAAAATGAAACTGAAACATAACCAAGAATTGCTTCAGAACCACTAAAAGTTTATTCCTATCAGAATCCCTAGAAAGACAATCCACTATCTACTCAACCTTGCACAGAAGGCAATCTAGACGAGGGTTCCACTATTCTAATAAACGCCGAAGATAGCCTACAGACCCACAAGACCTTGCAATCACCCTCGAAGCTTACCCAAACATGTACTATGCACCCTATATCAAAGTTTGTATCATATAAATATATCTCACCTACATAGTTTGCTTTTGTTACTAAGTTGTCTGAGACAAAAATTCCAAGAGACGTGCATGAAGCACTCAAGAAGCCTGGATGGAAATAAGTTGGGTTAGAAGAAATGAAGGCCTTGAAAGCGAACCATACGTGGGATCTCACTGAGTTACCCAATGGAAAACGGGTAGTCAGGTGTAAGTGGTTTTTCACAAACAAATTTAATCATGATGATAGTCTTAACTGACACTAGGCAAGGTAGTGGCTCGTGGATTTACTCAAACATATGGTATTGACTACAATGTGACATTTGCTCTGGTTGCAAAATTGAACACGGTACGAAATCTACTCTCATTGGTTGTGAATCTAGATTGGTCTCCATATCAACTCGACATAAACACCAAGGATGTCAATGACTCAATTCCTTTAATTAAAAAATTTGATTTATATTCTATTGTTATAATCATAGGATTGTCTGTTGTAATATCTGTTGCAATGTATTCTTATTTTAGCTTCATTAGTCTTGTATATATACGTGTATTGTTCAACGAAAAATATGGCAGAACTTATATCTCAATCTCTTCTATACACAACACTCGCAACATGAAACGAACTTCAGCCACCTGCCCTGCTTCCCTGCTATTTAATTTCCAATGTGTAATACCTCCAGCAGAAACCAAACATCCCTTGTACATAATTTATACTGCTTAAGACAGGCTTCAAGTACTAAACTTTAATCTAACTTACAGCACAAGTTTTTCAAAACCTTGTCTAAACACTACATCGAGTGCATATGACCATATAATAATTTGGCATCAATCTCATTTAAGGCTGGATCAAATAGTAGGGGCAAACCAAAAAAACTTAATGTCAAGCTTCAGTAATCAGGAGGATCCTATAGTAATAGAAAAAAGAAATCAGTAGATCAGTAGAGGATTATAATTTGTTCCTAACTATATGATTATTTATACAGGGATTATCAGTTCCATTCTCTCAACTTGCAGTTCAAATAGGATCGAATTCTAATGTATTTCATCCGATGAAATTATCCTACTTTATTGATTTTGATAATGAATAATATTCAATGTGTCAAAAAAATTACTTGGATGATTATTTTATGGGGTCTTAATATGTTTTTATGTTTGTTAGTAGACCGAAGATAAATTTAGAGAAAGAAATAAGGCAGGAAATCAAACTATAAGTTCAACAACTGAATGCACTCCTATTTAGATGAAATTACTAATGAGATCTTGAAGGTCGTCAAACAAATAGAGAGTTATTATCTCATGGGGTCCAACCTTGTTAACTATCTTGTTATTCTTATCTTACCCAGTTATAAAAGGGGCAACTTCATATTTCCCCCTCCTAAACCACCAAAAGAAATATGGAATCTAGTAATTTTGAAGCATCACATACTATTAGGATAAAATATTTGCTCCTATTTACGATCACAACCCCGTTTTGCTCATATCCAAAGTAAGGAACAATACAAAAAAGTAAGTGCTAAACTAAAGACCAATGGGAATGAGCGAGAGATGTAACAATTCTTATGCTTGAGATAATCTTATTCAAGACAAATTAAAGACATGAAATCTTAGATTAGCTAATTAACAGCATCCGATTAAATCAAATAAATGTTGATTCTCGCTTTAATTGAAGTTGAGACTTGATAAGATGATAACGAACAGAGAAATTGGTAGAAATAAAAACACTAGGATGATTAGTTTATGGTAATAAAAAATGATAAAATTTGTTTTGGTAATTGTGACGGGGAAATAGAAATTGAAATGAACATTAGAGAGTAGTAAGTGGGTACACCAACCTAGAGGCGGAAGGATTAATGTCTTGAAACCCAACAACCTTGTCATCCTAAGCTGACAATTACAGTAGTAATTAAATCATGAAGCTAACATAAAATATTTAATTAAATAATCAAGAATTGAATTGAAAGAAAGAATAAGAAATTAGTAAGCAAGAGGAGTGAGTGAGTGACTGACTGTGTGAATGAGTGTAGTTGTAGTTGAAGAACGAGCAATCTGACAGAAAATGCAGGATCCGGCCGCCATCATATATGGATCCTCTTCTTTTTATTCTTCGGTCTACCAAATGAAATGAAACCATTTATTAGTAAGAAAGTGCTTACTTATATTGATATATTTATGATTTATATTATATTTATTATTTAATTAGTAAAGAAAAGAATATTAGGGCAGGGTTTAGAAGTACAAGAGTAATAACACTAATAGAATAATAGTGATGATATGCGTTATCAGCTCCAAACCCTAGTATTTGCCGTCGGCCGTTATTCAAGCAAAGGCGTAAGAATGAGCACTAATGGTGTTATGTTTCAGCTAAAGGTAGATCCTCTGACAGGTAATTCAGAGTGGCTACTCATTCAAGAAGATGAAGAAGAAGAAGAGAGTAATTATACATTGAAATCGCAGCCAATGCTTGCGACGACTGGTTACCTGGATATGCTCAATGACGCCGCAAGAAACAGATCATATCGTAACGCCATTCATTCAACACTTTCCAAACATCAACGCCACTCTCCTCATGTTCTCGATATCGGGTGATGACTTTATTACCTACAAATATGCCTTTTGTTCTAATTGCTTATTAGTGTATATTTATTTATTATTTATATTATGCAACATGAAGTAAATATATAATTGCAGTACACGGATTCTCAGCATCTCAAATTATAAGCAAACTGTTTTCATCACAATTCTATATCATATGATACAAATAGGCCCTTTTTGTGTCGGTTCTTCAGCTAAGGGGGTGTTTGGGATCCCTTTGTTCATAAAATAATAATTAACATATGAATACGTACTATATCATGCTTCTTTTTAAGTGTTTTTTTCTCCTAAGTAAGTAGATAATTAGTTTTCTAAGAGTTATATGAGTTTGCTTATCTGCTATCAAAATAAACAAATAAGCAAATCCCCAAACACCCTCTAAGGTTTACTTACTTTTTTTTAGATCTGGAACTGGCTTGCTATCCATGATGGCTGCACGGGCTCTCGACTCATCATCATCATCTAAAGCAATGGTCACGGCTTGTGAATCATACCTTCCTATGGTCAGATTAATGAAGAAGGTTTTACGTGCCAATAATATGGACTCTAAAATACGCATTTTTAATAAAAGATCAGATGAACTACAAGTTGGTGTTGATATTGCTTCTCGCGCCCATGTTCTAGTGAGTATAACGCCTATTACTATCATCAAACTTCCATTTCCCAGTAAATACCCAACTAATGGACAAACATATTGCGACTCAATAGGTTAGTGAAATACTGGACTCAGAACTCCTTGGTGAAGGCCTCATCCCTACTCTTCAGCATGCACATGATAACCTACTAGTGGATAATTATCAAACGGTGCCATACAGAGCAACTACTTATGGCCAGGTGTCGTGTGTTTATTCTTCGTTGTATCTTTTGTTTTCCATGTGATATGCATAGAAAGAAAATACTTGCAAAGGCGAGATCATTAATACGTTTCTTGTTTATCTTAATCCTTTTCCAGCTGGTAGAGAGCACATATCTATGGAAGCTGCATGATCTATTTAACAATGAAGCAAATGCAGCAGACACAATCCATCTTGTTTCAAAAGGGAAGGAGACCGTTTTACGAGTCAAACCACAACAACTCCCTATGCATTGTGATGCAATTGCTGAAGAAATTCGACTGGTATTCATAACATTACCCCCTTCATCATCATCATTATTATTCTTTTGTGAACTTTAGTTATCTACTCAGTGTAGTATTTATCCAGCTGTCAGAACCTTTCAAAATCTTTGAATTTGACTTTTCGAAACGGCCAAACAGTCATGGAGAAACTCAGTTGCATATAAAGGCAGCTAGTGATGGTACCATTCATGCTGTTGTGTCATGGTATGTTTTTATTTTTAGTAGGTTGTGATTTTCTATCAACATAAATGCTCATTTCTCATATAATTTGGTTTTATTTTGTCTTTTATTATTATTATTATTATTTATTTATTTTTATTTTGTCATCGTATGTTTATAGGTGGGTACTTCAACTTGATGAGGAAGGGAAGATCTTTTATTCCACAGCCCCTAAATGGATTGGTCCACTCCCAAACAATGGATTACCATCTTCATATTCTTGTGAGTTGACTTGATATGGTGACAATCATATTATATGCAATTTCTTATTTTTTAGCTTTAAAAGGACAACCGTTTGGTATTTCTCCTTTTCACTTTTGAAGTCTATAAAATTGTAGTGCGACAACTGTAGGTACTAGGGATTGGTGTGATCATTGGAAACAGTGTGTCTGGTTCAGCAAAGGGAAAGGTTTGTTGGTTAGGAAAGATGAGGATGTTTGTATGCATGCTACTCATACTGATATTAGCATCTCATATGAATTTAAGGCTCAGTCACAGAGATCGGAGGAGGATCATCATCACAAATTTAGCCCGCAAGAATCACACATAACTCTCTCCCCTGAAAGAATTGCAATCTATGGAGATAACTTCTGGAGAGTCTCCATGTTAAAAGCTATAAACTATGCTGTACCCCATCTCACTCTCATTATATATATAGATTTTTGTATGCACACGATGTTGGTAGATGTGCTAATTAGATATAATGTCATTGCAGTTGAAAGAGAAAGACTCTTCTTTATGTGTTATTGCCGACGACAGTGTTTTCTTAGCAGTTGCGGTTGCTCATCTTTCAAAGTTATCTCAAATAATAGCTTTGTTTCCTGGTCTTCGGGATAAGGGTTCACGGTACTTGCAATCTGTTGCTTACGAAAATGGTTACTCAATGGGTCGAGTACAAGTTATAAATGCAAGGAAACAATTGACTTTGAATGATACTCATCAAAAGAAGGTTACTTCACATTCTGAAAATGTGTTTCTGTCAATTGTAGTAACTTATAATACTCATCACTAGTTTAGTTAACACGTGCTTTATCATAAGTCTTATATTATTTTGAATAACAAGTAATTAGTAGCTTGATTTTCTTTCATTGCTGCAACAAATTAGATTCCTATGCATCCTGAATTGTTGTTGTCTAATCTACAGGTTGATCTCTTGATAGCAGAGCCGTTTTACTTTGGTGCTGAGGGGATGCTTCCTTGGCAGGGCCTGCAGTTTTGGTAATATGGATTAACATTCTACATGTAGCAACTATTTAATAGCATCCGCAGTGATACAAAAAATTTAAAGACTTCTTTGGTACCAAGATAAAAGACTTTTCAAAAAAGCTTTCAACAAACTTTTCAAAAGCGTTTATTTTCAAAAGTATACACACATATTGGTAGAAAAGTCTTTGCTCAAAGACTTTAGATTCCTTAACCAATTGATAAAAAAGTCTTGAGCTCCAATGATAAAAATCTTCTTCGCTTCAAAAAGCCTTTAGAAAAAGCTATCATTGGAGATCCTCTAAACTTTACATTTCCGTATGCTGAATTGATGTAAAGGATTTAGCATGATGATATTATTTGACCAATATGCAAACCCAAGAATGGATAAAATATTTGTTTTGGAAGCTTGATATTTGGGACTAGGCCTTTGTACAAGTATAATTTAGCTAACTGGTGTTTCTTATTTTAAAATGAGATCTGAAGGAGCAAAAGAACGATGCTTGATTCCATCTTATCTGAGGATGTGTGCATAATGCCTTGCAAAGGGATTCTAAAGGCTTGTGCAATGTCCCTCCCGGTAAGCAACTATGGTTCTGCAAATACGATTTACATATCCCCTCGTGAAAAGTAGCTTTCCCAAGAATGTGTTAAAATTTTGAGCTTATTTCTTATTTAAATAAATATATTCGTAAATTCTTGTGCATAGGATCTTTGGAGAAGTCGTCGCGCTCTGGAAAACGTGGAAGGCTTTGATCACACGATGGTGAACTCTACTTTAGGAGCATGTGGTGGCATATCTTCCTCTAGTGAAAGTCCTTGTTTACCCTTCTTTATTTGGCAATGTGGAGAGATTAAGGTAATCTGTCATCTTTAAGCACGTCCCTAAAACTAAACTAATCATTCTCTAGCCTTTTTATTGATGCAACCAAGTTGGAATCCTTTCAGAAACTCAGTGATACATTCACTGTTATGGAGTTTGATTTTATGAAGCCGTTGAGTTCATGCCACGGGAAAGCTAAGGTAGCAACTTCATTTTTTTTCTTCCTGATTTGGCTCTGCTGCTTCTACGAAAGGACATTCACATCAATTATAATGTATGTATGTATGTATGTAATAAAAACATGTTGTAGGTTGAGTTCGTGGAGTCAGGAGTGTGCCATGGGTTTGCACTTTGGATAGATTGGGTAATGGATTCAACTAACAACATCGTTGTGTCAACTGGACCAGGTCTTCAGCTTATCCAATCAACTCTTAAGATGAATAAGCATTAACATTAATGAAATAGGGAGCACAATATTATTATTATTAGGATTAAGTGCACCAAAATGTATCAAACGTTAATGATATAGTGCGTATAGAACTTCCAGAACTTCTGTTACGTGTATCCAACTTCTGATTAATGCTATTTGTATATAATCTAGATGACGTCATCTATATAAACTACCACGTGGCATCATACAAATTGTCACGTTAAAAAATTACAGACAAATAGCAATAATAGATGAAGTTCGATACACGTTATGAATGTCAGACCTTAGTTTGATATATTTTGGTGCACTTAACCCTTATTATTATCAGTAATATATGTAAGTTTTGCGCGATTGCCAAAAACGTATCAGAAATAATCTATAATTTGTTGCGTTTTGATCAGATCAACGTTATTGGAAGCAAGGTGTGAAGCTTTTGGCGGAGCCATTAATACTTGAAAAGAATGTTAATGGAGTCTGTTCAACAGTTCTTGAAGCATATTTTGATTCATCCAGCGGTGAGCTTTTAGTGCATACCAGATTATCATAACACCTGAGATATTGTCACTCCGTTTTACACCACCTGGGTCAACCTGCAGAGATATTGGTACATTACCATTTCATGGCGATGGTTTGTGCCTCCCCATAGGCTTAAGATAAAACAACTCTTTGTGACTTTGTGCTGTGCATATAATTAGAAAGGTGATTTTCCCTAATATGAAACATTTTAACCCATGTGGTAATGTCGTGATTCTAAATTTTGTAATTATGTAGCTGCAGCTCTCAGTTTATTATCTTTCTTTTGAAGTTAAAGTTCTAAATCTTTGCAACTCATTTTTGTTAGCTCATAAAACTTAAAAAGCAGTTGGGAGTTTCAAAATCTTACATTTGTTTGTATCTTTCGAATACTTCTCCAAATTTGTAATGAACCAGGGTTATTGCCTCGCGTTGCAGCGGATGTTAATTAATAATAATTAATAATATATATGGTTGGAGGTTGGGATGAGACGATTAGTAAGAGGATGTTTATTTATTTTATTTTATTCACTTGGTTTTATGGAAAAGTTCATGTGAACCGGCATGTCTTCATTAAGATAATATGTTCCTGATGATGGTAATGCATATAATTCAAGTGAAGTTGTAAATATTTATCATAATCACTAATATATAGGTGATCAAATTCCAATAATTAAGACGTAGATGAAGTATAGTTTTGAATATATTTTTCATCCTCACCTACAACTATTTAGACATAAAAAAAATATATGAGACTTTGTAGCTTATTGAAATGTAAGAGCCACGCTTTTAATCCTGCAAGCTACCAACAAATAAACTGTTTTTTGAGATGTAGCAACATAGTTTCTTAAAGTATAATTATATTAATATTGAACAAAAAATTTACAAAATAATGAAGATTACAACAAATTAATATTTAATATTAATATTAAAAAGAAAAAAATAAAAATAAAATAAAGTGTTGTCATGTTGCAAAACGAATTGGAATGGAGGGGTCAAGGAGCGTGCTTCGGTGTCCGATAATAGATGTGTTTATTGATTTGCAAGACTACATTTATTATTTATATAGTCTGTTATATTTTATGGATATACAGAAACTATTTATTTATAATTTATTTGCTTTCATATTACGAGGCAGCCTTTTCAGAAGGATAAAAGTGAGCAACTTCTGATCCAATCAAAAAGTGACACATGTCAAGCTAGTCAATTATCATTTCAACTCCTCTATTATTTATATACTATACTTTACTTTTCTTATTTGTTCTTTACTCACTCTCACACCCATGGTTATCAGTGGCGAATGGCAACAAATGGCGATGACCTACCGCCATTGTGGCGAATACCGACCTGTGGCGGACTACTATTTAACATATGGCGATAAACTTTTAATAATGAAATATATTAATTATATGTAAGTCTTAGAGAATTAAACACAATAGTAAGTCTTGAACATTCATAAATCAAACAAAAGATCAAACAATAATGAAATAAAGTCAAAATAATCAAACAAAAATTTCAATTTAGAATAAGTCAAAATCAGAAATTTGAATTTAAAAGTCAAAATCATAAACTTGAAATCAAAAGTTAAAATCAGAAAATACGGTGTTAGAAAATTGAAATAAAGAAGAAAGCTTACAATCAAATCAATGTATAAGCCAAATTAGAATCACAATCAAATCAATTTCGTCGCTTTCAGTCGATTTAAGATGCAGGTCGCCGGAGTTGCAGGTCGTCAATTTCAGGTCACCGGAGTCCAATTTCAAGGTGCCGGAGTTCAATTGAAGGTCGCGGGACGTTCAATTGCAAAGAACAATCGTCAATTTCATAAAAATAGACCGGTCAACAAAAATCAAAATTGACCTCGTCGATACGCCTTGTTATTCGCTATAGCGTCGCCATTGACAAGACTGCTCACAGCCACCTTCACCAACTACCACCTCCTGCCTGCTACCGTCGAATTCTGACGAATTTTTCTTTTTCTTTTAAATTTAACTTTTTTACTAATTATTTTTTAATAAACTGTTTTCTTTTTTGAAAAACTTTCTTAACATTTTCACTACATTTTGATGTTTGTTACTCCCATTTATATATACTGCATGTTTTGTATCTTTATATTTACATATTTTATTTTGTATACTGCATTTTGATGTTTTTCTGCTGCATCTTATATATACCGTATGGTATTTTGATGTTAGTTGCTGCATTTTATATATATTGCATGTCATGTTGATGTTTATACTGCATTTTATATATATTGCATGTCATTTTGATATTTATTGCTACATTATATTTATACTTCAAATGTTTTGTTTACTTTATTTTTAAATTGCATCTTAAAAATTATAAAAAGGTCTACATTTAAGGTTTATAAAACTAAAAAAAAAAAACTATAAAAAAAAGGTTAAAAAGGTAAAAATTTGAATAGAAACGAAACAATTATTCCATCATAATTCAATAACCACTTTATCTATTCGCAATGCATATATATGCAATGCGTACGCATAATATCTTGTTCAAGTCTTGTAAGTCTCTTGGACGAAACAGGATGAGGTAGGGCCTACTAATGAGAAGTCATAATCAAAGCCATACTGGTATTAAACATCATCGGTACTTTGGTTTCGACGACATATATTGTCTCCATTATTAACGTATATATATATCATATAGGCCGGGTTGATCGTCGTAAAACAATCTTTAAGGTAAAACAAATAAGACATAATTTAAGTTTTAAAATGCATCATGATGAGATCAGTTTTATTTTTCAAGTCAAACCCATATTTATTGCCATTGGAGGGAAAGATAAACAATCCTACACTGGTGCACAGAAAATAAAATGATTGATGGATGGTAGATAAAAACTAGACAACGATGTTGCACGAAAAAACGACTGATACAATTTATTTTTTGTTGGTTTAGAGATGACAATTTGGGAACTTTGATTCATAATCAGTTTGATGCACGAACTATACATGTACGATTTACATCCCGTGATGGACTAGTGTACAAAGAAAATGGTAACATGAATTTGACAATCATATTTAAAAAAGAGATGGAATAGATTGAAATATGAATGGATCTTGATAGGAAGAAGCTGTCATGAAAAAGAAGAAAAAAAAAAAAAAGAGAGAAGTGAGAGAGAAATTAGTAAAAGTTTTTAAAGAGGTGGGAGGTTACTTCTATTTTCTAATCTAATGACAATAATATTGAAGCCAAATATCAAATATACCATTTAACCAATAATGAACACCAATAATACGTGTCAACTTCATATGTTTTCTTATTTGTTTTACAATAAAAACGATCATCGTAATATACTTGACACATTCTTATCCTTTTTGTCATTTCAAAAGCTCCAAAACCCTAATAATACAACAAAATTTCAATCATGTTACTAATTACTCCGTATATTGGGTAAAATGGGTAGATCCAACATGTAGCTAGCTCGATTTAAAGATTAACTTTTCAAAGTGTACTATATATGCCAAAGAAATGTAATAAATATACACGACAGAAATTGGACATTTGTTGTGAAAAAACCCAATAATAATTTATTTAGTTTTCTTCATCCAATTTTTGAAGTTCTATATATATACTCACCCTTTACTCAACTCAACCTATATATATGAAACTCGATTACCCCATTATCTTGTATCTTGCAAATTAAGCTATGGGCTTTCACTTGGTAGTCTTAGGTTTCTCTAAGCTCCATGGTGGTCCGTTTTTGGCCAACTTGGCATGTTCATTCCTTTTAAAAGTATTGTTGAAGCCTTTTCAAAATGTGATCTTATCTATGGCACAAGATACAAGGCTTTTCCTGTTTCAAATTAATCAGATCATCAATAATAATAATGATGGTATTGGTGGCAATAGGAGGAGGAGGAGGAGAAGAAGATGGGAGCGTATTATTAGATTAACGCATCAACGATGGTGGTGGTTGCCTATAAATAATAATCCTAATCCTAATGTTGTTGGTGGCCATCAATCCATCATGCTTTTTGCTAACTATGACCAGAGCTTGCAAGCACTCTCAATTGTAGCCTTCTGATCGAATGATTCATGTATGCTATACTTTTACCGTCTTCTTGATTTCTATCTCACATTTGTTTAATTAAGTTTATATTAAATCAGAAACGATTAATCTTGTTATTTAAAATTTATTAAATTGCTTTATCTTTATGTATGCATGAGAACAAAAACAAAATTGGCAGCTATATTCCCGATGCAAGGGATGGGGGCCTGTGGGGTACAGCTTATGAAAGAACATTATCATTTTGATTTTAATTAATTTATAGTTATGGAATTATATTGTGTCCGGTCTAACATGAAATGAAACAGTACTCAACTTGCATACAACTAGTAGGATATATCATTTTCCCTTGTTTTTAAGCTAAATTTTATCAGGAAACTTTTAGACTGTTGTAGGAATTTGTTTCCCAGAATGCATTTTAAATTTATAAATTAAAAACAAAAAATTTCTTAGAATGTAATACGATAATTTCATATATAAATTAATTTAGGCTATACACAACAGCATAAAAGATATAATCTTACATCAAAAGTGATCACTAAGAAGTATTAAAAAAGCGGACAGAAGAATAGAAATTTGAATTTATTATTAATTAATGTGTTATATATGTACAAATTTAACCCTTAAAATCAAATCATTGTATTATTATCGAAAGGAATTGAAAATGCATGTGTGTATATGTATGTTGACGTAGAGAGGGTGCCTCAAGAGTAAGATTGCTAAAGCTAGAATTTAAGACCCTAAAATTTTTTAAGTCATGTATATTTGTATACCTATATATAATAACGACTAAAACATTTATATTTTTTGGTTTATAAGGGTCTGCAAAGTTAAAGTGGTTCGTATGTCTACTTTACCTACTTCCCGATGCAGCCCCATCATCGGTAGCTAAAACCAAGGTCATAGGATTGAAAAGTGAATAAACCATATTCTACGCTCTTCATGATCTAAACCAAATTTTCTTTCTAAGGATCAAAACGTAATTTTTGTGAGAAAAAACCCAACTAAACTTAATAGGGGTCCGTAATCTGTAGCAACTTGACCTCCCATTTGTATGACTTTATGTTTTTCACTTTATCTTCTCCTTTTTTTTTTCTAGTTGGGCTTAACCGTTGATCTTCAACCAAAACAGAAAATTCATAGGGAGTATAAAAGCGCTAAGGCAAAATTACAAACACCGTGAATAAGGAATGTATACTTCATATTATATGGATACAATGTTAATTGTGGCTAAACTTAAATGTTAGACACGTTGTATAGCACCCTATCAACTAAAAAGGTTGAGTATTTGTTAGGAAGAGTTTTGTTATCAAGAATTTCAAAGCAAAATAAATTGTGTTGACAATGACATAGAACACTTAAAACGTCTTATTGGCTTAGAAAAACAAACAAATTGAAGTTAAAAACAATTTCAATTTTCTATCAAAAAATCTACATAAGCGGATGGAGAGTGTAAGTTTTAACACAATCTGTTATTAGAAAAGATAAAGGATTTGATATCCTTGAAAGCTCATTTTAGAAGTTCACTTTAAGCCTCAAAACGGCCGGAGCCGCTCATGGTTGTAGAGGTCTAGCATGTGCCACCTAAGTTATATGCTTAGGGGAGGGTTATTGTAGAATCATTCTTTATGGTAGAATCATTCTTACTGTTACTACCATAAGAAGCGTTCCTACTTGAACCTTCCCCTAAATTGTTAACATCTAGTATCTGAGTTTGAGATTCAAATTAAGTTCGTTGGTCATTTTGATATCTTAGAGGAGGGAGGTTATTGTAGTTTAGGAGCTTAATGTCAAAAGAGTTAGGATCAAATGAGTACCAAAAAATTGTTGAGAATGGAGAAACCAATTAGAAAGCTCCATTTGTAGAGGTACAAAAGTCATTTAAACAAAAACCCCACTTTTCTCCATTTTTCTAAAATTAAGTATCTCAAAAATGATTAGTTGAAAAATTATAAAAATTGCACCACAAAAATCAACATTTTTTCACTTCAATTATACGTCTCACGTGATATACTTGCGACAAATTTTTATTTTTTTTCATAGTCGTGATTGTATGTGATAAATATTTATAGATTTGAAATTTACATCTTATGACAGATATAATTACAAATGAATACAGCACCAAAAAGTAATTACATGCGATTACATACCAACCAATAATATCTATAATCACATTGACCATAGTTATCATATATGATATTTAGTTGTATCACATGTGATATTTGTTTCCATCGCGTATGATAATAATTTACTACACATGTGATAAATAATATTGGTTCGAAATTTACATCTAATTAAATATACACTCACGTATTAATAAAAAACTTCAAAAAAAACTAAATGTGATTACTCATGAATCCGTAATAATCAGATATAGTTATAGTTATTCTCACATTTAATTATAGTTGTTCTTAGATACGATTTAAGTTGTATTATGCTTTGAACTCCACCAAATTAAGACTTAACACAAGACACGTAAAAAACCATCTTATGCAATTAAGAAGCCTTTCAATTAATTTCCTTTGACATGCGTACACAAGAACCAACGGTTATACCCTCCAAAAATATTTATTAATGAAGAATCTTTGCCATCATTTCCTTAAGCAAATGAAGTTTATTCATTTATCATTATTACATTAAAACAAAGTAAAAAATTTGTAACACATGGGGGATATTCAAGTAGGCCTGTTCAAAGTGCTGACACTCGTTAGACTCGAATCGAACCGCAAACCGAAAAATTACAAATATTAGAATCACGAACCGAACCGTACAAAAGCAGTTCAGTACGATTTGATTGCGGTTATACACGGTTCGAGTCTATAAAAGAACTTAATCAAAAGAAACTATAAACTAACGTATTAACAATTATATATGCAAAACAAACCTTAGAGAAATAGGTTCATAAATTCCTTCTAGACTAAAGTTTGAAGATAACCAAGACTACACAATTTTGTTAATCTGTATTCACCAAAAAAGAAGAGGTTAATCAAAAGAAACTATAACTGACACATATATAGTATGATCAGTTAGATAATTGATTACTGCAGAGATAACATATGATCTATTAGATAATTGATTACTATAACTACAATTAACATAGGAAAAATTAAAATTAACATATGAACAAATCGATCTTTGATTACTACAAACATAGGAAATATTAATTTACCAGCTCTTCATTGCTCCCAGAAACCTACTAAAAGTTTAGGGGAGATTTAGTTTGATACAAACGGCGTAGATATACATCAGCTTGTCATATTTATCTTCATCATTCATCATCGTTATTACAACGAGGGGAAGGTTCAATAGGATTAATTCTTATAGTAATAATAATAGGAATGAACTTTTTTATTTTTTATTTTAACATTAACTAATTTTTTTGATAAAAGAATTATATCAAAATTATTAGAATCCTATACTCTTTAATATGAAATAAAATATTTTTAAAAAATATACTGTATATCATAGTTAAAAGTTATAAAATTTGTGATATACTTTCGAAAAATTATAAACATTACACGTAAAAACCAACATTTTCCTCTATTCGGCTAGACATCCCACATGATATACTTTCGACGAAATTTTTTTCATTTTTTAGTGGGTTTTGAAAACGACTAAGTACCTATAAACAATAAAAATTTAAGTGTTTTTATATGAATGACTCAATTATTAAAAATCTATGTGTAATCCTGTGTAATCACATGGTAAATAAACTAGTGGTTATTAATTGGAAATACGGAGTCTAATATTTAACACAACTATTAATATAAATTGAAACGGAATTAGTTAGTCATAATATTAGGGAGAGGTTATTATACAGAAGTTTATTAGTGTAGCAATGGTAAGAATACATCTAGGCCGTCCAATTAAGTTAATTAAAATATAATTGTGCGGTGGCAATTTAGTAATATTGTGAAACTTCAACGGTAATAAAATAATGTCACAACGTTCCTAGCGGCGTACTGCTCTCGTTTGGTGCTCGAGGCCTACAACCACCATTCCGACACGCTCTTTCACACATGCTCTACTCACTTTATTATTAACCAAAAATTTTAAAGTCACTTTACTAAATCACACATCTATTAACTTTGAATTAAACATAACAATTTAAGTAAAAAATACGTACTTTTCACTTATTCACGACAAAATTGAGATACACGTTAAATTTTTGTGATACACACATTAAATTACAAAGTTATTACGAGTAATATATTAATCCAAAATTCAGTAACAAGACACATAAACTTATTTTTGTGATACACACATTTAATACACAAAGTTATTAAGAGTAACATATCATCGTAAAACCCAGTAACAAAATACAAATATTTTTGTGATACACACACTTACTAAATAAAAACTATTAAACATATTAACATACAACGCAGTAATAAGATACATGAACTGTGACAACCGTCAAAATCTCAGGTCATTGCCGCGCTTAAATCTTTAGAATCCCAAGTTTTGTTTATAGCATTTTAAAAATCCTAACGGAAATTCTAGGTACGACTCCTTAAGTTTACTGAAATCGTGTAACGTCATAGAGATTTTTAGCGAGCCCTAAATCTATGAGGACAATTTAAATTAGGTTATGAAGTGCTAAAGAAAACCAAGAAAATTAAACCTCATAGTTCATCACAAAATATTGCCTTATCGGACTAATCGAAATTTATGAAGTGTTTTAGAAATTAACCACATCAAATTTTATTACTCAAATATTAATCACAAAAACATCTCAAAATAAGTCTATACAAAATACGAATTGAGCACAAATTTAGTACATAAATGATACAAGATTTAAACATATAATTTTACAAAAAAAAAAAAAAAAAAATTGTTGTATTACAAGTACTTATGACCTTGAAATTATTAATGATCAAACATAAAAACACGTACATTTTCCATACGGTTAATATAATTTGACAAGTCTTGTGGGAGACCTAACTTTCAAAAATCATTCTTTTAACAAATTTAATTAAGTAATTCTAACTAATCGAATTAGCCGAGGAACTAATTAGAACCCTCGTGTTCGTAGGACGTGGATAGGAGTTGTACTTGTCTAGCACGTGGAACACATCTGAACTAAAACGCTCGAACCCAATCGTGAGTTTCATAGTCCCTATTTTTACTTGTTTTGGAAATGTTTTGGGGTGAGAATACATGATTTTTTGTTTGTGGTTACAAGTACCTATAAACTGTTACGTATTACATAAGTTTCTACTATTTAAATTATATGGGCCTCTATCATGAATTGTTAGTTATGGATTTAAACGCGAATATTGTGAATAGATCTATTGGGTTGACACCCCCGTCCGGGTTGGTAGCGCCAACTCAGAAAACAGACGCATAATCATTTGATCAACTACGAGTGTTGTGAATTGAACACTTGCGAGGCAACTAAATTGTTAAGGTTTCAATTAATGAGCTTATGGCAATAGTAATACACATTGATATTGTGGTAAGGCAATATAACTTGAAATCTCGTAACCACGAGTCTATTTTACAAACTCTTACACCTATGAGCTCACCAACTTTATGTTGACTCGTTTTAACATGTATTCTCAGGTAACTAAGACGCTATGTAGTTGTGACGTTGTGTCGCACTTTTTGACGTAGGAGTTGCATCCACTTAGAAGGACTTTAACATGAACTTTGTCATTTTGAATTAAGCTAGTTATTCGATAAAGTTTGTAATTGTGTTGTTAAGACTTTAAACTTGGATGTTTTCCATTTGAAGATTATGTAATTTAACTAGGGGTGAGTATGGGTCGGTTTGGGTCGGTTATGACCCAAAACCGAACCCAAACCGAATTTTTCGGTTAATTGATAATAGAAACCGATCGGTTTCGGTTAATAGGTGGGTCGGTTATCGGTTAATTTTTCTGAATCGGTTAATTTTTTCGGTTAAAACGGTTAACCACCAAAACTTTGGGCTTGTGATTTAGTCCAACAATCATCAACTGGGCCTTAAGTTTGTTCAATTTTCAATTAGATGTATCATTGATATATTACCATTAGCCCATTAAAAACCCACATTTATTAGTCCATTAAACACTCACAAACATAACATTTCTTGGAAATCATTAGCCCATTTAAGTTTGCAGTTTAATAGTTGTACAATTCATAATAGCTAACTACTTAATAAACTACAGAATACTTAAAACAATTACTGCAGAATGTTGGCAGTTTTATAGTACATGAGGTGCAACCAAAATCGAAACTAACAAAGTAACAAACTGTCAACAAAAATAAAATAGATGATCAATCATCCTCGGTAAACTTCATGACCCATGATGAGTGATTTTCTTGTAATGTTTGATTGTTTGAACTTTCTGATGAAATTAGTTTCACATTAAGCACCTCCAAAACTGTGAATGATATAAGCAAATACAAAATTTTAATATACATGATATAAAAAGTAACTCTCTTAAATATGTAAACAAAATATATATATATATATACTCACATATTAACAATAGCATTGTAGGTTCAATCTTCATTTATGAAGAAGAAACCTTCATCCATGAAAGAGTCATTTCCTGACTTTGTCCCCTTCTCAAAATAATCTACCAAAAAACACAAAATATTATTTTAACAGCAAACTTTTTTTATAAATTAACTAAACTGGAAATCATTACCAATTTCAAGATTCTCCAACTGCTCCGTCAAGTCTTCAAGTTGTTGGCCATTTACAGGCATTTCTTGCAAATCCGCGGGAGTAGACCGAAGCCAATCTTGTGTGCATATTAAAGCTTCCGCAGTCTTTGGGGTTAGTGAGCTTCTATACTTGTCAATCACCCTACCACCCGTACTAAATGCCGACTCACTAGCAACGGTGGAGATTGGCATTCCAAACACATGTTTAGCAACTTGAGAAAGTACGGGAAATTTCATTGTATTATGTTTCCACCAGCCTAACACATCAAACTTTTCATCTCCCTTTATCCTCTTTTCCGTCCCATCCTTTAAGTAAATCTGCAATTTCGTATCACTAGTCCTTACTCCACGATTTTCCAAATACTTTTCATAACCATCATCTAAATCGAGATCATTAGCATTGTCAGAAAAGTTAGGAGTAGAAGATGAAAAAACAGTTTCATTTTCGTTGCTTGCATTCTTCATGTAGTATCCAAATAACTCTTTTAAAGTGTTATTCACCCGCGTTGTTACTTCCATTATTTTTTCACGATCAGTACCATATATCAGTCCCAAGCAATAATCAAGAAACGACAACTTGTTTCTTGGATCTAAAACCAGTGCAACATACAACAAAAGATTAATGTTATCCAAGTTATCCCAATATTTGTCATATTTTTCTTTCATAGACCTTGCCATTGTTCTCTTTTTCTCATCAACATTCAAACACATTCTTGATATAGCAGCATGCATTTTAACAAGCTCTCCAACAAACAAATTAGACGTGACATACTTATTTCCCGAAACCTTCTTCGTAACATTGAAAAATATACTCAAGAACTCCATAAAGTTACTGATGAGAAATAAAGAAACAAAAATAAAGAAACAAAAGTATTTATATTTATACTTGAATGAAATAAAAAAAAAAAAAAATACCTAGCTTCCTCCCAATCATCATCAATGGGAGCCCCCAACACTTTATCCTTCTTTTTCTTTTTGATAGTTCTTGTAGTCCCTTCAGGATCTTCATCATAGACCTCTCCATTAAAGTAAGTTCTATAATTGGAAGATATACAATGAAGCCTAATCAAGAAAAAAAACAACAATATACATTAGTATGAAATGGACACAAAAAAGAAAGTACGAAATATAAAATACCTATCAAACGCACTCTTGTATTTCATCGCTGCCTCCAACATTAAGAATGTAGAATTCCATCGGGTGTCGACATCAAGGCATGGTTTATGTTTATAACCAATTTTTTCAGACTCAACACACTCTAAAAAGCTATCATACCTAGAAGGGGATGATCTTAAAAACTTAACCGCATTTCTAATTTTGCTAATGGTAGTGAATTGCTCATCTAAACCATCTCTCACGACAAGGTTTATAATATGAGCACAACATCTTAAATGCATATATTTGCAATCTAAGATAGAACGGGAACCTTTAAGCATAGACCTTAAATGTCTAATTGCCCCATCATTAGATGAAGCATTATCAACTGTTACGGTAAAAACCTTATCAATACCCCATTCTTGTAAGCAACGATAAACTAACTTTCCAATTGTCACACCCCTATGGTTCGATATTTGACAAAAGTTTAAGACTTTTTTCCTTAAGATCCAATTTTCATCAACCCAATGGGCGGTAAGACACATATAATTATAATTTTGCACGGATGTCCATGTATCGGTTGTAAGAGACACCGTTTGATTTTTTAACAGCTTTTTAAGCTTGTTTTTCTCTTCTTGGTGTAGTGACAAACAATCTCTAGCTACTGTCCACCTAGATGGAAACTTGAACATAGGATTCAAATCCCATACGAATTCCTTAAATCCTTCATCATCAACAATACTAAAAGGTCGATTGTCTTTTACACACATTCGAGCTAGAGATTTTCTAGCCTTTTCTTGGTTAAAAGATTGAAAACCCAAACCACCCACGGATTCCCCTTTAGTTGTGGGTTTATACCTTAGTTTAGTTTGTCCGACTTCATGCTTGTAAAGTTCTGACTTCTTGCATACATGTTTCAGATGATACAACATAGAAGCTGTTCCATTCTTTTTTGTCCCAGCAGCCATTATCCTTGAACAAAAACAACATTTCACTTTCGAACCAGGACCTTTTACGTGAAAAAAATAACGCCATACAATCGATCGTCTTCCATTACCTCCGGTTTTTTTATTCTCAAATCTTGCTCATTTTCGTTGGGATCGTTATCAGCAGCTTGCTCATCGGGCTCGCTTTCAACAACTTTCCCATCAAGATCAATAACTGGTTCACTGATTCCATAAGGTTCATCACCTAAATTCCAGTTTTGTTCCTCGTTAACCTCGTTTGTTGCTTGCATCTACAAGCACATACAACATCAACATTTAGATAATTTATAACAAACTCGGCTACTATTAATTTTCACGCACCAACTTGTTTATTTAATTAGTCAAATAGTAAATACTTAAGTACAAATCAAACAAATAATGAAGTCGGTAAACTTATAAATTACAATCAAATACACAACATAAAAATCTTGAAATCAATTTATATTTATATATTATTTGTCATGAAAAAATAAAATGTCAAGCATTATCACAATATCGATATTTAATATTTCAATTCGATGTCAGTGACATAGTAAGTAATAAATATCATCTAGTTGTCTACAAGCATTTATGTGTCTAACCATTTAACACTCAAACAATATTAAATCATAAATAAACAAAAGGATGTTTTTAGAGGGTTGTTACCCTCTGTCCAGCCTACGATCTTTGATTTGCCCCCATATTTGAATAAACCTTTTTATAAGAAATGAAAGTAAAAAGAAAGCATTTATGATTTAAAAATTTTTGAATGATACCTTTGATTTTAAGGAGGGGATGTTAGTGAATCGCTGGAAGTCTCCTTGGCGGTTGTTGAAGATTGACACAGATAAAATATTACATTTTGTTTAGGGTTTCTTTGAGCTTTTTCTTATACTATTATATAGTTAGGGTTTGCTTGGGAGCCATAAAAAACGTTTAAAATAATGGTCCAAGACAAAAGTCCATTACTTTAAGTGATCCAAGACAAAAGTCCAACACATGAGTAAAAAAAACTACAGAAAAAACATATAAGTCCAACAATAAACTTTTACCATATTCAAAAGTCCAAGAATAATTTTTTATTAGGGCGGGTCGGTTATTATTGAGTCGGTCATGGTGATTAACCGTAACCGAACCGCAAAATTCGGTTAACCGGAATTTACATAACCGAACCATCGGTTAACATAGTGGGTCGGTTATTTCGGTTCGGTTAATCGGTTATTTCGGTTATGGTTCGGTTAATCGGTTTTTTTGCTCACCCCTAAATTTAACGGTGTTTGTTTAGTGACTCTCTTAGAAGTCGTTCATTGTAATCTGCATTCGTGATCCGCGCAGGTCGCGCCCCTACCCGAAACGCGGGTGTGACACGAACTTAATACACAACTCAATAATAAGATACACAAACTTTTTCTGAGATACGCACTTTACAAAAGTTTTTAATATATTAATACACAACTCCGTATAAGATACACAAACTTAATTTTTGAAATACACACATTTAGAATACAAGAGTTTATTAATATATTAACGCACAACTTAGTAATAAGATACACAAAGTTAATGCACAATTCAGTAATAAGATACACAAACCTAACGCATAACTCAGTAATAAGATACACAAACTTAACGTACTACTTGGTAATAAGATACATAAACTTATTTAAAGGAATAACAGATATAGATTTTTTTTAAATCGATCCAATATAACATCTTACGTGGTTTTATGATTTTTATTACACAATTTAGTTTATTTTAGCATTTTATATATCAAATGGACTTCTATAAAATTTTAATCACAAGATTACACTAATAAGAGTCCAAGAGACACTTGGTACACATATCCTTTCTAAATTAAACGCCACTTGACTCATTTCCACCATAATCTGTTATGTTATTTTAGATTTAAATTTTTTTAAAAAAAAATTGTGACAGTTTCATTTTAAGGCAAAAGTGATCCTTAAATTAGCAAAATATAATTTAAATTTGCTCATTCATCACCTTAATGTAGCACATCAATCCAAAACTCTCTCTCTCTCTACTTCTCATTTTCTATCAATTAGACTTTTTCACCATCAAACATCTCATTTTGTTCTTTTTTGTATCTTTAAATTAGATCTACATTTTCCTTATATGGATCAAGATGTGTAATTTCATAGTTTAGATCTAGTTTTTTTTCTTAGTTTGTGTTTTTTTCTTTAGATTTGTGCGTTCAGATCTTTTGTGTGATTTGTGTTTTACATCTAGATTTTTGTGTTTTTTAAGATGCCTAAGATTCTAGAGATTATGTTAAGTTCTAAAGATATCAGGTTATTTTAAGTGATGGCAGGTAGGCGATGCACGAAGTTAAACCATGTTCTATTTCTTTGATTTGGCCGAAAAACCTGAAACTCCGGCGAGTGCAGGATTATGATATGAAACGAGTAGCAGGCCAGTATAAATCGAAATCCAACTCAAAATCTAAACGAATAAACAAGAACACTTAAACGAAAGCGATTGATACTCAAAGCTCAACAAAATCAACGATCTACGTTTTTTCGATGAAGATGGACGAGATAACCAGATTCCGGTGACATTGTAGATGAAGAATATGGTAGTTGTAAACCAGATTCTGGCAGCAAGTCGGTAGTCGCTGACACTCGTCGGTGGCTGCCGGCTTTTGTCAGTTGTTGCCGACATTAGTGAAAGTGAAGCTGGATTTTGTGAGGATCAATGATGATGAGAAAAAAATAAAATAAAAGTCAGATAATAAGATTTAATATAAAAGGGACACGTGTCAGGTTTTGATTATAATCTCTCATTACCTCCGTAATCTTTAATTTTATATGAATCTTTTCCCATAATAATAATCTCCATAATAATTATTTAAAGTAAATGTAACGTATGCATTTGTTTCTACACGTGTATTATTGACGGGAATAATTACATATCAATTATAAACGGACTCAAATTCGATAACATACATATAATTATATTATTATTTAGATCTAATTATTTTTGTGATTGAAGACTTTAAGAGCTTATCATGCACCGTCTTTGCCATGCAGCGTCTTTGCTTGATTATAATAAACCAAAAATATTTACATGTATAAGTAATAATTTTGTATTAATGATAATAAAATAGAAGATCAAAATTAAAAGAATAATAATTATAATACTTATTATATAACTAACAGAAAATAATTTTGATTATTGTTTAAATAATATTAATAATAATAATAAGAGATATCTTGAATTTGAATGGAGACGTGGGCAAAACGAAATTTCCAAACTTATCGGCCAAATTCGTTTTAATATATCACTTTACATTCCAAACTATCATTCCGTAAACAAATAGAAAATAATAAAAATCATATTGGTTAAAGAGAGTGAAGGAGCAGCAAATTGAAGCATTTTTACGGGGAGCTTTTGCGGGACAGTTTCGGTTGAATTCGATTCCGTTTTAGAGGTAATTGTTAAACCATGAACAAATATTAATGTCCTACTACCTACTGTTAACAATTCTTCCTTAAACCTTCTGTTTTATACATCGAAATTCGTAGTTAAGTTATCGTTTTTACGGGACAATAACGGGAGGTTCGGGATCAAATATAGATATTTCTTAGTAGAATCGGAATCTAAAACCAATATATTTACGTTTGGTAATGTCATACCTTCAATATATATTTAGCTACTTGTGACAAATCGTAATTAACTTGAAAGAACTAAAAACTGAAAACTTCGTACTCTGTTTTAGGAAGAAAGAAAACATTACTGTATACATTCAAATGAAAGAGACGTAGATCATGGAATTATTATATGAATTTTCGTCTTAGCCCTTGTAGTATGTAATTGTTTGAGAATTTAATTTCCAAATTGAACATGATACAACTTTAGCCCCTGTGATATAACATTAATTTAAAACGTATCTTGAAATATAGTTAGCTCATTAACTACTATTAAGGTCATAATTCATTTGTTAGATGGAATATTAGTAAACGAAATATCTATACATAAATTCAAATATATAAACACTTCTTATAATCTTAAGATTTAAGTTATTGCAAATTGCGTTTAAAAATCATATCTATTGTTTCAGTTTTAATTTGACTAATATAAAAATAAAAAGAAAGTTTACAAACAAATATAAAAGTAATAAATAATTCATTTTTAATAGGACATGGGATATTGGGAGAATAAGAACTAAGATATGTAAAGATTCTAAGTTAGTTTAATTATTTATTTGTGTAGACTTTGTTGAGAATTGTGGAGTACCTTTTGATATTGAGAGCTAGCTTTAGACATTTATCCAGGTACGGATGTCCGTACTCTTCTTTCAGCGTTATCTTGACATGCTTATTTGATTATCTCGTGATCTCTTTTGGTTATTCATTGTGAAATACTTGCGCGTTCTGTTTCCTTCTATTTGAGTTGAACTATTATTTGAGATTATATATTGTGAAAACTTTTGAGAAAACTTGCGTGAAAAATGACTTTGGAAAACTTGGTGATTTATTGGTTTGCGAGCCTTTGTAATTCATTTGATCTAAGTTCCATATGCATGGTGAATATAATATGGTGTGTGGGTGGTTTATATGTTCACTGTGCGACCATAGAACCCTAGACTTTGTAGACAGGAGATAGGTATACCGAGTCAACTACCTGTGGAGGTACCACAGGCTTGTCATTGTGTCGCCAATGACTTGGCACTTCCGTGGCGGTGGGATTAGTCCACGACGTCTCCCCTTTTGTTATATTTTTTGTGTGCTTATGCTCGCGGGAGAGCTTTTGGATTATTTAGGAGGCGTATGGATGCATCCTAGGCTATGTTATGATTTGTGTAGTGCGGTCGTGTGGTGTAGTGCCATACACACCTTCTGATTAGGGGAAACACCTAGAGTCATGACCAATGTGTATTTGTGATATTATTTGGCACAGGTTTGGTGCAATTTGGTTACTTTGTTTGTAGGGTACTCGGTATAAAATTAACCCAACCCCTCGTTGCTTCACCCTTTATTTCTTTTCTTACTCTGGTGTAAGGGTGGTATTACTCGAAGGGTGATTTTGGAAAATTAATTATTTATTTATTTTGTTTCATTCTTACATTTGAGATATTATTATTGTTATTGTTTATTTCTGTCAACATCCGCGCACTGAGCAATTCGCTCAGCCGCATTTCCTTTTACTGCGGCAGGTAATCAGGGTACTATGGGATGAGTGAGAGAGCTTCAAGATTCTTGAAGATACCTTAGAGACCCACCTTTGATTTATTAGTCGAGATTATTTATTATTTTTAGACTTTTAAACTATCGTTTGGAGACACATTTATGGTTTCTTTTAAACTTTGATCATTTATTAGTATAAAACCTTTATTATGAATTTAATTATTTAGTAATAAATGTGACCTTCTGTTTCATTATTGAAACGGGGTGTTACATTGATGGTAGATTATTGAGCAACTATTATAGTCATTCAGTGTATGTTTAAATCTAGATTAGATGTAGATGTAGATATATTAGTAAAATAATAGATGAATAAGAAATATGAAATGACAAGTTGGTTTTTTCAAGTTGTGTTTCATACCATAAAAGTACGGATACATCGATGACAATTTTAAATGTTTCAATATTACAATTTCCATAGATGTTACAACAACAACTACTGAATAACAATACCACCGCCAATCTTATGATTGGCTTTAATTCAATTTTACAAGCTCGATCGCAACTACAAATGATAAGAAATATTTAACAAAATGATACATAAAATACAACCTATGAACATAAATTAAAAATAATTCTGGGTGCATCAATAATCCTAAATTAAAGAGAAATATTGATCGATCACTAGAATAAAACCTTTGCAAACTTGTCACGATCGTCTATGGATTGCATACCATTCCAAGGCTCAGCATCAGTGAGCATCTTGACCACTTCTCTCATACTCGGCCTTAGATTCGGGAGCTTCGTGGTACAAACCAAACCGATCTTCAGCACCCGTTTTATGTTATCCGCTAAATCATCATCATCATCATCTGAGATTAAATTAGGATCGACAAGTTTAAGAATGTTCTCGCAGTCGTTAAGGCTTGACAAAACCCAATACACGATGTCCTTTCCTTCGCCATATTCCTCTTCTATCGCCCTTTTCCCCGTCACAAGTTCCAGTAACACAACCCCAAAACTATAAACATCACTCTTTTCCGTCACTTTGAGCGTGTAAGCCAACTCTACAAAACACATACAATTGATCAATTTACACACGAGATTAAATTTAATAATATTTCAAACAAAAAGCTCACCGGGGGCAATATAACCATGAGTGCCAACAAAACAGTTGGATTCTGACCCTTGGCCAGCGATCTTAGCCACCCCAAAATCAGCAATCTTGGGCTCAAAATCTTTATCAAGCAAAATATTGCTTGACTTGATATCTCGATGTAGAATAGCCGGGGTACAATCATGGTGCAAGTAAGCAATCCCTTTTGCAGCCCCAAACGCAATCTTGTATCTTCGAACCCAATCCAACTCTGGCTGCCCGTTCTTCACAACTCTACGCAAGGCCTCGTACACATTCCCATTAACCATGTGCTCGAAAACCAAAACGCTTGAACCACCTTTCATTAAACAAGCGTACAGTTTCAATATATTTCGATGTCGAATTTTCCCAAGGATCCCTATTTCTGCTGTCAGAACTTGCACCTTATTCCCCTTCCATATCTGCTTTACCGCAACTGTTAACCCTGACTTTTTCGAGTCAACCCGATAGACTTTTCCCGTACCTCCAACACCAATCAAGTTTCCTTCATCCAAATCACATAGTTCATCGGCATCAAATTCAATTTGATGGAAATTTTCAAGTTTCCATTTTGGATTTATCATCCCTTTCTCGTCATCGTCAGAGCCCCTGTTTTTTGTGTCGGTTTTTTCATTGCGAGTCTTGAAGTTTCTGTAACTCACATACATCAATCCTCCCAAAACAACCATCAAACTGAATAAAATCATACAAAAAATAACTAGTTTGCTTTTGTTGATTACGTGACCATGATGTTTACTCTCACAAATACTCAATTCCAAATTCACCTTTCTCCCTGAATTCTCGTTGACGCAGAGTTTTTCATTTCCAGCGAAAGCATCGTCTCCACCCAAATTTAAAAGATCTGATGGAATCCTTCCTGACAAACGATTAACCGAAAGATCAATCAAGCTTAACCTTAAATGTTTAAGATTATCCGGGATTACACCCGTCAAAAGATTTCGTGACAAGTTAAGAGCATTTAGCCACAAAATGTCCCCAAAAGTGTCTGGAATTTTTCCAGAAAGAAGATTACGAGCAAGATTTAAGTCGACTAGCTTGTCGCATTTAGCCAATTCGGGAGGAATCGAACCAGAAAACAAGTTATTTTCCAGATGCAAGAACGATAACTGCTTTACATTCTGAAATTCCAAAGGGATTTTTCCGGAGAATTTGTTGTTGGATAAATCAAGCTTCTCGAGACTAGTTAGCTGCCCGATTTCAGGTGGAATTTCACCAGAAAATATATTGTTGAAGAGTAACAATTGTGTCAAGCTTGTTGAAATTCCAATCGCTGGAGAAATTTGTCCGCTGAAATTATTATCGCTTAAATCGATGAAATCTACTAAAGGTAAAGCCCACAGCGCATCTGGGATGCTTCCAGATAACTGATTCTGATTAACTCTCAACCTCAATAAAGACTTGCATTTAGCATAGTTTTCGGGCATTTCACCGTAAAAATTATTTCCAAGAGCTAACAACTTCTGCAGTAGGCCAGTGCCACATAAAAACTTTGGGAACTCACCGGAGAAATTATTCTCTGATATGTCAATTTCAACGAGAGGTGCAAACTTTGCAAAGTTTTCGGGGAATTCTCCAGAGAAATTATTCCTGTAAATAGAGAACCCTTTGAGATGTTGCAAGTCTCGGAATCCTGTTGGGAGTTGGCCAGAGAAATGATTCATATAGCATTCAAAAACTGTCAAATTCTTCATATTCCCGATTTCTGTAGGAAGTTGGCCGTGCATCTGGTTGACAGAAATATCAAATTCTTGCAAAAGGTTTAGGTCAGCAAACTCGGGTGGGATAACTCCGGTTAATTGGTTTCCGAAAAGCTCAATCTTCCATAGGCTTTTGAGTTTGGTGATTCCAACAGGAAAGTCACCGGAGATCTTGTTGGCTGCAAGATCTAGCGATTGCAATTGCGCCAGATTAAACATCGTGTCTGGAATTATTCCAGTCAATTGGCAACTTCGGAGATAAAGCCATGTTAGATTTTTTAAATTCCCAATATTTTGTGGTATAAGACTCTCTTGATAATTATTATCACCCAAACCAAGTGATGATAAAGTCGTCAAATTTCCGATCCACGCTGGGAACTCTCCGGAGAAATAGTTATCAGAGATATCCAAAATCTCGAGCTTTATGAGGTTCGAAAGGTCAGGTACATGGCCAGTAATATTATTTGAGGACACATTCAAAACCCTGAGGTCACTGCAGTTGACAATTGTTGGTGGCAGCTCGCCGTGGATGTAATTGGAAGGGATCACTAAAGATTTTAGACTTTGAAGGGCCCCAATTGCGGGTGAGATCTTCCCGGTTAGCGACTTGTAGTTGAGTGAAATACCCACGACCCGACCCGTTTGGTTGTCACATGAAATACCGTAAAAGTGGCATGGAGAATCATCGTTGTTCGTCCATGATTCTAAGTAGTTCAAAGGATCTTTCAGATTTTTTTTTATTTCGAGCAGCGCATCTACTTCAATAGTTGAACCAAATGTCGGCCGGATTATAATAAATATGAATACAGTTATGATGATTTGGCGGGAAACAGGGGTGGAGGAGGAGGGTAGTTTTGGCATTTCAGAAAGAAATTGAGCAATCTGATTTGATCATTTCACCCAGAGATGATCAGATTGTTCCGTAGCAGCAGCTGGCCTAGCTCCATTATTGGTAATTCAGGCTGACGATGTTTTCTGGATTCATTTAACAATATGAAATCATTTAACTATGTTGTATAAACAGAATTCTTTATTCTTTATGAAACATAAACTTAAGATACAATCATTAAGCTTACGGGTCTTGAAATTTTGTAATTGGCTGTTAATGATTTTTTTTATAACTATAACGATTATAACATGTTATTTATAACAAGTAATGTTAAATAAATAATAGTATAGCAAATTTTCTTTATAAATTTACTATGTTTACGACCCATCTGATGCACGAAAATCTGCATTATGCAAGAACATTGTATCTATTAATTAATCAAATGATTTTCATGAACAACACGCCTATTAAATCATCTCACTTTAAGAAAGAATTGAAGTACTGATGAAAATAAAATATATACCCAACAAACTTATAAAATAATCTGGCAAATAATATTACCAAAAATGCATCAAATGGAAAACAAAGTGATTATCTAAGTGAAAGTAGAGTTGTAAACTAAACACTATGAGTTTCCAGGTCATATCATACATTAAATAAAGAACATCAAAATATGTTATGTTAAATTCACATATTTCTTCTTAACAACCAAATCATAAGGACCTTGAATGTAACCATAAAAAAAAGCTCAACCAAAAATCACTAAAAGCACATATTTAAAGGAGTTCCAATAAATGATATCGCTCTAGGATACAATGGTATTTATGGGATAAATAATTCACCCCTTAGTACGTTAAAGATATACCAATAAATATAGTGTCGATTATTTATTCTATAAAGGAGTGGGTTCAAATAAGAATGATAAAAGATAGGGAATGGGAGAACCAATATGATGTCTTCATTTTATTACAAAATACATTTCCACTTTAACTTTTAAAATTAAATATCTCACAAACCGTATGTCAATAAATTATAAAAATTACATATTCGGAATCAGCGTTTTTGTATCTTTAATTAGAGATCCCACAAGCTATAATTTTGATGAATTTTTTTTTTTGGCGGGTCTTAAAAATATAATCACATGTGATTTATCATACAAAGTTAAAATTGGTACACGATTATTTATTCATGATATACTTTAATGAACACGTGATTACAACTTAATATTTATTCACATGAATATTATAAATAAAATTTTAAAAATTACTTTTGTTTTAAGTAAAAATCACATGTGATTGCTAGTTTGATATTTAATCATATATGATTTAACATATAATCACATATGATTTGGTTTATAATCACATGTGATTTTCAATTAAAAATTGATCTTTGATGATTAACTTACCAATATATGATAATTCATATATAATTATTATTTAAAATCACATGTGATTGGAAATATAATCGTTTGTGATTATTATTTAGCGTTTAAATCACATGTGATTTAACATTTGGAACTTCTAAAACCCATTACATTTCTTTCCGTTGGTCAACAACTAATAAAAGTTCTCATTTAGTTCTTCACTACTCGTATAGGAAAAAGTAAATTTTTGTCAGGAGAGAATAATTTGATTATAAATCCAGAATGTCTCCATATTTTTTTTATGAGCGTCTCCTTTATTATGATTTTGGGTTTCTCAATGGATAAATAAGAAAAAGAATTCGTCGAAGGTATATCATGTGAGATCTCTAATTAAAGATAAAATGACACTGATTCTAATAGTGTAATTTTTATAATTTATTGACGTACGGTTTGTGAGATATTTAATTTTAAAGGAAAAAAGATGGCAATAAGTATATGAAATGGAGCAATCCTATTGGTTCTCTCATACTCTAGCTTTATCATTCTAATTTGAACTTTCCTCAAAGTACTAAATATATTTTAGAATTAATTGTTTCGTGATATATTTAATTTTACCTTTTTTACTATAGTATTTAACGACACTTTAAACTTCCTATTATATACGTGTTACTTTTCAAAATGTCTATTGTATCTAACATGTGACTTGAATGTGAGGTATTCAATTTTTTTTCTTTTGAAAAATGTCTATTGTTTGTATCGAATTTTGTAAATATGTCTATTGTATTTAGCGAATCCGGAGTCACGTAAGCACTTAGCCGATTTCAGGTTATCCGTTACATACAATAGACACATTTATGAAGTTCAATAGATACAATAGAATGTTTTAAAAGTGATCGCATACTGTAATAAAAGAGGTAAAGTTAAATATATCAAGAAACTATTAATTTTATATTTTATTTAAAGATAAATGCATGTATTTATTTACATAAAATGTGTATATAGTTTTTAATATTTTATTCGAGGATAATGATATGCTTTTGTTTAGTTACATATTATTTCCGTGTCTCTTCGGAAGAGAAGGTTCTTTTTGTCATTTTTCTTTATATCATAAATTTTATTTTTTATTTGTATCTGACAAATTATTTATATCAGATAACTATTGTATTGTATGGTTATCAAGTCTATTAGATGACTTGCGGTCATGAATTTTTAAAATTCCTATGCTTGACACTTTGAAAAAAAACTTATATGTCGAAACATTAAAAAAATTACATAGACGTTGGCAACTTCTCCTTTAGTTGTTTTATTGTATTTTTTTTATATCATAAATTTGATTTGTTATTTGTATCCCATAAATTATTTATATAAGATAACTATTGTATTGTATGATTATCAAGTCTATTAGATGACGTGGCGTCATGATGAATTTTTAAAAATCCCATGCTTGACACATTGGAAAAAAATTATATGTTAAAAGATTAAACAAATCACATAGATATTGGCAACTTCTGCTTTTAGTTAAATATATAGATATATAGATATAGATATAGATAGATATAGATATAGAATATAGAATTAAATATTACTACAAGTTTACAACATGCTTTTCTTTCTTCTTCATTTATAGATTTTTAATTAATACTGTTAGAACATTGCTATACATGTTTAACATGTGTCTAATTTTTTCAAATTTTGACATTTAAGTTTCATACATTATCTTTTATTATTTATCAATTATTCTTATATTTATTATAATTATTGAGAAGGGTTCTCGTAATTTAGTGTTTTATGGTGGTATTTTTATTTTAATATTAATTAATTTTTTTATTTATAAAATTATATTAAAATTATTAAAATTTTATGCTCGTTAATATCAAATATTTTTTTTACATATATATATATATGATATATAAATTAAAGTTGTATATCACAACCTTTATAATTTTTATGTGTGATACACACTATTAAATTTTCAGTGTGATACACAAAAAAATATAAAGTTGTGATACTCAAATTTAATTTGTATATCATATATGTATTTTTTTCGAAAACTTTTTATTTCATATTAAAAAATATAAAATTTTAATAATTTTGATATAATTTTTTTATAAAAAAATTAGTTAATGGTAAAATAATAATAAAAAGATATATTAAAAATTAAACTATTTAAACTTTTCTCTTTAATTATTTGATTGAGCACATGATAAACAAGTACTATTAGACATGTATATCATTGTCACAATGTAATCAAAGTGCAAATTATTAAGTAAGTCAGGGGTGAAATTATAATATTTCAATTGAGGAGTAACTTTTTTTTTGTTTTCTGTTGTACTCCGTACTATTCTTTTTGAGAAACAAAGAAATTAAGAGTGTGTTTAGTTATAAAAAAGTTTTTTTAATTTTATTTTTTTATTTTTTTAGAGAATGGGAAGTAATTTACTTCCCTAGAAAAATAATGAAAATTTAGAAAACGCGTTTAAATTTGAGGGATGGAATTTTCATTTTTCAAAAAGAAGAATTAGAAAATTGTAGAAAACTTTGAAAATGAGTTTCCTAATTTGTTGTTATGGAAAAGAAAACAAGAATTTTTATTTTCTTAAAAAACTTTTTAAAAAATTCAAATTTGAACATGTTTTCTAATTTTTTAATTTTTCTTGAAAATCTGAAAAACAGGAGGAATTTCTGTAACTAAACGCGCCCTTTATGTCACGTTTTAAAACAAGTTTCATTTACATTGACTTAAAATATCTCGCCCGTTTTAGATCCATCTATTAATTAAGTAAGTAGACCATTTTCACTTGAACTTTTAATTTCGTTTTGTTAAAACTAAGTTATTTCTATTGTTACCTAAAATATAAATACAAGAATTATTTTAAAACTCGCTTGTGGGGTTTTAACTTTTAAATAAGACAAGGGAGATGGTGACGTTGAGAGAGAGGGGTCTTAACTTAAGTGGTGGACTGCATACTGATCGATATGAGAAAATGAAAGATATCTACTTATGATGATTTTGTGCATATCTCATTGTTTGTTACTTCACTTTTTATCCTTTAACAAAAGATTAACTTTATTTTATGTATACTTCGGTACGTAATAAGTTAACTAACGCAATTGTTATTTCTCTCTATATATAAGTAAATGAAATATATACAAGCTATATAAATATAAATATTGGTTGAATTAAAAATTGAATCATTTGCTTATCCGTCATGAATCAAAGCGTCATGTATATTAATTGTTCTTTTTTATTATTATTTTTGTTCCCATTTGCAATATTATAATTAGCCGTGACTATTCTAGAAAAATGTAATTTGGAATGTATTTTTGTTTCGGCATTTTTTCCTTTTTTAATTTCATGATGTTGATATAAAATTTGGATACTTAGATCCATTTTTAAAATATGTATTTAATTGTAATAATAATACTTGGGAAAGTTAATTACTGTTTTGTCTATAAATTATGTCCTTTCACATGATACAAGTATTGTAAATAAAAGGTAATTCTTTTTTCAAAAATATTACATGGAGTAAAAACATGTTAATTATTTTCCATGTAGTTTAATAACCAAGTTAATTAATCTATAAATGTGTGATGTTATCTAAACACCATCGAAAAGGAATTCCTAGGTGTAAAATCAGAATGAAGGCCTCACTTGTCGGAAGAATAATTGATGATTCATTTTTACTAATTCGTTCACGTTTGAATGATAGATTTAATTCAAGATCAATCCTATTTACCGCCTAATAATGATGCTAAGAATCAAGAGCTAAAACTATGATGTATGACCAAAATCGTACGTAGTAAAGGAAAACGTTGACCAAATTAGGTACAGTATATGAATAAAATTAAGGAGCATACATAGTAAATAAATTTAAAGAGACATATGACTAAACTCACATCTAACTTCATATATTCAATCGTACGTACGGTTTATTAATTAAAAATAAAAATAACAAAAAAGAAAGGAATGTTCACCGGTAAGCGATATGATATGCTACTTGATTGCTGAATTTAGAAGTCTGTTGAGTTTTAATTTGTGTAACTGCTTCCAGATGCAATCTCTTACTTCAAAAGAAAGGAAGGATGGAAGGATACTGAAGAATGTCGGTTTGAACTTTAATGATCAAAAAACCATGAAATGATCAAATTCGATGGATTTGTATTGGGATGGAAGATAACGAGCGGTTTTCAATAAATCTTGAAAGAAAAAAAGTGTGTTATGGCATTATGGGAGAGAGAAATATATACTCCATGAGAAGCAGGCCTACTATTTTGGTGAAGTGAAATAGGTGAGATGAAAGAATAGATAGTGAAAAAGAGTGGTTGTTATTTTCTTAAGAAAAATATTCAAGGAAAGTGGTAAACATCACGTTACGTGTAACTATTGGGATCGGTTCGGTCACAAGAAATCACACAAGTATTTATAAGTCAATATTAAACAAGCACAAAATAAAAAACACATGACATACAATATTATACATGGAAAATATTTAAGATTAGAGTAAAAACCACGATACCCATATGCCTCCTACCATCCACTATGTGTTAAAGATATACTACTACAAACATTAAATATAACCCGGTTAAAAAGAAAATATAAAACGGTTTTGCAACCGAATTCTGTACCGGGGGAAGTCCATTCCAAACTCGAATAGTATACAATTTACAACCGAGTTCTAATAATATATATAGAATACGGTTGCTTTGTGAAAATCGGGTTCTATGTGTATAATTTAAGAAAAAAAAATCAAATTAAAAGACATCCCAATCCTACTGCTTGAGGTCGTTCAACACATGTATCACCAAATTTATAAGTCATTCTATATGTATCAATTTGCACACTTTTAAACTCTTGTTCACACATTTATACATACGAAGTTATAAGTCAGAAACCAAAAAGTATACATATAGAGGCACAACTTTGAAGCTTGAATATGGTGAAGGTAAAAATGGGTGAAGACTAACTATTATATCCCACATAGTTTAAGCCGATCCGAACATAATGTCGAGTGAAACACCACCATGTGAGAAACAACGGAAAAAAATAGTGAACTTCAAGTTTTTAAAACCCGGCCACCGATCAGATTTTGTTTAAAAGGGAGAAGCTTGATATAGAATTTGGAGAGAGGACTCTTGAGTGTGTGTGTGTGTGTGTGTCTTGTGTAGTAAATGAAGAAAACTCAAGCAAAACCTTTTAACTTTCAAATTGCTTTGAGAAGAAAGTAAATTATGGAGTATGTGCCATCAATATACCCGATTAATGTTGAAGACCGTATCATATTACTACTTTTCAAATAACTTTCGATTTCTTGAAAGTTGAAAGTATTGGATTCTATTTTTCTTCAAGAAAACACAGCTCCTACTCCAAAAGTCGAATTCGTTCAAATTAAAACACGGTTTGTACCTACACAACCCGGTCTACTTGCTTTAAAAAAGGGGGCACACTTTTTTAACCGAGTTCTATTTATTTTTCAAATTTTGGCGGCATTTCTTTTTATCTTAGAATTCGACTTTTCTACAAATTTTAGATAACCATATAATATTAGGTGAATTCTATTTGAACTTTTGTAGTAGTGATATTGCATTATTGTAATTTGAGAGTAGTGTGAGGATATTGAAGAGTGTTAGGCGATCAATCCTAATAGTTTTCACTTTGTTTTTTTCTTTCTAATTTGTATAAGTAACAAGCATAAACAAAAACTAATAATCATAACCAGCTGCTATAAACTTATAAAATTGAGTCAATCTTTTTATTGTTATGAAAATCATATTCAAACTTTAGTTAACAATCGCATATTACCTCTGGCAGCAACCCCATCCGAAGGGTTTAATTGGTTACTTTAATTTAACAATAATAAACAATTATTGCGGAAAATTAATCAAAACAAAAAATCCTTTGTCACGGATCCAAGTACTTGTATTTAAATCAATTTAAATAAAAGAAGAAGATTAGAAGACTTACATCTAATTGCTCGGCATGAACTACTTCATCTTGTTGCTTGGAGGTGCTAACAAATGCATATCAATACTAGTCGCCTTTAGAATAATAGCTAGCTGTTAATATTTGGTACGCGTTTAACCTTGCAAACAATTAACAACTAATGCTCAAATCGGAACAAGAACAAACACACATTTGTGTGTCCGTCGAAACCCCCAAAAACCGAATTTGGTTTTGGGGTTTGTGGGGCAGGTCGACGAAACAATAGAGGGAGGGAGAGAGGGTTTAGCGTTTGGTGCTCATGTGTTGATTAGACTCATATTGTGGTTTAAGTCTAGTATTTATAGATAAATACTTAATTCCTAAACTTGTGCAACAATTCCTACAAGATTGACATAATAAACCCTAACTTATATTTAGTTAATATTAAGTTATAACTAACTTACAACTTAACCACTAAATTTTAATCTAATTAAATTTAGCCACTAAATTTTAATCTATTAAGTTATAACTAACTCACTATAATTAATTCATAACTAATTAACCTCATATTTATTATTACTGTTGGGAAAAACAATGATCAAACCTTGTTATTGTGGATGAATATACAAGGTATACATGGGTCATATTTCTAAAGGCAAAAACTGATGCACCATAAGCTATCATTAGCCTAATCAAAAAAAGAAAATTTACAGAATAACAAACCAGTAAAGCAACTTAGGAGTAATTCAAAAATTCTACACTCGTCGAATTCTTTGAAGATAGAGGCATTATGCACAACTTTTCCTCTGTGAGAACTCTCCGACAGAATGGAGTAGTAGAAAGAAGGAATATGACACTCATATAAGCTTCTAGAGCTATGTTATGTCATTCAAATATGAAGATCTATTTCTAGGCAAAAGCAATCAACATAGCATGCTATACCCAGAATACGTCTATCATAGTCAAAAGACATGGTAATACTTCTTATGAGATGTATCATAACAAGGTTCCAACCATCCATTACTTTCATGTGTTTTGAAGTAAATGCTACATTCTCAATTAGAGAGATCAATTAGCAAAAATGGAACCTAAATTAGTTGAAGGAATATTTGTTGGATATTCATCTGTTTCAAAAGCATATAGAGTCTACAACAACATAAGATTTGAAATAGAAGAATCAAACAATGTCACCTTTGATGACACTTCTGTAAATGATGTGTAGACATCTCAGTCTAGCTTTAATTATTAAAAAGAATTATTTGTTGTTGGTCTGACTCTAAGACATCAAATGTTGAAGCCATCAACATGACTTTGAAAGTGAAGAGGAATCACTAAAAGATGCACCAACTATTAGTGAAGTCGTTCTTAATACACCACAAGAGATCCAACATATTATACTTCTCAGTCTATACATATTCACTATCTCAATCTGGATGCAAAGACTCATCTGATCAATCTAGTGATGGTATTCAAAATATCAAGATATGCCACCATTAGAAGATGAACCAGAGTTTGAGACCTCTAACATATTTCAAGATGACGAAACATCTATTTCACAACAAGAATTCTCTGAAGGTAAAAAACAACATAAAGATCATCATGTTGACCAGATTATTGGTGATTATGATGTTAGTGTAAAGACTAGAACACAAGTCACAAAACAAACAACTGCCAACTTTTATTTATACACTGCCTTCTTATCTATCATTAAACCCAATAAAGCTGATGAAGCATCAAAAGATGATGATTAGCTAGAAGCAATGCAAGAGAAATTGACAGAGTTTAAAAGAAACAAAGTCTGGAGTTTGGTTCATACTCCAAAAGATAAATCAGTAATTGAAACCAAGTGGGTATTCGGGAACAAGATGGAGAAGGATTAAGTGGTAATTAGAAACAAGGCTAGGCTAGTAGCTCAAGGTTATAGACAAGAAGAGGGGAGTGACTATGATGAAACATTTGCTCTTATAGCCAGCTTTTGTAAATCATGTCTATAAGTTGCAAAAAGCACTGTATGGACTAAAAAAATCTCCAAGAGCTTGGTATGACACTCTCCAATTTTCTCTTAGAAAATCAATGCTCTAGAGGTTCAATTGACAAAACTTTATTCATCAACAAGGATAAGGGCATGTCTTTTTCAGTCCAGATATATGTGGATGACATAACTTTTGGTTCAACTAATGAAATTTCGTAAACATGGTTTTCAAATTTAGCGTCCAAACAATATCAAATGAGTATGATAGATGAATTAACTTATTTTCTTGGTTTACAAGTCCAATTGAAACCTCATGGAAAATTCATAAATCAAAGCAAATATGTTAATGATATACTTATAAAGTATTCATTTTAACATTGTTCTATTATGAAAACTCCAAGGAGTATTGCTAATAAGTTGCACAAAGATGAGTATGGGAAACCTTCTTGTCAAATAACTTACAGAGGTATGATTGGATCATTGTTATATTTAACGGCTAGTAGACCAGATATTATGTTTGCCACATGTGTATGTGCTAGATATCAAGCTAACCAAAAGAGTCTCATCCGTAAAAAGAATATTTAGGTACCTTAAACGTACACCTAACCTTGCTCTTTGGTATCCCAAAGACTCAGGGTTTGAACTAATAGGTTTTACATATGCAAACTATGCAGGTTGCAAATTAGACAGGAAAAAGCACATCTGGTGGATGTAAATTACTTGGAGGCAAACTCGAAAGTTGGTCAAGCAAGAAACAGAACTGTGTTGCTACTTCTAAAGCGGAAGCAGAGTATGTTGTAGCAGGTAGTTATTGTGCTCAGTTATTGTGGATGCAACATCAATTGGTAGACTATGATGTGGTGTTTACCAAAACTCCCATCATGTGTGATAACCAAAGTGAAATTGCAATAACTAAGAACCCAATATTCCACTCCAGGACCAAACACATAGAGATAAGACATCACTTTATCAGGGATTGTGTTGATAAAGGTAAAGTGATCCTAAGGTTTCTGTCCACTAATGAACAACTAGTAGATATCTTTGCCGAACCTTTGAGTGAAGATCGCTTTTACTATCTGCTAGGTCTTCTAGTATGCTCAATCCCTAAGCAGAACCATGAAACTAAGGATTTTCCTATCCAAGTCTGTGCCTTATGTTCACTCTGATTCTGGCAGATGTCATCCAAACTAAGACATATCATAGACTAACAACAATTCACAGGCTGAGATCATCTTATATATTTCTGTAAACTACAACTTTTTTTAAATTTTAAATTTTTATTTCCTTGTTAGTTGTTACACAAAGTCTATGAAAATACCAAAAATATTTAATTTTCGTAAATCTCATCAACTCTACAAAATAATGAAGTATCTAAGTTATAACTAAATTAATTCTGTCCGGAACAAGTCCCCTCTTCTTGTGCCTCACTGGTTGATGTGAGAACTGATATTTAGTTGATGTTCTACAATTGACCATGAGAACCTGTCATGTTTGTGGTTGAAAATCAAAATCATCGACATTAGCTAAGGTTTCGTAATTTCATCTTGATGTCACCGGGCATATGTCCTCCAAGTTTGACTGTTTGGTCCGGAAATTCGGGGTTGATTACCCAAAGATACATCGAAGGAGATTATACTAACAGACCAGTTAGTTTCTCTTGAGAACCCTACTAGTGTAGCGAGGTGATTCATCCTACCTTTTCGGATCACCAAAGGTAATTAACTGAAACAATACTCATACTTAATCTCTGCACCACTACCGCAGTTTATGCACACTACTGCTGTCTATTCGCCATATTTCGAGCACCTCTACCTTCCTCCTTTAACCGGCTCCCCAAGAGTCATCAGTACAGTCTCACTCTCACTCTGAGGAAGAGGATCGAACTTCTTTATTTTCCAACTATAACTCTTCTTATCATCAGACTTTATGAATCGCTTTATGCCTTGGACCAAGTGTGCCAACTTCTCCTCCTTGATGGCTCGGTATATTATGTGTAACCTGTCACCTGAATGAAAGGTAGTTGGTTTTCTCCTCACAGAAAAAGTGTCTATTGTATGTATCGAACTTTGTAAAAATGTCTATTGTATGTAGCCACAAAAGCATGTGGCCGGTTTCAGGTCATCTGGTTTGGCCAAAACTGTTTAAAGGTCAAACCGACGTGGTTTGGTCAGTTTGGCTGGGTTCATTTTTTCATATTTGGTTTAGTAGCTTGAGTTTTTTCAAACCTTCATATATGGTTCAGTTGCAGTTATAAACCAAATTGGAGCGCATTATATTTTCTTATAAAAATCGTTAGGTATATATACTTAATTCAAAATATTAATAATGTCTTTAATAAACAAATTACATATTTGCTTTTTTGTACATTTGCATGTTTGCCAACTTGTGCAACTAATTAAAGATCGTGGAGGAAAACCTATGATTATTAAACAATGTAGTGAAAGTAAATTTTTAGTAGTTGATATTGTTAAACACTTTTTTACCAATATTAGATTATGTATTTATATCTTTAAAAAAGATTAAGATAATAATAGTGTACTATTACTTGTATTATGTAACTTGAGTTTAGTTATATGGTTTTATTAGAAATTAAATACAAAAGACAATTGGTCTAAACCGTCAAACCGACCGAACAAAACGGTTTCAATCGCTTTGGTTGTTCATTTGACACATTAAATCGAGCGGTTTGATTTGTGAAAACTTCAACCTGTATTACTAGTTTGGTCGAAATTTTGGTCGAAATTTTGATCGAAATTTTATGCTCAAACTGTCAAAGAGGACCATGAACATCTCTAGTTAATATGCCTAGAATGGATATTTGAGGGTGAAGAGTGTAAACTTACTTACATGAACATCTAGAAGATTTTTAAAAAGTTGAATCAATAGAAAGATATGAGCACCAAATAAAGTGATCGAGTTTCTTGAGAGATACAGATTTGGTTGAAAAGAAGATAACAGTGGATCGAAGAAAACAAGAAAATGACGAGTGAAGTGCTTCTTTCGGTACATCTATAGATAGCCATTTTTCTATGCCCACACACATCACACTAATGTACATATATGTCATATTTGATGTTATTTTCGACAAAGACATTATATTTATTATATACTCCATATTCGCATTTTTTACACTAGATGCTAAAACCATATATGTTTTTGTCTCGTTCCGGTATATATATATATATAGGTTGGGGATCAAAAGGGAAGAAAAATAATTAGGGAAGGAGAGAAGCAAATCTTAACTTTTGATTTTATCATAAATTAATTTTATAAATCATAAATAATTTTAAAATTTAACATTCATCACAAATGAATGTTAAAAACATTTATTTATTAAAAATCAAAGGCTAAGATTTACTTCCCCCATTCCCCAAGATTTGTAGCTTCCGTATGGATCTTTTCCCTATATATATATATATAATAAATATATAATACGGGGATGCTTCAAATAAAAAATATAAATATCGTGACAACGTATGAATGACTTTAAAATAACTTTTTAAATATTCAAAACACATTTTTCTTCAAAAAAATTTTAATGATTATTATTAAAATAACTTTTGCAAGCTATGATAAAATTTTAATAAAAAATATTAACTTTTTTTTTCGAACTTTTTTTACAATCATTAATGTTGTGATTATTCATAATCACAAAATATAACATGATAATCACATGTGATTATTCTTTAATATAATGTCATTATTATGTGTTCGAGGTAATCACAAAATAGGATTTTGATAATCACATATTATTCATGTGATTATCTAGTTATAAAATGTGATTATTATGATTAAAAAAATTAATAAAAATAATTAAAAAATAAAAAAAAAGGTCGAAATTTTTTTTATTTGAAAAATAGTTTTTAAAAGTTATTTGAATAAGGAGCTACGAAGAAATTTTTATAAAATAACGTGTTTTGGATATTTAAAAATGAGTGTGAAATCATTCCCTACGTTCTTACGATATATATTTAGGTTTTTTATTTGAACCTATCTATAATATATATATAATAATGAGCTACTTCTTTGTAATGTATTATATGTATGTATTGAATATTTAAAACTGTCATTATATTATATGTATCATAATATTAAGAATTTATTGTTACAAAATGTGTTCAACTTAAAATTTCTGTTATTGTATGTGATGAAAGTTATTCAATTGTATATATTTAATTCCTAATTTTATATCGTATGTATAGAACTTACAAATTACATCCTTTTATGTAGCACAAAATAGCTAAAAGTATGTATGCTTTTTAGAAAAATATCTTTGAATAAAACTTGGATAATGGATGATTTAAGACATTATGTATTTTCCACAAGATCTATCAAACTTTAACATATTAAATCTGCTTTAAGGGGATATTTGGATTAGCTTTATAAATGGAGGGTTTTTAGCTTATTGCAGCATTATAATACAGTAAGTCATTTTCATATGCTAGACAATTTTTAGGTTATTGGGGGTTAATGAGCTTATTTTGTGAAGCCATAAGCTTGGAGCTTTCTATGATAAGCTAAAAAACTAACAAGCTTAAGATAAAGGGAGGTCTGAGTAGGCTTATTTTTTAAGATAAACGAGAGCAAGTAAATAACCAGATATGTGCAAAGATTGACTAATAAAAATGACCTTTTAACAACGTTCTTCATTTCTTTGTACAAATTTAAAAAAATTGATTTATCATTTTCTTGTAAGGTTACGGACCTGCTATGGAACTTTGACATAAATAGTCAAACAATAGTGTACAAGTTATCAAACATTGGCGAGCATTCATTCAGAAAACGAGCATCATCTGTTTACTTCGTGTGTGTTTTCTGAGAAATGGAAGACGATACGGGAGAGCGATCAAGCTTTGTTATCGGAATCATCGAGAATTGAGCTAAGGAGGTATCACATTCGATTGTATCGTTGTTTATCTCTCATTTCATCACTATACATGTATTTATGTATATGTATATTTTGTGTTTGTGAATCTATGCTCGTGTATATATGTATCTAGAGTCAGATGTGGTTATTTATGTACCTGATTCTGCAGAAATGTGATTAATAGGGCAACAGTGATGTAGAATGAAATATATATCTGCGTGTGTATAATATATATATATATACATACACACACACATATCTAGTGAAAACGTGATAATAACTTTAGAAACACTTTTAAAATTTTCACAACAATCTTTTATATCTTATTTTGTTTGGAGTTTCTGCTTTTACTTTGAGGTCGGCTTCTCTTCACCTTTTAGAAAACATTGAAACTAGCAGCTCCTATCAAAACACCAAGACACTGCTGCATTTCTATGATCCAGTTGTGATTATTGTCCCTCGTAATAAGCTAGCGCTTGACAATTGGTTGGAGTATCTCAGCTGGAAGTTCTATGCCTCAATTCGAAGGGTATTTTGTATTCTATCTAAAATGTTCTTTATTGGTTCAGTTTCTGATTTGGAGATCTTGGAGCTCAGCATATACTAAGATTTACAGTTTACTATGGTTCGTGGCTGCTTAGGGTAACAGTATCAATATTCAATTGTTTCTCGTTCATCAGGAACTTCAATGTCTACATTGGATTATTTTTTAAATTTTATTTAATATTTTTAAATTTTATTTTGATCAACTCCTTTTAAGATGGAAAATCAATGCAATATCATATTACTTCTTCAAGAAGTTAGATCCATTTAACTTCACACTATCCAGAAGACAATGTATCAACTTCCTGATATCTGCTGAACTCTAGGATGAATTGATGACAAACGAGCAGCTGTTTTTTAGGCTGTCACAGGCTCTTCGGAAGTTTCCAAAAGAATCTGGTTAGTGCATGTAGTAGATAGCGTGAAGCATGTGCTGGTAGACTTATTAGTTTCAGTTTATGTATTTATGCATGTTTTCATTCAGATAGGGTCCTCTGTCACTTCTGTTTCAAGCCGAAGAAATTTACTAATGAAGTATTGGGCGTTAGATAATTCTAGAAAGAGCCAGGTTTTAATATCAAGCATCATTGTTCTTAGAACAGCTCTAGATGCTTTGCCATTTCTCTCAAAGGTACATACAAGTTCATTTATTTATGTGCTCAAATTCTAATCCTTTGCATTTGTCAAAGTTTTTAATTATAAACTGGTGATAGGTGCTGATAGATGCACGCAGCTATCTTCTTGGAAATATATACAGATCCGTATGTGAGAATGAAAAATATGCTTCTATAAGGAAAAGGTAAAATTTAGTTTCCTAATAAACATCATACTTTCTCTATCATCCTATTCAAAAAATAGATCTTCATATCCATGTAAATGAAAATTTGAAGTTCTTCATAATCTTAATTTAAGTTAATATCATAGTCTAATCCTGTCATATTTTGAACCCCAACTTTTTGTCAGAGTTTGAAATTTTCAGACTCAAAATTTGCAGCAAATTCAAAATTGTATATCTCCTAGTAGACACAGCAGATCAGATCATGCTCAAATTTTAAAACCAAGTAGATCAATTCGTCTTGTAAATATATCCAAAAATCAATATGATCCAACATTTAATGAAGGGCTTAGTGTTTGTAAATGCATCTAACTTTGTCAAAAAAAGTTATTGTGTGTATCGTATTTTACGGGGCTCTATTAAATGTACTGAACTCGTAAAAACCTCAAATTAGTGTGCTGAACTGGGTATAGCAGGTAATTTCAAATTTTTAGCCGATCACTACACTTTTCCAGTCATCTTCTCCGGTAAGACTGATTTCCCGCACCTAGTTTCCAGCGAGCTCCATTTTATTTCCACCGGATCCCGTTACGAGCACCTAAGATCCATCAAGATCTCAAAACATCTTCAAAATTACATGAACCCTAATTTTTGAAAAAGCAAATACATCTTTATTTTTTTGTTAGTTGTTCATGATCTTTGTCAATGCCAAGAATTGGAGCAAAGAAACGGAAAAAATAATACCTTTATTTCATTTCAGGTGGTTGGAAATTCGTCAAAAAAGATGATCGGAGATAAAATGACCGGCTAAGGGTATGATAGGTCATCCGATACACTAATTTGAGGGTTTTACGAGTTCAGTACATTTAATAGAGCTCCGTAAAGAGTACGATACACACGATAGCTTTTTTGACGAAGTTGGATGCATTTACAAACACTAAGGCCTTTTGAATTTGCTATACAACTTCAAAATTGATTTTAGAAAGGTTAAGGTTTTTGAGAGATACCTTAATTTTAAAACTGGACCCGGGGGCTAGTCCGGGTCAACAAAAAAAATGGGTTTTAAAACATGGGTAAAGAACGTAAAGTTAGATACATAACAAAACAATTAACCCTAACCAAAATGAAATTGAGTACACATGATAGCTGTCATAGTTGAATACATTACCCAGCTCTAATCTCTACATTATTATAATATGTTTGAATGATAAAATGATAAGTGCCACACTTATAAATTTTTTACAAAGATATGTATGCAAATCATTTTGGTAAAAAGTACACAAAGAGTCATTTAAGTCTTTTCTATATTTCATTGGCAGTCATTTACGAACTTTAATTACATCATTCATTGTTTCTTTTGAAACTTATTATGCCAATTGTACTTTAGACTAACGATCGTTAACTACTCCGGTAAAAAGGACCATGTGTAATAAATTTAGTTCTTTTAATTTATTTTCCTTTGAGTAAAATATAAACTATAAAATCTAAAATATGTATAGATACATTATTAGGTGTACAGAAAATCATTTTCATCTTCCCCATTTTATAATCCACTACCCAAATCTGCCACCATCTTTCACCACCAAAACATACATTTGTGGCTTAAAGATTACGAGTCACATATTTGGTTCTAAGAATTCAACTGTATTTCCTTTGAAGTTAGAGTTTTTGTTTGAGACGCTTTTCGAGTAAGGAATAAATGCAAAAGAGAAGAGGTGGTGGCTACCAAAGTCGTAACCAGATAAGATGACCGGGAGATGGAATGGCACCGGTGGTGAAAGATGGTAGTAGATTTGGGTGATGGACTATAAAATTTGATGTTTAAGTGGAGAAGGTGACCGGATTTGGTGGTGAATTATGGAGAAGATGAAAATGATGTTACGTGCACTTAATAATGTAACTATACCTACTTATAGTTTGTCTTTTACTCAAAGGAAGATTGATGTAATTAAATTTTGGAAAAGACTATCAATGAAATTTGATGCAAACTTGAAAAACGATTTGTGAAATTTTCTTAATCATTTTATAAGCTAATCTTTATATATAATTAAAAGAGGATAAGATGGAGGAATCTTAGCCCTTCATTGTTTTTCCCCTTCACGATCTAACGATCTTAATTTCTTTCGTATAATAATGCATTTGACCCCTTAAATATTTGATGTATTTATTTTGATTAAAAAAATTAGACTAAATATTTTATTTTGGCCCCTTAAATATTTGATGTATTTATTTTAATTAAAAAATTAGACTAAATATTTTATTCTTTTATAAAAATTAAAGAGTCTATAAATTATATGTGAAAATCGGCCACAATATTTTATTCATTTTATTAAAATCAAATTTGTCCCGTATTATAGCGGGTTATAAACTATATAAAGAAATCGAACAAATAAAATTAAATTTTACCCCAATCATTGTAGGTCTATAAAGTATATAAAAAAAACGGTCACAATATTTTATTCAATTATAAATATTAAATTCGTCCCGTATTATCGCAGGTCTATAGACTGTATAAAAAAATCGACAAAATATTTTGTTCATTATAAAAATTAATATTTTATTAATTTTATAAAAGTTAAATTCGTCGCGCCTTATCGCGGGTTTTTAAACTATATAAAAAAATGACCAAATAAAAATTAAACTCGACCCGTGTTATCACGGGTTTATAACCTAGTTCTTGTTAAACAGGAAAAACTTCATGTATATCCTTGGAAAACTTGATAATTACGTCAATATTCTTGTAAATTTGAAAATTACTACAATATCCTTTAAAACTCTTAAAATACTCGTCTACATCCAAATATACATTTTTTTTTAATTATAATAAAATAATTTTTAGTGTATGAAGTTCATATTAGATATTTAGTAACAAGTTAAATTACTTTCTTATCCTTCATAACCCTAATTCAAAAGCAAATTGAATACTATATCAGTTATTAAATCACGTCAATCTGAGCCTTGATGACTTTCTCATAAGCACAAATATTTCTAGTAGCTCAACACCAATTGTTAACGTGAGGAGATAAAAGCATATCTGATTGAACTCAGATTTGAAAGAAAACGATCGCCAACGTGAATCTTATAAATATAATGAGTTTGTTTGAGTTAAAGATAAGGGTAAAAATGTCATATGACTTGTTTATTAGTATTTAAATGAAAGTTTTACAATAAATAGCATTTTACTTTTATTAAATTATGTATTTGGATATAAATGAATATTTTGAATTTTTAAAAGACTATTGAAGTAATTTGTAAGTTTGCAATGATATAGATGTAATTATGAACTTTTTTTAGGATACAAATCTTCACCCTTATTAGAAAGTTATAATGCATCAATTCACGAATAAAATCCGGTTCATAGGAAAATTTAAGTTGCAAGAGATATTTACTATGTTTTAGTGTTTTGAAATCCAGGTCGACCTGGCCAATCGGATTGAACCTGGAGTTACGCCGGATCAACTACCTCCGATTCGATAGCGAACTTTGGCTCTGAACAACTCGGTCGGGTTTCTGGATTGACCCAGACCAACTTGATCCGGATTCCTTCTATTTTTTTTCTTTCACCATAATCGCGTTAGTTAACATTCCAAATTAGAGTTTCATTTCAAATATCATAATTTATGATTATTATTTTAAAGGTTTGAAGGTAAAAATGAAAAAAGTCAAAAAGATTCGAAAAGGTCAAAGTCCGGGTCGACTTCCCGGTCCAATCGGTCGGACCCAATCAGACCGGACCCGGGGTTGAGACCGTGTCAACCTCAAAACTAGGTTTCAAAACATTGATGTTAAATGAGTAAATTAAGTAAGAGTTTATTTATTCGTAATGCGTTTAACTTTCACGTTTTTATATTGTATGGAGTAAACTTTGAAATTTTTTATTATTTGAAATAAACTTTCAAAAACTCTCTATTGTATGTTACTTACATTTTTTGGCATAGACAAAAAAAAAGAAACTTTCCTTTTCTGGAATGGCCAAAAAAAGAAATATTACATATAATAGAGAAGTTTAGAAGGTTTACCTCATACAATAGAAAATTTTAAAGTTAACCCCATACAATATAAAAACATAAAAAAGAAACTTTCCTTTTCTGGAATGGCCGAGATAATGGTCTACTGACATCTGAGTCTAAATAAAATTCAGATATCTAGATTTTGAGTACCACCCTTCATCAAACAAAGCCTACAAGAAAAACTGTAAGTAGCTCAAAACCGCTTCTGAAACACAAAAGTAAGTTTCCGTCTGACAAGATATGATAACATATATAGATAAAAAGATTATAAGTTCCTTCCGCTACCCACATTTACCTAAAAAGGTACAAATTACATGCACAACTAGATATGATATACATATTACTATATCCACAAACAAGAGTAATAAAGCTCAGCTTCAGAAGTTTTTATAAGAGAACATGTACAGTACAAAGAGAAGCCACCATATTTATACAGGAGTTGGACTTGGACCTACATTATACTTTTAGAGAACAATTTCATATGGCACAACACTTCAAATGATATTTTCTCAGAAGGTCCAGTTGAGTAAAGGGTCTGATAGGGCAATTTTGTAAGACAGTCTGACAATCCGAAACTAGCGGTAAGTTAATTTCTGAAATGATAGGACTAGAAAAAGTGAATCCAAAACAAACAATTTCCAGCCAGATTATAATTAGCACGACGATAATGCACCCATGTCAACCTACATGTAGAAAGAGTTGCTCTTTTTTTTTGTTCCTGAAAACAGTTAATGATGTGCATAACAAAATTTGTAATAACTAGGAAAACAAGGATATAAAGCATGTGCAGCTCAAGTCATATGAAGAATCAAATTACCAATAACCCCTTATTTGAAAAGACTGAGAGCATGCACAACGGTAGGCTGTTCAAACCAAAAGAATTGAACTTTTAATTTGAAAAAGTTTAACAATAGCAGAATAACAAGCAGATAGATTTCTTATTTCCCAAAAACAAAAGTAGCACAACACAAAATTAGCAAGTTGTGTTGTGTCACTCCTGCACCCAAGAGCATGAAAAGAATCATTTATTTTATAATCCCAGACACATATATGGCTATTTTATATAAACCTTTAGAAAAAGCCATGTAAGGTTTAAACAAGTGTATAACACTAAGCATAAACAACCTTACTAGCATGTTTGACACATCAACTAAAATAGACAAGTGACACAACACTCCTGCAAACAGCGTTTCAGTTCCATCAGATCAGATACCTTATTATTGCAAACTATTGCCAGACTTGTGGACACATGGCATTTCAGGACAGCTAAAAACAAGCTAAGTGATACTTTGGTGCATCAATAATATTTCCCACAAGCATATCATGATCAATATAATACCTGAAACTTTCAGTGAGGCAAAGATACTTAACGGAAGCCAGGAACTCAATTTCATCGGTAGCTAGTCATTGAAAAGGTAACCCTAACATAGACACCAATAGCCAACTTTGTTAGAAGTTAGATGCAATAATGAATGAGCTCTAATAATATAACAAGTGAGTGCCATGAAGTAGAATGGGCGTGATATACTTGAAGAATTCACTGACACATTGGGTCCCAAAATAATCTGCACACACCCCACGATTTACAAATCAAAACTTCCAGTTTGCAGATGTGGATAGCATATCAACTAAGGGGAAACATCATGTCCATACCAATCAGAGCATACTAAACCAAAGAAGAAGAAAAACATAAATGGGTGGCAGAATAAATCACAACCAAAATTCAGTAGCAGTAGCTGCAGAATATATAACTGTATAAAGTTCATAATAAAGCCAATGTCAAATATTATTAGTCCAAATATTCCAGCGAGCAGAGAACAGCAATTCAAGACGCCAATACCAGCTTGTGGACTGCAGTACTAAAACATCCTGGATAGCTTTCATGATATCGTGAGAAATAAATTGATGTTGACTAATAACTTTCTGCAAATGTTACAACAGGACAGCAAGAGTAAAGATGTGAGTCTGAAACTTCCAACAAGAAAGAAAACACTTTGATAAAAGCTCCACGAAACATCAAGCCTGCCAAAAAATATAAGCATAAACAATAAAGGTTATCAACTGAGGTACATCATGCCATGGCAGCTGAAAGTCAGTAAAACTATCATTATAAACAAATATAGAAGCATCTAAGCAGCCTCAACCAGCATGCATGTACCTAAGATAAGATCAAACCCTAGTACATTTATCAAACAGCACAACCAAATACCAATAGCTTATGATAAGTAAACCTCACTATAGTTGTAGGATATACTCATAGAAGACTTATTAGCTTGCATTTCCAGTATAAAATGATCCATAAGGTTGTGCATACATCTCGCTTTTTTAGAGGTAAATAGCATACATTAATATTTTGTAACGTGCACCATAACATCAGCAACACTAGCAAGATTATGTATATGCACGGAAAAGAGTAACACAATGTGAAGGATACGTTCAAGATGCTATATCTGCAATTATCAAAATGTATCATTGTTGTCAATGGCGAATGGCGAATGGCGACAAATAGCAATGACCTATGGCTATGCTATGCGGCGAATAGCGACAAATAGCCGACTGCTATTTAACATAAGGCGGTAAACTTTTAAAAATTGAAATATATTAAATATATATGTCTTAGATAATGAAACATAATAGTAAGTCTTAAATATTCATAAATCAAACAAAAGATCAAACAATAATGAAATAAAGTCAAAATAATCAAACAAAAATGTCAAATTAGAATAAAGTCAAAATCAGAAAATTGAATTCATAAGTCAAAATCAAAAACTTGAAATCAAAAGTCAAAATCAGAAAATACGCTGTTAGAAATTTGAAATGAAGAAGAAAGCTTACAATCAAATCAATGTATAAACTCAATTAAAATCACAATCAAATCAATTTCATTGATTTCAGTCGATTTAAGATGCAGGTCGCCAGAGTTGCGGTCGCAAAAGAGTTGCAGGTACCCAATTTCAGGTCGCCAAACGTTCAATTGCAAAGAACAATCGTCAATTTCAGAAAACTAGACCGATCAACAAAATTCAAAATTGACCTCGCTAGCGAACTTTCTTCGCTTTGCTTCGCTATTCACTATAGCGCGCTATAGCGTCGCTATTGACAACACTGAAATGTACACACCCACAGGACAACAGATGGGGGAAGTAACAGAAACAGAACCTTTTACTATACCATATATTGCACATACACAAAGATGGTAGGAATCCAACTGATAAAGTTAACACTAAGACCTGAGTAACGCATAAAGAAGCGTAACAAATACTCATTAGACACCAGCGGGAAACACAACTATGGGTAACTAACTAATCATGGTTTGCGTAAAATTACTCATGTTCCATCTAGGAAGAGTTAACACTATTGTGGGGAAACAATAGATAACTTCTTTTATAGCTCTTAAGTTTAGTAACCATCGTCCGTTTACCAATTCAATGAGTTCTATTTTTTGCAGAAACATTCAATAAAGAGCAACAAACACCAAAAACAAATCATCTATGTCATTTCCTGCAATTTGGTTTCAAGGAAACTGTAGCTGTAAAAATAATAGTATAAAAATGATAATCATTTACAAGAAAGAGAAAATAGTACTAGATCAAAGATCCAGCGTTAAGCCGTTAACTTGCAAGAAAATAGTAAATGAACCACATAAATATTAATAACCTTGATATTCATTGAACATAGCCAAAAAAACCCATTATTAGCTTGCAACAAATGTAACTAAACAGTCGTTTAGAAAATTAACAGGTAGCAATAAGTTCATATTCAAATAAAATTTACAATTGTAAAAGAGCAGCTGATGCCTCCAGTTACGACGGAAAAAATCCAGCAAGAACAACAGCTACATTTTAGCACTGATAAGATTTTTCATGGATGACATTCCAGCCAAGTATTGCTAAACTTCAGGCTTTCCATTTGGGTTCCAGCATGCTTCAAAGAATGTCTGTTCTTTTTCGGTATCATGGTCTCAGTCGCCACTAATCCACAAAATTAATTCAAAATGCCCCCTTCAGACAAACCTTGTCTAAATATTGCAACCAATGGCAGTGTTTCTTTCAATTATAATTATCAAAAATATGTAAGACACAAAACCGTAATCTTGCATATTAATAGTTACTTAGTTACTTCTATACATGTGAATAAACATATACTTCTTAAAATAATTCCATAGGTATACTTCCTTTTATATATATTTCACTAAGTATTGTTGTGATAGTCGTAATTTTACTGGTTGGTGAGTGGTGACAGACTCCTGTCCCAAATGTAAATTTAGTTCAGAAAGTGCATTTAGGTGCTTGAAGTTAATGGCAGGCACCTCGGTTGCCTAGTCCCAAGCAAGATTTCTTATTCCTAGAAATTTAACATTATGAACTATTCCCATATTAGCATATAAAGTGTCTATGTTTCTATTTTTAAATATTGTGTTCTATTCATTTGTTTCTTCAAATTGTGCCATACCCACAAACCCGCTCCTCTAAGGCAAGAGGAAGGGGTGCCTGCTTTAATTGTGTGCTCCCCTTTAACTACTCAAACTTCTAAATATACCAAACTGATATATTTAACATAATGTATCTGACGAATTAACCATTTTCGTTTACAATAATCATGTAACGTTAAACGAAACATAAACTGATAAACCGCCTTAAGATATGTGACAAATACATGCTGGGCACCTAAATTGGGAACCAGGAGGTGCTATCGTTTGGCTAAAGGGCAAACTAGCAAATTAAGGAATGACTGTATTCTGTTAAAATGACCCATCTACTCCCCACACACCCACCCCTAAAAAAGCCAAATAGAGAAGATCTACTTTATGGTGGTGTAATCAGAACACAAGAAATATTAGTGCTACCAAATTTCAATACACAAAATGCAATTCTACTCATAATATTAGTGAAGAAAAAAAAATAAAAACCATCAGCCCCTCCATATGTACATTCATGGACGGGAATATATGTTAAGCCCAAAATCAGAAATGACTATATGTGGGGTAAATCATACTCAAACTTAAATCACTAAGTAGATGCCAGATCCTTACCAAATGACTAAGCAATAAAGTAGGAAAATGCAAAGCATACTTACAGCGAAAGCAAAAAGTAGACCCAATGATGAAATGCTTCATTTCATCTCAGCCATAAACTTGTCATACTCGGGGTCTGTGCCGTAAGCCGTTTGGTGAGTTGGCTCGGCAGGTGGATTTGAAGACCATGGTGCACTTGCAAAATTTTGCTGATCAACTGCTCCTGACTGTGATGCAGGAGGTGGTGGTGGAGGAGGTACATTGTAATAAGCAGAGTAAGCTGAAGTATATGCACTTTGATTGTTTGGTGTGGATTGTGCACCTGGATAGCTTTGTTGGGTTTCAGTAGCTGTAGTGTTCTGAGGAGGAGGAGGAGGATATTGAGCACCATAATGTTGACCCGGTGGGAAAGATGAATACATATTTGACCCAGGAGGAGGGGGAGGAGGAGCATAAGAAGCGTAAGAAGGAGGTGGTGGTCCCCACGGAACTGGTGCTGTAATATAGCTCCCACCTGATGCCATCTGCTGCTGAGATGGATATCCGCCACCAGGAGGATACGGTAGTGCCGGTGCAGCAGCAGGAGGTGGAGGAGGACCAGGTGGGACCGTAGGAGGTTGAGGTGGCTTTCCTGCAACTCTTACTGCAATCACCCTTCCATCTAAACGATAGCCATTCATACTAGCAATCGCTTGATTAGCCTGAGATATATCTGAATATTTAACAAATCCATAACCTTTACTCAGTCCAGTAACCCTATCTTTAATCACCTTCGCCATTACTATTTCTCCAAAAGGTGAAAATAATCTAATGAGAGCATCATCTTCCAATGTGGGAGGCAAGTACCCAATGTATAAATTTGTATCATCAATTTCTTTACCAATTCCAAGACCAAATCCACCACCGATTTTTGACGCATTGCTTCCAAGACCAGGATGTGCTGTTCCATTTGAAGAAGCTGCCCATGGGGGATTACTTCCTGCTGAAGAAGAAGTATTAGAAGTACCACTAGCATCCATTATTGACAAGTGTGTCGTTTGCTTGGTGGATACACCCTCCGGAAGGGTCCCACCAAGTTCCGCCAAGAAATTCTGATACTCATCATCCATTTTCTTTCCTGAAGTACCTTTGACAGGACAGTCAATAGTCGGGTGTCCACCATCACCACATATTTTACACAAAACATCACTCTTAAAAGTGGACATTCGAGAGGGGCAAGCAAATTGACGATGTCCTGGTTCACCACATAATCTACAATACTCATCATCTCTTATAGTTCCATTAAGCGCCGCAAGCTCTCTAAGCTGCTGTCTTTTATGTTCATTCAAACCTTCATCAACAGGATGCAATAGCTTTTCAACCATCCCAGCAGCAGCATCAAGTCCTTCCTGAGTCTCAGCTTCAACGAGTACATGTAAGTCTTCGTTTTCAGAAGGATCAAACTTCAAATCACGTTTTTGACCAAATCGACCTTCTTTCACAGAGCCTTTACCACGAATAACAATCTTAGCACCAGTCTCCTTCTCCATCCTCTTCTGAGTATTACCACGAGGACCGATTATAAGTCCGATAAAATTGTAACCAGGATACTCTTTCATAGGAATATAGAGTTTCTTGTGAAGCTTAGGAGGCCTGTAATCAGAAGGTGGTTTGAAAGCAGGGTTTCTTTTAATAATCTGAGAGATGATGTCTTGTCTCTCACGGTTAAGCCTTTCTCTAGCCCTGTATTCTCTGGTATTAATTCTGGTACCAAGATTATCATAAACAGGATCAGGTGAAGGAGACCTATTAGCAGAACCTTCAGGACGATCGTCCAACTGTTGCCCAGATTGAAGAATTCTACTGATTTCCATTAACCTAGCATTAAGTGCTTGAATTTCAGGATCCATATCCGTGAAATCCTTCATGAAATCAGGCAACTGAAACCCTAACATCCCTGAACCTGTTTTCGGAGGCTCTTCATCCGCCCAACGAGACTTCCTCTTCTTATTCTCATCTCCACCATTATTATCAGTAGAAGGAGGGTCCCACCTACTCCGCCTACGCCTCTTAATCGTTGTGTCCGAGTTATCCTTTTCCGTACCATTCTCAGATTTATGAAAATCTGTTGTTGTTGTTATTGTTGTTGTTGTTGTAGGGTTGGGATCTAGGGTGGTTTGAGGTTGAGGAGAAAGTTTGTCAGAATCTGTGGGCGGTTGTTGTTGCTGATTGGTATAATCGTAGGAAGCTAGGGTTTCCGAGGAAGGAAGAGGATCCATATCCGATAAAAATATTACTCCAATTTTTATTATGACAACTTACGATAATGAAACAAACTTCTTTGTTACGGAGCATGTGACCTTAGTTTTTAAGAACTTTGCCAGTTTTAAGTTTATCCGATAAAAATATTACTCCAATTTTTATTATGACAACTTACGATAATGAAACAAACTTCTTTGTTACGGAGCATGTGACCTTAGTTTTTAAGAACTTTGCCAGTTTTAAGTTCATATGAAATAAAAAATTTGTTTATTACGTACATATTGTCACTTTAGAATCTAATAAAAAGCTCAACTTCTCAAAGTTACTAAATATAGTTTTCTACAAAAAGCATCAAACGTAAAGCTACAACTAAAACCTACAGCTAACAGCTACATCGCTCGGTTACTTCACCAAACATACCATTATTAGCCCGAAAAAAGAGTTTAATGTTGTAATTTGTCAGGTAAGGCGATACCTTATCGAGAAAATTTATCTTGTTGCTCTTTATTTAACAAAATTGTTTTCCTTGTACTAGAATTGCACAAATCGTCATACCACTTCGTGTCATGACACCTGGGAACTTTAAACTGAACGCTATATCAGCGCCACATCAGCACGAGAACTGAAGAACTAACTCATAACTAAACTCTGCCTATCATGACGCTAGATTTAAACTTTTCAGCGCCACGTCATTTCTTAAATATTAATACAAATATATTTATATCTTAATAAAAGAATTACAATGATTAAAAAGAACTTTATATTAATAATAAAAATCACAATAATTAAAAAAAGACATTACATTAATAAAACAAATTACAATAATTAAGAAAAAAACGTTACATTAACAATAAAAATTACAATACTTAAAAAAATATGTTGCATTAATAGTAAAAATTACAATAATTAGAAAAATATGTTACATTAACAATAAACATTACGATAATTAAAAAAAAAAACATGTTACACTAATAATAATTAAAAAAATACAATTATTCCTCGTCGGTGTCTTCGTTCGTTGGTTGGGTAGACGATACATTATCGTGTTTAACTTCTTCTTGAATGTTGTAGAGAAATGCTCGTTCCTCTGGTGGCAAGCTTGGATTGATCTAATTATTAAGAGTCTTGAACGCCTTAAACATTATTTTCTTTTTAGACGTCTCAACTAATGTTTCCATTGTTCTTTGTTGAACTTGTGTGGTTCTCAAAAGTTGGGTGCAGACCTCATTGGCCGAACAACGTGAAGAAGTAGCATCCGACGAACCCGAACTTTTTTGGCTTTTCCGACTTTGTGCCTGACCGTGTGGATGACGAATCGGGTCGTCGGAGAATAAATGGTCAAAATTTGGGTTAGGCGTGTTCGCTTGGATCAGAACGTTGTCTTCGTCGTCAAGATTGATTGGATCGTTATGTTCATCACACCTTCCGGAAAAAAGAACTTTATAATATCTTTTAAAACACGCCATGTCGACTCGTAAAGGAAGTTCCTTTTAGTTCGATATTTGAATCTTTCACGGGCCACCAACATAATGTCTACGTCAGTCATACCACTTTGCCGCTCATCTTTATATTTTTGGTAGACGTTTTGAAAAACCTTGACGTCTCATTGAAGTTTTGACCATTTGTCAGTTATTTGGTCAATATTATGTTTCGTATCAACACAACGGTCGTAATTTTCTTGTATGACTCTCCAAAAAGAGTCACCCATTTATGAATTCCCAATCGCTCCATTTTGAAAAGCGTCGACCCACCATTCCGCCAAAATCTTGTTTTCTTCGACAATCCATGACACCTTTTGACCTTTTCGACGTTATAAAGAAATCTACATTCACTTGGACTAGTTCTCTAATGACTTTGTGATATTTGTTTACACTTTCAATCTAATTTCTTCATAAAACCAACTGCCAATTTGTTTTACTTTTACTTTATTTGTGACATTTGCATCGTAACAATTCGGTTACAAAAACCCCCCATTTACTTACTTGTCTAGATTAGCGTACATTCGCTAAACACTCTTGAATGCATAGTCCTCTTTGTCTGGCTCGGATTTACCGGAGCTATACTACTAGCAAACATGGTACATCAAGTTTTTAGTGTCGCTGTCGGGGACTGTGTTTATATTAAGAGTTTAGTTTAAGTGTTAGTTAATCGATCTTTTCTTGGTTTTTTCCAAGAATGTTACTTTTAATGTTTTACTCTTTAGTTTTTGTTTATTTTGTATAGAGTGGTTACGTTTTCCCATATTAAGTTTTTGTGTTTAACAGTTTTCAACATGTGTTTATACACGGATATTCATTATTATCAACCTCAGATTTTTAAAGGGTGATTTTGAAGATGTGCCAATGGAAGCTTACCAATGGGGTAATTATCAAGGTAATATGAATTTGTATGACAATCGTCAAAAGTTCAGGATATTACCACTCTTAAAATTCTAGAGTTAGAATTATGAATTCGACTCTCTTGAAGTTCTAATAGTGAAATTTTAATTAAATCAATTATGTATCTAACAAATTTGTCACAAAAGTTTACATCAAGTTACAAAATCGGGATCGATTAAAATTCCATAAAGTTTTAATTAAATCAATTATGTATCTAACAAATTAGTACTTGAACAAATATCATGAATAATTAATTCACAATTAAAAGTATTAATTATAATTGAAAGATTTTGATTTATATCTCAAATATTAATCACAAAAACATCTCAAAATAAGTCTATACAATATACATATTCTTGCACAAGTTTGCTACAAGTTATAATACAAGTTTAATCCTAGAATTTTTATAAAAAATAAATAAATGTAATCTTCCCCTTTTTTACCACCAAACCCCCCCCCCCCAATGTGCATACACACTTCAAATCAAACACCCACTCCACTCAATTATTCTTTCATATCACACTCCACCCATTTTTCTCTCAACTCTCAAGAAGACACACAAACACACACTTCTCTCTAACCAAATCAACCTACATTCACAAAAAATTACCAAGATCAAAGTGTTATTGAAGCTTTTTAAGTAACTATAAGGTAATAGAGCAACCTCCTCTTCCACTTTACACCATTTCTTCTTGTTTTTGTTAAAATTTTTTGGATTATATGCCTTTTGATGGTTAAAATCTTTTGTTTAAACTTGATGTTCGTAGATTATCACCCTCACATTCTTATGTGTTAAAAATGAGTGATAATCCACGATCAAACCTAAGTCAAGTTCAAAAGAAACACATACAACTTGAATCTTACATAAAAATCAACTATAACACTTTAATCTTCATAAAAAATCATGCTAGATGAAATGTACTTTAAGAATGTTATGGTCCCTGGAAAATGATGGTACAATACATGGGAATCAAGATCTAAATCAATGATTTAGGTCTCCGAGTTTGAGTGGTAGTCTTATACTCAAAACTTAAACTCACCCCTCATGCTTACAACCTAGCAGATTCTTACAACCAACTTTGAATGATCATAACTTATGGGATTTAGATCTTTGTGTTAGCTTTCCAACCCTGTCGCACCCCCAAGACGCGTGGCAGCGGAAGGTATGGGGTGTCATGAGGGCGCCGACCAAATCAAATATCACAACACAAGAGTTACAACAAACGACCTCTATATGGGACGTTTTCAAAAATCATTACATTACAAACTTAAAAGTGTTTACATAAAAGCTAGGAGTTCGCAGCCGATACGTAGAATTACATAACTATTATTACAAAATATAGTAAATGCAATCTAATTCCTTGGTGGTTTCAAAATATGCGACTCGAGCTATTGCTTCCAAAGCATCCTACTGCGGCTGGTTACCTGAGAATACATACTAAAAGAGTCAACATAAAGTTGGTGAGTTCATAGGTTTGAAAACAGTTGATATCACATCGTATGGAACGTGTGGAACACAAGATTTCCTGTTTGTATCATCCAACAATGATAGTAATGTATTACAAAAATGTAAAAGAGGTGTATATTGTTGCCATGAGCCCATAGTTCGAGCTTAACTGTGGTGTCGGGTCACAATCAAGTGCCACGATCGTGGTGCCTCCCAGCGAGTGCCTAATCCAACACTCGTAAGAACAAATGATAATGCGTCCGTTTGACCAGTTAGTGCGACTAACCCGGACGGGGGGAGTCAATCCCAAATAGTACTATTCATTAACATTCACGCTATATCGATACTAACAAACTATGTGTGGGGGACTTTCAGGATTAGTTAAATAACTCATGCAACCAATATATCGTGTTTTGTACTTGCGTTCACATAAAATAGCAGTTGTTAAAAGCAGTTGTATGTATTCTCACCCCTGAGTGGAAATAGTAGAAAAAGGGGCTATGAAACTCACCTGAGATTAGTATGTTATTTAACAAATAACAGCAAGCAATTTGTGTTCCCAAGAGTAATCTTCTATCGCCCTAGACGTATAAGATTGTGTAAGTAGATGTCTCAAAAGACCATCTATAGTGATTGTATAAGTGGAGGGTTAATGTCCACTTAAGCCAATCGTGTAGGTGGAGGGTTAATGTCCACCTATACGCTAGTAGTTCACTTAACTAGTATGTCCATTCTTGTTTGCTTTATTCGAAAACGTGTACGACCCGTTGGTGAAAATTTGTGAAAACATAATGTTGCTTAGTGTGGGAAGTGGGTGAAGCCCACGAATGACGGGGGTCCGGGGGCAGCGCCCCTGGTGGCGGGGTCCAAGGGGTGGCAACCCCTGGTGGGGTCCAAGGGGCAAGGCCCCTGGCTGGGTTGTCGCTAATGTGGTGTTGGAGACACAATTTTAGTGTCGCAGAGGTGACAGTTCAAATGTTATAGCGACACAAGGGTTGTGTCGCAAATGTGACTAGCGACATAAGGGTTGTGTCGCAAATGTGACGGTTCGAATGATAGAGCGACACAAGGGTTGTGTCGCAAATGTGACGGTTCAACTATTATAGCGACACAAGGGTTGTGTCGCAAAATGTGACGGTTCAATGCTATAGCGAAACAATACTAGTGTCGCTAATGACTACTGGGCTTCTACGACACAGGGTCAGAAACAGATCAGTTTTGTAGATTTTGTTTCGTAATTCAAATGTTCGAGAAAAAATCCAAGAAAAATATATGTTGTTCCTTAGTATGTTAGGTACTTAAAATAATTTTTACAGAATTTTTAGACAAGTTTAAGTATTTATTAAAATTGTAAGTTTCCACAGAGGACAAAAAGTGGCCAATCAGGAGACATGCAACGAGATTGAGTTTCTGGGCAAAATGCGTGCACATTTGGGACAAAGTCATATCTACCACTATTATTCTTAACAAAATTTCTGAAGTTTTGGCGTTGGTTTAAAGTCGTTTGGACATGTAAATCTCGAGTTATGACTAAAACAATAAGGGACAAGTTTTCTGCCTTTTTCCCAGCCCGTCTACATGATTTTGTAAAAATTATTTCGAGTATCAAACGAGCTCCAAAAATTATGAGACCAGTGGAAAATGAAAGCTAACTTCTTAAACTTAGTTTTAGCGTTTTTAATCGTTCATTTTGGTTAATTTTTGAGGGAGATATCACCTCCCAAAGTCGGACTAATTTTCTGGCCAGATTGCATGTAAGGTTCTTGCATGTTTTAAGTTCTCTAAAAACGATTTTTGTGAAATCTTTTGGACATATCTTTGTTAAGTGAGCATTTTAACATGTTTATAGATGTGTTACAAGTATTATGGATGAATTATATGTTTTTACAAGCTTGAAGAACCGATCGAAATGGAGAGGAAAGTGAGGAAAGAGCTTGATTCTTGCCTTTTTCTTGAAAATGTGATGGCGGCTTGTGGTGGTGGAGTGGTGGTTGATGGTGGTAAGGATGATGGCAGATTTTTAGAGAGAGAAAGGGAGTAGGGAGAGTAGAGAGAAGGAGGAGGGAAATGTGTGGGTTGTGTGTGTGCAAAATGGGGTGTAGGGAGGTGTTTTTGTGGGGTGGGCTTGGGCTTATTTGGGTGGGCCTAATTGGGGTGGCCTCTTGGACCAGCCTAGGCCGAGTTGGGCCTGGCACAAAGGTGTTTCGGGCTCGTGACTCGTTTTCTCAACTTCGTGTTTCGTTCCCCGTTTGTTTAAACGTTAATTTTGTGATTTAAAAAGTTGATAATTTACATTGAGCTTTTGTATATACTTTTAACTTGTGAATAATATTCGGGATAAGTAAGTATTCTTAAAATACTAAATTGAGTTACAAAAGTATATTTCGGGTGTTGCTCGGGTGTCGGGCTCGGTTTGTGCGTTTCCATCGCGTTTGTTACGTTTTAAACAAAACGTCAAAGTTTTTCGTGTATCATTATTCGAAATAATAATATAAGGTATATAACCACTATTTTAACTATAAAATATGATTACGTTATCTATGAAAAGTTTTCACCAACGTCGTATAAATAGTCGGACCACGTCCGGTTGTTTCGCGAAATTACGAATAATTACGAAGGTGTAATTCAAACAATTACGTAAGTGTATATACACATATATACAAATAGTTGCAAATAATCACAAGTACTTAGCCTAATAAAGAACTAAATACACGAAATTAGAGTTCTAGTTTAAGGTAATCATTACCCTAAAGTGTCGGGTGTCACAAACCCAAGAGGTTTCACTAAAAAATATGGAGTATTCAACCTCCAAACAGTGCCCACAAAACTGTTGCGCCAACAGCTCACTTTCGGAGAGCAGCAGTTTTGTGAGACTTGTTTATCGACCTTTTTCAACTTTAAAAATGTAGAGAAAAATTTTTCTAACTCCTAAAATATGGAACTCAGTTGGATAAAGATATTATGGTCTAAAAGGTTATGTAAGTATACACAGAAAACTTCCAAACAAACAACTATATTCTCCTTGAAAAAATCTAACTAGTTATTATTTGTCATTAGCATATATCTTAAAATGCATCCATCATGTATCAAAAATGAAATATTGATTTTTTTCAGTAAACTTATGATATGGAGAATAAAATTGGAAATTTTCAAGTCCCTATGTATTTTCTTTAATTTAATACCAAACTATTACTAAAATGGAGTGTTTAATCATGAAAATTAGTTCCCAAAGGAAAAAATTATTGAAACTTTTTCCAAGGTGTTTATATTAGTAAATAAGACCCCAAAACAAAAATTACATCATTTGGATACTTTTTAGTATTTATTTTGAAATTGTGTGCTTTTAATCTTAAAATATAAGAGAACAAGGTTTTATTGCTCCAAATAACTTGAAATTTTTACACAAGTCTTAAAATAATTAGAAACTGAAGTGGTAAAAATTTCATAATTTTTCATGACCATTTACTATTTTACTTAAATTTCAACAACATTTTGGACATAAATTGAGAGTAACTAAAATACAATTCTAAAAATTCCCAAATTTTTACAAAAAGTTTATATCCATTATTAGGTTAAGAAAATAAAGTTTGGTAACTTTTGGAACTAATCTTCGTGTGTTTACAAAAATATGATTACAAATTAATTATTAACGTTATCGATTAATAGAGAAAAATGAAACTATTTTATGACACTTTATAATTTAATTAGTTGACTAAGTGTTATTAGATCATAGAAATTAGATAAAAATCTCATTTCGACATTCGTGTTTCTTAGGACGCAAGTAGGAGTCATACTTATCTAGCACGCAGAAAAACATCTTAATCACACGCTCGTACTTTATTGTGAGATTTTCACAATCCCTTTTTCTGTTTTTAACGTTTTAGGGGGTGAAAAACATGTTTAACTTTTTGCAATTTATACTTTGATTCCGTACATCTATTTACTTATACGCTTGTGTTGTATGCTTGAGAATCTATCTTAGCTAAAATCCCCATTATTTGGAACTATTACACCAACCATTAACTCATTTGAGTCGGTAGTCTTTATGGATAACGCTATTTGTGGGAGACACTCCCACCCCATGTCGCACAGTGTTCGCGGGGGCATATGATTATATAACTAAATCATGTTGCGATAGACATGATCTGTTTGGGGTATCGTCAAGGTTTAGTTGTGGACTCAAGTATAAACATTGACTTTCTAGTTCAATCACGTAATTGCGTATAAAAAAACTATTTACATGGCAATGGAAACTTTTAAACTGTACTTCGGTAACTTTTAAATAGCGTATGCACTCGAAACCTGTGAACTCACCAACTATTTCTATAGTTGACCCCTCATTTTACATGCTTTTTAGGAGACGGTAAGTGAAAGTAGATTGGAGCCCACATTTACTTTTGTTATTGCCATTATGATGACTTTTGCTTTTGTTTAAACTCTCAATGTATTTAAATGGATGTACTTGTGTATTTTGATGTAACCGGATATAAAACCGCGATGTAAACCTTAAGAAGCAGTATGTTGTGAATGGTGTTAACTTTTATACCTTGTGTTGTGAAACCTTGTGCTATTGCACCTTGTGTTTTCCGCTTTAGCGGGTGTGACAATTTGAGGGAAAACCAACCCTACCGATTGAGGCCTTGGCATGACGAACCATTAGCCACCCAAAAGAGAGAAGATCAGGAATTGACTTATTTTGAGAAGAAGGTGAAAAACCATATTGAGTGGACGAAAGCCCAAACTAGGGAATTGAGGAGATGATACTATTGGTCACACAAAGTGGTGAGATTAGGAAAGGAAATGAAGAAGTTGAGGAGGTTCTTGTTTTGCCTAAAGTTGAAGTTGCTAGTTCACTGGTTGTTTCATCTACAATAAATGAGTTCGAGCCAAGGATTCCAAATTGTCAACTATTGAAGGAAGGTAAATTAGTGGTTGGCTATGATCAAGATATTGAGGAGCTACAAGAACTCCTCGGAATTAATTATCACGTGTTAAACGAGCTTGTGGAGAATGGATTTGGAAATGAGTTTGTGTGTAAATGAAGAATGTAAATTTTTTTGTAATAGGGATAATGCAAACAACCAACTTCAGCTCATTCCGGGATCCTCAAAGTGATTGGTTCTATGAAAAAGTCACATATTCACTGTGACAACCGTCAAAAAAATCTCAGGTCATTAACGCACTTAAATTCCTAGTCTATCTAATTTTGTTTACAGCACTCTAAAATCCTAGAGAAAATTCCAGGTTACGACTCCTTAAGTACCAAAACCGTAAGTTACCGAAATCGCGTAACGTCTTAGAAGATTGCTTAGTGGACTTTAGGGCCTTGAGCAACACTAAATTAGGTTACAAAGTGCCAAAGAAAATTAACGAAATTAAATTTCATACATCAACATAAAATATTAATCATATCTCAAAAATCGAAAGTTTACCGGAAATTCCGTAACTCGGTAAACGCAATCGGAAATCGGTTAATTAACTCGCGAATGTCAATCGTAATTGAATCAAATACATTATAATGAATGTTATAAACTTATGAAAATAAAGTTTCATAACTCCAACTAAACCACAAAGAAATCACAATTAAACATTACAATATTCATCAAAACTTGTACTAATTAAAGATGTAACTTGAGGCTTTTATTTACAACTAATATAAATTAATTTTGACAAAAAAATAAATTAAAAATCCTCATTTTAATGCCAAAAATCTGCAGCCCTCTCTCTTGCCACTCAAATCCTCCACTCACTTGTTTAGTTCACATGCAAGAATCTTTACATCCATTCCTACACTCTTTCTCTCATCATTTCTCTCTTTTCTCTCAAGAAAACACACACAAACACTCCCAAAACACACACTAAACTCCAGAATTTCCAGCCCCCTTTTCATCCTTAAAACACCATTCCAAAGGTGTTCTTACACTAATACAAGATCCTTAAGGTATAACCACTCATCCTAGCTTTCATTTCCTTCTTTTATCATGTTCATTTTAAGGATTTCATGCCTTTTTCATGGCTTAAATCCTCATATAAGGTTTGATGGTTTGTAGGTTACACCTTATACACATTCATGTGTAAAAGAAGGGTAACCTATGATCAAACCAAGAATCAAACCGAAAAAGTCGACTTTTTGATATTATTGTATCTATTTTCATGTTCTTGCTAGTTTGAATGGATTAAATTGGTAAAATATGTTTATGTTTATGTAAAACACATGTTCATGCATAAAAGACAAGGCCTCAATCATTGGATGAGGTCTAAAAATCGTTGGTAGTGAAAAACACACCAAAATGATCACCATTGTCTTATATGTAATCTGTCCAGATTTTGACCTCACTTGAAACGACCATAACTCAGTGAATAATGGTCCAAAAATCTTGATTTTTCTTCTAGAATTTAGCTTAATGTCTTACCTTTAAAACCCCACTGGTCTCACTCAAATCCATTGAGTATTCGACCTCCAAATGTATCACACAAAACTGATGCGTAAACAGCAACCTTCCTGTGAGCATTTTTGTTGTGATACATGTTCATGGGACTTAAGGTGTTCAATAAATCTAAACAAAATTGTTTTTAGACTCCTAACAAGTGTATCTCAGTAGAATAAAAATATAGTAATTTATCTTGTTGATCTCATATTTTTAGAAAATGCATGAACATCATGCATTGTTGTAATCTTGTAAATTGTAAATACTTGTGTTGTGATGATTCAAAAATGTATAAGTGCTAGATAAAACGTTTTAAAATTTTGGGGATTATTTTTCTCAGTAATTAGATCATGAAAAGAGTCTTGAAAATAAAAATGGGAATTTTTGGAAAGACATAAGTATTTTTCCCAAATTAATGCAAATAAAGCCTATAAAAGGTGAAGTAATCATGAAAAATAGTTTTGGAGACCAAATAATTATGGGAAAATTCTAATGTCATTTTCCTCAGAAAATGACACTATCCTCAAAATTTCACACTCTTTGGAAGTGTTTTGATATGTTTTCCGATTTACGTCTCGTTAAAATGCATAATGTTGGGAACCAAAGTTCCAGTGCTCAAAACGACTTGAAAATTTTACACAAAGCTAAAAATGGGTAGAAACGGATCTGATAAAATTTCTAGAATTTTTTGTGAATAATTACTATTTTTCCCATATTTATCCCACTTTTTAGACATAAAATGATTATAAATAATCCATAATTCTAAAAATCCCCAAATTTTCACAGAAAATTTGTGAACTATATTTCATGTTTCATACCAAGTTTGGTAATTTGTAGATGTGTATACATATATTTCCATTATTTTGTTCACAACTCGAACAATTACCGACAACGTAAATTAAATGGAAATTCGAACTTTCGCGGCACTTTGTAATTTAATTAGATAGCTAAGCAATCCTAACAAACCATATTAGTCGAGAAACTAATTAGAAACCTTGTATTCTTAGGACTTGGATAGGAGTCAACCCGATCGGCACGCGCATTACATCCATCCGTACGCTCACGCTCAAACTGTGAGTTTACACAGCCCCTCTTTTTAACGTTTTACTTAAATTTTTGGGGTGAAAAGCATGCTATATGATCTAACTACTATATTTGGATTAAAAATACTATTCTTATGCTATCCTTGATTTACGAATGATATGCTTATACTATGCTCGTTTTACAAATGCTATCCTTGATTTACAAATGCTATGCTATGCTTACTTTCGAATACTTCACATGGTTAAAATGTCGTATTGATTACAAATAATGTCGTGAATGTTTTCCGTTTATACGAACATGATTATATGCTTGTTTTCTATCGTATCTAAAGTCCCCGGTATATCTACACGACCATTAACTCTATATGAGCCAAATGATGCATATGAATAGTACTATTTGGGAGCGAGACCACCTCCCCACTCACGCGGCCACGTGAGTGCATCCCATCATCCTAAATGCCAACGATAGGGCATCTCTCTTTTGGGGCAAAGGTTTATCGGTTGTAGGTTTGGTTGTGGACTCAAGCATAATAACTCATTGTGATTATAGACATTATAACGTGATAGCATAGAAATTTCATAAACGACTATAAACGTATGACGTTTTGACATTTGAAATGACATTTCTTTGAAACTATGAACTTACGACCCGAGCTTTACAATGACTTTGTCACCTGAAACAATATTTCTTTGAAACCATAAACTTACGACCCGAGCTTTACAATGACTTTGTCATCTGAAACAATATTTCTTTGAAACCATAAACTTACGACCCGAGCTTTACAATGACTTTGTCGTTTGAAACGACATTTCTTTGAAACTATAAACCTTACGACCCGAACTTGAAAATGACTTTGTCATTAGAAACCATATTTCTTTAAAACCATAGATTTTATAACCTGAGTTTTATACTATAAATCAATGTGGTCTTGGACAATGATAAACGTGGTTTCATAATAACGTCGCGCATTCGTATGAACTTCGACATAATAATCTGTTGAGACTTTAAACGTTTTGATATTGATTTGATGATCCATTGGCTTTATACACGTAACATGAACTTATTAAATACTACAATATGAGTTTTATAAACATAACTTGAACTTATTAAACACTATATCTTGAGTTTTATAAACGTGATTTAAATATTCCTTTGAAAATAGGAGCGGGGCGTTATAAATGAATCACGACTTTTAATTGAGTACAAAAAGGGAATCGCTCCTAAATGAGCCTCATTCTTAAATAAACCTCCTTTGCAAACAAAACATCGATTAACAAATGAATCTAGCTATCAAATGAATATCGCTCTTAAATGAGCCTTGTTTTAACGAATTACTTTTATAATTATCCGCGCAATAGCGTTTGACTATCCTAAAAATTGATTTCAAGAACTTATCGGATGATTATCGTCTTTGTATGAGCCTCGACACTAAACATACTACTTTTGCGAACTAATCACGTAGTAACGTGGAACTTTTAAACTAGACTTTGTAAACACTGGAAAAAGGGTCTTTCATTACACAAAACCTGTGTACTCACCAACTATGTTTCATAGTTGACCTGTTTACTTTTACATGCTTTTCAGGAATTAGTCACCACTTGTTTATTGAAGCTAAACCCGTTATATGATCTATGCTGCTGTAGCGTTACGGGATTTTCTCTTTTGGATGTAATAGCATGTTTAGACTATTTACTTTTGTGCTGTAAACGCTTGTAAGACTTTATGTAATGTATTAATTGTAGACCGTTGAACGGTGATCTTTTGTAATTTTCGATTATGAAATCATTGTCCTGTTACATCTCGTGTTTCCGCTTTAGCGGGGTGTGACATTCACATCTAATCTATCCCTATTCTAATGATGATATATGTTATGCTATTAATGTTCCCTATGAAATTGTGAATGAGAACATACAGTGCCATTTAAAGTAGGTCATGAGGAGTTAGATAAGCTTGGAGATACGAAATGGTTGAGCGAGGTAGTGACGTCTCCTTTGATGAGGATTTTAAAGAGTTGAAGGAAGATAATTGGATGATAATCAAGAGTTCACTTTCGGTAATCATGAGCTTATATGTTTAGAGGGACATAAACCACCCTTCCATGTTTCCAAGTGGTTAACTGAACCCATTTCTATTTGTGCCTATTGGAAGTTAAACACAACTTGTGAGTGCGTGGATGCTTTACTTGAGAAAGTTAGGATTGGAATTTTGGAACGAGCACTTCCCGGGGGTATTTTCAACATCGTGGATTACCTAAAGAGGAACTTGCGAACTCATTGCCTAAAAGCATCAAATCTCCCCCACACTTAAATTGTGTTAAGTGTCGAGAAACATAGCGGAATGAGTCAACCATCATCAATACCTGAAAGATCAAAAACAAAACTACAAAAAGAGAAATAAATCGTAAGAAAAAATCACAGGTTGCCTCCCCAGAAACGCTTATTTGTTTACGAGTCTTAAACCTAGACTCGACCTCCTTCATCATGTTGGGTCCTCCTTCCAACTACCACTTCCTTTCCAATCATACTCACTTGGGAGAAAATCATCCTTCACTTTGTAATTCCTATAATACTTCTCCCCATTAAGAGTCAAGATGAGAGCATCAACTCTCCAATTGCTCTTTATTGGCTTGTTAATCAACCTAATGATTACTAGATATCTTCCAAAAAAATCTATCACATGCCACTTCCAAAGATGGAGAAATAGAAATCTCCATGTCTCCATGATCGTTCTCAAGACCATAATTGTCCAATCCCCTTTGAGATGCAATGCACTCAGTCGATGGCCAATTTCTACCAACGTCTTCCATTAATGAAAAACCTTTAGAAACTCTAATACAAGAGTCAGGTGGTTCTTCAAAATAGCTTAGCTCCAAACACTTCTTAGCCAAAAAATTGATGTGCAAAATCTAGTTATAAAATTTATACCAAGAAATACCGCAAATAGACTATCACACAACCGGACAGTGTACCCTATCGTGTAGTAGGATACTTATGGTAAGTCTTGATCGAACCAAGAGGACCGTGCACTTAAGAGTGAATAAAAAGTGTACGTTAATCTAAACAAGTAAGTAAATTGGAGGTTTTGCAACCAAATTGTTGCTTCGGAATTTTCACGAAACTAAAGTAAATAAAAACGAAATGGCAAGTGGATTTATGAAGATATCAGTTTAATAATTATCGATATTAAAATGACATCAACTTGGACTAGTTCACTAATGACTTCTAGGTGTTTGTAAAAACGTGTTTATCTAGTGTTGTTTATCAAATTGAATTCAAAATAAGATTCGCTTTCACTCCTCCTGACCGATTGAAATGATCTTTCGCTTTCACTCCAGGTTTCTAACCAAACTAAATCTAAATTCAACTTGTTAATTCATGATATAATCTTGTAACCTACTCTCATAAGATTACTAAACTTAATTGAGTTTAATCAACTTGTCCTATTTTAATCTCGTTCTCACAATAAATCAACAATAATTCATAGACAAACAATTGTAATAAACCATTAAATTTTAAAGCGTTCGCTATGAACATCAAATGATTTACCAATAAGATAAATCTATACATATAAAACTTTCATTCCTTGCCATTTGATTACTTTGGGGTATTGATTAAATAATTCAGTAAGTCATTGCTTTTATAAAATTTAGAATATGTTTCACCAAGTGATATATTCAATTTTTCTTTTAAATTCATAATTTCTTCTTTTGATTTTTCACAAGATTGACAAGGAATGTTTTGACTCAAAACTTCTTGTTTTAGTTTAACAAAATCATCAATGAGTTTTTGAAGCTCATTGTTTTTCTCAAATAGTTGTTTGTTTTTAAGTTCTAGAGCACCACTTTTATCGATCACCTGAGTGATGATTCTCAAAAAGCCTATTTCAATTTTATCATCATCAAGGATGTTGAATTGTTCATATTGTTGAACTAACTATTCAATTTTGTTATCCACTTGTGGGTTACCTTGGTGAGTGATGATTAAGCTTTGCCAAATTTCATTTTCCATTTTAAACATAAAAGCTCTTTCATATTCTTTTCTAGGTTAAGAGTAATACAAAATCATTTTTGCTTTAAAGTTTTAGCAAAATTTTTCTTTTCTTCTAGTTTCAAAGCTTCTTTTTCAATTGGAACATTTTTATCTACCTCTTTATCATATTTAATGACAACATAATCACCATTTTCAACAATCTATGACAAATCATGATCTTTGGATCTAACAAAGGTTTCAAAATATTTATTTCCAATAACAAAATCCTTCAATTTCAAGCAATGGTGGCCTAACCATAGAACACCGTCCACTATAGTTTTTGTTTTGAAAATCTAATGGATCAAACTCAACCTTTTGTAAGAATTACTTTTCAAGAAAAGTTTTTGCAGGTTAAACCTTACAACAAAGTTTTCGTTTAATTTAAAAAAAGTAAAGGTAACGTGCTCTTACCAATTTTAAGTAAGTGAGAGGGGGACGTGGGGATGAATACTATAATTCGATAGCTTTGTTAGATCCAATATATCATTTATCTACTCTATACTGTAGATATATTTGGGACATGTTGTAGAATTGCCTAAAAGGAATAAACAATTAAAGATATAAATAAAATCTCTTACAATTTATATATAATTTATTATTTTAAATTTTACATTTATGTGGAATATGTGGTACGATATAAAAGAAAACAGAAAAAAAACACTAGAAGACAAAAACACACCACATGGCGCAATTTGATTCGCGAGGTTACTATTCACAATCCCACTGTTGTATGTTGCGGGTGACTTGTAACTAGAATTGCTGGTCATATAGTCTCAACTTTAGAAAATTTAGCTCATACAATAGAGGTGTTTGACTCGCAATTTCTCGTAACAAGTCACACACAACATACAATAGAGGCTTTAGAAGGTTTACCCCATACAATAAAGATGTTAAAGTTGGAAGCATACAATTGTAACAAGTCTAAAGTTGAGCGCATAACGAAACAATTAACCCTTATATATATATATATATATACACATAGAGGTAATGAACATCCGTATGAAAAATGGATCTCCCACTTTGTTATTTTTGAAACTAGTAACACAAAGTTCCAATAAGTCAAAGGAAACAAAAATGACGAAACAATAATAGTTTGATAACATATGGTAAGTATATATAGGTCCACCAATCAAAAAGACAAAAATAACTCTGTAACTATACAAGGTGATTATATGATGTTAAGAAGAAGAAAGAAAGAAAATGTAAATGTTACCTTTGAGAGGGTCTACTATTAACATTTTTAGGTGTTAGTGCGCTTGCAGTTGATCTTCTAATTGAGGCTATTCTCTGTAGTCTAATCTGCTCTCTGAATTTGGCTATGAATTCATCGGCTTTCCTATCCACGTCAGGACCACCATTATCCATTATTAAGTCTCCGCAAGTATTCTTTTTTGAAGCAAGTTCTTGAAGCTCATCTTCATCCTCATCCTCCTCCTCATTATCATCATCCTCATCCTCATCCTCATCCTCGCTTTCGCCGGAATCTTTTGGTGCTACTGTTTCCATGAAGAGTTCGTTCTTGTTTTCACTTGGATTCTCGATAGAAGTTTGTGTATTTTGATCAACATCATCATCATCATCAGTGAAGAATTCTGTATTGCTCTTGCCGTGACTTGCTCCTCTTGTAAGTATGAAGCTTTCAATTTCTTTGTCATGTGATAAGTATTCTTGGGTTTCTTCCGGCGTTTTCAAAAGTTTTAATGAGTTATCATTTTTAGTTTTAATTGTCAATTCTGCCCCTTCTCTAACCTTATTCTCACTTGGCACATTTCTTTTAAATTCCATGCCGTTGCCAGCAGCATACATGTTGATTCTTCTGTTGTGGATGTAGTTCCGAATCACGGGGGGTGGTGGAGGAGGAGGAGGTGCAGGGACTTGTTTGAAAAATGACTTGTTTCTTCGGCCAACATCTTGTTGGAATTGAACTTCAGAGGACGTCCGAAGAGATTGAGATGAAATGGGTATGTTTGAAGAAGAAGAAGATCTAAAAGAATTATTACGCGATTTGTCATCCTCTTTAACTTCCATTAACCTTCCGGATCTTGATCTCCATGGTATTGGTGATCGTAAAACCCTATTCTCTTCCTCCTTCTCCGTCCCACTTAATTTGCTTGAAGAAATTTGTTGCAACGAGTATGATATATTCAGCTGCTTGATCATGGATGATTCAGTAGCTTTGTTTTTTAAACTGCGAACAGGCAAAAGCAAAGGAGACTGCTTTGTTGTTGCTGTTGTTGTATTATCATTATCATCAAGAACAGAAGAATTTTTAGGCACAACGACAGTGGATGATTCGCCTCTATAATACTGCGAATTCCAGGTCTTCTGAACCACCTTGGAATTAGACAGAGACTCAGCCCCACGTAAATCATCATCATCATCATCATCGTCATAAAAAACCGATGATACCTGAAGCAATCTAGCCACATATGTGTGTGACTCAGTATTGTCCGAGGATCCCTCTTCTTTATGGGTTTCATCGTTTCGCTTGCTGAAAAGCCCGTAAGAAACAGCGATTCCAACAAAGACAAGTTGTAGGAGCTCCCAACTTGAACTTGTGGGGTGATCAGGGGCTGGGGTCCCTGCTTGCCATGGAAATAATGGAAGGAGCAACAAGAAAATCGACACGAAGATGGCTTTGTACAAGAAATGAGTATAGAATTTTGTTGTTAGGTCTGGTGAGTTGTTGTCCAAGTTGGCCTCCGCCATTTAATTGAATCAAATAGAATTGAAATGAAATGATCAAACAGATTTTTGATCAGTCTAACAAAGAAGAAGAAGATCTCAACTAAGCTAAGGAAGAAAAAAGGAAAAGATTTGGGAGGATTGAGTTGGTTTGAAGCTATATATTCCTTTTTTTTTTTTTTGCTTTTTTCAACTTTTTATTTCATCACTTTGACATTTATAACCTTCTACATAATCACTATTACGGTTTTGTTTTCTTCTACAATTTGGTGCAGCAAATAGTATATTTGAGAAAGATCAGTGCATCATCTTTGCTTCTGATGCTGCCTTATGTTATGAAACGTCACACAAAATGCACATACTCAACTTGTAGTAAGATTTTTATCATGGGTGGTGGAAATTTGTACAAGTTCTAAACTTGTAATGTAAAAAGGAGCAAGGGTAGAAAGGTAAAATGAAATATAAATGGGAAGAGGTTGCTTGGATGTGGTGATGATTCTTAAATTAGGATGCCTACGCTATTTGACAAAATGAAAAAGAGTAACATGAAGAATGTGGATAGTTTACAACTTTGGTGGGTGCTTTTCTTCACACTCTTCATATATCATTCCTGTATATCATACCGAGGTCATCGATTTATTCTTTTTAGCACCACCACTTAAGCACTTCTTTTCAGGCAAATTCCATTTTATTATAGTATTACACGCTTTAATAACTTAGTGTTGATTATTAGTGTTAATAATTAAAAGAATGGCAATCCAAATAAATTTTTTCTTATTTAAAAACATTATTGAGGTGGAGGATAGTAGTGCAAAACTTTTAACAATTTCATTGGAGGGTCAAACGGTTTTGTGTATAAAATAACATTCATTTGGTGATTCTACTAATTTCACGTTAAGAGTCTTAATTGGAGAAAAATAGCATTACGAGAATCCGTACCTAGACATATAGCATTACGAGAAAAATAGAATTACTAAAACTTTATTATAATAATCGTTCTAAGGACTCGCATACGAAAACAACTTTGTTCTCCCAAAGTCTTCACCCTTGTAAAAAAGTACGAAATTTCGCTCTCTTACTATATAAACCAGCACCCCTACCGATTGTAACTGCATTGCGAGGGTACAGGTCGATACTTGGGTTTATTTGGAAGTTCTGGGATGTTCCATGAATACTTCCAAAACTCTGTGATTTTATGTCTTCAACTTGTATAGTTGTACTGGTTTCCTCACAAAGTTCAGAAGAGCTCATATTTGTTTAATTTTGCACTTGTTTATTCCATCTAAATAATTGAATTACATTCATTGGGTAGTTGATTTGGAAAATGCCATAATGCTATTTCCTATTCTATATATTAGAACACACTTATTCTTTGGTGTGAACTCAATACTACGTCAGCAGTTCAAAGTATGAAGAAAGATCAACACCGCCAACAAATAACGTTTTTTCAAAAAAAAAATTGGACCCTACTATTTATATAATTATTCTTTTTTCAATTAATATAATTACAATTATAATTTTAAAATATTAATTTAAATAAAACAAATTTATTATAAATAAAACATTACACTAATTAATTGAAAAAAAAAAGATAACGTTACATTTAAAAAATAAAAATTACATTATATTAACTAAAGATAAATAATTTTATTACTTGTTCAAATAACACATTATTTTTCAATGAAGCAAACTCACTACTTTTCTTTTGGTATCACCTTTCTTTTTTAAATCCGCATGTGGTCCCCCATGAAGCAACCGTCTTCAACCTTCTTATGTAGGATGTAGATGGAAGACGGATGGAAGAAGTTGCAGTGCCATCGTCATCTTTCAGAAGCAAGTGAAAGACGTTCCCAACAATGTACTACTTCCAAAAGACGCTCCCAACAACGTACCGCTCGGAGCGGTCCTACAGACATACATTATTTGTTATCAAATGATGACTTTTTGTTACATTTTAAAGAACATCTAAAGCCCATATACGGAAGTCAATTGTGTCGTGTGTTTCGTATTTGGCATCGTTGCCTTTTCGCAATAATGATCGTTAAACCAACAGGTTCTAATTAAGTTGTACATGATAACATATTTTTGCAGTTATACCAGTGGCATTTAGACAACTTTGACTTTTAACATATAAAATGTGAGTCACAGACAAAACAAATGGAAATGCAGAAATTTAACCCTCTTGTACAAGAATTTGTATCCACCAACTTGAACACAGTTTGCAGTTTGAACTTTAGATACACCACATATGATTTTAAAGACCACACAAATTTGCTAACTTACAAGTGGCACCATTTAATCATTTGCTAAAGTCACTTGGCACTTCAAGGCTTACAACTACTCTGTATATGAATTCAATACGGTTCTTAAGTCATACTAACGTCCGCAAGTCCAAGTAAATCGCTGAAAAAACTTTTAACTGATGGTGGCCATGTATAAGATGAATATCCTTCCAATCCAGCCACCTGCTTGTTTTCACCATAGATTGTTAAGTCTTGAGATTCATCATTATCTTTCAAGTAAGGGATGACATGCTTTTTTATATCGTTTTCAGAAATCCCAAGATGATTTCCTGACACATTGATGTACTTCACTCTTCCATCTTCATCCAACGCTTTCAGACCAATCCAATCTTCAATATAAAGTTTGGTCTGTAAATAATAAAATAAAAATAAGCTTCATAACTTTAGAATGGCATGAGACTGCATTCGCTGTGGAGCCAAAGCTGGAGGGGAAGTTGGTACGAACCTGCTGTGGAGCCAAAGCTGGAGTGAACTCTCCATATGGATAATATCCAAACCAAGCAGATTCTTTAGGTATCAATACTGTGTCCTGCTCAAACTGTCAGGAAATGGGTAAGCTACTCAGAAAATTCTTGTACACGATTGAGGAAGTTTCCTACATACCATGATAAGCACCAGATTTCGTAAGCTGCTTAATCTCTTCTTGTAAGTAGAGTTCTTTTCTTCTGTAAGTTCATTGTTGAGCTTTGGAAGAAATCTGCAATGTTGCAAGTAGGCATCCATGTTCTAGAAACAAACAATAATCATCACATATTAATCGAAACAACCAACAATTCTTTTGTGTGGTAAATTTAACTTTAGACATCCTTTTTTTTCTTGCGAACAGTAAAATAGAAGACTTACGTTTGGCAATTTGAGATAACCACTGGGAGCCAAGTGTTCCTACATCAATCAAGCAATTATGGGTCTATATTGGTAGCGAAAAAAAATAAAAATCTGCACTGTAAGTACTAAGTGGTGTAATTCAAACTCTTCTTGGATCTTGGATAAGTAGCATACTACCTGGATATAGTCACTATAGATCTCTGACTTGATAAGTGCATCTGCTATCTTGCAGAAAATGCCTGTCTGCAAAATCACAAAATATGTTCAAAACAATATAAAAATTCTATAACAAAAATCAATACCGGGTAATTGAGAGTTCTACATGCATGGTGAATTGGTGATACCAAGGGGACTGCAACCTACTAGAAATGCATCGTGCTTCCATGACAGTCCAATTTAAAACATTTAATTTACAACATAAGACGTTAAGAAGGCATAGAATCAGATGCATAAGTAACTTGTTAGGTATGAGTGTAGCCGTATTTGCATGCGTGCCATTAGGGAGGGAAAGAGATACATATGTGAAAAATATCAACCTCGTTACATTTCAGATTAAGTAGACATGAAATGTTTCCAACACATCTAAATTCCAAAAGGAGAACCTCCCTAGTATATTAAAAGAAAGTTGACTATTTTACCTTATGTGATTATCTATAAACACCCTTATGCTACGTGTAATCGGATTAAAGGGAAAATATAATTCGTGTTATTCATGGACATGTCTAGCCTTCTATTTATAACTGATACTAAGGGCCTGTTTACTTAGAGCTTGATGGACTTAGATGGCTGGAGATATTATTCGGTCATCAATATTGTTTGTTTACTTGGAACTAATTGAATGAGCTCAACTGGCCCAATGACTTTTTGGCTCATCCTCCAAACCTATGTAGTCCCCATCTAGCCATTCATTTTCCAAAACTACCCCTTTTTCCATTTATCTTCTGCTGAGGACAAAAAAATCACGATGCTCATCATCAATCCTGACACTACTCCGATCTCAAAATCAACCACTACACTCCGCTACTCCGATCTTAAAATCGACCTTCACCACACGCTGCTCTGATCTCGAAATCCACCCCCACACGGTGCTCCGATCTCGAAATCCACCACACGTTGCTCAACCATTCTCAAACATCGCCAACCGTCAACAAACTCATATCCCATGCTAGTTTTCAATTTCTTTCTATTTTTGCCTTATATTTTTCCTTGAGTTAGAAAATTGAAAGCAAGAACAAACACATTTTTTTACACCACTGTGAACAAACATTGAAATTAGAAGTTAGGATGTCATGTTTAATTCATAATTTAACCTCTTTCTAAGTTCTAGAAGATATATGTTTTAGAATTATATTATACAGTACACAATTATGACACATAAAATATGATTTGGAAATTCAAACTTTAAAAAATGAGTTATTCATAGTAGGGGTACTTCAGTCATTTGTATCATTCAGGTCATTCATTCAGGATAAAAGTAGACGACAATTTTCTAATTTATAACTTAATGCATACTTCATTCAGGATAAAAGTAGACGACAATTTTCTATTTATAACTTAATGCATACTGCAATCTTACCCATATAACCATTTATACCCATACATGCCTTAATGGAATGATGTTAATCAATCACAACTTGCACAATGACCACCCTTCCTTTAAGGAAAAACCCGATACGAGCTATAAAAAAGCATGAGCTAAGCACGTTCGGCCTATTAGGCCTTTAAACGCCTAGGTTTTTTTTGTTAAGGCCTGTGCTTTTTTTAACCAAAAAGCCCGACCCAGAATAGGTTTTGTGCACCTCTACTTCCCCATCAAGCATCTAGGGTCATAGTTGTCGACTTGTAACTCGAGTCGTGACTCGAAATGCTACATCTTCAACACGTGACTCAACTCATAAGAGTGGGGATATAAATAAAATATAGATTTACTAATATACTATACATAAGATATAACAATAATACAAAAAGATCTTAATCCTAGATGACATATATAACAATAAACATTTTATATTTTGATACTTGGAGTATGTTTGACAACAGCTTAATTTTCCAATAGCTCTACTTATTTTTGTTTGCCAAACAAAGCTTGTTTATATATAAGAGCTAGACCTTATAAAAGCTAGAAGCTTACGCTCCTATAAACTCCTACAATCTGTGTATCAAACATACCCTGAGATTTATAAAAAGGAATATGTAATATGTCAATAAAAATTTACTCAACACTAAACAAGATAAGAACTTAGGATAAGAGAATCTGAAGGTTAGGCATGGAAAAAAGGAGAACGGGATATTCAATTTCAACTACATATTATGTATACAAATTAGGCATTCAAAAGTTTATTTTTAGGAATTTATTCTAAGAGAGCACTATGATAACTTTGATAACAAATTGAGAGCACTGCCTTCAACAGCTTTAACAACAAACTCAACTAAAAATCGAAATAAACAAGAGGAATATGAATCAGTGATGATTAAGATGAATTAAAAATTAAGAATCAATGAACATAGATATTAATCCATGAAGACTTAATCCTCTGAAGTGAAGATGAAGAAAACCGTCACTTCAGAGAACCGTTGGAACTGTTCCCATTTTTCAGACTGAGACTCAGATGAGTAAGTTGACTATGAAACTGCAACATCACTAGACTAGAACTTCATGTTCAGGAACCTGAGATCTCAACCATAACGAGTGAGGACAGGAATGAGGAGAAACCCGGTAACATGGGCTGGAATCCGAACTGAAACTGAGTTCAAACTTAAGTGTTAGAATACAGATTATGGTTTGGCCCACATTGTATAATGGGCTCGTAGGGTTTCGTTAGATTAGGGTTGTATATCTATAGATACCTTATACATTATATCATTAGTTAATAAATCAATATAATCAATCTTTAATCTTCACACGGTAACGAAGCCGGTATCAATTAAGCTTCTGTCGTGTATCAATTCCAGCAGCCACTGAATCTTTCAGATCTACTCCAAATCTGAAATCATTTAACATCACAACCCATATCATAATGCCCATACCACTGCCGGAGCAGCCATGTAGCGGCTACGCGTCACTGTAAAATTTTCTGCTTTGCCGGAAAGTCAGTTTCCAGACAAATTTTCTGTCAATTGCCACCAGATTTTCTTCTATTCGGAGTTTCGGACTATTCCGACCAGATTCTGGTAGTTTTTGTTACCATCTTACGCCGCCGACAACGGAACCCTACCGGAATCTGACCAGATTTGCCGGAACCCTAATGTTCAGAATTTCCTATTCTTTTCCAGATATTTTCAGTTATTGGTGTTCAGTAATCAGCATCATGGGAACCGTTATAAATCCACTCTCATCAGGTAGTGGTGGTGGAACTACTTTATCATTGCCGGATCTCACTCTATCATCACCGAAAAGTTGACTGGATCAGCCAACTATCTCTCATGGGCAGCCTCGATTGATCATCTGACCAAAAGAGCTACAGAATGGATGCCCAATTATGCAATTTGTTGCGGCAATCCATTGATCCTTTTTGAGACTTGTTACGAGGTCTGGGCTAAGGCATCGGAGTGTTATACCAATGATATTCAAAGATTGTACACAGTTGTTAGCAACATTCAGAACATGAAACAAGACAACACTATTAAATCATATCTAGGGCATGTTCGCGCACTTATGCAAGAGTTTGAGGCACTTATGCCATTTGTCAAGACACAAGCAGAACATACTGCACAAAGGGAGAAATTCTTTATGGTTGCAGCTCTTTCCGGACTAAAACACGAGTACAAGTCTGCTAGACTTCAGATCTCGACCAATTCTACCACACCTACCATGAAAGACACCTTTAGACGATTCCTGAATGTGACTGGAACTAGTGTTGCTCCCACTAATTCTAATCCAACTCCTTCTACATTTATGGCTGGTAATAGAAAAGGGAAGAACAATAGACGCCCATACTACACAGCATGTCGAAAACTTGGTCATACGAAGGATAAGTGTTGGGATATACATGGTCGACCGGCAGCACTTCATACTCGGTCTGCACATGCTTTTGAAACTGGTTTAATTTCTACTGAGTCAGCATCACAATCTCAAGTAGTACATATGACAATCATTCAATAAGATGCTTATATGAAATAACAATCAACTCAACATGCCATCATACGGGTAATCATTCTGCTTGTGTTACTCGAGGGCAGTATCTGAGTCCATTGTTCATTGACTCAGGCTCCAATGATATAATTCATTTATATGTTAACAAAGATCTTTTCTCTTCTCTCACGTACTCGGATAATTTGCCTCCTATTATGGTTTGGCCCAACCACTTCCCTCTTGTCACTCGACTCCATTTTATATGTACCTAAAAGTCCCTTAACTTATTGTCCGTCAGTCGTGTTGCCAAAGCTCAACCTTCACACCTGATTTTGTCTTTTTGCAGGTCCCGAGTACCGGACAAATGATTGGCGAAGCAGGACCCGAATACACAGGACGAATGATTGGCGAAGGACATGAGTCACAGGGACACTACTACATATTAGAGTTAATATAAGTCTATTCTCTTTTTTCTCTTGTACACACTAATGTGTGGGGTCCTAGTCGAGTCAATTTTACTTTAGGCTTTTACTACTCTCTAACGTCTGTCGATAACTAATCTCAATGTACTTGGATTTTCTTAATGAAACAACGGTCTGAATTATTTAATACTTTTGTGAAATTTTTGTGGTGAAATAAAAACCCAGTTTGGTATGACCATCCGTATCCTTAGGAGTGGCAATGCACTTGAATACTTCTCAACATCTTTTACTCTTTTACTGATTTCATGGCATCACAAGGTAAGTTGCATCAATCCTTGTACCCTAGGACTCAACAAAATGGTGTTGCTGAAAGATAAAATCGCCATATAGTTAAACTACTCGTAGCTTACTCTTGCATGCTAATCTTCCACTTAAATATCGGGGTGATACTGTTCTTACTACATGTTATCTTATTAATCGCATGTTATTTCCAGATCAAACTCCCTATCATTTTCCTCTTCGTCCTTTTGGGTGCGTTTGCTTTGTTCATTGTTGGTATCCAGGTCGAGATAAGCTTGCTTCCAAAGCACTAACATGTGTCATTCTAGGTTATTCTCGACGTCACAAAGGTTACAAGTGCTACTCTCCTAGTCTTGATAAATTCTTCATGACAACGGACGTAACCTTCTTGAACCATCAAGTCTACTTTCCTATTGTTGATCAGGTTCTTCCTCTTCCAGTTTTTGCTTTTAGTATCCAACGAGAATAATCCATCTCATGTCACTCCAACAGAACTACCGCTAAAAACTTATTAAAGACGTCCTCGCCCTGTGACTCTTCTCCTTCAACAGTTCATCCTCCAACTCCGGTTCAGCAAACTAATGATCTTCCCATTGCTCAATGGAAAGGTACACGATCTACCACTAATCCTTATCCAATATATCGATATTTAAATTATGATCATTTATCACCTACCTTTTATGTCTGTCTTGCGAGTCTTGCCTCTGTTTCTATTGCTAAAACAGTAGGCGAAGCTTTACCACATCATGGTTGGCATCAAACAATGATTGATGAAATGACAGCTTTGAACTCAAATGGAACTTGGGATTTAGTTAAGTTGCCTCCGGGAAAACCGTTGGATTTTTACAACTAAAGTGGATGCACTCAAATATTTGGCGTCAATTACGGTGATACTTTTTTCTCCGGTTGCCAAGATGACAAGTATACGTCTATTATTATCTATGACAGCAATCCATAATTGGTCTCTTCATTGACTTGATATCAAAAACGCCTTCCTTCATGGTGCTCTACAAGAAGAAGTATACATGGGGTAACCTCAGTCTTCTAGTGGCCTTAAAGAGTCTCCCACAACTTGGTTTGGTAGGTTCAGTAATGTAATTACAGAATATGGGATGACACGTAGTGAGGCAGATCATTCAGTATTCTATAGACATTTAGAGTCGCATTACGTTGCATATACTGGATAGTCTATGTTGATGATACTCGGATCCTAATGTTAAACTCCAACCGGGACAGGGGAGCCTATACCAGATCAAGCTAAATATCAAAGGTTCAAAGGTTAGTTAGGCTTAACTATCTCACAGTAACTCATCTCACAGCAACTCATCCAGATATCTCATTTGGTGTGAGTGTAGTTAGTCAGTTCTTAAATTCTCCTTGTGCCTCTCATTGGAAAGCTGCACTACAGATTCTGAAGTACATCAAAGAAGCTCCCGGTAAGGATTAATGTATAAGAATAAAGGTCATGTGGAGGTTGAATATTATTCTGATGCAAATTATGATGGGTGTCCTTTCAGTTGGAGATGTCCTTTCAGTCGGAGGTTAACCACAGGATTTTGTGTCTTATTCGGAGGTAATTTGGTATCTTGGAAAAGTAAGAAACAAAATGTGGTAGCAAGATCAAGTGCAAAGACCTAATATCGAGCAATGAAAAATGCAACATGTGAGCTTCTATGGGTTAAGCAACTTCTCGAAGAATTAAAGTTCTGCAAGATTTCTCCAATGAAGCTCATATGTGCCATAGTTGCGATGTACATCGCATCTAATCCTGTTTTTCATGAGAGGACAAAGCACATTGAAATTGATTGTCACTTGTTAGGAGAATAACTTCTTGATGGTATCATTGTCACCGAGTTTGTTAACTCGAATGACAACTAGCGGATGTGTTTAAAAAGTCTCTTAGAGGTCCTCGTGTTGAATATATATGTAACAATGTTGGAGCTTATGATATATATGCTCCAGCTTCTGGAGGAGTGTTAGAATACACATTATGGTTCGGCTCACATTGTATAATGGGCCCGTAGGGTTTTGTTAGATTAGGGTTGTATATCTATAAATACCTTGTACGTTATATCATTAATTAATAAATCAATATAATCAACCTTTAATCTTCACATTAAGCTCAAACAGGAACAGGAACACGTCAGGGATCTATACCGAAATCAAGAAACAAGGACTGGATCGGTATTAAAAATTGTATACGCAACCATGAACCAAACCGAACTGAACAGAAGCATGAATCTTAAACTGAATCTCAAACAGATACATGACTGGAAACCGAGCACAATGACAGAAAATGAAACAACCCGTGAGCAAGAACTCGGAACAAGGACTAGATTACGAACACAAAACTGGACTTACGGCACGTATCACAAACGTGAAGTTTTCAACAAACAACAACAATACCCAATCCCACCAAAGGTGGGGTATGGAGAAGGTAAGATGAAGACAACCAATCCTCTACCCAAGAGAGGTTTCCAATAGAAAAGGTGACTGGAAACTAGGGTTCAGCAGAAGTCAGCACCAAGCGCTACCTCCACCGCAATAGAACTCGGGCGAAGGCTAGGCAAGTGGTGAGGGCTCAGTCATGTACTGAGCTTATGGCTCCAATACCATATAATATGATTGGAAAATAAAATTTGTGTTTTACATTATGAGGTTAAGCCCTTTATTTGTAACTGATAAAAGACTAGAAAAGCAAACAAAATAAACTCAAAAACGGATAACCTACGCTAGGAAACTAATTAACTATATCATTATCTTAAACACTAAATAAATTAAATACCTAAAACATATTACATTGCATGGAGCAGGGGTCCCTTAAACTTCTATCAAGTATGATGGCTAGTAACAAATGAATTCAATTTAAAACCTTTTACACATCTTTATCTCAATCCTAACTTATATATCTGAGTACTTACACCACAAAGCGGCACTGAGGCTGTACCAGCATGAGGTCCTCCCAAGGAGATTAAATTCATTACCTGTCCTAAAGAAAAAACGCAACAAGAAAAACATATTAATGTTAAATGAACATAACGAGTCAAGTGATAACCAAAAATGTATCCAATAGATGGCTACACCAACTGTCATAATCACACTAGAATCTAGTTGGTGTCAAGCAAATGTAGCATGTAAAAAAACCTATTGAACCGACTGACGAAACGAAACTCAAAAACCAAAATCATAAAAATATTTCTGTTGGTTCTGTTTCTTCCCAAATGATGGCAACAAACTATGGCAATGGAATAATAGTTACAACTTTAACTTGACGATCGTGTGTGCATGCACAATGCAAAGACTACTAATGTAGGGAAAAGATGTACTTGCCTGAGGGCCGCCATCACAAAATTCTACAACACCTCGGCCAATTAAATTGCCCTGTATGCAGAGAGAAATTAGATGAAGAGAAGTTGTAAAAGTAATAGTAACAGATTAAAGTAATTAAGTAATAGTTAAAGAGAGCAAATTCACAAACATTCAAAAGACTGAATGAGCAGAACACAATCATGAGAAGCATGAGTCATCAGAAATTCATGAGATTTTTTGTTTAATAGGGGACTTGGATTACTAAAAGCGGATCAATCTAAAATGTTCATGCAGAATCCAATAAAATGCATATTGACCATTGAAGCAAGAACTGATGCTATATTCGACAGATGTACTGTCCAGTTGCATATCCCCAATTACATTGACAACAAATAAGAAAAAATGAGAGCATAAACCATGATGAAGGTTACTATTTACCATGCTTAAATATAACTTTCGAGCCTAGACAAAGTTCATTCGTGGAATATTCCATTCAATTGTATTAACACTAACAGATTCATTCTAAGCAACTAACTGGATTTAGTGCCACATCTCCTCCCCACATGTAATTATCGCCCTCTATCATGAACAATTTATTTTCAGCAGCTTCCATTACAAAAAGTAAAACAAGAAAAAGACTAAAAACAAGAAACAAAAAAAAAGAAGGTAGATGAATTGATCAATAACATAAACAGGAAACACAGGAGGTGGGAACACATTAAAGAAAAGATGGACCATGGCTAATAAAGGAGGGGGAAAATGACACCAATTAAAAAGAATAAAAAAAGGGCAGTCTCGAAATGAGAAATTACAAGTTATTCCCTAGAAGGCTTAGCGGATAGGGTACAAAGTCAAACTATCCAGTTACCGTCAGGGTTGGTTTGCAGTTCCTTTCCTTTTAGTTAGCAGTCCAGAAACCTAAAAATTTAGGTACTATCAGATTGCTCGGACTCATTTAGTAATTAACCACTATAATGGAGTAAAACACATAGGCTGCCAATACATTTCAATACTACATTTCTCTTATCTATCTTTTAGCTATAGTACAAACGACGGCAACAAGGGAAGCATGCTATATAAGCATAATGAAACACTTTGCAGCAAGAGAAAAGAAAAATCAGAAGGTGAATGTAGCATCAGATGTACAAATGATCCTAACAATCACCTGGGAGAGTCCAACTATATTGTAACCATCGCTGAGTTCTTTCATTTTCTTCACCTGAAAGAGCAAAATATATACTAGATAACTAGAAAGTGAAAGCAGCCTCAAAACACGGGCAAAGAAACTGACGAGAAAATAAGAGATGGAAGAAGACAATCATCCTTCAGAGACATCACCTTATGGCAAACAACTTGAGTCTGAGAAACATATAAGATGACTTCCATAAGTAGATTATATTAAAGTATAAAACATGATACTTGATAGTTAACATCATCTGATGAGATTATCATTGTCAGTTCTACCTGTTCTAGTAGAGGCGTAAACCATGAATCCCATGCTCCATTTCCAATTTCACTAAAGCATCACATACATAATAAAGCACCAAAGAATCAAGTATAAATCAATGATTTAGCAGGTTGCAGATAAAAAGAGCAAATAAAGTTGAATTTGTGTGCACAAACTCCTGAAATGTCATTCATAGTAGAAGTAAAACAATAAGTACTTATTAAATCATTATACATTGAGACGGTTAACAATCAAGATCAAAACGCACAATATTATTTTGAGTACACAATAGGGAAGAGAATATAAATGGTATGTTACATGAGATCATTCACGGCTGCCATTTTCCGAACAGAAAATACTTGGCTTTGTTTCCCATAAATAAATAAAAGAAATTATTTGAAAGACTCGAGGGTCAAAGTCCTTTAACAGATGCAGCACCGAGAAAAAACAATCCATAAGAGATAAATTAGCCTTACATACAAAATCCTGTTGATTTGGACAAGTTGCTCAGTTCCTGAGTAAACTGCGTCATCCCTTTGTTTGAACATTGATCTCCAATACCTGTTATACAAATTCATATGCTCGTGATCAGAGACTAGGAGCTGATACAACACCTCCCTTAAAGACTTATTCTACAGAGAAATATAAGGCATCAGATTAACATCTGCAACTACATACCTTGTCAGTTCAACTTTCATGTTTGTTTTGCTGATCCAAGGTATCTGTTAGTTCTTTACTAATATAAGGAATTTGATTGTTTTGTTCTCTAGATCGTAGAAAACTATATACCGAGGTTGGGTCCGACCCATAAGGAGTACCTTTTATTTGGCGGCATTCAACGTTGCTGATTAAAACCCCTATCACTACCATTTGTTAGTAGTTCGTATCCTTTTTAGTAATGACAAGACACAATCTACCGTCCAACCACCCAATCCTAGCAGTTCCTAGTCCAACAAAGCCCTCTTCTAAAAATTAGCCCAGCCTACCTCCCAAATGACTAATAGCTATAATATATTGAAACATTGAATCGCATTAAAAGCTCAAATAAAAGGTATTTTCTTATGCTTAAATTCAACTTGTTTTCCACATTTATAATCTTGGTTTAGAAAAGATGGTTAATGCAATGAAAGGTCATTCTCCTCTTTCAAAAAATCCATTTAAATTATTTTTTCAGCTAGCCTTATTATACTTAAGGAGCCTGTTATTTACATCATTCACTTCAATTTTACCCATTAGAACTGGTGCATCATATGGACTTTTTTTAAAAAGTACAATCGCTAATATCATGTAGTTGGTTTTAAGAGTGACTCAACTGTGTTTCTTTTTTAATTTTAGTTATCATTTTATAAGCTTTACAAGAGTACAGTTACCTTGTTTTCCAAAAACAAAAGCTCAATGACTTATACCGATTTTTTGAAACAGTACAATGACCCGACAGTGCATTAACCATTAAAAATAAAATAAAATGATATGGGCATATCTTAATATTTCACCCAACTATTATAGTTGGCCATGGGTCACTTTGGTTGCACATAATCACAGTTATTCAGGTAAAGTAATGAGTAGATAGTAAATTTACATAGATCGTACTCTATCAACACTTCAACAATCGCAGTAAAGATAATTCAAATAAAAATATATTACCGTGTAATACGATGAAAGGAAGAGAGAAATACGAAGACGGAAACAGGAACACGAGGAACATAAACACCATCGGTGATGAAGCCATTGGGGTGGGTTTGCAGAAGAAACAAGGGTCAACCAGACCCTAATAATTAGTTAGATGTTTAGAAAATTAAAATATTACCTTTAACCCCACCGACTAAATTATTCAAGTTTCGAGTTTTTTTGAGCCCAAACAAACGGCCCCATCTGAAAGCAGTAGCCCAACTTGTGCTTGTCCAGGCCTAAACCAAACACAAATGAAATAGGGTATTAGTAATCTTCATAATCTATATATCTATATCTATTACCGGGAAGGTAAATAGGGGTGAGAAGAAGAAATTGAAACCGACTAAAAAAATCAGAAAAACCATAAAATCAAAATAAAAAAAAATCGACCCATGTTAATAACCAAAGTTTTGGATTTTAATTTTTTAAAAATCGATTCGGTTTCAGTTTTATATGCAAACACCGACAATAAAAACTGAACCGAACCGATTTAAATCAAATAGATGAACCAAACCGAACCGATCCAAGCCAAACCAAATCAAACCGATCTAGATACAACTATTAGGGTTTATTATGTTGTACGGTACAAGTTATTACTAAATGAATGTATATTTGGTTAATAGTTTTTTACCCTCTTACTTTTACTCCCATTTGAAACTCCGCCTCCCTTCCTTTCTTGAGTGTGTTCACAACTTCACCTTCTTCTTCACATACTTTTTCATCACCCTAAATTAGGTATGTAAATATATGATTATTGGTATGAATTTTATGATACAACAATCACATGTTTCTACTCCGTAAGCATTCAATTTGTGTGAATTTTTTAAAACATGAGCAAAAGTCTAGTAAGTTGTCATTTAATTTTAGCCTTCTAAAGAGGAATTTTGCAAATCTTGAAGAAGATACATCATACATCCACCACACTTGGGGTACCTTATTGCAGGAAGAGAATTTTCAAATTATTTCCGTTATGTTATTTTTGATTGAGTGATAGTTTCGACTTGCATATTACTTTTCTGTACAATAGCCATATTTTATTAACTATGTGATGCAATAAATGTATTGCTCTGAAGGTAGTTGAGCTTAGTTCTAGTTCTTGATTGTCCAGAAAGATTGCTTACAATTTAAAAAATTCTCTACCTGTCACTATGGTTCTGGTTCATATAAAAACCAGGATAAAATGCATAATTATATGTCACTATGGTTCATCTAACTGTTGTTAATGTATTGTTTGATTTTCCTTTTTTACTTGTAAGGATGGAAACAGCTGATGATGATGTTATCATAGATGTTGAAGAGGTGCTAATGATAGATGTTGATAATGAGATTGTTAAAGAAACAGGGAACAACGAGCCGCATGATGATAACAAGCAAAAGGTACCGATGGTGGAACTAGATCATGGGTTTGGAAGCATTTTACTGATATAAAGGGGGCGACTAGAGTAAATTGCCCTTATTGTAATCGTTTCATAGGTAGTGAGAGAAAAGATAATGGTATAAGTTCTATGCAAAATCATTTGACCAAAGTGTGCAAGAGGTCACCTCTTTACAATAAGCATGATATGAAGAATCAATCAACTTTGAAATTAAAACCTGAATCTAAAGGGGGTAGTTCTTTGTCTCCATACACTTTTAACCAAGAAACAAGTAGAAAATCCCTAGCTTGTATGTACATTAAAGACGATAAACCATTTAGTGTCGTAGATGATGAGGGGTTAAAGGAATTTGTTTGGGATTTAAATCCCAATTTCAAATTTCCATCTAGGTGGACGGTTGTTAGGGATTGTTTAACAATGTACAACGAAGAGGCACGCAAGCTCAAAAGAGTTTTAAAAGACCAAACTATATGTCTTACCATCAACACTTGGACCTTGGTATAAAACTATAATTAGATGTGTCTTACGGTGCATTAGGTGGATGAAAATTAGATAGTAAAAAATAATCTTCTTAACTTTTGTCAAATAACCAGTCATAAGGGTCCGACAATTGGAAAGTTGGTTTATGATTGCTTACAAGTATGGGGTATTGATCGGGTTTTCACTGTAACAGTAGATAATGCTTCATCTAATGATGGTGTAAGTAAATATCTCACAAACATATTAAAAGGACCGCATGCCATCTTAGTTTGCAAGTATTTGCATTTAAGATGTTGTGCACATATAATCAATCTTGTTGCGCGAGATGGTTTAGAGGAACAATTTCAATCCATTTGCAAGATTGGCAATGTTGTGAGGTATTTAAGATCATCTAGTTCTAGGTCCGACAGCTTTTAAGGAAAGTGTCGAGAAAGTTGAAATTGCTTGCAATGGTAAACCATGTCTTGATATAGACATTAGATGGAATTCTATGTTTTTAATGTTAGAGACAACTGAAAAGTATTATATTGTGTTTGATAGGTATATATGTATATATTATTTAACATATTTCCTTTTGCTTTTTGTAAGCTATTTTTGCTGAATTATTGCTGATTTTTTTTGCTATTATGAAATGTTTTAGGCTATATATACTAAATTGTCTTATCTTTTTTATGTTGATAGGCTTTATACACTTGATCACAACTATAGAGCTTATTCCCGTGGCAATGTTGAGGATGATGGTGAAGGGAGTACTATATAAAGAAGAAGAATCGAGAGAGTTGTAGGAGCTCCTCAAGAAGAGGATTGGGAAAATACTAGGTATTTTTTCGAGTATTTGAGAATTTTCTTCAACATGACAAAGAAATTTTCAAGGTCTACATATGTGACATCAATTTTTTTTTTTTTTGCTGAACTTGTCATAATACATTCATCAATCTCAAAACCGTGTTTAAGTAAGGATGAAAAAAGAAAAAAAATGGTCAAGTCGATGAAAGAAAAATATGACAAGTATCAGGAAAATGCAGATAAAATTAATTATTTGTTACATGTTGTATATTTTTAGATCCTCAAAATAAGAAACGTCATCTTGAGGGGAAGATCCATGGTAAGTTTTCCTCCAAAATTAAGGAAATTTCGGACGAAATGAGACTTTAGAATAATCGTTCAGGCACTACAAGATGAAAGATGAGGTTGTTAATGGTAAATATACAACTCCAGGTACGTTTGAAAGTCGTTTGGAATCTGATGAAGAGGATTATTATGGAAAGTTCTTGGAAGAAAGAGGTCAATGAAACTGAACTAGAGATCTATTTGGCCGATGGGATGAAAAAAGAGATGATGCACTTGATGTATTAAGCTTGTGGAAAAACAGTTATGTGAAGTTTCCGATACTCAGTTAAGTGGCTAGGAATGTGTTGGCAATGCCAATAACCACCATTGCGTCAGAGTCGGCTTTTAGTACCGGTGGTAGAGTCATAGATCAATTTAGAAGTCTCTTTCTCCTAGAACCGCGAAAGCTTTAATTTGCACACAAGATTAGATAAGATGTACACAAGCAACTTGCAAGACATGCCCATTAATTCCATACAACTATAAAGTTTGGTGGAGAACTTGGAGAAAATATAGCATTGAATACTAATTCATCATTTTATTCCATTTAACATATTTATATTGATAAGTTATTAATATAGTATATGCTCTTCATTTTGTAGATGAACTTTCAACCAAAACAGTGGCACACAATGACTCTATTGTCAACGATGTTTGGAACTAAAGTGAGGCCTAAATGCTTCCCTTTTATTGTTTTTTATTCTATTTTATGTTGTTGTGAGCTCCTGAACTGAACAAAGTATATGCTCTTATATATCTTAATATGTACAACATGCATAAAATATTGCTAATGTTGCTCACTTGCTGCTGGCTTGCTACTGCTTGATGTTGCTGTTGGCCTGTTGCTTGGTTATACTTTGTTGTTATTAATGGGTTTTTTAAAACTCAATAGTTGCTATTTTAGTTATTGTAATCATGGAAACTGCTATAACTTCGGTGAATTCTTGTTATTTTGGTTATTGTAATTTGAATTGTTGTTGCTAATATAAATTTGATGTTACTTTGTTTTAGAATTTGATGTTACTTTGTAACGTGGTTAAAATTAATTTGATAAACTATATGGATCAACATTGTATTGTAAGAATGATGAATGATACCGTTCTCTATAAACTAGAGTATGGTGCTGTCTATCAACCAGATATAGGAGAAATATAATTCATGTGTTTTTCTGAGATTGCTAAGTATTCTGACGGTACTTTCAAGCTGCTTAAAGTACATCTAACCAAGATTGAAGAAAACGATAAGGAGGTTCAACATACTGAAAAGGATAAAGAGTGCATATTGAAAGATTGAAAGATATCAAATCAAAAAGGCACTTGATGATATAAATGAATGACTAAATTTCAAAAATCAAATATGTCGATTCAACAAGTTATTAGAAATTCGTCACACAAGAAGATTCTTGTCAAGACCACCACGTTAAATCCTAGGAGGAGATTATTAGGAATACTAGAATATGTAATAAGATTTATATGTATGATTCGTACTGCTTTGACCGGCTCACTTAGAGTGAAGATCAATAATGGGCGGAAAGGAGTTCACACAAGATGAGAGAGAGAGAGAGAGAGAGAGAGAGAGAGTCTTCGCTAACCTGTTTAACCGTGCCCTCCTATCACACCTATATCCTCTTTCCTTCAGTCACTTATTGTTTGATTCGTATTCTATTGTAAAACATATGAGTATAGTCATTGGGTATAAATATCCACGGTATCACAACTTGTAAACACTTTTTCTCATTTTGTAACTTGTGCGAACATACTTATATCAATATACACTATTACATTCGTACATTCATATCACGGTGATCATATTCAATTCTTCAAATACTTGATATTGATCTTATACATATGAATAGCAATAATCGAAAGTCAAATACGAGTTTTGAAAGTTCATACAAAGAATAGATTTTCGATCATAGTCGGTAACATTTCATGAACACTTAGCCCTTAACTTTTGTGTTGATAAAGTTGAACTTTCGTTCCTTATTATGAAAAAAATTGAAATTATATTGCTTGTAAGGTGCAAATGAACTTATGCCCACGTTATCTAATTTCTTTTGGAAGTTTCTTACCTTTTTATGTAATTTGCCTCCATCTTCTATAACGAAACTATTAGATTGAAGGAAGAACTTAAGTTCTAAACATGACTTTTACGTTTACGTTTCAATGATAATCTTTTAGTTGATCTCTTCAAAAGTTATTATATCCGATCCTATCGTCTGACTTAGAAATTTATCTTCAACTAATTTATTCCTGTAGCTCGTTTATCACTTTCGATGCTTTCACACTTGAGTAGTTGGCCTAGAAGGAAAGCCTTCTTCTAACATATTTACAATAGGCCCAAAGTGTTTTAAGTTACTGATGAACTGAAAGCGTTGCCAACACATACCACATAAATTAAACATTAAGACCACAAGCATAGCAGACGCGTGTGTAATACTAGGATTGGTGGCCTCTAGGAAAGTCCTAATCACCAAGAAAAGTCCGTGTGATTGCAGACAAAGCAAAAGATATCATGATCGTGGTGATATGGGATATTATATAACCATATGTCTGTATGCACTTCGACTTGGTGCTACTCGGAACCCTAAACCAAAAGATATTGTATTATAAACATGTTATTACATAAAACGTTGGTGACTTATCAATCGACCAACTTTTTTTGTCAATTACTAAAGAAACACTTAAAAGGTCATAACCGGTGACTAAGTTTTTTTCTTATTCTTATTGTGATCAAAGCACTGAAACGCCCATTAGTTGCTTATAGATAGTATTTTAATACATGCATCTGCTATTTCTTTTGCATGTTGGGCTCATTTTATATGCAAAATCCAATTTTATCCTAACCATTTGATCCCTCAACTCGTTTAACCCGCACTAGAAAGTCGAATGTTTAATAGGTTGGGGTTACAGTTGATCTTTATTTTTTAAAAATCAGGCTAACCCGACTCGAATAAGTCTTATTAGGGTCGGATTGACCCAGTTGGCCAGTTAACACTATTACATATGCTCTTAGCTAGACAAATCCATTAGGTTGAACGGTTGAACCTTTTGCTGAATGATTAAGAAAAACTATTTGCCAAAGATAGATCTAGAGATAATTATAGTCATTTCTAATGTAATAAATCATATATACACTTAGGGCTGTATATACATGTCATCAAAGCCTAGTATTGTCTGGTTACCTCATTGTCACCCTTTATATATTTTGATAATAAATACATTGAAATAAATCATGAAAACACCAAGACCAAGTGGAATAAGTTGTTCATCTTTAGCTAGCGGCGCAAGAATCATTGAAACAATCAGGGATAGCTTTAGTCATCAATAACGTTATAATACAAGGAAGATAGTCTGTTGTCGAACTTGGAGACAACTTTATGGACAGACAATCCACAATAGCGCTTCCCAATCCTTGCGATACACATGTCCATGATTTTCTTGAACATGCCGTCTCCTTTGATTAATGGTTGTTCAACAAACTCTGTCAATGGCATCCACTACATCATAGAAAGAAAAGTCAAACTCATGTTCGATCCCAAACATTTAGAAGTGCTTACCTATTTATTGATATAGCCTCCAATAAAAACAAAAGAATTACTCGAAATATAATATACCATATCACCATCATAGTTGCAAAAACATTAATCGACAAATTTGTAATAATACTAAAAATAAAATTATTTTAATTTTCATGAGTTGAATGAGAAGATAAATATTGGTCTTAAATCAACACATCCATATATATAGCACCAAATTAAGATATCATTCAACCCAGCGACATATATGAACAAATGGACGATAAACAAGATGTTTAATTATCGAACATTTAACTTCAGCCCGTACTGTGCATAAACTTCATTTTAATTTATTGTCTATATTAAATTTTCAATTTTGGTTTATTGTGTGTAAAAGTCGTCAGGTCATCTGAGACATCATCAAAAACGAGTGCCACGTCATGGGTCACAAGTTATATAAGGTACAAGAGACCAAAATTTAAAGTTTGATACACACATTATATAAAAATGAAGTTGGATATACACAGATTAGGCTGAAGTTAAGTGCATTCTCACACACTAATCCTTTAAATTATTATTTATTTGATGTGTCATATTGATTAGTGAATATATTTTCTTTAACTTTTGTGAAAGGGTATGCGAATGTGTATAAGAATGTGTATAAGAATGTGCATGAAATTGAATAAAAAAGAGGTGAGAGAAAGGTATGGTTAGACAAATAGAAATATTGCATGTGTGTGAAAAAGAATGTATGATTTTTTTCTCAAACCTTCATATTATAAGTTTAGACAAGCCCATTAGCATAAAGCAAACACTAACAACCACTATCGTAACCATACCCTCAAAATAAACACCTCCTAAAGTTATTCATTTTACCTTGGCTGCTTGAACTTCAAGATCATCAATCTTGATTTCGGTTGAAATGGGTCTCAACATACATATGAAGAACAAATCTGATTTTTCAAAAGCCACATTGTGTGCATGTCTGTCGCATTTACAAGGTCAAATGGTTGTACATATATAGATATATATTTTCATATTCATAAATAACTATTTTCAGCATACCTGAAAGCTATTACTTCCAAAAACTCGGTATCAATCTGGAAAAAGGAGATGATGCAACTAAGTCATGTTAGATTTTAATTACGAAACTAATGAATTAATATATCATTTTTCGACTCTTACCCCAGTTTCCTCTTTCACTTCTCTTACAGCTCCAGTGAAAATTTCTTCTGACTGGTTATCAAACAAAAGGTAAAATAATTATATTCTACTAATGATTTGGCTGCGTATATGAAAAGCAATTTTTATTGTTTTGGGGTGTATTCACTTTACAATTTTTAATTAATGTATATATACCAAACTTTCAAAACCTTTTTGCATATATCCAAATTTTTAATAGTGTAATTTATGCATCCACGTCATAAAAAAAACTTGATGACATGGGGTTGATGATTTGTCAAAAATTTGATGATGTGAATGCATGCAATTACATCACTAAAAAGTTAGATATATGCAACAATACTTTTGAATGTTAAGTATATGCATGACTAAAAATGTGAAAGTTCAATACACTCCACGTCAATAAAGCAAGTCAAATCAGTGTGTAGAAGAACCTCAAGAATGAAGCCAGTTGGTAACTTCCAAAGGCCAAAAAGCTCTAGTGCACAATGTTTCTCTTGAACAACAAGAACCTGTGCCCAACATGTTTTTTCATAAACTGGTACGAATTCAAAAGTTTTACGAGCCAGTTTCATGAATTTGAAACTCTGACATACCTCATTTTTCTCATTCATGACGAAACCCCCCACTCCTACTTGATGGGAAGCATTGGCAGGTAGCATACATGGTTCATTAGGAATCCAATATGTCAACATAATGTATCTTATTTCTGCATGATGGTACTGAAACCCTTCCTTCAAAAATAACATACATGTCAAAGACAAGAGTATCAACTCGATCAATCCACATCCCTAACAAGAATGAAGATGATAATTGTTTTCAAAGGGCGACTCGGATTTACGAAATAGATTTCAAATTCAATGTCAGATGGATGTGTGTGTAACTCAAAGGTCTACAACATTTAGAGTGTTATATCTCTTATTGAATTGATTAATACGCGCGCTTAATTTTCCTTCGAAAAAAGTCAATACATTAATTGATACATTTGATGTTCTAACATTTCACCTGAGATATAAAATTAGAGTAATGACTTATCCTCCTACTATACCTTCCTACTAATTATCCTAACAATAAGATGATGACACATAGAAAGTTCAAGGTTTATGGTGTAGAGAGAGAATTAGTAAATGTCACAAGTCATTTAGATAGAGTATTGGGAGGATTATTAGAATGGTAGGATACTAAATCATTTTAAAATTATCAGTTTAATTTCTACAATTTTGACTTTTTAATGATTTAAATCGTGGATCATAACTAGTTCTTAACGATGTTTAAGTTCTATTTAATATCGAATATAAATGGACTTTAAAGTAAAAGATGTTGAAAGAATTCTCATTATTCACCCTTTTACATTTTGGCGCACAAATTTGTGTCATCATGTAGTAGGTTACATATGCTACTGAGTTCTATAATGTATAAGCTGAGTTATGTTTAAGTAATATTTCAGTTCAGAAAACAAAAAACTTAAATTAAATGTAAAAACCTATCTAATTTATTTAAGTTTAAACGTGTTCAAGAAAAACATGTAACTTGATTATAAGTGAAAAACTTATATAAAATATAGAAATTTAAAGAATCAAGAATCAAGAATCGATAATAAAGCCAATACAGATATATATGTATAGAGAAAAGTTCAATAAGGAAGCTCCAAATCTTGGGGAAGGAGGGAAACAAATCTTAACTCTTTGATTTTTTTATAAATAAATGTTTTTAACATTCATTTGTGATGAATGTTAAATTTTAAAATTATTTGTGATTTTTAAATTTAATTTATAATGAAATTAAGGATTGAGATTTGCTTTCCTCCTTCCCTAATTTTTTTTTCTTCTCTCTTGATCCTCACTCTGTATGTATGTATATATATATATAATATATATATATATATCTTAACTATATATAAACCATCTTCATCTTTTTTCTTAAAATTAGACTCAACAATAATTAATCTCCAAATTACCCTTAAAAATTATTAATTACTTTCCAAATGAATCACTAATTTATAAATTGCAACCCTTCAGTTTTAAAATTTACATATCCATAAATTAAACTTTTAACAATATAGTATAAACAATAAAATATGTGAATGTCAAATTAAATTTGTTCTCGCAGATATACACGGACACACTGCTACTATAATATAAAAACGCTTACCTTTATTGCAATCGGAACAAGATCACACTTTTCTGTTGGCAACTTTAGCCAAATTCCTTTCTTGCCCTTAACAAAGAAAAAAGAAGCATATTTTGGATGGATTGAATTATTATATAAAAAGTTGTTGGTCATAGGATATGAAAGTTACTACCTCTGTCTTCCAAAATGAAATAGATGAGCCAAGGACGGAGGCGAAGACATCAGTGTCAAATGGAAGTCTCTCTGGATTTATAATAACTCCACCGTACTCGTCATCAAATGCGTCGAGAACCCACTTTTTCGTAACTAAAATATTACTACTGGCTTGGTTTGTGCCGTCATCGACATATCTATTTGAATAAGTCTCAACTGCATAGTTGTCTTGCCCACCCACAGTAATAGCACCTTGTGAAGAAGTACAATAAAAAGCAACATTGGGAGGAGGAGAAGTACCTTTAAAACAGAATAGGAAGAAGTGATATTTCCATTGTAAGTTTTTTGCTTCTTATTCAACAAATACGCGAAGGAAGTGCTACCAACGGCTTTAGTGTCTTTTTATTACTCTAAGGAAAGTAGTTTATGATTAAATTACACGTTTTACTGTATGAATGTTCAAAATTTATGTCATGTGTATTCAAGTTTTAAAAACATATGTTTCGTTACCTACAATGATATTTTTTTTTCTAAATTCCATACATATAATGGTGATATTAGGAGATTGTTAGTGTGTGTTTGCAATAAATATTAGCAGCAAAAATAATAATACCATTGTAAGAACACGCGACGGTGGAGACCTTAGGCATGAAGTTGGAGGTGGAGAATGGTAATATCCCCTTCCCTCTTGGACCAATCAAAACTGACTTCAAATCCATTAATCTTTACGACTATTATTACTTCCTCCAATCTACATCACAAGCAAATCTCCTACATTATATATACCTAAAAAATACTAAATAAAATATATAATTACCACTAATAAGATTTTTAAAATTGTATTAAAATTCAAAGTCCACTTAAAAGAATCTTGATTAAAACAAGGTCATGTCTTAGGGAATGTCAATTTCGGAGAAAACTAAACTTGGTGCCCAGACATCCAAATCCTCGTTTAACAAACAAGAACAAAGGATAATTGATTTCATAATTTTAATTTTATTAGGATGAAAACTTGAAATGTACGGTAGTTGAATTTATTTACTATAAATATATGGCGGATTTGATGACGTGATAATTTATGTGTGACACCCCTCAAAATCAGGTCAATTTCGTACACCCTAATCATGCATTCTTATGTTAATTCACTCGTAATTGAAACTAACCTCGATTTGAACTGAGACAAGTCTAGCACGTGCCGATGATGCATATTTTGATGCACACGATTTTAATGAATGATGCATTACACATACGTAGTTATTGAGAATTACGCGAACGATCGGAATGTTCCGACGAATACGAACGTTGGTGATAAGCTTTCATAAATAACTTGAAACTATTTGATAATAAATAGTAGTTATTTATCTTATATTATTATGTTAGGGATACAAGCATAACAATTATGTACGCTTGATCAACACTTACACGATTTCTATTAAGCACAACGACGTTTGCGGTACGTAGTTAACTAAACGAAGTAAAAGGTAACATACGAATATTATCAAATCAACCAATAATATCCTAATACATTTAATTTACCTTAAATTACCTCTAATTATCCCTAATCATATACTTAGCACCTAATTTACCTAGATTAACACCAGCAACCTAAATATCTAAACTAATTACCTAAATCTTGAGCTAGTTAGAACCACAAAAGAGGCCCCCCTTGGCTTTCCTTGCACCACCATACTAATCATCCTCCTCCCAATACCTTCAATCACCTCCCATGCTTGAGTAATTGTTTAATAAACTAACAAGGGAAATAACACATTTATTTACTTCAAAAAAATTCTGCAGCCCTCCCCTCCATCTCTTGTGAAAATCTCAGCAAAAACAAACCTACAAAATACATCTTTGACTACTACTAGTTACCACTACAAACCACTACCCATGTACATCACTTTCCACTAAGTTTATACACTTCTAAAGCTCCTAAACACACTCGCAACTTGCTGGAAATCTCATCCCTACAAGAAGTTGTAGTCACAAGGGAAAGCTAGGAATTTACACGGGTTTAAGAATGAGCTACACACGACAACACGAAACCTTATTCTTTTCTTCTTAAAATATCAACCGATAGCATTATGAGGAAACTTTATCTAATCTCATCTTTTTATAGATTTTAATTACCTTTATGCGAGTTATGTTCAGTCTCATGAAAACTCGACTAAATACAACTTTGATTAGAACACTTAACCGGTTAAAAACCAACTAAACAAACTCATAAACGAAAAACACAAAAGCTGGTAGATTCTTTGGACTAAATTAAGACGTCATAACCTGAACATAACATAACCAAATTGAGTGATTCTTAAGCCAAAAATTAAGTTTAAGAAGTTAGGTTTCCAAACCAAGAGGTCTCATGTAATTTGGGCTAGTTTTGATACCCCAAATGTTCAACCAAGCTGTCCCAGGAAGACGGAATTTGTGCTAATTTTGTGAGACCATAACTTTTTTCCCATAGATCCAAAAGTGTCACACCCCGCCTAGGCGGAAACGCGAGGCGTGAGAGAGAAGATCGTCATAATACATTGATATAAAATAATAGAGAATTCACTAAATGAAAAACCATCACAAAATGTCATGACGACCCCCAACACAAGCGGCGACTTGTGTCATGGTTAGTCAATACCACCACAAACATAGTCATAATGTCATAAAATCCCATAACTCGGGACAAGTGTCTAACAATCTCCAAAACCAAACAAAACATCAAAAATCCATTGAAATGTACTAATGTGATTTATCCAAAGAAAATAGTTCACGAGTCTTAAGTCTCACTAAAGCTATGTAAAGACTCTATCCTCCTTACTTATTGCTATTACCTGAAAATGAATATTCGAAAACGTCAACATAATGTTGGTGAGCTCGTAGGTTTAAGTAATAATTGCATTTGCTGTGCATAGGACACAAGTAGGACAATTATGTAAAATAACAGCGTAGCAGCAAGTAGTCTATAGGAATATTCAAACTGAACAAATCAACCGAGTCATAAACACAATAGATTTCCAAACATGTCACCTACCAATTGGAGCTAAACAGTTGGCTTAATAGGAATATATGAATCATAGTCATGTACATATCAATCACTAATGTTCACATACGCAATTATAAACACACAAATTGTCCAAAGAAATAAATTGATTATCACAGCATAAGTGAGTATCATTTCCCCCCAAGAAATATAAAAAGAAAAAGGGGCCACGAAACTCACCCTATTAGTTAATGAAACAAATTGCATAATTATCCGAGCAGTTAATCTATAAATAAAAGAAACGTGTAAGTTACACATGGACAAGGCTTATAATCCTTCCCATTGTAACTCATAATTGATGGAATGTATATGACCAAGCCTTGTATTCCTAATGAACTATTCCTCATGAATAATAATTTGTATGTCCTTAAGTCTTTGATGTATGTAAATGGTGATTTGCCCTTACTTTTATAGATTTGATTTTCTGTCCAAAATTTTATGGTTACTTTATGTATTTTTCAAGTACCTTAAACGAGTGATTTAGGGTTCCAAATTTAAATGACAAAACTTACAATGTGTTAAATATTCTCAGAAATGTTTCCATAATAATAGAAAGTTTTATTTTTGTTAAAATACTTAAAAGTCTCAAAAAATTCTGAAATTTATTCAAGGATGAGGAGACATATAGAACTTATACCAGTAAAAATCTCATCATCTAATTCGAAAAATTGAGTGAGCTATACTATCCCAAAGTCGACCAAAAATCTGAACAACAAATACAGTTTTGACTAATTGTCTTATAATAATCTTTTGAACGACCTAAACTTATCCGTTTGACATGAAACTACTTTGAACATAAAGTAGACTCATTGAACTTAAACGTAGACTCAGAATTCGTATTGAAAACCCATGTTATTACCAAGATATGACCTTCCTAAGTTGATACAAAATTTTGTCCAGATTCTGATTTAGCTCAAACCATGCCTTTTAACCCAGAATATCATATCTATAATTATATATCTAACATAATGTCATCAAATATATGTTTAATATGTTATTTAGATGCTTTTAATCATAATTAATTCCCATCAATTCAAGTCACATTAAAATAAAAAAGAAAGATCAATTAAATGGTGAAGTAAGAACACTTACTGAAAGCTTCAAAGAGAAAATTGATTGATATTGTTTCTTGAGAGTTTGATGAAAACAATAATGGTGTGAGGTTGGGGTGTTGAAAATTTCACTAAAGGAAAGAGGAGAGAAAAAGAAAAGAGGCTAGGGTTTTGAAAATAATGAAATAAGTAAACTTAGTCAGGAAGAAATAGTTATTTAAATTAGGTTTAACATTTTTTATTAATTTTTCTTAATTTGGACCGGATTTAATATTTAAATAATTTAAAAAAATTATATATTTTATTTTTTTTTGTTTAAACTTTATACTATGTTATATTCTTACATTGTTATCATTATCATTATTAGAAAATAACACTTTTAAATAATTTACAATGCTTAAGGACAAGTTAAGAGAAATTAATTTAACGTTTTCATGAAAACGTGAATACTTAGAGATTTCCTCAAGACTAATACAAGTAGAGGTAAAAAGATGGATAATACACTTAACTCTTAGAAATTCTCATTTTCTATGTTTCAGGAATCAAGTAAGCACATAAGTTTAATTAGACGACGAGCGTCGGTTTAGTAGTCAAAGTTGTCTAACATGATTTGGTGACGGTTGTCATAAAAAGACATGTTTCTTTTTCCTAAAGGTCACATTTTGTCAAAGGTTTAAAATTTGTATGGGCACATTTCGTGAGGAGTGTAAGTCAGTCAAAGAAAGTTTTTCCCAACGACAATCCATAAATATAGTTGCTAGACCATTGTGTACTAATAAATACCTTTTGAACCCCTTACACATATCCAAAAATTATGAATGTTACTTTTAATTAAATCTAAGACATATAAGGATATGTGAAAAATTTCATAACAAAATAAATCAATTTTACTAGAAAAATGACGACACACCTTTAACTTCGTATATTTAGGGTTTGGGGTTTGGGGGTTTAGGGTTTCGGGTTTGGGGTGTAGGGTTTCGGGGTTAGGGTTTCGGGTTTCGGGTTTCGGGTTTCGGGTTTAGGGTTTAGGGTTTGGGTTTAGGGGTTTAGGGTTTAGGGTTTCGAGTTTAGGGTTTAGAGTTTAGGGTTTAGGGCGAAGGGCGAAGGGGGAAGGGCGAAGGGGTGGGGGTGTGTAGGTAGGAGGGAGGAGGTTGAAGGTTGGAGGGAGGAGGAGAGAGAGAGGAGGTAGGAAGGAGGAGAGGGGGATAGGAGGAGGTTGGAGGGAGGAGGTTGGAGGAGGGAGGGGGGTGGGGGTTAAAGTTAACAAAAAAACATAAAAAAACATGAAAGTTATCAAAAATAATTAAAATCAAAAAGTTAACAAAAAGTAAAAAATGGAATGTTAAAAAAAAAAATAAAACTGAAATTTCAATTAAAACAAAAAACTGGAAAGTTAACAAATTCGAATATCAACTGAAAAAACTATAAACTGCTAAGTTAACAAATTCCACCAAAAACCAATTTTTGTTAAAAACCAAAACTTAGTTGGTGTTAAAACCTAGAACTAGTTTTTAGATAAAACCGGAAGCCAGAAAGTCAACTAGGACAAACTGCGGAATGTAAAAACACCAACCGGAAGCCAGAAAGTCAACTAGGACAAACTGCGGAATGCATAAACCACCAACCGGAAGCCAGAAGGTCAACTAGGACAAACGGCGGAATGCAAAAACCACCAACCGGAAGCCAGAAGGTCAACTAGGACAAAGCGCGGACTGCAAAAACCACCAACCGGAAGCTAGAAGGTCAACTAAAACCAAAAACCACTTTCTGAACCCTAAGCATAAACCCAGAAACTTAAACCCAAAAAACCTCTTTCTGAACCCTAAGCATAAACCCAGAAACCTAAACCCCAAAAACCTCTTTCTGAACCCTAAGCATAAACCCAGAAACCTAAAACTAGAAGGTCTTTTAAGACAAAAACCGACCAAAACCGGAAACTGGTTTTGGACCAAAAACCACCAACCGGAAGCCAGAAGGTCAACTAGGACAAACTGCGGAATGCAAAAACCACCAACCGGAAGCCAGAAGGTCAACAAGGACAAACTGCGGAATGCAAAAGCCACCAACCGGAAGCCAGAAGGTCAACTAGGAAAAACGGCGGAATCAAAAACCAACAACCGGAAGCCAGAAGGTCAACTAAGACAAACGGAAGAATGCAAAAACCACCAACCGGAAGCCAGAAGGTCAACTAGGAAAAACTGCGGACTGCAAAAACCACCAACCGGAAGCCAGAAGGTCAACTAGGACAAACGGCGGAATGCAAAAACCACCAACCGGAAGCAAGAAGGTCAACTAGGACAAACTGCGGATTGCAAAAACCACCAACCGGAAGCAAGAAGGTCAACTAAAATCAAAACCACTTTCTGAACCCTAAGCATATACCCAGAAACCTAAACCCTAAAAACCTCTTTCTGAACCCTAAGCATAAACCCAGAAACCTAAACCCCAAAAACCTCTTTCTGAACCCTAAGCATAAACCCAAAAACCTAAACCCTAAACCCTAAACCCAGAAACCTAAACCCAGAAGGTCTTTTAGGACAAAAATCGACCAAAACCGGAAACTGGTTTTGGACCAAAAACCACCACCGGGGGTCGGAAGATCTTTTAGGACAATAACCGACCAAAACCGGAAACTGGTTTTGGACCAAAAACCACTACCGGGGGTCGGAAGGTCTTTTAATACAAAAACCGACCAAAACCGGAAACTGGTTTTGGACCAAAAACCACCACCGGGGGTCGGAAGGTCTTTTAATAGAAAAACCGACCAAACTGGTTTGGGGTTTAGGGTTTAGGGTTTAGGGTTTAGGGTTTAGGGTTTAGGGTTTAGGGTTTAGGGTTTAGGGTTTAGGGTTTAGGGTTTAGGGTTTAGGGTTTAGGGTTTAGGGTTTAGGGTTTAGGGTTTAGGGTTTAGGGTTTAGGGTTTAGGGTTTAGGGTTTAGGGTTTAGGGTTTAGGGTTTAGGGTTTAGGGTTTAGGGTTTAGGGTTTAGGGTTTAGGGTTTAGGGTTTAGGGTTTAGGGTTTAGGGTTTAGGGTTTAGGGTTTAGGGTTTAGGGTTTAGGGTTTAGGGTTTAGGGTTTAGGGTTTAGGGTTTAGGGTTTAGGGTTTAGGGTTTAGGGTTTAGGGTTTAGGGTTTAGGGTTTAGGGTTTAGGGTTTAGGGTTTAGGGTTTAGGGTTTAGGGTTTAGGGTTTAGGGTTTAGGGTTTAGGGTTTAGGGTTTAGGGTTTAGGGTTTAGGGTTTAGGGTTTAGGGTTTAGGGTTTAGGGTTTAGGGTTTAGGGTTTAGGGTTTAGGGTTTAGGGTTTAGGGTTTAGGGTTTAGGGTTTAGGGTTTAGGGTTTAGGGTTTAGGGTTTAGGGTTTAGGGTTTAGGGTTTAGGGTTTAGGGTTTAGGGTTTAGGGTTTAGGGTTTAGGGTTTAGGGTTTAGGGTTTAGGGTTTAGGGTTTAGGGTTTAGGGTTTAGGGTTTAGGGTTTAGGGTTTAGGGTTTAGGGTTTAGGGTTTAGGGTTTAGGGTTTAGGGTTTAGGGTTTAGGGTTTAGGGTTTAGGGTTTAGGGTTTAGGGTTTAGGGTTTAGGGTTTAGGGTTTAGGGTTTAGGGTTTAGGGTTTAGGGTTTAGGGTTTAGGGTTTAGGGTTTAGGGTTTAGGGTTTAGGGTTTAGGGTTTAGGGTTTAGGGTTTAGGGTTTAGGGTTTAGGGTTTAGGGTTTAGGGTTTAGGGTTTAGGGTTTAGGGTTTAGGGTTTAGGGTTTAGGGTTTAGGGTTTAGGGTTTAGGGTTTAGGGTTTAGGGTTTAGGGTTTAGGGTTTAGGGTTTAGGGTTTAGGGTTTAGGGTTTAGGGTTTAGGGTTTAGGGTTTAGGGTTTAGGGTTTAGGGTTTAGGGTTTAGGGTTTAGGGTTTAGGGTTTAGGGTTTAGGGTTTAGGGTTTAGGGTTTAGGGTTTAGGGTTTAGGGTTTAGGGTTTAGGGTTTAGGGTTTAGGGTTTAGGGTTTAGGGTTTAGGGTTTAGGGTTTAGGGTTTAGGGTTTAGGGTTTAGGGTTTAGGGTTTAGGGTTTAGGGTTTAGGGTTTAGGGTTTAGGGTTTAGGGTTTAGGGTTTAGGGTTTAGGGTTTAGGGTTTAGGGTTTAGGGTTTAGGGTTTAGGGTTTAGGGTTTAGGGTTTAGGGTTTAGGGTTTAGGGTTTAGGGTTTAGGGTTTAGGGTTTAGGGTTTAGGGTTTAGGGTTTAGGGTTTAGGGTTTAGGGTTTAGGGTTTAGGGTTTAGGGTTTAGGGTTTAGGGTTTAGGGTTTAGGGTTTAGGGTTTAGGGTTTAGGGTTTAGGGTTTAGGGTTTAGGGTTTAGGGTTTAGGGTTTAGGGTTTAGGGTTTAGGGTTTAGGGTTTAGGGTTTAGGGTTTAGGGTTTAGGGTTTAGGGTTTAGGGTTTAGGGTTTAGGGTTTAGGGTTTAGGGTTTAGGGTTTAGGGTTTAGGGTTTAGGGTTTAGGGTTTAGGGTTTAGGGTTTAGGGTTTAGGGTTTAGGGTTTAGGGTTTAGGGTTTAGGGTTTAGGGTTTAGGGTTTAGGGTTTAGGGTTTAGGGTTTAGGGTTTAGGGTTTAGGGTTTAGGGTTTAGGGTTTAGGGTTTAGGGTTTAGGGTTTAGGGTTTAGGGTTTAGGGTTTAGGGTTTAGGGTTTAGGGTTTAGGGTTTAGGGTTTAGGGTTTAGGGTTTAGGGTTTAGGGTTTAGGGTTTAGGGTTTAGGGTTTAGGGTTTAGGGTTTAGGGTTTAGGGTTTAGGGTTTAGGGTTTAGGGTTTAGGGTTTAGGGTTTAGGGTTTAGGGTTTAGGGTTTAGGGTTTAGGGTTTAGGGTTTAGGGTTTAGGGTTTAGGGTTTAGGGTTTAGGGTTTAGGGTTTAGGGTTTAGGGTTTAGGGTTTAGGGTTTAGGGTTTAGGGTTTAGGGTTTAGGGTTTAGGGTTTAGGGTTTAGGGTTTAGGGTTTAGGGTTTAGGGTTTAGGGTTTAGGGTTTAGGGTTTAGGGTTTAGGGTTTAGGGTTTAGGGTTTAGGGTTTAGGGTTTAGGGTTTAGGGTTTAGGGTTTAGGGTTTAGGGTTTAGGGTTTAGGGTTTAGGGTTTAGGGTTTAGGGTTTAGGGTTTAGGGTTTAGGGTTTAGGGTTTAGGGTTTAGGGTTTAGGGTTTAGGGTTTAGGGTTTAGGGTTTAGGGTTTAGGGTTTAGGGTTTAGGGTTTAGGGTTTAGGGTTTAGGGTTTAGGGTTTAGGGTTTAGGGTTTAGGGTTTAGGGTTTAGGGTTTAGGGTTTAGGGTTTAGGGTTTAGGGTTTAGGGTTTAGGGTTTAGGGTTTAGGGTTTAGGGTTTAGGGTTTAGGGTTTAGGGTTTAGGGTTTAGGGTTTAGGGTTTAGGGTTTAGGGTTTAGGGTTTAGGGTTTAGGGTTTAGGGTTTAGGGTTTAGGGTTTAGGGTTTAGGGTTTAGGGTTTAGGGTTTAGGGTTTAGGGTTTAGGGTTTAGGGTTTAGGGTTTAGGGTTTAGGGTTTAGGGTTTAGGGTTTAGGGTTTAGGGTTTAGGGTTTAGGGTTTAGGGTTTAGGGTTTAGGGTTTAGGGTTTAGGGTTTAGGGTTTAGGGTTTAGGGTTTAGGGTTTAGGGTTTAGGGTTTAGGGTTTAGGGTTTAGGGTTTAGGGTTTAGGGTTTAGGGTTTAGGGTTTAGGGTTTAGGG